>JANBXA010000588.1:5055000-5745000 GCA_030556225.1 Cricetiscus sungorus
GTTACTGCTACTAAAGGACAGGGGCAGCACTCAGGGGGGCGGAGGCTGTAGGTGCCCAAGCTTGGCCGAGGAGAAGAAGACACTGGCTCACATCTTCACATTTTTCCATCGGTCCCCATCACAACCTAGGCTAATGTCACGGACTACAGAGAGTAGAAGGAAGGAGCCTGAAGTGGTTGCTCCAGTCAGACAGGAGTTGTCAAGCTGAGTCCCAGTGTCCCTAGACGCTTGTATCATGTCAAGTCGGATTCCAGGGAGCCACAAGCCACAGCGGAGTGGCTGGGTGGCTGGGTGGCTGGGTGCCTGGGCTGAGCGGGTGCTGGGAATCGGCTCCGGGCTGGGCCTTGGCTCTCTCTGCCCAGAACTTGGCAACTTCTGTTCTTCCTATTTGTACTCTCACCTGGAAGGCTGGGAGCCTCCAGCCCAGTCAGGCTGCCTGGAAGACCAGAGGACTGTGTGAGGAACTCTTAGTTCCACTGAGAAGAGAGCAAAATGCTTCTTTCCCCAGACTAAATATTTACATTTTAGTTTTTCAAAATATTTACAGCTTCGGGCCAGGCATGGTGACACCGGCCTGTAAGTAATCTTAGCAGCTGGGAAAAGGGGGGAGAGCAAGATGGTTGGTGGCTGAACAGAGTTGGAGGCCAGCCTGGGCTACATGAGACCGTGCTGTTTGGTTTTGGGGGCTTTTCGGGACAAGCGTTTCTCTGTGTATCAGCTCTCTGTGTACCAGCCCTGGCTGTCCTGGGACTTGTTCTGTAGAGCAGGCTGCTCTTGAACTCACAGAGATCCACCTGCCTCTGGCCCCTGAATGCTGGAATCCAAGTCCTGCACCACCACTCCTGGCTTTGTTTTGTTTGTAAAGGACAGGTGGCTGCTGTAGTTCAGGGTACACATGGTGCCCAAGGTCCAGTCCCCAGTACTCGTTAAAATATATTTTTTACATCTTAATGGGGGGGGCCTTGCATCTAGTAGGGCCACAGATTTTAGAGCAGACAGACATGGTGACTTGCGCCTTTAATCCCAGCACTTGGGAGGCAGAGGCCGGGGTGGGGGCGGGGGCGGGGGCGGGGGTGGGGGTGGGGGCTCTCTGAGTTTTAGGCCAATGTGGTCTATGAAGTGAGTCTCAGGCCTGCCAGGGCTACATAGTGAGACCCTGTCTTATATAAAGAAATAGAATTTCGGGGAGTATGTTGGGGCAGACTGAGAAATCTCTCCATAGGCAAATCTTAGGACAGCAGCCCCAGGGAGCAGGCATCGGCTGCTCATTGCTGGCCTGCAGGCCTGCCCTCCTGCCCATCCCAGCAAAGTGCAGCTCATTTGTCTTCTTCCCGAAAGTCACCCAAATTCTCCCGGGCTGAGCTCATTTCAGAATCTCAAGTCGATGGTTCCCTTGGACTCATACCACAAGGAATTGTGGCTCTCAGAGCCTGCCTTAAAGGGTAAAGGATGTCCAAAGAAACGCAGAGTGAGGCTGCCCCTGGCAGCCCACATCCCTATTAAATCATACCATCATTAAAATGATGGAGGCCAGGGCTGGCAGGGCTGCAGGAACTCATGCCTGGCTCACTCTCCTCTCCACCTCTGCACGCCCATGCCGCCCAGCTCCCCCTTCAGGCTGGGCATCCTGTGCCCCTCAGGGAAGTCCTCCTAGCTCCCCAGTTTGAATCTGCCCCCCCCCAATCCCCTGTGCCCATAGCACAGGACCTGTGATAATTTCAGGGTTGTAAACTTGAGGATAGGGACTAACTTTGTGGACAGATTCTAATCAATCTTTTTTTTCCTTTTCTTTGTCTTTTTTTTTTTTTTTTTTTTTTTTTGGTTTTTTTTTTTTTTTTTTTTTTTTGGTTTTTCAAGACAGGGTTTCTCTGTATTTCTGTATTGCTTTGGAACCTGTCCTGGAACTATCTCTGTAGACCATGCTGGACTCAAACTCACAGAGATCCTCCTGCCTCTGCCTCTGCCTCCTGAGTGCTGGGATTAAAGGTGTGGGCCACCAATACCCAGCTATGAAATCAAATCTTTAGCAAAGAATCAGTATTCAGTTTAGCAGGAGCGCTGACTCTCAGCTCTGTATCAAATCACCGTCGGGCACAGCCCCCAGGGGGAGTCAGGCGGACCAGTCCCTGTCCTTGGGAACAATCTTGAATTGCCAGTACATTCCTCCTGGTAATTTCCTACCTATGTACTTCTGCCTTCCTGTAGCCCTATTTGAATCTCTGTCCTTCTCTATCAGACCCCACTGCAGTAGTGCTGGCCCCTGCTGGTATAGCCCTGGAAGAAAAAAGTCTTCCTCCCCATGCATAACAAGTGTCACTAAATGGTATTTTTTGTGGACTTTTTTTTTTTCTTGTCATCATTCACTCTGTATGTTGAGCACTTCAAACACGGGCAGTGATCTGTGCCACCACATTTTAAGGTGGCCGGGATCTTCATTTTATAAAAGAGGAAACTGCTCTCAAGGAGGCGCAATCATTTGCTGGAGTCTGGCTGATCCATCTTGGGGCCCTTTCAACAGTACAGTGCTGCCTCTGCAGGGCCCCAGTCCTGGACTCTGGGCTAGAAGGCAGCGGACCAGGCGGATGGGCAAACTAATAGGGCCAGTGTTGACCGTGGTTTGGGAGCCTGACAAGTTAAAAGAGGGACCAGGGAGGACTTTGTAAACCAGTGTCTTGGCATAGAGTCAGCCAGGCAGGCCAATGTGTGTACTACAAGCAAAGGCGGGGACAGACAGACAGCAGCCGCCTGGAAGTGGGCAGTTCATGCTGCGCTTAAGGCAGGGTGCAAACCGTGGGCATTTAGAAGAGGTCATGACCCCTGGACAGAGTGACCCAGAGACCGTGTAGAGTAGGAGTCTAGGCCACAGCCCTACCTCCAGCCCTGATAGAGTGGCAGAAGGCTTGCTTATTGGAGGTGCCAGGGGCAAGGCCGCAGGGCTACATTCCATTTCTAGGAACAGAAAAGGGGACTGACAGGAGCAGCAGCACTGTGTGGGAGGAGTAAGATTGATCTGGATCCAGACACCAAGGCTTTCCCTGCCTTTCCAAACTACCCGTAAAAGGCGAATCTCTTCAGACCTGTGTCAGACTTGTTTTGAGTCATACAAGGCCTAAGAATGGGGACCAGTGAGATGGTTCAGTGGGTAAGGGTGCTTGCTGCCAAGCCCGACTGTCAAGCTTCAACCTTCCAACTGATTCTGGCGAGTTGTCCTCTGATGCATGCACGTGCCTGATTGCTCCCCTTTAAACATTTTAAAATGTTTAAAAAGATGGTTCTCGAGAATGTCTATGGTCAGTGGGTGCCCCAGACTGCCTGGGATTGTGGCTGAGACTCCTTGGAGAGGTCTCCGAACTGTGTTCAGTGTCTCTGAACTAGGCTAGAAGGCTGCTAGCATTGGCCCTGCCCACACAAAGCCCCCAGTCCACCCAAGTATGGCTATTCCAGCTGACCCCAGAGCAGCGAGGGCCACCTCCGGTGAAAGAGTAGCTTTGGGTGGGCCATAGACGAATCCCTTCTCTGAAAGGGAATGGATGGAAGTTGTGTGTGCTTGGGGTAGATGGTAATGGTCAGCAGGACAGGATGAGGGTGGCCAGAAGTGAGGACATGGCACATGGAGGGTACTTAGGTAAGTGGTATAGCCTCAGAGGGCGAGGGAGGGGGAGTCAGCCATCCTCAGCTCTCCAGGCAAGCTCTGAGAGAGTGTGTCACCTTTTCCTCAATATGAAGAGGGTATTAACCCACAGAGGAGAGCGGACACTGCGTGTACAGGCAGCCCCCTCACAGCCAGCCCTTCCTGCCTTTGCCCTTCATCCCCAGAAGCAGGAAACTTCCTCTTTGGAAAGGCAGACACTGGCTTTGCCTTTAGAGGAATCAAGTCTCATGAGAGGTGCATGCTGGGCCTTTCAGGAGTCACCTGTTCCTGCTTTCAGGGCACATCCCCCAGGCACTCTGTGTAAATGGCCTTGGAGGGTGACTGTCCACCTCAGGCCCTGCTGTCTTCTCCTCAGCAGGCAAAGGGAACCAACTGTCTCACGTCCAGGCAGCTGCCCAGGGACCAGGAATAATGATCACTCCACCCTTCCTTTGGAGACCTGGAAGCCAGAGCCTTGCCTGCCCTGCCTTCCTTCCCTCAGTGCTCCCTTTGTGGGGAATCCTTCCCAAGCAGTGCTCATCCAAAAAGGGCTCTGGTGATTGAAAGAAGGGGTTGCTCGGGGAGAGAGAGGCCTGCATGCTCTTTTCCCGCCATGCTTCTGGGATCTCGCTGGGACCCTGAGCTGGGGTGAGGAGCTGGGTGGAAAGAACTCCCTTAAAGTCCGGCCTCCCTAACCCTCTGCCCGCCATTCTGGTCCAGCCGGTCAGAGGGGCAGGCGTGGGGGTGGGGAGGCAGCAGCCCTTTGTTGTCTAAAAGGACAGAGGGATTATCTGCCTCTGGGGCCACTGGACCTTCAGCCTCCTTCCTGCTCCCCCCCCCCCCGAAAATGCTGACAGCCTTGCTTCCCTGAGGAGCTGCAGGACAGCCTTCCTGCTTTCTGCAACCTCCATGAAGAAAAATTCGTCACCGGATGGCTGAGCAATCCAGGCGGGCCCCAGAAAAATGACATTGAGTCACCTGGGCGCTCATTGCTCTGACAGCCGTAGACACACTGGGCCACTAATTAGCTCTTACAGGAAAGGGCCAGAGCTGTCATCTTCCTCCGGAAGTGCCCGGCAGGATTAGCTGCTGCTCCTGAAGGCTGCAGCCTCATCGCAGGACAGGGGGGATCTGAGGGATTCCAGTGAGCATGGGGAAGACAGCTGTCCTTCCACTGGGGAATCTCACTCCTGGAATTTATCCCAGGGGAACAACCCAACCAGAAAGCTGAGCTGTGCAGGACCAAGTCCCTTTAGGAATTATTTCTAAAGTCCAGCCTTGAAAATGCCCCTGTTGCCCAGCGGTGGGGGTGGGGGTGGGGGGAGCAGTCAAGGCCTTGGCAGGCTTGTCAATCGTGGAGTTATGGCCTGTGATGAGGATGGGGTACATGGCCGTGGTGTGGTGAGTCACGACTTTGTCCCCCTGAATCTGAACTTGCACATCTCAGCCAAGTCTGCCCTAAATGCGTCTGTTCCTGACCCAGTGATCCACATAGGGGATCTGTCACTCAGCTCCCTGTTAATGCTGATCCTCACATCTGACAGCTCTGCTTAAATCACAGATTTAGACCTTGAGTCTTAGCGGTATTTGTCAAATGGATCTAGTGTCCAGATTCTTGTGCCTGACTGGGTCACCAGCTACACAGCCCTTGTCTCCCTCTCCCCCATCCCCAGGCCACCTCAGTCAGCTGGGCATGGTGTGTGATATTTCAGGATCATCTTCTCCGGCCAGGGTCAGAGGTGTTCCTGGTGTGGGGTGGGGACTATGAGCTGCTGCTGTGTGGTGGCCAGGGTCCACCTAGGAGCAGCAGCCGGACTAAGATCCACGAGAAGGACAGGCCAGGTTCCTGCGGGAGTGTTAGGGTCTGGGTGGAGTGGACAAGCGGAAGAGGACATCAGCTGGGTGGTTGTGTGCAGCCAGCAGGACTGAGGTGAGGGCAGGCACTTCCGGCCATGGCTCCTGCACTTTCCTGTGCACATTGGTTGAGAGCAGATGGAAATGGAACCGGGAATCCCTCCCGGCATAGCTCCCTTCTTAGTGTGGTTCAGTGTGCCCGCTCCACCGCAGGAGCTGAGCCAGGACGGAGCGTCCCAGGGATGGTGGCCATTCCGGCCGTGCACCTTCCTCACTGTCTTCCCAAAGCCCCAGATGATGTCACCCTTCTCCTGGGCAGGAGAGCGAGCCTCCAGGTCTCAAAGTCCAGTTGAGCTGCACTGTCCCCCTCCCCTGCCCCACCTGTTTTTAACATGGGAGCAAACCTGTGGTGGGGAGACCTGTCAGGGACCCCCAGACACCCAGCTGAGCCCTAGAGTCGCTACTTCCTGCTGCTGGGCATGAAGGACACTTCTAAGGCTGCACTATTGTAGTCAGTCCCTCAGGTGACATGCTTGAGCATAGATAGCTTCACGTACCCAGGTCTTCTGATAGAGTGGAGGGAGCGCTTTATCACATTTGAATAGTGGTCCAGGTGGGGAAGCCGCCAGAGCTAGACTTTGTTATTAAATAAGTTAAATGTTTTATATATGCAAGGTGTAGCTTGACTTAGCACTTCCCCAGCTGGGTGGTGGTGCATGCCTTTAATCCCAGCACTTGGGAGACAGAGGCAGGTGAGTTCAAGGCCAACTTGGTCTACAAAGCTACACAGAGAAACTGTCTCAAAAGAAAAAAGGCATAACACTTCCCTAACTTGCCCAAAGCCATATAGTCAAGTCCCCAAACCCCCCCCCCAAAAAATAAAACATTTTATTTAGCTGGGCATAGTGGTGCAAGATTGTGACCTGACACTGTGAGGCAGGGGACTCACAAGATCAGACTGGGTCACAGGACATGACTGTCCCAAAACAGCAGTTTAAAAATGGCAAAGGACACAGCTCATTGGTAAGCAGCTTTCCAGCATAGGATCAAACGTGTGTGTGTAAAATGTGGGAGTCTCCGCAAACACCAGAGCCAGTAGTATAACCATCTGAGGCAAGAGGAAATGTAACACAACCCAAGTAGCTGGTATTGGGCAGAGTCTGACATGGACAGTAAAATAAGTTGCTTTTTGTGACCGGCTTTCTCTATGTAAGTCCTGGCTGTCCTAGAGCTCACTGAGATCCTCCTGCCTCTGCCTCCTAAGCACTGGGACTAAGAGCATGCACAGCCACCACCCAGCTTTAGGCATATTTAAGTACTGTACAATTTCTTTCCTGGTGTAACACAATACCATGTGTATAGTCAGGCACACATTGAAACTCTTCTCAGAGTAAATGCCACTTCTTCCATGAAGATGGGTTCTATAGATAAATGGCATGTGTCATAAGGGTCTAGGGGAGGATCTGGTGTGGTCTTGGTCATACAGGCAGTGCAGAGGTCACCTATACTATTCTGCCTCGGGGAGACTGGGGAAGCCAGGTCTGGCTTGGCCCTACAGATAGCTCAAGGGTCACCTAGGCTGTTAGCCAACTGCGTTCCCAGCCTTCTGGGTGGAAAGCAGGTTATACATCTCTTGGAAGAGAACCCTGTGTGTTGAACATTCCTGGTTTCCCTAGTCTTATCCATGAGCATAAGGACCTTTGTATATAATGCAGTAGAATAACGTGTTACTACCTTTATTGTGTTACATGGCCGTCCCATCCTTGGCCCCTCTCACCTCTCCTGCCCAGTGCCTCCCCAGACGGCTTTCTCCATGTGTCAGTCAGCAGCTGGCCAGGGGTTATGATTAGGAAATGTTATTCATGAAATGGCTGGTTTTGTTTTTGTTTTTGTTTTTTCAACACAGGGTTTCTCTGCATAGCCTTGGCTATCCTGGATCTGGCTCTGTAGACCAGGCTGGCCTTGATCTCACAGAGATCTGCCTGCTGGGATTAATGGCATGCATCAGGACCATCGCCCCACTATCTGGCATGGGGACAGTTTGTTTCTGCTCTGAGGCTAATGCATTCACTTACTCTTGAATGGTGTTCAGGGTTTTTTTTTTTAATACTGCCAACTAACTTCTCTAGTGCTCACTAATCTGAGCTGTCTCCCGGCTTCACCCTGGGCCTCTAAGCCATATTCCTGCCCCAGGAAGAAGCTCACCCTGCCCATAACTGTCAACTCCTAGAGGAGTGAACACTTCAAATGTTCCTGGGAGAGGAAATTTTTCTCTTTCTAGAACCTTACATCCCAGAAATGCGTATTTTCCTCTTCTACCAGGCTGACCCTTTCCAGGAGCCAAATTCAGGCAGGAAATCTTTTTCTCACATTCTCAAGGCGGCTGACTGATCTGTGGTCACCCAGCTTCCAGTGTCCTTGAGACAATGCCAGGCTTTATACATTTTAAATCATTTGCAGCATTTCCAGTATGAAATTGTAGAGACAGGCCGGCCTGGTGGTGGGTGTCGCCCTGGAGACAGAGACAAGCAGTCTCTAAGTGAGTTTGAGGGTAGCCTGGTTTACAGAGCAAGGTCCAAGCAAGCCCTCTTCCTCTCCCTTCAGCCTGCTGTCCTGCTGTCCTAGATTCTTGGCTGCTTTTCCACCCCTAAACAGTGCATTCCTGACTTGCTGCCCCTACCCCCCACCCAAGCCAGGGTTTCTCTGGGTAGCTCTGGCCGTCCTGGAATTGCTCTGTAGATCAGGTTAGCCTTGGGCTCAGAGATCCACCAAGTGCTGGGATTAAAGGTGTGTGCCATTTTACTGGCCTGGCCTCTCTTTTCCTGCCGCTTCAGCATTGCTTATCTCGAAGTGGGTTTTACATCTCCCATGCCACTCTCTGCACACACACTCAGTGCACACTCACACTATACAGTGCGTGTGCCCACTGAGCCATGAGCGTGCTGCCACGTCTGACTTCTTTCAATCAAGGCTCCCATGATGCTCCTGCATCCACCACCTTCTTCAGCAAATCCTGTGTGTCCCGCCACAGCTGGAGGGTTTTGTCTCCTCTCCATCCAGCTGTGTGTTCTCGTCCCTGGTTCCTCTATCTGGGACCTCAGTCGTCTGCCCTGGTTCCTTCCTTCTAAGCCCTCTCACCCTGGGAGCCATCCCATGGGGAAACCCCAGAAACCCAGGGCCTTGTAAACACCTAAGTGCTCTGCCACTGAGCCACACTCCAAATTCCCATTTTTATGCTTTCAGAATTAGTCTCATTCTGTAGCCCAGGCTGCCCTAGAACTTGATAACCTCCCAAGAACTGGGATTATAGGCTCAAAACACAACACCTGATCCAAAATTCCTCATTTTAGGGACAGGTGGCCTGGAGATTTTTTTTCCTTTTTTTTTTTTTTTTTTTTTGAGACAGGGTCTCTCTCATGTACCCCAGACAGACCTCAAACTCTTGTGTAGCCCAAAATGACCTTGAATTTCAGATTCTGCAGTCTCCACCTCTAGAGTGCTGGGACTGTTAAGTGGTCAATACGGTCAATACCATGCCAGTTTCTGTGGGTCTGGGGACTGAAGCCAGAGGCAAATGCTCTAGTTAACTGAGCCTTGTCTCCAGCTTGGCGGGTCTGTGTGTGTGTGTGTGTGTGTGTGTGTGTGTGTGTGTGTGAAAACGAGGCTTGTGGGTAAAGTTACTTGCTACCAAGTCTCACCACTGAAATTCCATCCCCTGGACCCACACTGTGGGAGAATTCATCCTGCAAGGACCTCTGACTGCCACACAGGTGTGCATACTCGATATAAATGTATCATAAAAGCATTCAAAAGGTAGAAAAGGTCTTACTCTTCCTCATACCTTTGATCACGTGAGTACAAAACAGGTTCCTTCAGCTGAGGGTCCCATCGCCCTGACATCTTACAGCTCGTGAAGCCAGCTGGAGAATTCTGTCATTCTGACTCTGGACCTCTGTGCCTCTCCCCCAGTCATAGTTATTTTCATTGCTACTTCATACCTAATTTTGCTACTGTTATGAATTATAATGTAAATCTGTGTTTTCTGAAGGGTTAGGTAACCCCTGAGAAAGGGTCATTGAGGCTGAGAACTGCTGTTCTAAAGCCACTTGGGGAGAGCTTGTCCCTCGCACACAAGGGTGTGTCCTTTCAACTTAATCTGATGCCAGGGAACATGCCTGGCCACAGCATCCCAGCCCTCCATACTCCAGTTATTCCCAAATATTCAAGTGGCATTGATCTGGGGCAGGGGTTTGGGGGCTGCCTTTCATGAGCCTTTTCAGGGCTGAGACTTTTGGGGCTGCTCTGTCACCTTGCTGCCTTGGGACCCTGAATTGCTGTCACAGGTTCTGGGCACGTGAGAGGCCAGGGTGGAATGCTTCATTACACCATGGCCCTGGTGTTGGGTCTGTGGGGGAGGCCGTGCCGCCTATGACTGAGGACCCCGCTCATTGTATAGTCCAGGCTTGCAACATCATCAGTCTGTCCTGCGGCTTAGGGCTGGAGTCTCTCTCCCTAGAGGAGGAGGAAATGATCCAGAGCTTAGGTACAGGTCAAGCAGCACAGGGGGCGAGGTGGTCTGCCACTGCCTAGGGCCACTCTGTGGTGTGAGAGATATACAGACTCCTATCCTGGGTCCTGCACTGAGTGAGAACTGGGGAAGGAGTGGTAAGCAGGACCTGATGATCTGTGACAGAAGACCTGGGGTACAGAGGAGTTATCAAGATCCACTCACTGTTGCTATTTCAAACAGACAGAAGGGGCAGGAGGGCCGGGCCTGGAGCCAGCAGGAGCCCCATTAACAAGGTCTTTGCCACTGTCATTCCACCCTCACCATGAAATATTCAGACCCCGGAGGAGCTGGGTCTCAGATCACTGCAGTGTGTGTGTGTGTGTGTGTGTGTGCATGTGTGCTGGACTGCTAGTTGTCCATTTGGGGCTCGAGGTAGCACCCGAGGCCTGACATGTGAACCATCTGGAAGCTGCAGGGCTGGGTGGTAGGAGCAGCTGCCAGCTGTCATAAATATAATATATATATCTCAGGACTCAAAGGCTGCATTTGGAGCCTGAACTTAGCACCCAAGCACACCCTACTGTGCAATACTGCCCTCTGAACCTAAAAGTCACGGCTATGTTCTCCAAAGCTGGGCCAGTTGACATTCTCTCAGAGGAGGAGGGGTGGGGAGGGGCCGCTCCCTCCTGTATCTCCTTCCCATCTGTAACTGTCCAAGTTATTTACCCCAGGCCTTGGTTAATTAGTGCTGAAGTACCTACAGTGTACAAAGTTAACTGAAGGGGTGGGTAAGCTCTCTGCAGCTATGGGGAACTCGTCATTCATGCTGGTTATTACTGCTGCTATTGTTACCTCTTAGAGCCCCCCCCTCCCCGGGGAAGGATGGCGCTAACGAACTCACTGTCTCCCCCACTCGGCTCCAATGCTGTGCACCCCCCCATCTCTCCATGCCCGGCATGTCTAAGAGCAGGTGCTTCTGCTTTGCCCATTGGTGGTACTCACGTGCCTGTGTTTGGTAAACCAATGAATGAAAATGACCTTGGGCAAAATGCTCCTTTTCTGGGACTGTTTCCTCCCTTTAAAACAAGGCCCTCAAACTCACTGAGTCATGCGCCCCCAAAGGGTCACTCACCGGCTGGGCAAACGGAGCTGAGGGTTACGGGTGTGGAGAGGGACAAGAGCCCCTTCCCCTAGCAGTGTGGGTGGGACTGCTTTATTTTTCAGACAGGATCTCATTGTGTAGCCTTGGCTGGCCTCAAACTTTCGATGTGCCTAAACCAGACTGAGTGTTCTAGGGGACACAGTACATCTGTCCCAGAGATTCCCACTTGCTTTGGGGTGCTTGTTCAGCCCTGGACCCTCTTCTCACCAAGCTTGTGAAGCAATGGGGAGTAGCGAGCCTTTTAAACCACCCAAGCAACACCAATGCTAAGCTAGTGCCTTCCCCGAGTTCTTTCTCCCAGGCGGGGCTCGGCACAGTCCTGGAGGGAGGCTTCCCAGACAGTAGTGTGCAGATGATCTGAACCTCTGCTTGGAAAAAGGATCTTTTTTTTTTTTCTCAACTAAAGCTGTTACCCTGGGGAATCAGAAGGCAGAGACTGTAGGCCATAGGAACCCACTGGGAGACAAAAAGGCTTCCACAAATTGAGGGCAAATTGAATTGTCTCAGCAATTTCCCCGGTGAGTGGAAGTGTCCCCTTGGTGTGTGCTGTGCTCACCCCCTCACCCTCCCAGTTTCTCCCTGGAGCAACTCCCCAACATAGTGTTTGCTTCCTGGGAGTCCTGCTTCCTGCAGCTTCCCCGGGCACAAACTGTCTTAAGTACCCTCTTTTTAAACCCACGCTGTGCTGGACCTTCACACCCCTCTACAGCTGACTCACCAGTACTGAGTGTGTGGCTGGCCTCCGAACCCGAGGCTCATCTTCTCCACATCCCTTTCTCCAGCTCATCTCTGAGGAGGGAGGGGGTAAGAGCCCAACCCTTGACCCAAGAACCATAGTCTCTTAAGGTGATCCAAGACAGCTTTCCAGTTTCAGGTTGCTCCAGGATCTGTCCTTTGACCGTACACCTTATGATTCATCTTTTTTCTTTTTTTCTTTTTTTTTGAGACAGAAACTCACTCTGTGGGTCTGGAAACTCAGATTCCCCTAGTGACCTATGCCACCCACGGTTCTTTTCTTTTCTTTTCTTTTTTTTAATTATTACATTTATTTGTTTATTTGTGTGTGTGTGTGTGTGTGTGTGTGTGTGTGAAGGTTTATGCATGCCACGGCCCACGTATGGGGGTCGGAGGACAACTTGAGGGAGTAGGGTCTCTCCTTCCATCACGTGGGTCCTGGGAATCCATTCAGGTTGTCAGGCTAGGCATCAGGCTTCTACCTGCTGTGCCATCTCAGCGGCCCCTCCTCCGGTTTGAACCGGCCACTCCACCTGAATAGCCTCCCCCTATTACCTTTGTCCTTGTTGCTCGGGCCCAGATCCAAGCTCCTACGTCCTAGCCCCTCCCAGAAAACAAGATCTAAGGCAACTCGTTTCCCTGCGTAGCACCGTAGACAACCTCACAGTATCTTCTCACGTTATTCTCCTCCCAAGAATGCCAAGTACCCTCTTGTCCGGGTAGAATTCCCCCACGCTGGGGAAGGTGTGAGAGGGCACACGCAAGAGGCTCAGTAAACGGCCGAGTAACTGTAAAAGGGACGTCAGCTGCTGCGCGGGCACGCGCTCCAGGGCCTGGGTAGCTTACCCAGGTGTGCGTGCGCCCGGGGCGGGTTATCTCCTTGCAGGTCCAGGGAAAACGCACCCTCCCCTCGGCCTGCTGACCGCAGAAGCGCCGTAAACACGCTTTAGAGACCGGACTTACAGGGCGTAGGAAGATCCGAATGCCCCGCAACGATGCGGGGCGGGGCAAGGGTCTCCGATCGCTGTGCGCTTCTAGACCCCAGCTTTATGGCCGGGGTGGAAGACCTTTCTTGGCCTTTCCCAGGGGTTTCCACCTAGCGAACCAAAGATATTCCTCCAGTCCCAGGAATGTAGCGGTTGAGAGTGAGGAGGGGCAGGGATCTGAGAGCCGCTCCAGGAAATGGGCAGGTCCCCCCGGCCCCTTCACCTCATCAGGACAGGGGAAGAGAGGAGAGATCTAGCGATGAGACTGGCAAGGCTCTACAGCCCTGAGCTAGGAGTGGAAAGACAGCCTTTCTGCGAATTTAGGCAGGGGACCCAGGTGGAGATTGGGATGAAGGAGGTCGGTGGCCCGGAAAGGGACAAAGAACAGCTCTGCCCGACCCCCCACGTCAGGGTCCCATTGTTCCTCCTCTCTCGGACTGCGCCGAACACTCTGGTGCTCCCGGGAGCGAGGAAGGGAGCTGAGCCCACCCGGTGGGCATTTGTTTATTAATAATGAGAAAGGGAGGGTCGGGGACGCGGGCCCGATAGGGGGACGCGCATTTTCGCGCGTCTCCTTTAAGGGAAGCCCTGCCCTACCTTTCCCACCGGTCGCCGCCACCCCCCAGCCCTACCTGCATTTTAAAACCGCCTTGTAGTCCTGGGATTGGCCCAGGCCGCGTCCTCCGGGCGCAGAAACTTGAACCGGGGGGAGGGGGGGTGGAGAGGGAGGGGGAGGAGGGTGCCTGGCCCCACGGTTGGACGAGACCATCTTTGCGGCGTCCCCCGCGCGCGCCCCGCCCCTCCCGCACACCCCCGGACCGGCCCAATCAGACCGGCGGGAGGGCCGGGACCACGGCTCGAACGCGCCTCTGGCAGGGCGCCCGGCGGGCCGTCGCATCGCGCAGGGGAAACCTCGGGGGCCGGCCGTGCCTCCGTTCACCTCCCTCTCGGAGGCGGGGTCCGACTACGGCGCCCCGCCCCCTCTCCGCCCGGGGTGGGCGGGGCTGCTGGGGCTCCGGGAGCGGGGCCGGGGGCGGGCCTCCGCCTGCTGCGCCCGAGCCGGGAGAGCCCGGGCACCGCGGCCACCGACACAGCCACCGTCCCCGTTCCCGATCCCTGAGGCGCGCGCGGGCTCCCGGGTGACCCGAGAGGGGGGCCGCGGGAGGGAGCGCGAGGCGGCGCGGGGCGGGCCGCACGCGTCCCCGGCCGCCCCCCGCGCGCGCGTGGCCGGGCCCAGAGAAGCCCCGGCGCGGGGAGCGCCGGCCCGGCGCGGGCGAGGGCGATGCCGCGGTGACGGCCCCGCCATGGCGAAGCCCCCAGCGGTGGCGGCGGCGGCTGCAGCGGCGGCGTCGGAGGAGCTGAGCCAGGTGCCGGACGAGGAACTGCTGCGCTGGAGCAAGGAGGAGCTGGCGCGGCGGCTGCGGCGCGCCGAGGGCGAGAAGGTGGGCCTCATGCTGGAGCACGGCGGTCTGATGCGCGACGTGAACCGGCGGTTGCAGCAGCACCTGCTGGAGATCCGCGGCCTCAAGGACGTGAACCAGCGGCTGCAGGACGATAATCAGGAGCTGCGCGAGCTCTGCTGTTTCCTGGACGACGACCGGCAGAAGGGGCGCAAGCTGGCGCGCGAGTGGCAGCGCTTTGGGCGCCACGCGGCCGGCGCTGTGTGGCACGAGGTGGCCCGCTCGCAGCAGAAGCTGCGGGAGCTCGAGGCGCGCCAGGAGGCCCTGCTTCGCGAGAACCTGGAGCTGAAGGAGCTGGTGCTGTTGCTGGATGAGGAGCGCGCGGCGCTGGCTGCGGCGGGGGGCGCTGGTGGCAGCGGCGGCGGCGCGGGCTCCCGCAGCTCCATAGACAGCCAGGCTAGCCTGAGCGGGCCGCTGGCGGGCAGCGCGGCGGGCTCGGGGGCCCGCGACGTTGGCGACGGCAGCAGTACGTCCAGTGCGGGCAGCGGCGGCAGCCCGGATCACCACCACCACGTCCCACCCGCGCTGCTGCCCCCCGGGCCGCACAAGGGTCCAGACGGCAAGGCCGGAGCCACACGCCGGTCCCTGGATGACCTGTCGGCGCCGCCCCACCATCGAAGCATCCCTAACGGCCTGCACGGTAAGCACCGCGCCCGGATCGGAAGCCTTAGGGGTGTTGTGAAACGGTAGTTCCTAAACACCTCACAGGTTCGGGATGGTGGGGGTCGCACCTCAAGACCCCTCCGCAGCTGAGCTGGTATAGCAAGTGGAGCATTCCGCGTAGTGGTGTCCCTGTCTAGCTGATACTGCAGTAAAGTTTCTCATTCCACAGCTTTCTGTGTCAGACGGTGCTATCTATGGGTGTCTCTCATCCCACCCTGAAAACACTTGTGGGCAGAGGGAAGTTGTTCTTGGAAGACTATGAAAGGCCTCTGAGATAAAGCAAGTGAATTTCCCCCTTCTGGTTGGAGCCACAGATGTTCCCCAAACCCAGGGAGCGTCCACAACTGCTCTGTAGGTTTGTGCTTCCTTCCAGCCCAGTTTCCTCCCCTGCTTCCTGGGCTGAGCTGGGCCCGGCCAGGCCGGGCCATTGGCACTGGTGGTGAGACCTTGAGGCATCTGGGCCAGAGCGCTCTGGGCTAAGATAAGAGGCTTCCTGGTTTCCCATAAATCCTGCACTACTGGTCGGGACACCTTTCTCAACTTGGTCTCTACAGCATTCCCCAGAGGAAATAGTTGCAATGGATTCTGACTTCTCCGTGTGTCGTGGTTTCCTTTCTTATAAGTCGGAGAGGCTGATCCCTGCTTCACCGGGGTGGGTGTGAGGTAGGTGAAGATAGATCCTGCCTCTGAAGAGCTTTGTAAGCTTGATCGTCTTACAAGAAGAGCCCGGGTCAACTGTGGGTGGGAGGGCAGCTCTGCCTGTCTCGTGGGTGTCACCGCCATAGTCTGCCTGCCCTGTGTCCCTTTGGTGCCTCTCTCTGCCCTGGAGCTTCCCTCCTGTCCCGACCACCAGATGCTGTACTAACCAGTTTCCACACAATGTTTGGAAGCTTGGTTCCCAGTGTTGGTGGCACCTGCTTCTGCCCGAACTGTTTGTCCCTTTCTGTTCTCCTTAAAGCCTTTCTGTGTCCATACGCTATCAAATAGGCTTGGAAGGACTCTTCCCCAGACTGACAGCTAGAGCTGAGGACCAAGCTTTTTCTTTAGTTTCCTGGCCAAACCCTCTACAGGAATATTGGGGTGGGACAGGGAGGAGCTGCAGTCCGGATGAGGAGGTTTCCTCCTTATTTACTCCGCAGAGCTTGTGACTTCAGAACAGGAGTGGGGCTGGACGGAAGGATACTTTGTTCCTGATTAGCAATCTACTGCTGGAACTCAAGTTTCTTTTTGTAACACTGCATCCACAGGTCCTCCCCCTACAGCTACTCAGTCAAGCCCTACCTGCAGAATCCCAGTTTAATTTGATGGGGGATGCGCACTCCTCTCTACAGTGCATGCATCTCTGGCTTCCCCTTTCTGGGGGCTCTGGGAGAGTCAGTGTTTTGGGTCTTGATTTCCCCAAGTGCATCATAAAGGAGGCGAATTTTTGCAGTCAGGGGAAGACAGTTGCTGGTTTTCAGCTGTGTCATCAGCAGCCCTTAGCCAGGGTGATTCTTCACAGGACCCTACACTGCCTTGCTTGAGTACCCCCCACCTCTTTGCAGACTGCGGATGGTCATGTTTTGTGCCAGGAGATGTGGGTCTGGCCCAGCGTTTCAGTTGCAGTAATGAATAATGCAGCAGTTAAAGACCTGGCCAGGCTGGAGGTTTTCCACCTTCTGGGGATGGGTAGGGGTAGAAGTGTCCTGTTTCCTACAGACCCCCCCCCCCCAATCTCCTTGCAACAAAATTGCTGCAGATTTTTTTGTAGTAGCCAAGCTTTGCTTTGGCCTGGAAATGAAAACCCAACATCGTTATTACAGATTTCAGTTACACACAGGATTGTTCTTTTTAGTTTTGTCTCTTGAAGTCAGTGGGTGGCTATGAGATATCCTCCCTCTAATGTGCACAGAATTCCAGGGAACGAGGAAAAGCAGGCTTCTCTGTTAGTACCTGTAGCCTCACGTTGGCTTTGCAGAGCAGGACTGAGCTGAGAGATGAAGGGAGTCCTGGTGGTAGTCAGAGTAGAGTCACGCTGTCATAGCGCCTGGACTTGACGTGCAGTCATGGGGCCCTGGGCAGCTTGCATCAGCCAGCCCTGTTTTGTAGATATGCAAGGGGAGGCACACGGAGGACTCAGCCTTGTCTTGCTGGGACTTCTACCAGGGCCATTGATGTTTCTGCCAAGAATGACTTAGGCTCTTGTGGTTGTCATTTTTGCTTTCCTGTTAGGTAACAGGCAGGGATGTTCTTGATTCCTGACCTGGCTGTGACTCTTCCCATTCCCGGAAGTGTTACTTCCTTATCAGTAACCACAGAGGGGCTCATTGATAACCCAATTATCCACAGGGTCTGGACACTTTGACTCTCTCATGTATCTTGGGCAACTTGGTTAATTTTGCCTCCCTGTCTTTCTGGAAGGTGGAGGGAAGCCCACAGAGCCCTTTAGTCCAGAAGTCAGTGAGGTTGGCGCCTGCCCACAGTGGTCCTAGCAGTGGTTGGAGGAGTCCACCATGGGAGGCTTGCCAGCACACTTCTCTTCCAGACTGCTTGTGGGTTTCTCCGAATCTGAGCTGTTTGTGGCTGTACCTGCTGCTGAGCCAGGGCAACTGAGGCCCTGTAGTCCTCTTTGGGGGACCAGTGCTGCTGTACCCACAGACCTGTAGGGTGTGTGGCAGTGGTGGAGGTGACCATCTGTATTCCAGACAGTCCTGGCTGAGGTGGGCTTGGCTAGCCTCTGAATGCATATGCAAATAGGCAGGCACTGGGCAGGCGCTGGGCTGCTTTTGAGAGGCTGGGTCCTGGCTGGCTACATAAAGTCAGGTATAGGGTGTCCTTGCCGGCATTCTAATCTAGTCCTGCAAGCTGAGACGATTTAAATGCCAAAAAAATGCAGCTCCCCTTTATTTCCCCAAGCGAGGTGACTTTCAGACAAAAACATTTTCCCTCTGGAGTGTAGCTCAGGGTAGAGCTCAACACAGTATGGAACACCATTGACAGCAACAGGCTCACACTTGTGCGCGCGCGCACGCACACACATCAGAAAAGGGAGCCTTTCAGTCAGTTTTTTCCTTCTGACCCCCTCTCATGCTTCTTACCCCACCACCTATCCCCTGTCCTTGGGTGTGCCCTTCACCACCCTCCCCCGTGTCCCATCCCCTGTGGCTAACGCAAACCTCCAGCAAGCCCGTGAGGGAGTGCCATTTATCTTTTCATGTTTGGGTTAACATTTTGAGCCACTCAGAATGAGCAGGGTTTGATCTCCCACTTTTGCTTTTGTTGGTTTGGGGGTGGTGGAGTAGGGGGTGGTCTGGGCCTTTAAAAAAAGACAGAGCAAGCTGGTGGTGAATAGGTCTTTTTTTCCAGGAGGCCTCAGGGCTCTATTAATAAGGCTGCCTTTCCTAAGCCTGCCAGCCTGGAGCAAAGGTCAGAGGAGATAATGGGCGGGTTATGCAAGCTTTCCTTTTTCTCCCAGCCTGACTCTGGTGGAGGGGTTTGTGAGATTGTCATGGACTTGGGTGCTAGGACCTCAGAGAGCCCCAGGCATTCACAGGCAGGTGACCCACTCAGCACATCACAAAGAACTTGCTAGTTGTCCAGGGAGGGCTACCTTGTGCTTCCAGGAGGCTTTTTGTCCAACTGAGGCGTGATGAGGTGATGGGCATTGCTTTGGTCCCCTCAGGCCACCTAGGGTCTCAGCTAGTGATCCCAGGGCTGCTGCCTGTGAGCTCCTTGGGGAAGTTCTGCCCAGGGAGCTCTCTGCACTCCCTTGTGGAGAAAAGTTCCCTCTGCAGGGTGCCTCTCTGTGTGTCTCCCTCTCAAACGCACTTTCTGCTTCAGTTTGACTTTTCCATCACAGTGGCCTGCCTGTCACAACTATGTCCCGTGTTAGGTCTCTGAGCTCCCGGGACACAAACTTTGTGAAATATTGATCTATGACCAGAATATTTATGAGGAAACCAGCTCCTACACATACCTTGCTGTTTCCTTCCTTCCTTCCTTCCTTCCTTCCTTCCTTCCTTCCTTCCTTCCTTCCTTCCTTCCTTTTCTAAGACAGGGTTTCTCTTTGTTACAGTACTGGCTGTCCTGGACTCACTCTATAAACCAGGCTGGCCTCAAACTCACAGAGATCTGCCTGCCTCTGCCTCCTGAGTGCTGGGCTCTGCACAGGCTCACATACTGGTTTTCTGAGCACACCATGCCTCATGGTGTGCAGTCACAGTTCCTTGAAACTCTTAGGCAAGTCCCTGAACCACTCATCTGGACAATGGGAAACATGACTGCCTTTTGGGAGGAGGGAAGGTGTCTTTGTATGACAGCCTGAATGCACCTTCTCTGGGAACACCCAGTGCTAAGCTTAAGGCATAACCGTGCTTCTGCCCAGGGCTCTATCTCTCGGGCCAGGAGAGCCTGGATGAGCTCTGCCCTGCCTGATGGAGGCCTTGCTAGCTTGCTGGTCCTCCAGGCCTCAGTTTCTTCATTTGTAATATCCTGCTCCTACAGGTGAGCCTTTAAAGGAGGAGTCTGTGGCTTCTGTTTCTTCTGGGTCCCATTCTCATGCTGGGAAGCTCTACCTGGGGTGTGGGTAGGAAACCCCCTAACCCATGCTTGTGAGTGGAGCCTTTGTGCCTGCCCAGTCCTGTTTCAGAGGCAGGGAGCTCTTGTCCAGTTGAACAGAAGCAAAATGGCTTTGTAGTCAAGAAGGAGCAGAATGGCTAAGTTCTGAAGGTGGGAACTGGAGCATCATGGGAAAATAGCCTCAGAGGGGCTGAGGTGGGTGCTGTGTGCAGCCAGCCCTACCTGTGGAGTCCTAAAGTTCCAATGACTCTGAGGTCAGTGCTTGCAAAGGAAGTGGCCTGTAGAGTCAGGAGCCAGCCCTCTGTTAGGGGAGGCGTGTGACCGCCCTGTCTGGACACTGATGGTGAAGGGCTTTCCTGTGGGTGGCACTTGTAGATGCCCAAGTCTTGGGTTGTGCTACAGAAGAGCTGTCAGGGGCGGGAGTTGACCTCGTAGTTGGCTCTTTAAGCAGGAAGAGAAACATTAGCATAAGCTTAATGAGCTTGTGTGCTCACTCTGAAGTTCTTGGCCCCTCCAAGTGATTCATGTCGCCTCAGCTTGGGAGTAGCAGTTAAGGAGCAGCTATCTGCTGAATGCCCTGTGGGCTGGGCTAGGGCAGGAACAGGAAGCTTAGGGCCCCCAGGAAGGCCAGGACTCTAGCAGTGGCCATAGGAAAGAACCTTTGCTTTAGGCTCAGTCTGCTCCAAGCCCCTCTTTGGACCTCTGACATGTAGTGTTAGGTAGTCCTGGTCTCCAGGGACATCGGGTCAGACACTTGTGGGAGACGTTTTTGTCTGCATCGCAACCGGAGTTCTGTCCCCATTACAGAATAATCAGGATGCATGGCTACACTTAGCTAGGATCAAGGTCTGTGACCCGTGCAAGGGCTGCCCTGGGGTTTCAGGAATACATGTAGCTAGTTCTCATTTTCCCAAGCCTTAGGGACCAGGGGACCTCAACGGAAGGAAGCCACAGGACTTGGAGATAGGAACAAAATCCTCTCCTAAAGTGATAGGATTGTGTAAATTTAAGTTTATTCTATTAAGATTAGAAAAGAAAGATCTTCATCGGGTGCGGCAGTGTAAGACTGGAGGCCGACCAAGGCCAATCCCTGTGTATGGATGTTTTGCCTGCTCCTATGTAAGTGTGCTAGGTGTGTGCGGTACGCTGGTATAAGTGTAAAAAGCGTAGAATCCCTTGGAACTGAAGTTACAGATGGCTGTAAGCCACCATGTGGGTGCTGGGAACTGAACCAGAGTCTTCTGCAAGAGCAGCCAGTGCTTTTAACCACTAAGCCATCTCTTAAAGTCAGGCATAGCCCTATAGGCCTATGGTTCTGGACAGACAGGGAGCTGGGTCACTCTGGGGTCCCTGCCTGGTCTTAGGAGTCCCCACTGGACTCCAGCTGTCTGGGAAGCAGGGCAGGAGACCCGGAGACCCGCCCGTTCATCACCAGATTCTCTGGGAAGCTGTGCAGCCCCATTTCACTAAGGTGCAGGCCCACCCTGGAGGCCAGCAACTCTACTTCCTGCTCCCTCATTCTGGGTCTCAGGTGGCCTGTCAGGCTGGCACTACTGTCTTTTCAGCTCACCCCCTTTCCCCTAGCACCATAGGGGGTGGGTGGGGTCATCTGGGAGTTCCTCTGCGCCTCGCTGCTGGGTCCTTCCCTCCCTGTGTCTCTGTCTGTCAGTCAGTGCTGCCCTAGAGTAGATGGTGCTCAGAGTGCTGGCGACTTGGAGTGGAGGAAATGCCTGGCCAGCAAGAGCCGGAAACCCTGAGCAAGCTGTGTGGAATCCTCCAGCTCTAAGGAGGAAGCTGGGACCCACCCTTGGGTCTGTCATTCCCGTCTGTCCGTTTGGGAGCCTGGGATCCCTGTTTTCTTGACTCTCAGACTTGGCACCGGGGGTGGGGGGGTGAGGGGGTGGGGAACTGGATCTCAAACTGTCTTTTGACTACAAATTATTGCCTGCTTGTTGCAAAGAATGGGTGTTTTATTCACCCCTACAACATCTGGGCTCCAGGGGACCTCAGTTTGGGACAGGACTCAGGCTTCTGGGGCTGCTTGTGGCTGCACACACACCAGTGCCTTGAGATGCTGGCCTGACCAGTGCTCTGTTTGGGTCCCGGCTCCTCCTGAGGGCCTGATGGAATTTCTGACCTCTGCTATCTGATGGACAGAGGCTTAGGGCAACACTGAACCTCCATTTTGGCGCAGGTTTGTTTGCTGGGTTGCTGCGTTTGCTCTTGGCACCCCCTCACCTCAGCCTGCGACCCTCCTGAGAGTAGAATGCAGGCACTGACCAGACTTCTGGAGAGCAAAAGAGATGTGCATTCAGGACCGGGCCAGGGATGAGCCCCGCCCCCCAAAGGCTGGAGAGCACCCTCATATCCTAAACTGGGTAGAGGCCAAGCCACTTTGGTCACTTCCCTTTTCTCCCTCATTTACTATTTTTGGCACCAAATAATCTTTATCTATTCCCCCCCTCCCCCCAGACACCTGCTAAGGTAGTGGTGGCGTGTGTACGAGTGTCCGTCTTCTTTTGCCGTTGTAGCGGTGCACTCTTTGCTTCTGTTGGTGGCTCCTCACCTGCTCCGCTTTTCTTTCTTTTTTTTATGTGATGGGCAGACCAGGCTACCCTGAATTTGCAGAGATCCACCTGACTCTGCTGGGGTTAGACCTGGCTGAATAACAAACAAGCGGAACCTTTTGTTAGGGTCCAGTCTCAGAGCGGGCACCAAGGCTTTGATAGTTGCTGTGGCTTCTGGGTCGTGTGGGCAGTGAGAGCCAGAGTCCTTACAGGAGGCTCTGGAGAAACCCGTGGGACCCACAGGGGACAGTGAGCTGGGTTTCTCCCTGGTGGTCAGCCAGTGGAGGATGCTGGCCCATGGTGCGGCATCCCAGGCTGGAGCTGGGTGGGGCAGAGGCCAGTGTTAATTCAAGGTGGAGGCAAGCTGGTTTGCGTTGCCCCTTCACTGACCGTGTGGGCACCCAAGGACACAGCTCTAGTGGTCCCAGCTGAGGGCTTGAAAAAGCCAGGACCATTTCTCATGACGTACATAGGTCAGCTCCAAATCACCCCCCCGCCCCCCCAGCATCTCTAAATTATAGCTGGGCACAGATGCTTCCTGCTCTCCAATGCTCAGCACAAGCCCTCCCTGAAGGGAGTGGTAACGGCGGCGTTTAGGCGTTAGGCAAGGGGACAGATGCAAACAGGCCCGGTGGCACGGAGATGGCGGCTATTGAAGAGTCGACCCATTTCCAGAAATAGACCATCTACTGTCAGGGGGATTCATCTCTTTGTCTCCCCAAATCTGCTTTCCCGTCAGCTTCCACATTGTAAGGCAAGAAGGAGGCTTGCTCTTGTCCAGGAACCAGAGGCTGCCCTGAGCACCCTGCCCCTATCCCCGTCACCGTCACAAGAGCTTGATTGTGTGCCGGGCCCTGAATGCACCCGCCTGCCACCATGTGCGGCACCGGCTGGCCTCCCTAATGAGCCCGCTCTGGGAGTGGCCCTTTGTGACAGGTTCCGGCCACACTGCCCGGGCCAAGGCTCCATTTCCCAGCCGCTTGGCTGCTTAATGTCTCTCCGTAGCGGGTGGGACAATGGGAAACTGTCCCGTGTGCTTGCTGCCCTTTTTTGTGTCCCATATTTTCAGCAATGGGCATGACCCACCTTTGCGTGCATCAGAAGTGAGGAGGGTCTTACTTTCTCAGCTCCTTCTGTCCCCCGCCCTTAGGTCAGCTTCTCCTGTGGGGACCCCCCCTCCCATTGTCTCCTTTTTTTCCTTTCGAGTTTCTCCCTAGATCCTTCTCTGCAAACGGGCTAGTGTTTCCTTGTCCAGAGCAATTAAACAAACCTGCCTTTCTACTAGCTTGCTCTCCTCTCTAGGGTGGGGGACTCCCCTCTCCATGGACTGGAATTTCTGCTGCTGCTTGTAGCGGCTCCTGGGAAAGGAGCTCAGGTCGGTAACCTTTAGCCTGTAGCCTTTGACGTCCCTCTGACAGTTGTCCTCTGGGACCCACGGTGTGTGTGCCAGTGACCCCTTCCCTGACTTCCTGGCCGTAATGGTGGTCCTCTCTCCAGTCTGAGTTTCTGCCTATGGCTGTCCATACTAGGACTGCTGGCCACCTGCTGCATCCTGTGGATTTGGTCGCCTGCCTCTGACCTGTGTCCCCATACTCTGCCCAAATCTTGGCCATCTTCACTTCAAGGTCTCTCATTTGCCCCCCCCCCCCAGCTGTCCTTTGCCCCAGGTGGCTGCCTCTGTTTAGTGCAGTGGCAGTGAGGTGGCGTGGGGTGGTGCTGCTCCACGCAGAAGCACCTGTGTGTTTGGAGCCTTGTTTACACGGAGATAAGAAACAGCCTGACCTGGGCAGCCCTGCAGGACAGTGCTCTGAAGATATTCTTCCTGGGTTCTGCGGCTCCCACGTGCCCACAGAAGTTGGGACGTCTGAGCTTGGACCTGGGGACTTTTGCACGTCCCCACCAGTGTCAGTGACTTGTCTTCCAGGGTCTTGGAGTTGTGGTCTTAAGCCTGTGCACTGTTGAGGCGCACCCCAGGGCCTTCCCTGATGCCCTGATGCTACCCCTACACGCTTTTCATAGACGCTTAGTTTGAGGCAGATAGGTACAGGATGTGTGACATGTGGTCCTCATCTAGTCTGTGCCTGGGGGAAGCCTTTGTGTTCTGAGCCATGGTCAGGGTGGGTGTCCTGCAGTCGTGGGTGCTAGCATTGCCCACGTGTAGGACATGGCTGGGGGGTCCATGTGTCTGCAGGAAACCCATGCACCGAGAAAGTCCCCTGGCTCCTGGGTCCCCTCCAGGACTCAACCAACTGATCCCCAGCTGCCAGCTTTTTATTTTTCAAAGGAGGCCAAGAAGGATGCAGGACCAGAAAACCAAGAAAGCGGTTTATAAACTGAAGGTCACGGGGTAGGTGGACACAGGCCAGTGGCAAGCCATATGCCCCGTTTTCACTTTTAGAAGGTAGACGAAGGCACACCACTGCTGGCTCTCACTGCCACTGATTACTTGTGGTCTGGCAAGTGGGTCTACCCCTCCCGGGGTTAAATGAGCTTCCAGGGTCCAGCTGTGGGCCATTTCTCTCCTGTCTCTGGTGACGAGCCCATTAGACACCACACCTGGGGCTCTGCTGTCCCCTCCCCCAGCCTTATGCTGAGCCTGCTCTGTGTGTGTGTTTTCAGGGTGACATTGATCTGATCTCAGTGATGCAGCCTAGAGAGAGGCTGGACACGGGGTCCTACAGACCGTAAAGGTGAGGGGCCACTGTGGCATCCCGCACTCTGTGGGAGGACATAGGAAAGCTGTGGCATCCCCCACTCTGGGAGGTCATAGGAAAGCTGTCCTTAGCTCTGTCCTTAGCTCTGATCCTACTTTGTACCCACAGCGACCCTGCTGAAGTAGAGGGGCCTGATGGGAGCAGGGGCATGGATCCTTGGTGTCAGTGGCCGAGGCCTCTACTCTGTACTGCCCCCCCTGCCCCCAATCCCGAGATTCCCCTTGTCTTCTCCCCGAGAGCATTGCCCTGCGACTGACCAGTGCTGCAGGCTCTAAGTGTGGGGCTTCTCCCGAGACAGTCTCGGGGAGCTAGGAATCCCACTCAGGGCAGTGGCCAGGAGGCCCTGACCCAGTTTCCCCACCCCTGGAGGTAGTCTCCGAGGCCCGCAGCCTCTTTGATCTGCTGGTCCCTCACCCCTTCTCACCAAGTTGTCACATGGGTGCTGGCCTGGTTGTGGGCCCTGTGACCACGTGCAGCTCAGTCTGCAGAGTGAGTGTAAGTGTGGGATTCCTGCGTAGGAAAAGAAAGCCCCGTGTTTTTTCCTGAGCAAGAAGAGGCAGGGGTGGGGTTGGGGCAGGTGAAGGGTAAGGCCAATCTCCGGCTGGGGGTGCCGACTGTCCTTGGATTCCCAGCACTGCTGTCACAGTCGGGGATACTGAAATCTTTCTTAACTTTTGGGGTTACCCTGCTGCTCTTTGCCGCCCTCGTCTAGATCTGTGTACGTTGACCAAATGCTCGGGGGGCCTCTGTAGCCCCTTTGTTGTGGGCATGACAGGCTTCAGGGACATCGCCCCTGAAAAGACTGTGCACTCATTCCTTGTCCTGGGGACACAGCTAATGTGTCCTCACACCCTGAGGCCCAGAACAGATGAAGAGCCCCAGTTGTTGGCTTAGTGAGCCCAAGGCTGGGGGAAACCAGAGTCAACTCACCATCAGGGTGCGGGAAGTGGGAGGTTGGCTGGGCCTGCCGTGTCCTGAGCTAGCTGAGCATCCTGGATGTCCCAGCAGGCCTCGTGTCTGCCTGTTGACTGACAAGTTGTGTGCCCTCACCACTTCTGTCTTTGGAGGCTACCCTGGTGACTTTGTGCGCCTCTCTTTTTGAGGTGTGTGTGTGTGTGTGTGTGTGTGTGTGTGTGTGTGTGTGTGTAGGTGGGAGGACTTTAGCCTTAGGCGGTTTTCACCCTAGCTTTCCCATGAGTTTCTTCTCATGATGGATTTTTCTCTTGGTCTCTTCTCAATTTCTCGGTCTCACTTATGGGTCTCTGGGCACCAGAGACCGCTGAGGAACTTGAGAAAGATCTAAAAGTCCAAGCCTTTCCTGGTTATGATATGAGCCTCACTGAGGTGGCTGCTTCCAGACGAGCTACATTTCCTGTCCAGACAAACCAGTAATAGAGTATCCTTTGTACCCCCCTCCACCCCCTGCCCCCACTCCATTCCATTGTTTTGGGGTTTAAGGACCTACAGTAGCCTTGGCTGTGGCTGACTTTCTGGCCTCAGGCTGTCACTTTCCAAGTGCTTAGCCAGTTGGGGGCCTAGTCTGACCCAGAATCAGAAGTAGCAGCCACAGGATCATTTGTAGTGCGCCCACACCCCGTGGAGGATTGGATTTCCCTGCCCTCCCCTCCCTACAGGCCTCACCTGCCAATACCCTCACTGCCCTAACAACCACAGAAGGCTAGGGGGACTCAGTTGCTTCTTTTTAAAAGACATTTCTTTTTTGTGCACATCATGTGTGTGTGTGTGTGTGTGTGTGTGTGTGTGTGTGTGAATGTTGAGTATGTGTGTGAATGTTGAGTGTGTGTGTGAATGTTGAGTGTGTGTGTGAATGTTGAGTGAGTGTGTGTGTGTGAATGTTGAGTGTGTGTGTGTGTGTGTGAATGTTGAGTGTGTGTGTGAATGTTGAGAGTGTGTGTGAATGTTGAGTGTGTGTGTGTGTGAATGTTGAGTGTGTGTGTGAATGTTGAGTGTGTGTGTGTGAATGTTGAGTGTGTGTGAATGTTGAGTGAGTGTTTGAATGTTGAGTGTGTGTGTGTATGTGAATGTTGAGTGAGTGTGTGAATGTTGAGTGTGTGTGTGTGAATGTTGAGTGTGTGTGTGAATGTTGAGTGTGTGTGTGTGAATGTTGAGTGTGTGTGTGAATGTTGAGTGTGTGTGAATGTTGAGTGTGTGTGAATGTTGAGTGTGTGTGTGTGAATGTTGAGTGTGTGTGTGTGTGTGTGTGTGTGTGTGCGTGTGTGAGATGCCTGTCTCACGGCACACCTATTGAGGACAGCTTTCAGGAGTTTTTGTCTGCCGCCACGGGACTTGAGGATTGAGCTCTGCTGGGTCGCGGAGGTTTCCAGGGCAGTGTCTTCTCCTGCTGAGCCATCTTATTGGCCCCTTCTTTTGAGCATTGACCTTGTTCCTGTGCTCCTGGCCTCTGGTGACTTTAGAATGTGTTATGGGCTCTCTTTCTCTGGTTATAAGAACTTGTCCTGGCTGTTGTTTAACTCAGTGAAAGACAAGCTCAGGGCTGGCCTTGGGACAAGGAGAAAGTCACTTGTACACCCCATAGATATCTTTAACTGAGAATGGTGAAACGTGCGTGCACCCGTTTCCTCCCGGGCTTGCGGGGCCCAAGCAGGTGCCTAAATCCTTGGCTAGTGTTGAACTGTGTACCATACTGATGAGGGAGACAAGATGGGTGGGTGCTATATATCATGTGGTTTCCCAGGTGTGATTAGAATCCCGGGGGAGAGCATGGTGGCATCAGATTTTAATCACATCGCTCGCCCAATACAGTTTAAAATTTGGTAATTATTTTGGGGATTTTCCACTTAATGACCTTAGGCCCCAGTCAGCTATGGATGACTGATATAAGACCATGGATAAATGGGACAATCAGACACAGGGGCCACAGGGTTTCTTCATGCATGAGGAGGAAGGCTGTCTTGTCCTGCCCTCCCTGTCCGACCCGTCCGACTGATGCTCCGTTATCCAAGTAGCAGCATCTCCGAGACTGCTGAGTAAGAGACTCGAGGCTAGAATGGCCGCCTGCCTGCTACACTGGCCTACTTTTGAGTATTTGGATGAGCCTGAGGGAGAGCTGAAAGCAGACCCTCTGTCACTCTGGGGAGATTGGAACAGACGTAAGAGATCCTCAGGCCCCATAGGTCCCTGTTTGCCTCTGACCTTGTTCTGAGAAGCATGGCTGCTTGGAGGTGTCTGTCCAGGCCTCTTGAGTCTGTGGCCTTCATCCCAAACCTTTCCTCTGGAACCTCCAAGGCAGAATTTCATAAGCAAACCGGGAATCTGTCTGGCTGTGTGGCCATGTTGAATTGGGAGCTCTCTTCCTGTCCCTCATCGGCTCTGTCACCCAGGGAGTGGACTCATTTTTCCCCTTGAGATTTGTTTTTATTATCTTTATATCTGTCTGCGTGTCTGTGTGAGTGATTACCAAGTGTGTGCAGGAGTCTGTGGAGGTCGGAAGAGGTCGTGGTATCCCTTGAGGCTGGAGTTACAGGGAGCTGTGAACCTCTTGACAGCTTGGGTGCTGGAACCCTAATTCAGCTCCAGTCTGTGTTCTTAAGGGCTGAGTCGTCTCTCCATCCTCTGATGTTTTCTTATTTTTGTATTTTTCCTGTTGTTTGTTTATTTATATTTATTTATTTATTTATTTATTTATTTATTTATTTATTTATTTTTGAGACAGGGTCTTGTTAAGTAGCTCCAGCTATCCTGGAACTCACTGTAGATGAGACCGGGCTGGAACTCACAGATTGTCGTGCCTCTTCCTCTCGAGTGCTAGGATTAAAGGTTTGCGCCCCTATTCCTGGATTACAGGAGGGTCTAGGCCATGGAGTACATGTATGCAGTTTATTGATTTCTTTTTCTCCTTTTAAAAACTAATAGGGGAATTTACAAGCAAGAGCTCCATCTGAGGTGCTGAGGGGACTGTTCTGACAGTTAGCCTTGGGTGCTGAAGCAAGCTCTGTGGACTGTGGCAGGAGCTTTCTTGACTTACAAATGGTGGGGGCCCGCCATTTGTAAAACAACCCCAGTACCATTGCTTCTCCACATCAGGGTTACCAATTTGGAGCCCTAGGAGACAGCCCGCAGCGGGCCTGGTGGAGAATTTGTGGGGAAGGGGGGTGGATGCCAGTTCTTGCTCCTCCCATTTCTCTCCTGTTGGCCTCACTCCACCCTACCCTTGTCCCCTCTGAAGGCCTGAGGCTCCCGGGCATGACTTGGAGCCTTGCTAAAGGTACAGCTTCCCTTAGTCACAGGGTCTTGTGGGCATCAGCACGGGTGGTAGAAGAAGCAGCCGGCGGCAGCCTTGCCAACCTGCCCTCCTCAGTGTAGGCTGCTCCCCTCAGCATAGCCTCACTGGCACAGATGGCAGAGGCCATGTGTGTGAGGACCTTCTTTCCAAACATGTGTGCACCCGTCAGTCAGGGACACCTGCCTTGGTCTTGTGAATGTTCACATCGGGGCCATGTTTTTCTTTCCACTCTGTGCTACTCTAGTATGCTGCGGTGAGTTCCCAGGTGTGGTCTTCATGTGTCCCCATACCGTGCGCCTCAGTGTCACAGCCCACTGTGAGAGAGGGCTTTAGTGGCTCAGTGCCCTGACTGACTTTCAAAATTCTGGGTCAAGCTTGCTCCAGTGGCCACGCCACCTGCTGCGAAGGCCGTTGATGGCAGATGGGCCCTGTGTGCCTTGGGTGCGTGCTGTGTCTCCAGTCCCTAGGCTGCCTCACTTGGCTCTGTGTGGGAGACAGATGGAGGGCTGTCTCCATTGCAGGAAAGCAGGGCACAGTTCTCTGTTGGAGCCCTGGGGGTGTTAGGGACCTGGTCTATTCAAGTAGGGTGTGGGCTCGCCACGAGTCTTTTGTAAGGCACCCCATCTTTGAGGTTCACTTTTAGGGCCCGACATTGCCCACAGGTCAGTCTGTTCCCTCCCTGGACTTCAAGATCACATGGCGGTGAGCATTGACCCGTGGTGTGGGTGTCATTCAAGGTGGGGAAGAGGGAGCTGGGAACAATATTCTGTCCAAATGCTGTCCACGATCCAGAGAAGCCTGTGTCCTGAGCGTCCCCACCCTCACTGGAGGTTGCCTTTCAGGGAAGGGGTCCCAGATCCGGGACTCAGCTGCCTCCCTGCTGTGCGTGGTTTTGTCATGCTGACTTGCTGGCCAGGTGGGAGGTGACTTGTTGGACACCCTGAGGCTGCCACCAAGGTGTGGAGGGCCCTTGAAATGCCGAAGCTCTTCCTGAAAAAGAGGATGGGGGAGGGGGACAGAGAGGAGCCCTGGAACCCAGACAAGTCATACAAAGCCACGCGCCTCAGTCTCCACCTCTGCACTCTGTTCTGTTGTTGGGCTGATGAGGACCATGAACAAGATATGTGCATAGTGACATCAACCTTTTCAAAGCCGAGAAACTCTTATGATTCCTCTTCACCTACAGGGGACATTGAGGCAAAGAGAAGTTATGTGGTCTGCTTTAAAATTCCCAGTATTGCAGGGCAGTGGTGGCTCACGCCTTTAACCCCAGCGCTCGGAGGCAGAGGCAGGTCACTGAGTTGGAGGCCAGCCTGGTCTACAGGGTTCCAGGACAGCCAGGACTACACAGGGAAAGCCTGTCTTGACCCTCCCCTCCCCAAAATAATCCCAGTATTGCCAGGGACGGGGGTGGGGGATGCATGACTTTAATCCCAGCACTCCGGAGGCAGATTCAGGTGAATCTCTGTAAGTTCAAGGCCAGCCTGGTCTACAAAGTGAGTTAGTTCCATGACAGCCAGAGCTGTTACATGAGAAACCCTGTTTCGAAAACAAAAGAACAAACAAACAAGAATCCTAGTATACATGGCAGCAGAACTGGGATCTAGCCTTGAGCACTCTGGGTTTGGGGGTCCATTCCCTAACCCCACCCATTCTGCTCTGTACACGGTTAAGCTCCTTTTCCACAGCCCTGACTTAGCTTATTCTTGAACGACAGCTGTCTATTTGCGGAACACTAGGGCAATAGCCATTTTGTGCATCAACACCTGGGCATCCTCTGTGCTGCTGGGGTGTGGTTGTGGTGACCCAGGGATAATGAGTTAGCTCGGGTCTCCCTCCGCTTACCCCAGGAAGACCGGCTGTTGAGCTGGATGCATGAGGTAGCTATTCTTTTTGGCGGGTGGTCCTCATCTTCTGTGTGAGCAGTGGGCAGTTGTGTGGACTTGGCAGGTCAGACTCCAGTGGAAAAATTCAGAAGCCCATATGGTTGGTGCATTTCTCCTGGCACGTCCCACCCCCGATGTTGGTTTTTGCCTTTGTTTGGGCCTGTGAAGGGCAGCCCCACCCCCACGATGATGAGGATGTGTCTTGCTTAGCCAGTCGGTGCTTCAGGGTTACCTGAGCCTCTGCTGGTGTAATGGGTCACAGTCTGGGTTGCAGAGTGGCAAGTGTCATGCCTCCACATTTATCTGGGCCCAGTGTGAAGTGTGGTGTGCAAAGGGCGCTGTGGTGTGATGGCCACAGGCTCAGGGCGTCATGCTGCCCGGACCTCCCAGGTGTGGACCTGCCAGCTGCTGTCTCACCTGGCCCATCAGGACTCAGGCTCCTGCCTATCCCCTACACCTGTGACTTATCGCCTGAGGGCTCACCTGCCCCTCCATAGCCCATAGTTCACTGTAGAGAAGCCTGGAGGATGCGAACGTGCTTATAAATGGAAATTAGAAATTATCAATAATCCTTCCTATCACCAAAAGTGCCACCATGTGATCCTACCTCTCCATGTAACCAATGGCAACGCCTCATGTAAGCAGAATTAGGAACCCTAGCACAGTGCGGAGGACCTGACCTTAGATCGGCTCTCCATGTTGTATTAGATTTTATCATATGTACTAGATTTGCTATATACATTATTTTAATTAATTTAATTTAATGTGTGTGTGTGTGTGTGTGTGTGTGTGTGTGTGTGTCTGTGTGTCTGTGTGTCTGTGTGTGTGTCCGTTCGAGCGCACGCTGGCCTTGTAATCTGGATCTAGGCCTACCACTTCTGTGAGCCTCAGTTTCCCTCTAGAAAAGTTGGGTACCTACCCTCAGGTATCCTCAGGCTTGCTAGGAGAAGCCAGCAAGGGTTTTCAGGATAGCGATGGGTTGGGAGTCTTCATTGATTGACAGTGATGAAGACAGCCAGGTGAGGCCCGAACAACCTTTTTGATGAATTCTTGGTGCCAGGGTTGGGACCCAGGGCTGGTGCCTGCTGAGGTGTACCCTTCACCACTTAGCCGCAGCCCAGCCCCCAAGTCACCTTTTCTTACCAGCTCAGGTCACTCAGGTCAAAGATTGCTGTGTTTAAATAGCTGCTCCTATCTGGGGCATTTGCAGGGGTCCTGGCTCCCCTCCCCCTCCTCCCCTCTTGGCCTTCAGGCTGTGGGCCGCAGGTCCTAGCGACAGGATGTCTCTCTGTGAGCCCATTGAGAAATTCCGCCTGGAAATCCTCCTTTGGCCCTGGTGCAGTCGGTGAGAGAATTGGGGAGACAATGGGAAACTCGGGAACAAAAGGCACCATTGTTGAGGCTGCCTAGGCTGGGGTCAGTGGGTGCCCAGCCAGGACAGTCAGGCCCAAGCCTAGGCCGTGGATTTCTGCTTCCCAGGGCTTGGCTGGGAGCCCTGTGGGGGAGGGGAGAGGAGAGGGGAGCACAGCTGCCCCAGATCCAGGGCTCCTCTGTCCCCCTCCCCCATCCTCTTTTTCAGGAAGCGCTTCGGCATTTATGGCATTTATATTCAGGAGCTGCGTCCGCTGGAAGGTACAGACATCAAGGACCTTGCCAGTGCGCACCTGCCCTGCCCTGGCTTTAGTACCCTGTCTTGCCCAGGGTTTTTCCCCTCCCCTCCCCTCCTCTCCCCTCCCCTCCCTTCCCCTCTCCTCAAGCCAGCTAGCTCCATCCAGTTTGGTCTCCTGTGAACTTGGGGTGCCCCTCTTTCGAGGCTGGCAGTGCGTTTCGCTCCCCCTTCCCTTCTACATAGGTCACTGTTTTTCTGGGATGGCTACCTCATTTCACCCTTCCAGAGTGTTCTTCCTGAAACAGGCCCTCTCTGCACCCAGCCCTTCCAGGGTCCCATGGCATCAAGTTCAGACACCCAGAAACAAAGTTGGAGGCCACCTGCCATCTGCCTGTGTGTTCCTATCCTCCGTCACCTACAGAGGCCTCTCTAGCCCCACGCAAGTACAGCTGAGTACTGTCAAGCCATGTTCTCCTTTTCCCGTCTGGTCTGGTCTTTCCAATGTCTTCTACCCCTAGTTCTCTCCCTGGGTAGAGAGCGTCACTTTTCTTTCTTTTTTTTAAGGGACAGGATCTTGCTATGCAGCCCTGGCCTTCCTGGAGCTCACTCTGTAGATCAGGCTGCCTCACGGACAGAGCCGCCTGCCTTTGCCTCCCCATTGTTTTTAAGCTATGGCCAACATGCTCACCTCTGGTCACTTTCCCAGCCACCCTCTTCCACCAGTGTCCCCAAAGTCCTTTTCCCACAATGCCTGTCACAGAGCAGACTTGACACAAGAATCTGTTGTGCTGCTTTTGGACTCCCAGGGTGGCAATTGTAGCCTGTAATTGGTCTGTCACCCTGTCCTAAGGGGTGACCCTGAGAGTGGCAGGGCCACTGAGCTTTGATGCTGAATCAAAGCTGTCCCTGCTCTCCTTCCTCCTGGGTCCCTGGGACAGGCTGGGCACGTCCTGTTTCAGGGCAGTGGCCATTTTGCTGACAGAGTTCCTGGAAGTTCTCGGTTGTCCAGCAGGAATGTGCAACTGAGACTAAGGGACCACGCCCGGCCTAAATGACTCGTGTGTGTGTGTGTGTGTGTGTGTGTGTGTGTGTGTGTGTGTGCTGGCATAGGGGCTCCAGGCTAAGGGGCTAGGGTCACTGTGTTCGTCCCTGTGAAGTGTGGAGGGACTGAGTCAGATGGACCCTGGGTGTGGGTGGGGAGGGGGTGGTGGTGGCTAGCCTCAGACCATCCCGGGTCAGTAGCCTAACTGGTCTGTGTACCTGTGTCTCCTCCTTCATCAGAGAAACAAGGTATGAGGCAGGCAGGCGCAGGTACGTGGGGCCCTGTCCAGCCAGTCTGGACTCAGCCGTGGGAGTCTCCAGACCTGTGGAGACCACTGTTGCTAGACAACTGTCTGGGCGGTCCCGGCCTTCCTAGGCAGCCTCTTCTAGCCTGCCTGCAACAGTCCTCAACTCAGTCTTCCTTCCAACCCCGCCTCTCCCTCTGGGTTTCTTGCCGAGCTGTGTTGAGGCTGGGTTCTGAGGGGAAGCGGGTGGGAGCTCTGGGCTGAGCCGAGGCTTGGGGTTCCCTTTGCCCTGTCCCTCCCCAACTTCTCCTAACCATGGGGTCAGGACTAGTGTATTTGCTACGGATGTGGACACGGCAAGTGTTCGCACGGCCTCCGCAGGTCCTTTTGGCCAGGGGCTTGCAGCTTCTCTTGGCTCAGTACGAGGCAGAGATGGGAGTGGAGGGTATGGCTGTGACCTGCCAGGAGGCTGTGGACGTGATTCTGTGGGGAGATGTGGGACAGTAAAGGAGAGGCAAGGTGTGTGCGTGTATGTGTGTATGCGCGTGTGCATGCTTGTGTGTGTGAGTGTGCGTGCGTGTGCATGTGTACATGTGTGCGTGTATGTGTGTGCGCGCGCATGGGTGTTAGTTCTGACACCTACACAGCACAGCTACACCTGTAACTGCTTGATTGCTGTGTGGGTTAGAGTCTCTATAGCCACATAGCTTACACCTCCACCCCCCCTGACCTCTATGTGAGTGCACAGAAAGGCCCTGGTCTGTGTGTCTGTAGCCCCACCTGCCTCCTCTGTTGCTGTGTGTGTATGAAGTCTAGTCATGTTTGTGCCTCTACCTACCCTGATCATAGTGTGTGTGTGTGTGTGTGTGTGTGTGCTCGCGTGTGCGGGTGCGTGCCCCATGACATGCACACACACCTCTTTGTCATGTGCAGTGGCTAAAATCATTCTTCCCCATTGCTTCTATTTTTTGTTGTTGACCTTTTGATAAGCACTTGTGACTGCTGGGCCGTTGGTGCGGCTGGGAATTTACCTGGTGTAATTGGGAGAGAATACAACCATATTTCCTCTAGGATGAATGACTTTTCCAAGCATTTCCCAGGGTGAGCATTTACTAAGGGGCCAGGAGGTGTGTCTGGGCCACCGGCTTGAGGTGCAGATGTTGCAGTGTGACCCTATGGGTGCTGTCAACCCACAGGCAGCCCCCTCTGAGTATGTGTGGGAGGTGCTTTCTGTCCGCATGCCCCAATAATGCATCCTACAAGGGTCCATGTTTAGAATCCACGGCCTTTCTCTATTACTTATGAAACTCTCATTGCAGATGTAGGAACTGAGGCACGGGGCCCTGAGGGAACTAACAGCTCTACCTAAGTCCCGAGGTACCTCCCTGTGGTAGACTGTCCCCTCAGACTCCCAAGCAAGTGCTCACTCCTGGGCTGAAGTTTTTCTCTGTCCTTGATGTCCAGCGATGTAGAATGGTGGAGAGGCTGCCGCCTTCCCCATGGTAGCATACACAACGAGGTATGTCTGCTGAATCTGCTCAGCCAGTACAGGAGGAAGTGTAGTTTTGGGGGATGGCCCAGGGAGACCCAGTTTGCCCCTGAGCCTCAGGTTCCTCATCTGATCCTCCCTCAGCCGTGTGCCCACCTGGGGCTGCAGTCAGTGCTCAGGTGGCGGTGGCGGCGGTGGCGGTGGCGGTGGCGGTGGTGGTAGGTTGTGTAAGGAGAGAGACACAAACTCAAGACCAAAGGGCAGCAGAACCGGGCCTTGCTGAGCTCTGGCCTTCAGTTGTCTGGCCTGGTGCAGGGCTGGTCAGGGAGGGGAGAATGTGTGTCCGGGGACCAGTCTGTGGCACACGGATGCTCACTGGTGTCTACTGAGAACTCTCAGTAGTGAGGCCACTGGACCAGCCAGGCAGGGCACGGGTGTGGCTTGTGGGAAATTCATGGATGTCAGGTCAGTGTGTCACGGCTTATGTGGTTCTGGGACAGCTTGATTCTGAACGTCACAGCAGGAAGCCTTGAGCTGGGCGGCCTTCCTTTCTTAGTTCACTTGTGGGACTAAGGTTACTTACTCCATGGGGACAGAGAGAGATGTGGCAAAGTCAGTGTGGAACGTTCTTCTGCAAATGTAGGGTCAGGGTGGACACAGCTGGTTCTGAACCTCAGGGTCTTCCCTTGCAGCCTGACCTCTGGATAGGAAACAGGGGTCACTTCCTGCAGGTACCTGCTTTGGCCTGGGTGGCGATTCTGAGTCCTGCTGCCTCCTCCCCAGCCAGCAGCCCTGAAGGAGGCCATTTATGAGGTCAGTGTGTCAGTGCCTCTTACGTGGGTGGATATGTAAACAAATGCCTATCCTCTCTTTGTAGTGCTCCAACAACAAACCAAAGTACATTCTAGCAAAGTCCGGCTTGGGCAACCTATGAGTTTACTAGGCTAATTTACAGAGTGTAAATGAGGCCTACTCTGTGAGTTCCAGGCCAGCCAGCCAGAGGTACATGGTGAGAGCCTATCTTAAACAAACAAACAAACAAAAAGTAAAAATAATTTTTTTAATTAAAACAAATTAAAGACGGCTGGCACTTGAGGAATGATGTGTGCATGCAGGCACGCTCACACGCCCACACATACTCGTATGCATATGTGCACACACACAGTGCAAAGTGCCAACTCTAGAGGAAGCGGTTTAGACATTGTGGACAGAGCCCTGCTCACCACTAAACCAACCGCAGTGAGGCAGGCCCCCCCTCCACACCTGCCACCCGGCCTTTGAATTCCTTCCCCTGCCCGGCAAGCCTTTGTACATTGGGTCCCACAACTGACTACTAGGGACCCTGGGCCTCCAGGCCCTGACACCCAGGGACTCGGGCAATAAGAAAATGGGAGCCTGTTGCAGAAATGCTGTTTTCTGGGTCTAACAGATGCCATCTTCATTGGGACAGCTGTGACAATTGCAGGCGACCCTCAGGATGGGCTGAGTGGCTGTTGATGCTCCCTCATAGAAGGATGAGAAGCATCCTTGGGCCCTCGTGAGATTCCGGCTGCTCCCTCCCTTCTCTACCTGCCGCCATGCGTGTGTAACCCTCCCCTACTGCATATGGTCTGTGCATGCGGCATGGTCTCCGGAGCTGCTAGAGCATGTAGGCTATGGAAGAGCGACTGCAGGGGAGACTTCATCTGCGCAGCTGCAGACAGGCCATAATTCATGCTGGGGGGAGACTTCCCAGCGCCACAGGAGCCTTGGGGTCCTTTGTGCCCATGTGAGTGTAGGTTGGAGGCCAAAGGCACGGGGTCTCCTTAAAGCTCGACTTAAAGGCAGTTGTGGTTGCTGGGAATCGAACGCAGGTCCTCTGCAAGAGCCACTGAGCCATACGTATCTCCAGCCTCCCACTCGGTTTTGCGGGAATGTCTCTCGTAGGCCTGGAGCCTGCTGGGTAAGCTAGGCTGGCTCCCCATGCTGGGGTTACAAGTGTGCCACGAGGCTAGCTTTTCATGTGTTCTGGGGTTCTGGGGATCGAACTTAGGTCCTCAAGCTTCCAAGGCAAGCATTGTACTGGCTGAGCCATCTCACCAGCCCCTGGCAACTTACATACATTTTGTAGAGCCTGAGCTTGAGGTCTCCATGTTACCCTTGGAAGCATGTTACAGGAGAGGAACAGGCTCACTAGATAAGAGTCTGAGTGTTGGTGACAGCTGAACCGTGAATGTCAGTCACACCTTCAGGGAGAGTTTGTGCTCAGGAGTCCTGGTGCCTTTTCAAGTCTCTGGTGGTCTCCACATGCCCCTGGCATTTCCTGCTGCCTGCTGACACCCCACCCGCTACTGCTGAGGCTGCAAAGTGGCAAGCTGGGGAAGGCACAGGCAGGGTCCCAGAGTGGAACTAGCTATAAAGCGGGAGCCTACAGCGCTGCTGTGCCCAGAAGAGGCTGGAAAGGTCACCTTGCGGCTGTAGTACCCACTCTCCAGGGAGTGCCTTCCCATGATGGCATTGTGCAATGACCTTAGAGAGTCACTGCTTCTTGGGGTCCCTGTTTGTAAAAATGGTCGTCATCCCTCCAAATGCCTTTCCAGGCCCATCCCTGGGAAGAGAAACTTGGATAGTCCCATTTTGCAGATGTGGAAATTTCAGTTTGCCCTGGGCTGGGGCCTGTTAGCCCTAACGGGGCAGATGGCAGCTCAGTTTCATGATTGCAGGGGCAAGGTGGGTGCAGCAGAAGCAGGAGGGCAGGGCACAGACATAGGCCTTAGCGTCGTCCTCCTGGATGTACCTGACGCCCTTCTGTCACTGGGGATGTCTGGTCATAAGCTCACACTGCTCCCAGCTGTCCTACCCAGGATGGCACAGTGGAGAATTCTATGAAGGGGACCTGGACATTGTCACCATCACTACCCCTTGTTGAAGCCGGGCTGTTGTGTTTGGAGAGACTCAGGGTCACCCTGCAGGTCTGCGGTTAGCATCCATGTTTCCAGAAATCTAAGCGCTTGACAGGGTCATCCAGTGGTGCCGTGTCCAAGAGCTTTCCAGAGGTTCCCTGCAAACGAAGGCTGTGCTCAGGGTGTGCTGGACAGCAGCAGGGCTGGCTGGGGACTCCACAGCCACAGGAGAGATCAGCAGCATGAGCTGTTGTGTCTTTGCTGGGTCCCCGAATGCTTCCAGATACGCTGGCCTCTTTACTTGTCACTTCTTGTACTGGGCACCAAGCTCTGTCCTGGGTCTTGACTTGTGGTGTCTCTTACGGTCATCAGAATGTCCCTGCCCCTCGCTGTCATCTCATCTTACATGCTGCAGAGGTGAGGCCCCAGGGTCAGGTGGCCCAGACACAGTCATCTCGAATCCAAAGAGAAGGAATTAGAAGCTTACACCCAGGCCCTTCATTGTATACAGTGCTAAGTATGTTCATGGAGCGCCTATTACATATGAGGCCATGCCTCTAGGCTGCAGGGATCCCGTGAGCAGGACAGAGAGAGGCGTCCCCGGGGTGATCAGGGAGAAAACCAACCAAGTACCCCATCAACTATGGATGAGCGTCCCCTGTGTTCAGAAGAACCAAACAGGCAGCGGCAGGTATGGTCTTGGAAGAGGAGCCAGGCGAACAGGGCTGAGGAGACGTGAAGCTGTCCTTGGTGCTTTTCCAGTGGGGTGCGGGAGGGTGGGGCTTTTCAGGAATGGGGCGCAGGCCCTCTGACCCACAGACAAGAGCATCCCCACAGATGCTGGGGGAGGAGCTATGCCTCCGTTTGTCCCATGCCAGGCCCCCTGGTTCCTTGTGGAGGATGTGGTTAGCATGTGACTGCTGCTGGCCCGTGGTGTCCTGGTGCCTGGGACACTGTGAGCAGGACAGAGAGGGACGTCCTTGGGGGGATAGTGTCTACAGGAGTGGAGAGGAGGTGACTGGGATGGGCAGTCACTTCACTTCCTGGCTAGTGGGAACAAGAGTTTGTTAAATCGTACTTTCTGCTTACGGGTTGTCGTTTGTGTGCATGTGCATACCGGAAGACAACTTGGCAGGAGTTGGTTCTCTCCTTCCACCCTGTGCGCCCCAGGAATTGAGGTCCGGTTTGCCAGCCTTGGCAGCAAGCGTCCTTTACCCATGGAGCCGTGGTACCAGCCACTAACAGTTCATTTCTGAAGGCGCCTCTGCTGTTCGCTGGGCATAGATAGAGGAGCTCATGAGAGGACCACAGCTTGGCTGTCATGAACATCGGGGAGGTGCCGGGGGACTCCGAGCCGGGCCATGGACCTCCGGGGGCTGTGCTGGCATTAGGGCTGGGTTACAGGATCAGCCAGGGCACTGGAGGTGGTCGCACTTGCTTGAAATACTTGTACCATCAGTCACCAGACCCAGTTAGCCTGTGTGTGATTCAATTTCCACCCAGTTTCTCCTCTGAGGACTTCCTGGCATCGTAAATCAACTTTCAAGGGGTGGGAAGACAGGGACCGGAGGTGCCTCCAAGCTCACGTCATCCCCGTGGCCACAGGTGACCCTCCCCAATGGAGGCAGACCTGGCATGCGCCCCGCCTGCTGGTGGCAGCTCAGCCTCTGGTGCAGCACCCCGTCACTACCCCGTCACTACTGTCTGCCCGTGTCTTTCCGGTGGGACCCACGGGACAGCTCTGCAGTTTTGGCACTCAGCCATCATAGCAGTTGTAACTGGGCGTTTACTGGGACTGTTGTCACCAGGTGATTGTCCTTCTGGCAGACCTGGTCCGGTCAGGGCTTTCATGGCTGCCAGCCTTCGATTCCGATCAGGTCTCTGCTGTCCCTGAGTGGGTGAGAGGAAGTCTAGAGGTCGCTGATGGGGCTTCGTTTGTCTTCCCTTTCTCTTTGGCCATTCCTGCTTCCTGGTTGGATGGCTTGATTGTCTAGTGGCAGATGGGCCCCATGGGCACACACAGGGGAGAGGCAGGTCCCTGTACACAGTGGGTGGGGCCTAGCTTTGTGTTGGAGAAACTTCTAGTAGGCCTGGGAGGGGAGAGATAGGTGACTCACTCCCAGGAAGGTAAGGAGTCTTGACTGTCCTCTAGGCCTGCCATCTGGGGTTCAGCTGCTGCTGTTTGTAGCAGGCTCTGGGGCTTTCTGCCCTTTCCCCCAAATCCCAGTACTAAGTGTTCTTTTTTTGGCTAGTGATAGAAAAGTTTAGCATCTAGATAGGGTGACCTTGGCAACTGGAGGATGCCGGTACTCAAAATCCACTGACTATCTCTTGGGTCCTGGGATATCTTCACTTCTTCTGTCTGGCTTGGTGGATGCAGCCTTGGTCACGTGGCCCTGACTCTGTCCTGTTGGCGGTTACTTCCCCAGAAGCCCTAGTCTCAGAGCATTTGTGGGGATTGACCCAGGACAAGGAGCCTGGCTGTGGTCTGCGGCTCTGGCTTCTAGGGGAGGTGTAGCCTGTTCCTGTGTCTTCCGCCATGGTTCCTTATCCCTAGAATAGTTGACAGGGCGCCAGTAGGAGAGGGTCACCCGCCGTCAAGGGCCCACGTCCTGCAGGGTTCTAGGGTACTCAGCACCGCTCTGAGCCCGAGCCCAGCCAGGGAGGAGGACATCACATGGCGCCTCCTTTTCCTAGCTGCGCAGGGTAGGGCAGGGCAGAAAGGACAGCACTTCCTTTCATCAGCTGATTGTGGGGTGAGCAGACACACGCTGAGAGCTGACCGAAGACTGCGTGTCATGCCACGTACTGTCCCAGGGGAGTGATTGGGTCTCAGGAAGTTAGTGTCCTGTTATGAGTCCTAATTCAAAAATGCCCACTTTGGGGCTGTTGAGGTGGCTCAGCAGGGAAAGGCAGCCACAGCCAAGCCCGACAGCTGAGCTTGGTCCTGGGACCTGCCCAGCAGGGGAGAACTGACTCACACAGGTTATCTTCTCACCTCCACATGTGCATTGTGTGTACACATGTATGCACACACACACACACACACACACACACACACACTGGCATGATGGCTGCCCCCTAGTCGGGTGCTCTCTGAGATGACTCCTGGGAGTCAGCCACTCTGTCCACCGCACAGCAGGCATGCGAAACAGCAGTGAGGCAGAGGACTAACACATGTCCACACTCTGTGACAGGCTCTGGAGTATCCCAGCTCTGTGGCTCAGGGCTGTTGAATCACTGTCTTGAATCTTCATGGAGCCTCCCTGGGTACGGGCAGGGGTTGATTTTCATGGCTGTGGGTTTTGTCCCAGTGCCAGGATCAGACTGTAATTGTGTAGACCCTCAGGCAGTATGACAGGGCTGTCCTCATGGCATTTGGGGACACAGGTGTCCCAGGTACCATGTTAGACCTTCCAAGTGCAGCTGCGCAAACACCTGTTGGTTCCCCTGGCCGGTGCCAGGGACATCAGGGCCTTTAGAGCAAAGCCCTAGCTAGGATGTGGTTCCGGGTTTCCTGATCTCTGATTTTCACCCTCTACCATCTTAAAAAATGACTTACAGTTGGTGCCACCTTAGGAATAACAACTTGGCTCTTTGGGGATAAAGATGGGGACTGATGGGAGCCTCACTCCTTGATTCTTTCCTGGAGGGTGTTGCTGGGCATCGAGGTGCACATCTGGAATTCCAGCTACCTGGAATGGCAGAGGCTGGGAAGGCCCCAGCTGTAAGGGCTGGGCAGACAGTGAGGACAGGGTGAGGGTGAAGTTGGAATCTGACCTCTCCTCTTTGGCACCTGCCTAATTCTAGTAGATTCTCTTGTGCCAACACCCCCAACCCTGCCAAGCCCTAGGGACTCTCTGTTAGCCCCCTTGCATTTCTGAGACCCTTGCATCTAGGGCTGTGCAGGGTGGTGGCAGGTTCCCTGGGAAAGAGAGGTCTTCCCTGCCTCTAGGACGCATGTTCCAGGTAAGGCGAGGATGTAGATCCCGCAGAAAAGGCTGTTAGGGTTCCTGCCCCCACCGTCTGGATTCTGCTGAGATCAGAGGGCTGGCTGGCAGCCTGTCGGGAGTCACATTTTATCTGCCCCTTTCTCCCAGTCTGTGTCTGGCTTCCGGCCAAACCACTAATAATAACGCAACTCAGAGTAATGCTCACATTGTGAGATGTGTGGCCTGGTCTGCCCTATCCTTCTGCCTTGAGGAAGGACTGGCTTTAGTGTTCCCAGGGGAGGCTACTCCCCCTCCCCCATGTCCTTTTCGAGCTGTTCTGCAGACCCTAGCCTTGGCACAAGGCACAGTGAACATTTCTCCCCATCATGCTCCTCTGTCAGCCAGTCAAGAGCTCTTAGGAGGGTTATAGGTGAGGACCCAGGGCTTGCCCAGAGTCCTCTAAGGTGGGAGGTGTCCTGAGGGGCTTGGGCTCAGCCCAGCCTCTCTGATTTTTCAGAAACATGCCATCCTGAGTGTCACCTACCACACTTAAGGCTAGGGACCCAAATCTGAAGGCTGCTGCAGCCCAGCAAAGAAACTAGGAACCCTTTTCTGTGGTGTTGAGCGTGGGGGTTGCTCAACCCTGCATATCATAAACCCTGCCCCTAGCAGAAGACAGTGGATTCCCGTCTCAGGCAGCAAAGGAGGGGCTGAGATGGACTCAGATGTCCAAGTTTGGACTGGACTGCTCCAGTGGTCCTTGTTTAGCAGAGGCCCAGGGGTTGGAGCACAGGTACCCTCTCTTACCCCCCTGCCGTCCACCTGAAACACTCCCGTCTCTCCTTCTATTCTCCAGAGCCAAGTGGCACCCTCTCCACTCCTGTAGTTCTGTCTGCATATGACTGTCTCAGAAGTTACCTCATGGGCTTGTCACCACGAACAGGCCACTGGGCCAGGACAGGCTGTGAGGGACCCTATAGGTACATTCACCCCTTCTCCAGCTCACCTGCAGGCCCAGATGGGGGGTTGCCCCTGTTTCATAGATGGGGGAAGCAGGGTGGGCTGCGCTAGAGGGAGACCACCTTGGGGACCACCTTGGGGACGAGAGACAGCTCTCAGGCTTGCCCCCGAAGGACTGAAAGTCTCAAGGATGGCCTTCGTATCCTTGGCGTATTGATCTTAGGACAGCTGACTGTTGAGGCCGCTGATCTTGAAAGTCCTTAGTGTTGCAGATCATTCTAGGATCGCCTCTGCCATCCGCTTCTGTGACCTCAAGGGTCGGAGTGGGTGGACTTCTCCCTTTTTTGGTGGAGGCTGCGTGAAGGGACCAGGGTCTTGATCTCTCTGAGAAACGTCCACTGCAGCCAGCACAGCAGCCCTGTGGCCAGTGCTCTGAGTACGTGTGGGGGGCCACCAGCCTGTCCTGGTTTGTCAGTATGCTTGTTTTGGGGGTTCTGACAGAACTGCCAGGCAGGCACGTCTCATTGAGCGTTGTGCTGCTCTGTCTGGGTAGATGCACTTGGGATGTGTCACCAGCCCCACCTCGAGTCCTCAATTAATTCTAGAGCTCATGTTTGGCCCGTGTTGACCACTCAGGTGTAGCAACTGTTAGGGTGAGGTTGAACCCCCTCCTATAGGCTCCTCTTTCTGGGTACGGGGCTGGGCATCCACCACCAGTCTGATGTCCTTCCTCTCCATCCCATTGCCACATCTGTGTGACCGGGCAGCCGTGCTCCTGACTCGTGGTTAAGAGAAAGATGCACTGGGAGTAATGAAAAGATAGTGTGTCCAGTGGGCTGTGTGTGTATATGTGTTTGTGTGTGGGCATCCGTGAGTGTGTGTGTGTGTGTGTGTGTGTGCGCGCGCATACGCGAGTGTGTGTGTGGGTGTTTGTGTGTGTGTGTGCATGCGCGTGCGTGTGTATCTGTGTGTAACCTGGAGTTAATGTAGGGATGTCAGGACCAGGGACCCCCAAGGACAGGATTAGACCCATTGTTCCAGATGCCATGCTTTACTTCTGACTGGCTGTTGCTGGCAAAACTGGGTGTGAACAGTGAGCTCAGTGGCCTGTGACTAAATCCCAAGCGCAGCCGGTTGACTGCATGATCTGAGGCCAGAGGCCACCCAGAGAGGGCCAGTCTCCCCAGCTCCCTTGAGGGTGGCTGGTCGCCCCCACTGGCAACTGCCATCACACTGCTTGCTCAGTGGTCTAGAGAAAGAATTCTGTATACAAGCGCCTGTTGACCACTCAGTGGCCCTTTCTACTGTGCCCTGAGTATCTATCTCCCCAGTCCTGCCCACTGTCCCTGTTGAAAGCAGTCTGTGTTCTGTAAGGAAATCTAATTTGCATGGGCACCAAGGGGCTTCATAGATCAAACTTTTTTCCTAGGGTTGAAAGATGGACCCTGGAATGTCTGTTATACCTCAGCTGCCCCTTCCATCTAACGAGACCCTGTCTGCCACCAAGACCCTGTGCTAGATCCTTGCAGATGTGTACAGGCCACACGGTCCGTGGGGACACATAGGCTGGGAGGCAGACCACAGGGCAACCTTCCAGGGCTCCGCAGAGGAGAGGCCTGCAGAAAAGGGCAAGTTCAAACCCTGCACTTGGCATTTGCATGCCCAGTTGCAGTGTCAAAATCCCGGAGAGGCATCTATAGGGAGGGAGTGTCCTGGGATGGCCAGGTCCCGGCTCTTCTGTGGTCTACTGGCTTCTCTGGCTTTCCCCAGAAGTCCCCCGTGGGAAGACATGCTGTCTTCCATGGCCAATAGGAACGGTGTCTGCAGAAGGCATTTTGGTAATTTCTAGAACAACTGCAGGGTTGTGGACCTTTTAGCAAGATCACTGCCTGGGACTTTGTCCTGCAAGCAAACTAGTATCCCTGCAGAATGGTCACCCAGGTAGGTTCTACCTGGGAAGCTGGGTTTGAAGTGGCCAAGCTTGGAGACAGCCCTGAGGGCCACCACCAGACGGCTGGTGTCCCAGGATCAGCTCCGTCCACCGCTTGAAGTGTGCCTTTCGCAGGCTCCCCTTGTCCACAGAGAAGCCTACTGGGGTTGCTAGCACGTGGAGATGAGCGAGGCCCATGGGTGGGGGTGATTTATGTCTGCCGGCTGGTGAGTTCTGTACTGCTGCCTTCTGCCAGCGTTGTGGGAAGTGTGGTGCCTGGCGTCTTCCTCCCCACTCTCTCACCCTCCTCCCTTCCTCCTGCAGTCTCTCAGAGTCCTCCTGCAGTCACCTAGAGACTCCCCCCTTGGGGGCTGGACCTGCCCAGGTATTCCATCTAGCCAACCATGCCTAAAGCAGCCTGTGCCCATGAGTTCAAGGAACCAGAGGCCACAGGGCAGGGTGTGTGTGTGCGCGTGCGTGCGTGCGTGTGTGTGGTTTGGGCCAGTTCCCAGGCCTCCTGCCCAAAGCCCGGCAGGGGCCGACAGCATGAGTGATTGGTTCGCAGGGGTTGCCCGCCACGCCACGCCATCTGGCAGGGCTATTGTTGACCACACAAAGGATGGGTCTCAGCAGGGCCGGGGCAGGGGCCCAGGTCAAAGGGGTGGACAGAGGAGTGGGTGGAGGGATGCTTGGTGCCCCAGTGCACTCTGCCGCCTCCAGAGCCACCCATTTGTCCCTGCTACAGTCGAGGCTTTACAAGTGTTTTATTACTTCCTGGACTGAGGGTGAGGAGGGGAGGGGTGACTCTCCTTCCCCAGAATATTCATCTAGAGCTCTTTAGACCACTTGGTTCTGACCTTATTTATTACCCCACTAAGATTCAAGGGCAGTTTTATGTACTAGGTAATTAAGTGGCATTATAGAAGGCTCGGAGAGTAAGTGGCTGCTGCTTTAATAATTGAGGTAAATGACCCCTTGACAGCTTCCATACCCAATACTGTTTTACCTCAGTGTTAGGACCCTGGTGAAGCAGTGTGTACATACCTGTGTGATCGTGCATACCTGAATGTACAGGCACACTTGCATATACCTTATATGTGTGCATATGTATGCATATGCATATGTATGCATAGGGGGCTCCGTGGGAGCATATCTGTGTACACATGGGTATGTGTGCATATGTACTAGTATGTACATTTACATGTACGTGTGTGTAGGTGTGTAAGGGGGAAAGAGCCAGAGTGGGCTTTGCTGCGACTTCCTGCTTGTAGTAGAATTCCAGAACGCATGTCTCTGAGGCAGAGGGACTTGCTCTGCTTAAACTAACCTTCCACTCCTGAGTCTAGGCTGACTTCCAGGAGATTTAGGATATTGTTTGTCCCTGGGGCAGTCCTGATTTAAACCATCACTCTGATCCTATGTGGCCTGTGCCCGGTGCCTGGAGCTAGCTGGGGGTGGGTGGGGTGGGTGTGTGCTTCAGTCTGAGCGGCTGCTGTCTGGGCAAGCTGAAGGTTGCAATGTTGGGTTTACAGCCTGGGCACTCTGGCTGACGTGTCCAGCTAAGCACCTTCCCCATCCTGGGCCCTGGCGATCCCTTCTGAAAATGGGAGGGTCTGAGGCCATATCGTAAGCCTTTGATGTCCCTAGCCACTTCATTCTGTGACCTGGAGAGGATGGCCAACCAAGTGAGTAGGCGGAGTGTCTTGTCCAGCCCGGCACAGCATGTCCTCAGAAGGTGTGTCACCCCTCGTGGGGCCTTAGTGTGCCCTGGCTGCTGGAGTGCCGGGGCAACTCTTTGTCCTGGTGTCTGTGACTATAAGGCCAAACACAGAGGCTCCTGAGGATGTGGGCACCTGGCCCCACCTGCACAGGATGGGTGTGGACCTCCAGGCTCTGTGATTTAAACTCCTTCTTTGCTGTCCCTGCCAGCCCTGCATGTCTGCGTATTTTTAAGCTGCCTAAATGGAGTACTGCCAGAGTTGTTTGGTTGCCAGGGTAACTTGCCCAAGCTTGCACTGTTCCAGCTCTTAGATCCAGACGTACTTAATTCTGCCCATCACAACAGCAATGACCGTGGGAAGGTTGCCCCTGGGCAGTCTTGGGTTTTTGAATGACTTCAGGGGTTGGAGTTGGTCACTGGGCAGGTCTGGGACACAGCCCCCATCTTGATCCATATGCACGCCTCATCTGTGTAGCACTAGACCTCAACTCTGCCCCTATGGGTGAAAGAGAAACACTATAGGTCCAGGAGAGAGGAGAGCCCTGGGCTGACATAGCCAGGATCTGCTCCATCCTGGTAGAGGTGGCGGTAGGGGCTTGGTGTAGCAAATATTTCTGAAGACACATGCCAGTGTCTGGCCCTGGGAGGGAGGCATGAAGTCTGTCTTCCCCTCACACTGCCCTTGGACCCTGGAGAAGGGATTGGTCCCACCTTGGCTCCTCCCTTGTGCTAATGGGGAAGAAGGGACACAGATTGGGATGGAATGAAGATTCCCCCAGAGCCTCTAGGTGGATCCGGTGTGCTGAGAGCAGGCTGGTGGGCTCTCAGGAGCCTATGGATCCCAGAGCGGGGAAGACTGTGTTACCCACAGGGCTGTGGGTCGTGGTTTTGTGCCCTTTCTCCAGCTGCTTCTTCCGTGAGCTCCCTTGACTGTAGAGTTTAGTCCTGTGCTGCTCAGTATCAAAGAGGGACCCCAGGAGCCACACCATGTGTATAGTGCCTGCTGGCTTCTGTGCAGTGAGATAGGCCAAGTCTCACAGTGACCAACTGAGACAGACATAATGGGGTCAGACTTCGCAGTCTTTAGGAGGGGCTGAGTAAGCCCCAGAGGCCCACCTGAGGCTGAGAAGATAGGACCCGAGGTCGGGATTCGCTCGTGTGCTGTTGACCAGGGAGGCCAGCTGAGTTCACAGCCCAGCCAGTGTGCTGTGAAGGGAAATGAGGTGTGGGCGAGTTCTCTGTGGCCACTGCAGATGGTTGAACAGTGGCACTGTCTGTCTGCTGCCCCAACACACTAGATGCACCAGATTGTCATGGGTCCACCTGCTCTTGGTAATAACTGGACCAGTTTTGCAGGAAGGAGGCATGGGGTGGCAGCTGGTCCCCTTAAGGCCTATGGGCCTGGAGATTGACTCTACCCATCCAGCTTGGGGTCTTTTCACTACCCTCAGGTGATGTGGGGTCTACTGGGGGTCCCAGGGGAGCTTCCTGGGAATTGCTTGTTTCCAGCCCCTTGTACCGTGGGTCTGGGTTGAGGTTGGCATTGTCATGTGGCACACTGACAATGGCCTGCTGTGGTGAAAAGAGGAGTAAAGCCAGGCGGCAGTGGCTCACGCCTTCAATCTCAGTAGAGGCAGAAGCAGGCAGATCTCTGAGTTCGAGTCAGGCCTGATCTACAGAGCAAGTTCCAGGACAGCCAGGGCTACACAGAGAAATCCTGTCTCAAAACACGCCCACCCCTCAAAAAATAAATTAAAAAAAAAAAAAAAAAAAAGGAGTAGACCCTCCTTTGTAAATGCTTCTCCTCCTCCAGGGTCCCACTCTGGTAAGGCTTGCCCCGTCTCAGGTTTGGAGGAAGTCCTTGCGAGCCAGATGAGAAGTTGTTGCTCCACTCACTGTGTAGGTTGAAGCCTCACAGCCCGGGCCGGTAGGCCAGTGTCACCTGGTCTAGCACAGAGGGCCTACCTCTGCCTGGTGCCAACAGATGTGACGAGTGTTCCTGGCAGGCTGTGTGGGCTGTGTTGTCTTGGCAGGGTAGGCTCTAGCCAAGTAGAGAGAGGGACTGATGCTGGGCAGGTTATCTCTCCCTGTAAGTGCCTTGGCCCCAGGCCCAGGGGAGCTGTTGACCTGTGCGGTCCAGCTGGCTTCCCAGTGCACGGTGATAGGCCGTAGGTATCCCTGGAAGGAGGCCTGGCTTCTCCCCTTGCTCAGGGATTCCCGGTGTCACCCAGGCAGGCCTGTTCCTTCTCTAGACTTAGGTCTCCATCTCAGGATCCATGGGCTTGCTGTCCCATCAGAGTGGCCTCGAGGTTGGTGGTTCACCAGGTTGCATGCTTGGTGAGGTTTTGTGGTTGGCATCTGGCAACTTGAGACCTATTTTCAGGGCACAGGGGTCGTTTCGAGTGCACTGAGTTCTACGGATGCCCGGTAAGAGCACCACTCCGCCCTTGGTCCTCACGGCCGCATTGGCATCCCTTGTGGGAGGAAACTCCCCTCCTTTTCTTCGTGGGGGTGGGAGGGTGTGGCATTCCCAGGTCCAGATGTGCAGTGTAGAGCCATGTCCGTCTCCTGGCACCGAGGAGTCACATGACATAGGTGGTGCGCCATCTCACTTCCCTCCCTGTGGTTTTGTTCTAGACGGTTCTGCCGCCACTTTTCCATCTGGCCATCTTTTTTGTTTTGTTCTATTTGACCAGGCCGGCATGGAACTTGAGGTGATCCTCCTGCCTCAGCCTCCTTATGCCTGCCATCCTTGTGTCTGTCTTGCTACGAGGCTAGTTATGACTCTCTTACCGATAGGAAAACTGAAACCAGAAACTTCCCGGGCTTAGAGGCTAGAGAGATGGCTCAGTGGGTAAAGAGGAGCTTGCTGTGTAAGCACAAGGACCAAAGTTCAAATCCCCAGCACCCATATAAATATAAATGCCAGATGTTCCGGACGGAGCCAGCTGACTGACTGACTAGATGGCCAAATCTGTAAACCCTAGGTTCAAAAGAGAGACTCTGCTGAAATATGTGAGCTTGGAGAGTGAGCAGGGAAGACGTCTACCATGGACCTGTGGCCTCCATGTGCCCATACGCATGGCCACCTGCACACACGTGTGCCCACACACATGCCTGGAAAGAACAAGTTACTGCCTTCCCATGCGTGGCTCTTCAGATGTGTCTCTTACCCACAAGGCAAGAGGCAGGCCTTGGTGTGTCCCCCTTTGGTACCTGGTCTAGGCTGAGAAGCCTTGGGCGTTTGTGCCTAGTGTTTGGGGCTCTCGAGCCCAGGCAGCAGCTGGCTAAGCAGTGTTGGGTGGTGGAGGGGAGCCAGGCAAGGGGTTGGTTTTTAAGAGTTTTCAGAGTGGGTGGTTGTTCACTAAAGAGACTTGGGAAAAGAAAAAAAAAAGAAAGAAAGGAAGGAAGGAAGGAAGGAAGGAAGAAAGGAAGAAAAAAAGAAAGAAAGAAAGAAAGAAAGAAAGAAGAAAGCGCAACTCACACAGCCCCGGCTCCTTGGAAAGGGTCCCCCAGGTGGCTGTTTGCTTCTAGAGCGGGTGTGTCAGCCTCTGGTGGCTTGGTGGGTCAACACTGACACAAAAGCCTGCTGGAGCCACACCTCCTAGCTCAGCCCCACCTCTCTGCAGAGCCCCAGAGGGACAAGGTGGCACGGCCTTGGGAGGTGGGGCAGGAGGGGAGTGACACTGGTTTCCGTGCATTTCCCGTCCCTGTGGCAGAATGCCTGACAGGTTCAGGGGGCAAGCGCTGACTTTGTCCACTTAGGTCTGGAGCAGGAGGCGCACCAGAGCTGTGGGGTTATGTGGTAGAGGAGGCTGCGCGTACCATGGCTCTGGGAAGCAGAGATAGTCACAGGGGAAGAGGCTCAGGACAGGACACCGCTCCCAAGGATACACCTCCAGTGATAGCCTCCAACTAGACGCTCCTCTTTCCAGAGGACTCTACAGCCTTTGTGGTGACTGGAGCTTCCAGCCAGAGGTCAACCCTTCAACACGAGACCCTTTATGTACACCGTATGTACACCGTAAATGGAGTCCCCACTCTCTCCCTTTTCCTTTCCTTCCCTTTCTCCCTCCCTCCTTCCTTTCTTCCTCAGTGTAGACTCTTAGGAAATAAGGATATTTTCCCCTGTGAGACTGTAATTCCTGTTCCTCGTTATCGATATCATTGTCCCTTGGGTGGGGACAGATGACTGGCCATGTGCCACGTGTGTGTTCTCATAGGCTCTCGTGGCGCCTGGGTGCTGGGGTGCTTGTCCTGGTCATACTGTTCACTTGCCCCGTGACCTTGGAAGAGTTGGGTGCTCCCAGGCTCTGAGGGTCCTCTCTTGGGGCCTTGTGCCATCTCCCTGCTGGGACTCAGATGAGGCTGTTACTTGTCACTTGAGTGGTGACACAGAGGCCGAGCCCTCATACTCTGTCCCTCCTGCTAAGGCCCTCCTGGAGGACCAAGGCCTATTTGCTCTCCATAGTAACCAAATATTGACCTCACCCTGGCACGGCTCTTGTCTAACCTTTGGGTCTGTTCTGGTTCATATCTCCCATAATGAAACATGGCATTGTGGGCAGGTGTTTGTGGCACACTGCCAGGGCGAACCATACCCACCCATGGATGGCCACCTGTGCTGGAGGGCTTTTGGAAGCTGTCAGCTTCCTTACTACGGGGTGCTGTCCTGGGGTGCACAGAAGGGCCCAGAAACATACAGCAAGGTGGTGCAGGTCCTCAGCACAGGGACTCTGTTCTGTGACTGCAGGCACACAGGCACCCCTACAGTAGGACCTCAGGTACATCCCTCACCGTGCCGACAGCCTGAGGTGGAGGATGTTTGATCCTAGGGAAGACTGGGACCCTCCGAGGCCAGGAGCTTTGAGTCTGGGGATGCCGCCTGTTAGGCAGAGGGGGGTCTGTTGATGGGGTCTTCACTTGGTAGCAGAGATAGTTCAGGCTGGGCTAGGCCAGTAGCAGCAGAGGGCTGTCACCTTCAGGGCGGGCAGGCGGGTGGAGGGGCTCCTCAGAAGATGTGGCTGTGGCTGGAGCTCATGGGCTGAGAGATGAACAGTACTCTCCGGTACCTGGAGTGATGTTGAGGGACGAGAGCAACTGCTTCTGGGAGTGAGGGTTAGGTATCTGGGGCCCGAGCTGCTGGGGAAGCTGTGAGCAGATTCCAGGAGGTGGTTTGGTAACCGCCCTCCCTCTCTGGAGGCTGTGTGAGGTCAGTGCTACGCCCACACGGGGAATAAATGGTCCATTTGGGATTCAAACCCATAGCTTATGCTGGTGCAGACTTGGAGGAGCTGGGAGAAGATTATAACCCTCCCTTCCCTCTAGCCCTCCAGCAGCCCCACGTGGGGACACCAGCTTGTTTCCAGACGATGACCCCGAGGGATTCAGAAGTGACTAGTTACTGGCACAAGATCATTTACCTGTGAAGTAAGACAAGCTTTCCTGTGACTAGAGAGTGCCAGAAGCCATTCAGGAAACAGGGTTTTCCTGGCCATGCTCAAAGCCTGAAGGTGACCTTTGAGGCCTGGGAACTTGTGCGTTCCCTCCTTGTTGGGGGAGGACCTTGGGTCCAAAGGTCCCGGCTGCATTCTGGGTGAAGGAGGCCTCTGGCCAAAGGGTCGCTGAGTGAGTTGCTTGGCAGCCCTTTGCATTTCAGCCCCAGCACCTGCTGGGGCTGCCACCTTTCCCTGAGGGCCAGATGCAGGCGCTGCCCCGTGGCTGGGGAGGATGGGGAGCCTGTGCTGAGCGGACCTGGACACACGGGAGTGTAGACTCACTTCAGACTGGGAGGGCCCCCTTCTTCTGGGGCCTAGATCCCCCTTCCCTGCTGTGGTAGCACTGTTTTGCAGGCACCCAGTGACCTACCTCATGGGGGCAGATGTTCAGCTGAGTTCAGGTTAGTCCAGCTCAGCCTTCCCACAGCTGGACACTGTGCTAGGAAATTCAGAGACCTCTCAGTCCCGACAGCATCTTTCTGGGTGGACATTTTATCTCAGTTGTCAAGTGAAACAGGCTCAGAGAGTGTGTAAGAGTAACTTAAAGACACACAGCCTTGGCTCTCAGTTTATATGTCAGCTTCCCATGGCTACCTCCACTAACTACAACTTTGGAGGCCCAGTCTTTTTTTTTTTTTTTTTTCAAGACAGTGTTTCTCTGTGTAGCTTTGGAGCCTGTCTTGGCACTTGGCTGTGTACACCAGCCTGACATTGAACTCACAGAGATCTGCTTGCCTCTACCTCCCAAGTGCCAGGATCAAAGGCGTGTGCCACCACCGCCCGGCCCAATCAGTCTTCAGTGAATTGACTCTGTTGAGGTCAGAAATGCCGAACAGGTCAGCCAGGATGATCTGAGGGTGATGCCCCGTTTCCCACCTTTCCAGGCTTCCAGAAGTTTCAGTGCTGTGACTTCAGCTGGGACACTGGGACATTCTTCAACATTCGTGCCCAGGTGTTAGATTCTCCGAATACCCCAGGCTCATCTCTGCATCGTCACCTGGATCTCAGCCCAGGTCCCCTTTGCCCTGTGAGGGGCAGTCACATACTATCAGGACTAGGGTGTGAGCCCTCTTGGGGCAATGCTGAAGTGCTGGCTCCTGTTCACCACCTGGGCTGAGGATCTTATACAGAACAAGGCCTTCATGTTGTCATTGGGGGAAATGGAGACTCAGGGTTCACGGAGGGGCTCTTGGCCACACGGTTTCCTCTTCCTTTTTGGTGTGCATGTGTGGTGTGTATGTGTGGTGTGCGTGTGTGGTGTGCGTGTGTGGTGTGCATGTGTGGTGTGCGTGTGTGGTGTGCGTGTGTGGTGTGCGTGTGTGGTGTGCGTGTGTGGTGTGCGTGTGTGGTGTGCGTGTGTGGTGTGCATGTGTGGTGTGCGTGTGTGGTGTGCATGTGTGGTGTGTATGTGTGGTGTGCGTGTGTGGTGTGCGTGTGTGGTGTGTATGTGTGGTGTGCATGTGTGGTGTGCATGTGTGGTGTGTATGTGTGGTGTGTGTGCTTGCCAGTGTGAGTGTGTGCACGTGTGTGTCTTCCTTGATCACGCTCCATCTTTAAGTTTTGAGGCAGGGTCTCTCCTGATCTCAAGGCTTAAGAATTCAGCCGCCCTGGGTTGGCCGGGGCGTTTCAGGGGTGGGTCAGTATTCCCCTTGGGTTATGGGGCATGCACTGCTGTGAATGGCTTTTTTTAGGGGCTCTGGGGGTCTGAACTGCGCGTCTCCTGGGCTCCTACATTGCTCCTTCTGACCCAACTCTCCCGGGAGTTGGCCTCTCCTCACCGCCTGTTACCTGTCCCCGTGACTGGAGAATGCCTCCCTAGCAGGGAACTTGGCAGGGCAGCTCTGTCAGGCTGGGCTTGTCCCTAATCTCTTCCACCACCCCGCTGTTGGTTAGACGCTGTTTATAGCGCTTGTCCTCCCTGGGCAGATCTTCGCTGTCCTGCTTAATTAATTACAGGGATGCTGTCTCCAGGGAGACCGAGTCAGAGCCCTGTCATGCCCTCTGGAGTGTCTTGGCCTTCTGCCCTCATTTCTTGGAGTGGGTAGAGGATTGGAAATAGGAAGGGGCTTGCTCAAGTTCATAAAGCAGGTGGAACCCAGAGCTGCTGGTGGTGGGGACGACTTCCTGCCCCCCAGGCCCACTCTCACATACAGACTTGCTTTCCCCAGGCTCCCTTCAGGGTCAGAGGTACCTACCGAGGCAGAAGCCTTTGTTAGGGACTGTCTGGGGGCAGGCTAGGAATGGGTTCTGAGAACGGATGCAAGGAGACCAGGAGTTTCCTGTGTCGTTTACTTATTTATTTATATTTGGAGGCCTGTGTGCCAAGACTCTTTACCTTAAAAAAATTATCAAAAAAATATTAACAAATGCATGAAACAGGGTCTGCATAGCACTCCTCGCTACATTGTGAGCTGGCCCCAGACCTGTTCTTTTTAAGAAGCAGGCTCTACGGGCAGAGCGGAGGGCGGCCTGTGTGTCTTCTACCCCGTCCTCTGCCTCTTCTTCCTTCCACCCTCTCCTCTTCCCGACGGAACCACCGCCAGGCACTCTTGCTTCTTGTGTGATTTTGCATCCTTCCTGTCCAGCAGCCCCCCACCGCCCATCAGCGTACAGAAGGACATCCGTCTTGTTTCTGAGACGCATCCTTGTGTCATGAGTTGCTCAAACACCTCTATGTTTATCATTGTTTGACCACTGTTTGTCTGACCCCCTGGGGAGGCCGTGCTGGCAGATGTCCTGTACCTGTGCCTTTGTCTCTCAGTTTCTGGAAGGGTTGAGCCTTTCAGTCACAGGAAGCCAGCCAGGGACCCTGTCCTGCTGGGCAGTCAGCAGCAGACGTGCGTGCGTGCGTGCGTGTGAGTGTGAGAGTCTGTGTGTGAGTGTGAGAGTCTGTGTGAGTGTGTGTATGAGTGTGTGTGAGAGTGTATGTATTTATGTGTGTGTGTGTATGAGTGTGTGTGAGAGTGTGTATTTATGTGTGTGTTTGTGTGTGTGTGTGAGTGAGAGTGAGAGTGTGTGAGTGTGTATGCGTGTGTGTTTATATGTGTGAGTGTGAGAGTGTGTGAGAGTGTGTGAGTGAGAGTGTGAGTGAGTGTGTGTGAGTGTGTATGCATGTGTGTTTATGTGTGTGTTTGTGTGTGAGTCTGAGTGCGTGTGCGTGTGTGTATGTGCGTGTGCGTGTGTGTATGTGCGTGTGTGTGTGTATGTGCGTGTGCGTGTGTGTATGTGCGTGCGTGTGTGTGTATGTGCGTGTGCGTGTGTGTATGTGCGTGTGTGTGTGTATGTGCGTGTGCGTGTGTGTATGTGCGTGCGTGTGTGTGTATGTGCGTGTGCGTGTGTGTATGTGCGTGTGCATGTGCATGACCGCACCCCTTGTGGCTCATGGCTGGCATTGCCCTTCCCACTTCTGTCAGTGCCTGACAGGCCACCTCCCTAGCGTGGGCTGTTGCCTCCATGGATGGGTAGCTGGGCATCTTCTCACTGTTCTGTTTTTGTGGGGTTGAGGGATTCTGTGTGCACTGGCCACTCCCAGATGGCTGTATACCCAGCGTTACCATGAGGCCGCTTGCCTCTGACTTTGAAGTATGTTTTTAATTTCCATGCAGTTAGTTGGGCAGTCTGTGACTTTTTTGTTGTTGCTATTTTCTCAGTTAAGAAATACTTTGCTTTCTGAAGTGCGTAAAGAGGCTTAGAAAAACCGGGGTGCCTCTGGTTCCAAACAATGTGTGGGAGATGGGGGCACCTCCTGTCAGGAATGCTGTGCTTTCCCGGTCCCATGGGCATCTGGCTTTTCTCTCCCTGACAGTCAATCTGCTCTGGAGGACAGGGTTCTGCCACCTACCTGGCAGGTCACAGAGGGACAGAGGGGCCATCATGAACCCATCTATCACTGAGGAAGGGAGGCGTCTTCCCTGTGCAGTCTTGGTGGCTGTACCCTCACCACAGACTTGCTGTTCAGCGTTTGCTTGCTCTCCCCTAGTGACGGGGAGCTCATCCCCGCTCTGGTAGCCTGAGTTAGGAAACTTGGTGGTTTTTCTCAGTGGACTTGCATAAGCAGAACTCCCTGGGGCTTGCCAGGGAGATGTACAAGGGCTGCGGCAGCAGAAGAGCAGGGGCTCAGGAGCATGTAGCTTTCTCACCTGGCATGTGGGCATCGGCTACCCAGCATGGCAGCCGGGACCATCTGCTGTTGAGCAGGGCGAGCACTACAGGAAGCATGGTCAGAGTGGACTTTGCTGCCATATGGAGCCCAGGATAAGGAAGGCTGCCCAGGAAGAGGAGGCTGCAGCCATGTCCTGGTGTCTGCAGGGAGACCACGTTACCTACGCACAGGGCCTGTGGTCACCTTTCTACGTCCCTGAGCCCTTCTCCTTTATCTTACAACAGTGGGAGTGGGGACTGGTGCCCGTGAGGCTCGTGGCTGGCGCTTACCTCAGAAGCATATGTGGTTGTCGTTGGTGCTTGCTTGAGAGGTCATGCCTGGTCGCGACCCTGCAGCTTCTGTAGCTGGGGTCCCAAGAGCCCTGGGAGGAGAGTCGGGTGGGGCCTGTCCTCCTCACTGCCCCTGCCCTACCTGCATTGACTCTGGCTGTCTCTGCTTGGTTGCTGTACTCTGTGAAGGGGGCGAAGCCTCCCTGTGAGGTGTGAGGTCTGAGGGAACCCGTGAGAAGACTGGATTGGCACATGCTGGGAAGGAAGCGGAAAACACAGGCAAAGACCGTGGTTGCTCTGTGGTAATGGGGTAGGGGTGTTCACCCCAGACGTGCCCTGGTTATTTTCCATGTGTTGGGGTTTGTCCTAGCACAAGATATGTCGGTCTTCTGCAGGCTTTCCATTGCACACCTGTTACGTGCCAGATATATGTGGAGACTGTGTCTTCCCTTACACAGACAAGTCCAGGGCTGGGAGAAGAAAGATGCAGGAACCAGCTTTAGAGGGGCCTTCCCCTTGCCAGGCCAGAGAGGGAAGGGACCTGTGAATGATATAGGTCGTCGTCATCTCCTCCTCCTCCTCCTCCTCCTCCTCCTCCTCCTCCTCCTCCTCCTCCTCCTCCTCCTCCTCCTCCTCCTCCTCTTCTTCTTTTCGAGACAAGGTTTGTCTCTGTGGCACTGGCTGTCCTGGAACTCACTCTGTAGACCAGGCTGGCCTCGAACTCATAGATCCGCCTGCTTCTGCCTCCCTACTGCTGGGATTAAAGGCATGCGCCACCACACTTGACATAAGTTCTTTCTTAAAGTTACCCTTCCTACCTGTAGAGCCACCAGCCCCAGGCTCCCACCAGCTCCAGGCTGCCATCAGCCCCAGGCTGCCACCAGCTCCAGGCTGCTGCTGCCACTGCTGACGCCCTCCTAGTGTAGGGACAGCACACAGTTTAATGAACTGAGCTGGGGGTTTAGTGGCATCATCAACTTCTGCATCCCCCTGTAGCCGCTGGGCACAAGCCCCCACGGAGTGGGCTGGGGCCCAGCAGCACCATGTGCCTAGGTTACCTACTAATGACCTGCCGTGAGGTCTGGTTGTCAGGGAAGTGGCAATAAAGACAGGGGACCTTGCTCAGGAGGAAGGGCTGTAAGACATCAGTTCCGGTGGGACCCTGGAAGGAGGCGGCCTTCCCGCTTTCTCCTCAGCTGCAGCAGGCCCTGCTGGCGTTCTGCCCATCTCCTCAGGCCCTCACAGCTTCTGAGCTGCCTCCCCACTTGACCTCCTGAGGCTTTCTGCACTGGAGCCCCCTTCCACTCTGTAAGTGACACAGTACCTGGTCCTCCCTGGCCCTCAGAGCCCCCGGTGCATGGGCCGGCTGACTTCACTGGGCTTTACCTGCCATCTCCTGTCTCTTGCTTCCCTGCTTCCCTCCCCAGGCTTCCTGGGGTAGATAACCTAGATAACCCCGTCTCCATTCCTTGACGTGAGGATGACTTTGGAGACCCAGCTGGGTAAACAGCAGTGGGAAGGCTTTGCCGCCAGTGCAGTTCCTGTTTCTGCGGTGGGTCCTCCTTCCTCAGGGTGCCAGATGCTGTGAGAGCCGCTGCTTCTGAGAAGCTCACTGTAGCCACTGCAGATGTTGCAGCTGCCGCCAGCCGAGCCACGAGGAGGAGGCTGCAGTGGAACCATCTAGCCAGGAGGGGAGAACACACGGCCACGTGACTTAGCCTCTCCTCGTGGTCTTTGAGCAGCCTGTGGCTTGAAGGTCACCAGCAGGACAAGCTCAAGGCTCTTCAGACAGGGCCGAACAGCGCCCACGGGAGGTCTACCCACGGGCTCCCTAGGGAACCCAGGGCTGGGTGGGTCTCAGCAGCTCACAGGTATCTCCTGAGATCACTGCCTTCATCTTCCACACACGCAGCTTAGCTGGGAAGTGGCGTTTCCCTCCCCTGTGACTTAGCCCTCATTACTGCAGGCCTTGGGATTAATTTAATTACCTGCTCATCTCCTGGAGCCTGGGAAGGCCCCTGATGAGCTCATGAGCGAGTTTTAGGGCCAGTGAGAAATGGGAGCCTCTTCTCAGGGAGGAAGGCCCCGTTCTCTCCTCCTTCTCTGCCCTGACCCTGGGCACCCAGAGGCCTGGCATTTTAGGGATGTCTAGTTTGGAGAACTGGGTGGGCACAGGGTCATACATGGAAAAGTCAAAGTTGAGTGACTTGTGTGTGAGTGAGAGAGAGAGCGAGAGAGGGAGAGCGAGAGAGAGACAAAGAGAGAGACAGAGAGAGAGAGAGAGAGAGGGAGGGAAGGAGGGAGAGAGAGAGAGAGAGAGAGAGAGAGAGAGAGAGAGAGAGAGAGAGAGAGAGAGAGAGAGAGAGAGAGAGAGGGAGGGAGGGAGGGAGGGAGGGAGAGAGAGATAGAGAGAGGGAGGGAGGGAGGGAGAGAGATTGCGTGTGCAAGTGTTTGTAGCCATGCTGGGAATTTATGTAGCAGAGAACCCAGAGGAGAGGTATGTAGGAATGTTTGCGCCTCCCTGTGAGTAAGCTCGCCCCTCTCCAGAGCTCTGCCCAACGTGGTCCTATAGGCTGGCCTGTAGCATGGGGCTAACCTTTTTCTTTTTTTTAAAGATGTATTCATGTACGTTCTTTACGTAAACGAGTCTTTCTTGTAGTTTAGGCTGGCTTCAAGCTCTCTGCATATTCGAGAATGACCTTGATCTCTCGATCCCCCACTGCAGGCGTTGAGGGAGTCTGTGTGGTGCTGGGGATTGAACCCAGGGCCTCGTGCATGGACGGGGCAGTCTTTGGAATGTACTGGACCCACTGCTGCCCAGCTGGTGTCCCAGAAGGACAGCTCCTCCACAGGAGTTCTATTTGTACTGTTTGCCTTCCCGCTCTTAGAGAGACCCGAGGTACTCGAGTGCGGAGCCTGTGTGAGGAGTCAGTTCGGCAGCAGCTCTTGGGCACGTGAGAAAACGGAGGCATCTTCAGCAACAGCCCCCATGGCTGGCCAGAGTCCTCATGGGGGCTTTAAAGTCAGGGCCTGAGTGGAGAGACAGACATCCCATGTGTGTGAGGAACCTGTCCCTCACATTCTTGGAACCCAGAGCTTTTGTGTCATGTGGCTGGGCCCACGACGGCATCATCCCATTAGAACCACCCTGTGCCCGGTACTGCTGCCATTCCTGAGGATGTGCTGGCCAGGCCTTCCCAGGGAGCTGCCCTGCTGCTCCTCTGTGAAAGCCTCCGCATTCCTGAAAGGTGACTGTTGGGTTTGGAGGAGGGAGGCTCTTGGTGTATTTGTTCTCCAGCCCCAGCTGGCTGGGCCCTGCTCTCTGCACCCCTGTTCCCGAATCTTTCCCTGTCCTGGTCTGTACCAGAGGCTCTGCTGGGCCCTGTGGACCTGGGCTGAGTGGGTCGGGGCTCCTGAGGGAGCACAGTGTCCCTTAGCAGACAGGTCAGGGTCCGCCTGTGTGGGCTTAGGCATCCCTGGGGACTGAAGTGCCTGACGGGCATCAGTGTTCTTCATTAGAGCCTGTGGCTAGGGGTGGAGGAGAGGGACAAGGTCTAATGCGAGACGGGGGTGGCCTCCCCCTGGGTCATGCTGGCCTTGTGCTGGAGTGGACAGATGCCTCATTGTTGCCATGGTTGATGTGGTGTGCCTGTGCCTGTCCTGTCCACATCAGATCCCAAGCCCCGTCTGCCACCTAGGGATCACAGAAGCCCATGGAGTTTATTCCCCAGCCCCAAGTCCCCTGCAGTGGATTCAGTAGCCCGCTTTGTTCAGAGTCTGCTGCCCCTAACCTCTGAGGTTAGGGCTGGAGTTGGAAGTGCCCGGGGGACCTCACATCTTTTTTGAGTGGGGATACAGGTGGTGACTCACTGAGCAGGTGGACGGGATCCCAGCTGGCCACTTATCCTTGTGGCCTCGAGTAAGAAAGAGGTGCAGAGTCTGTGGCTGTGAGGCGTCGCATCCCGTTAGCCTCACAGGGCGCTTGGGACAGGCCCTGCAGTCTGCATTTTCCTAATTCTGTTCCCTACTCCACCACACCAGGTGACCTGCACCGCAGCCTCGGCTGGTGGCCTGTGGTCTGCCGCTCTGCTCTGCTGGGGTAGCCAGGGATGGGGACAGCAGAATGGGGGTGGTGTGCAGTGAGATTTTTGCTCATTTTTCTGATGGAATTAAAAAAAAGGCGGGGGGGTGCAGTGTGGTAAGGGTGGCTGGACTTCATTTCTTGGGGTCTGCTGGTCCATGTGATTTGTGATTGGGGAAGTCTTCACAAGTGTCCCCTGGGGCGGGGGCGGGGTGGGGAGTGTGCACAAGCCTATGGTAGTGGGCTCTTTTCTTTCCACTTTTGTTTTTCTTGAAGCCCTGAGCCCTTAGCCTATTGGATAGCGCTGCTGTCATTCAGGGTGCCTCTTTCCCCCTAAGCTGCTGTCTATATGTCAGTCATTTCTGGAAACATCCACACAGACACACCCCCACCTCCCAGGCATCTCTCACTCCCGTGAGAGTTTTTGATCACATTTGCCATGCCAATGCCCTCAATCTCCCCACTGCATAGTAGAGAGGGAGGGGCCTCCTGGACCCTGGGCCCTGGGGTTGGCTGTCTCTGCCTGTAGTTATTTATGCCAGCTGCTTTTGAGCCTGAAATTTCTTGGAAGCAGAAGGAATCACCCCCGGGACATGTAGGCCAGGGAATATAGCATCATCCCTCTGGTACCTGGATTTCAGGGACCACGGGGCGGGAGTGTTAGGGTAGGGTGGGGTCTGCCCATGGGGGAGTGAACTGGTAGCTAACACACTTCCTCTCTGTCCCTCAGATCCCTCATCCACCTACATCAGGCCACTGGAGACGAAGGTGAAGCTGTTGGAGGGTGACAAGCTCCCCCCACAGGTGAGTGGACTATTGGGGCACTGGCTGTTGTACCCAGTGGCCACTGCTTTGGAAGCCGTCCCATCTCCAGCTTCTCTGGGGCTGCTGTAGCTTCTCCCCACCCCTGTGGTCTCTCCAGCCACTTCCCGGAAGCCTGATCACAGGCCTAATCCTCACTCTAATCCAGGCTCTAGGGTGGCCGGGGCTGGCCAGCCATGTCGGCTGCTTGCTTCCCCAGTGTGTACGGGGTTCACAGGGCTGGCACTGGGCCCAGCCAGAGATGAGGGTTACATAGTCAGTGAAGAAACTGGGTCCATTTTATCCCTCTGACAGACCCGTATGGAACCCTCATGCCCTGCTAGCCAGTTCCTCACTACGTCTGCCTTCCTGCCTCCCAAGCCCAGTTCCACTCACATAGACCATGGGGGCTGTGGGTGATCATGGCTGCTGGTGGAGAGGTGTCCGGTGAAAGGGTGTTGAGCCTCTTGTGGGCATGTAGGAGACAAACATTTGTGCTGTTGGTGGAGGTGGCAGAGGGCCTGGTGATGGGAGGTTATGGGATTCTCTGATTAGAGTACCTGGGCCCAGCCAGCTTGACAAAGTCCCTCCCCCACCTCGTCCCTGGCTTGATCTCAGCCTCTCCATCCTCCGTCTTAACCTGCTGGTCCATGAGTGACTATCCTTGGATGAAACAGCCTTAGAAATAGCTCAGATGCCCAACCCTGTTGCCATGAGACCTGCTGGCCTTGATGCCCATTGCCCTGCGCAGGAAGACCATGGACTCCTCTGTCTACTGGTGGCTGTTGGGAGGCTCATATCCCAACAGTGAATTAAATCTCAGGGAGCAGTGGCACTGGCAGTGTCGGGGTGCCGAAGGGCAGCATCTGATTTGGGGAAGGCTCACATGCAGCCTGGAGGGAAGGGAGTTGTTCCCTCCGGGGCTCGCTGCTGTGGGTCGGGCCACTGTTTTCACTGTTTTGTCGAGGGAAGACTAGCATCATGTTCCAGGGCCCCAACTCTGGACCTGTGGTTTGTGGGCAGCGTCAGCCTCAGTTTGGCCTTTGTCCCCGTGGAGTGGGAGGCAAGGAGCCCTTTTCCAAGTTCAGGATGCTGCCCCCACGGTCCTTTCCACAGGGAGTGTGCTCCACCGTCTAATCAGAACACCTCATGGGATCTGCATGGGTTGGGGTTGAACTTCTGCCTCTGCTCTTGGGGCTACTTTGTCCCCCTGGGAACCTGTACCCCAGTTTCAAGTGTTGGACCAGGCCGTGGACTTGTATTATAGAAGAATATGAAGGCCATGGAATGGCAGCGCTTCCCCCCCTCTTTCCTTCCCTCCATCCATCCGGCAGCTATAGTCCCACAAGGAGGACCGCCCCACCTGCAGCTGTGTCCACTCCCCCTAATGTCTCCTGTGCAGTGCAGGAGGCTGAGCCTTGGCCTGGGCAGTGGCCAGCTTCGCCCTGGTCTCACCCTTTCACAGGGATTCGATGTGCGTCCTGGCCCTGCCTTGTGCACACCTTTAGGTGTGTCTGCACTTGTCTGAGCTTCCTTGGCCCTGGGCTGTCCTGTCTTTGGCGTTACTGTCCTGTCACGTTCCTTCCTGTGGATTCCTGTCCCTACCCTCATCTGACTGCCAGCTGCTTGAGGGACGGGTTGCAGAGCCCCAGTGGCCCCTTCGGCATCTCTGACACCTGGCGTGACTGAGCTGGGTGCGTGGGCCAGCGGAGCCCCCAGCTGCTCCTCACCGTCTCCTAGGCCCAGAAGGGAGCTGATTCTCATGCAGGTGCGGGAGGGTTGATTAACTGAGGACAGTTGCTTAGTCAGGTAGCAAGAGCACTGTCTGTGTAGGCCACCATGCTGTGGCTCCGGGACCACGTTTGCTCGCTTGAATCTTGAGCGAATCTTGAGGGAAGGATACAGTGACGGTCCTCACTCCTCAGCCTCTTGGCTCTGGTGTGTGGTATTTCATGATTGTGTCATGAAATCATATCCAACAGCCCCCCCCCCCCCGCCCCCAAGCTCCTCTCAAAGCAGAGAAATTGCGCACTGTCGAGAAGCAGGGATGAGGCAGATTCTTAGTGACACTGCTGTAAGGTGATGCATCCTTGGGGTTGGAGTGGGAGGCCAGGCGAGTCTCCCCTGACTCCTCCCCCCACCCCTCTCCCCCACCCCTCCCCCCACAGCCTCTGTTTAACTCCGAAATAGCTTTAATTAAAAATGTGCCAGGGTGTTCACAGGCTAAATTACCGTAGTGCAGTTCATATTTTCTTTCTGGTGTCAGCTTTAAAATTTCATCAACACAGCTGCTTTCTCCGAGATGACGCATCCAGGGCGCCATGCCATTACTTTTCCTGCAGAGTCTCTGTGCCCAGCCAGGACCCGGGTGGGGGCAGCTGTAATTGACTCGGGGGGGGGGGGCGGCTCCGGTTAGCCCCCTGCTGGGCTGGTAAATGATGCCTCCAGACCTGCCAAGAAGCCAGCCTCAACAAAAGAGCAAGCCATCCTGGTGTTCTGTCTCTCACTGATGCCCGGGACCCACCGTGGCTGCAGCTGCTGGGGCTGGGGCTGTGGAGGGAGCTGGGAAGCTCCTTGCCCTCCATTCCAAAACCTCTGCGCTCTCCCACACAGTGCCAGGTGATTCATCCCAGACACAGGTGGAGACACTGAGGCCTACATGGGGGAGTGCTTCCTGGCATGGAGGCCCTGTTGATTTACTTTGACTGCTGAGTTCCACACACAAGGGCCGGTGTGGGGGAATGTGCAGGCTGCCACCTCTGTTAAGAGGCTGGAAGTTGAAGATCAGGGTGCTATCAGGGCTGGTTAGCCTGAGCACCCCCTCCCCCGCCCCGTCCCCACCTTCTTCTCCTCGTGCCACTCATACTTTGAATTTGTCTCCACAAGAACACCTTAGTTGAGGGCCTACCCTTACTTTAACTTGTTCACATGTTTGAAGATTTCCACCTCCACAGGGATCTCATCCTAGGGTTAGGGCTGGGAGTTCGGCATGAGTGCGTGCGTGTGTGTGTGTGTGTGTGTGTGTGTGTGTGTGTGTGTGTGTGTGTGTGTTTGTGTGTGTGTGTGTGTGTGTGTGTCCATCCATGCGTCCCTCTAAAGTCATTACTCTCACTGCCTCTCATTTTTTTATTTATTTGTTTTTTCTAGACTAGACGAGACAGGGTTTCTCTGTGTAACTGCCCCAGCTGTCCTGGAACTCCCTCTGTAGGCCAGGCTGGCTTCGAACTCTGAGATCCACCTGCCAGATCCACCTGAGTGCTGGGACTAAAGGCGAGCGCCACCGCCCGGCTTCTCCCTGACTTTTTATGGTGTGCCCTGGCTTTTGTCATTCCTCTCACCTTGGGGTACTCCTGCTGTGACCCTGTGATGTCTGGGCTAGCACCCCGCCCACGCCCCTGCCTGCACAGCGCAGTTCATGGCTCCTGGGAACTTGACATGCCAGGGCCCTTGTTGTCCAGCCTCAGCAGAAGGCCAGGGCATCCAGGTGGCCCGTGAGGGTGAGCATTTCACTCTGCGAGTGGACAGAGAAGGCTTAGGGAGCCAGCCACCTGGAGTCATGCGGGGCCGAATCTAAAGAAGGCTCCCTAGGGCCACCTGTGTGCTGGAGGACACTGCATAGTGCGCAGCTTGTGTAACCTCCCTGCCTCAGTTTCCTTATCAGTAAAACAAAGTCACTAATTTATCTGCCGCATATGTCACTCAGAGAGTTAGAGGGCAGTTGTGGAAAACACAGATGTGGGCCAGCTGGGGGTGAGAGCCATGTGGGCCCTTGCAAGTCCCTGCTTGGCTGCAGGCTGTGTATAGCAAGCAGGGCCCAGGGGATTGGCAACTTGGTCAGACTTCCCCATCTTCAACAATGCAACTCGTGACCATGCAGATGTCCGTTGTCCCCCCCCCACCCCCCCTCCTGGCCCGTCTCTCATCTCAGTGAACCAACAGAGGACCTGGAAGGGTGTGATAGTCCCTGTGGTGGGGGGGATCTGGCTGCCCCGTCACGGGCCTCATGGTCTGGGTGTTCCTTCCGCCAGGTTTGACGGTGGGATGTGGAGCATGAAATTGGTGGTGGTGGGGTCCGGGGAGGTGTCGGCAGCTGGGTGGAAGGGACTCTGGTACCTGATCTAATGCTGATGAAAAAAAGTCTCAGATCCAGTTGGCATCACTGGGTCTCCCACTGTCCTCACAGAGCTGGCTGGGGCCTCGGCCCTTCAGGAGGCTGCTTCCCCTAGAGAGGTATTTGATCTTTGGGCCTGGTTCACACTTGTCTTCTCAAACACTGAGTGGCTTTTTAGCATCCTCTATTCTGGCCCAGAGTGTGGCAAAATTACCCGGCACAGCCAAGGCGTCACAACTGAGATCTCATGGCTTAGCCAGCCCCTGTCCCAGCAAAGGGCCTGGGCGGAGGGCATAGGCTGGCAGGGTGATGATGTGCTCTTTCCTTCCAGCTGCCCCGCCCCTATGACCACCAGAGAAGCCTGCGCCAGGTAGAGCTGTGGGGGCGGGGCTTGCAGTGGCTCTGAGGGAGGAGGGCTGCTAAGTGCTGTGTGGTGTGTCTGCTGTGTCTCCTGTCCACATTCATTCCTTTGCAGGAACCGACCACCTCCAGTGGTCCCGCTGGTCCTGCTTTTAGATCCCTTCTGCATCCACCCCTTCTGAGCTGGCATTAGTTCCTGCTTTGCAGGGTAACAGCAAGCCAGTCCTGCCCTGGTATTCCTTGGTCAGTCTTTCTCACTTGCCTATCACTGATGTCCTGAGGCAGGAGCCTGGTGCTGGTAGAAATATCATATCCTTCTTCTGTGTGTCCCCCCCCCCATCCTTCTTCCGACACTACCCACCCCCTCTGTCCAGGGCTGGAGGAGGCTACGCCAGAGAGTGGTAGAACAAAGGGCTGGCCCACACAGCCGTGGCTTCCGGGAGGTAAAGGTCACAGGATCAAATCTCAGCCCATGGGTACCAGGCTGGGACTGCATATAATATTTGGTCCTTTGGGCCTGTGTGAGTGACTGAATGGGAGGCTGCCTCTCTCAGCCTCCCAGGCTTCCAGTGACTTTGCCTCTGTCTCCTTCCCTCAGCTCCGAGCTGCCTGCCCCAGAGTTCTGCCCAGGTGGTCTACACCGTCTTGGTCCAAGCTCCAGTTCTGTGGACTCATGAGCCTAGGGGCTCTTTGTTATAGGGACAGGCCTGCTCATAGCTGGATGTTTGGAAACCTCTTTGGCTTGTGCTCACCACAACAGCTGTAACAACCAAAGATATCTTAGACATCTCCAGATGTCCCCAGGGGCAGAGTTATACCAGTTGAAAAACACTGATTGCCAGACCCTGGGCCTGGGGCTGGCCATGCCAGCAACATCATTACAGAGTTCTGCATCAGCTGCCTGCTGCCATAGATACCTGTGTACCGGTCCCCAAACCCTCTTGCTCTGCTCTAAGTGGTCTGAATGAACCGTCAGTGCTATGTATGGCCTGAGTGTCTGTAGGCTCTGACAGGCTCCCGTGGGGCCAGTAGCCTTTGGGGACTCCGTTCTTCTAGTGTCCTTCCTCTGCCCATGAGCTCCCACTTGGGGAATTCCACCCGATACAAGCAACAGCCTGGATTCTTGTGGGCTTTGCTCTAGATTAGGCCTACCGAGCCCAGGTCAGTGTGCGGCCCAACTGCCCCTGGGAGGGGAACAGCTTCCTGGAGGCCTGTGTTCTGCTTGCCCTTCAGTCCTCCCTGTGCCCTGCAGGCCTCCCTGTGCCCTTCAGTCCTCCCTGTGCTGCTGCAGTCCTCCTCTGTGCTGCTGCAATCCTCCCTGTGCTCTGCAGTCCTCCCTGTGCTGCTGCAGTCCTCCTCTGTGCTGATGCAATCCTCCCTGTGCCCTGCAGTCCTCCCTGTGCTGTTTCAGTCCTCCTCTGTGCTGCTGCAATCCTCCCTGTGCCCTGCAGTCCTCCCTGTGCTGCTGCAGTCCTCCTCTGTGCTGCTGCAATCCTCCCTGTGCTGCTGGAGTCCTCCCTGTGCTGCTGCAGTCCTCCTCTGTGCTGATGCAATCCTCCCTGTGCCCTGCAGTCCTCCCTGTGCTGTTTCAGTCCTCCTCTGTGCTGCTGCAATCCTCCCTGTGCCCTGCAGTCCTCCCTGTGCTGCTGCAGTCCTCCCTGTGCCCTGCAGTCCTCCCTGTGCTGCTGGAGTCCTCCCTCTGTTTCCAGCCTGGCCAGTGAGACGATGAGCTGATTATTTCTTGGTGGAGTGACGCTTGCAGGCTGCTGAGGATCCAAGTGTATTATTCAGACTTGCCCAGACCATTAATTACGCTTTGGTGACCAATCCAGGCCAAAGGCAGTAGGGGAAGGTCATCAGAGCTGGGAGGCAGGCCCTTGGCGGGATGGGAAAGGTAGAAAGTGGTGCCCCCCAACCCCCCGCCCCTTAGCCTGGAGGACCTGGCAAGGCCTCACCTTGATGTCCTGCCCATATCCATGGCAGGGGCAGTGACCATGCGTGCATCAGTGGGGTTTCCCCCACCTCCAAGATAGAAACAGGGTCTTTCTCAGCTGCAGTAAGAGCTCCCCTTCCAGGGAGCTCCAGGGGCTGAGCCGCCCTGGGCTCTGGCCACGCTTCACCGAGTGGTACCCTGGAGCTCAGATTCTCCTGTATGTCTTCAGTGTCCTGGAGGCTGCCAGGGAAGGAGTCCGCAGGGGACCCCACGCCCTATGAACAGCCCAGCCGCCCACACCAGTTGCACGGCCAATCCAGGCTCTAGGTCCTTGGTGGTCCCTGTAGTTCTTTTCCTGGTGGGCTTTCTGGTCTGAGGGACCCCTGCAGGCAGGCCACTGGGTGAGCACACAGGATCCCACTCCACGCCTGGCTGCATCCATGTGTCCACTTGGTTTGCTCTCTCCAAGAGCCTTGTGAACACGTGAGTGCTGCACATTTTAGGGGATGAAATCCCCCTGGAGTAGGGAGCCGTGAGCCATGCTCCTTGCTGCCTAGCCCAGGGGTCTCTGGCACAGCCTCTGGTCACTCACCTTCCCCAGCAAGGGATCTTGGGTGGATGGGCCACAGGGTTGGCAGCCTCCTTGTCTCTACATCCGATGTCCCTTTTCTGTTCAGCACACACCCCTCCCCACCCAAGACAATGCTTGCCAGGGTTTCTCCAGCACGACTCTGAGAGGCTCGTTCCCCAAGGCTCCACCTGGAGAGACTCGTGGGAATAGGAGGGCAACAGAGTCTGGCACTATCAAGAGCCAGTTGGGTCCAGAGGGGCAGCCAAAGGCCACATGCCAAGGCCTTACCAGGGCCCTCTGGTTCAGAATCCTCTTGCTGCCCCTCAGAAGTCTTAGCAGTGGTCAGAAAGCAGTGTGATGGCCTTGTGTGCTCACAAGAGAGGGAGGAATGTAGAGTTGGCTGTTAGAACTGGGGACTTGGCAGGGACCTGCTCAGGGAGCTCCCCAGGTGGACTCCTGGATGCCCTGCTCGTCAAGGGATCTGCAGCTGCTGCCTCCCCTCCGAGAGGAAAAGAGGAATTTGGTTCTGTGCTGCCCAGGGATCTAGGCGGCAACCAGCAGCATGCTTTCATTTGGATTCAAGTGCGGCAGTGGTTACTCATTGACGCGTCATTAGCCACATTGCCCCTTAATGAGAGATTGTGTGCACGTTTCCATGCCGGGCTGTGACTGGCTGATAAAGTCCTGTGCACAGGCAGATGTTTACAGATGCTCACCCAGAGTAGGGGTGGGGAGTTGTATGGCGCTAATTGGAAACCCCTACCCCACCCGAGGAAATTACCCAGGAAGCTGTGTGTGTGTGTGTGTGTGTTGTGTGTGTGTGTGTGATGGGAGGGAGGGGAGGGAGTCTTAGTCCACTACAGTATTTTCAGTTACAGTACTTGACTGCCCAGGAGCCTGTCTGATTGAGGGGTCAGAGAAGCTGTGGGAAGGGAGGCTCAGCCCAAACATTATCCTGTGTGTGGGTGAGGATGGGCAGGGTAGGGCAGGGCAGGGCAGGGCAGGGCAGGTCCTGCCATCCTGGTCCTCCGCTGAAGGGAAAGGGCCCGGGCCACAATCTGTCGCCATTCCTGATTCCGTGACCAAGTGGGATGTCATTGTGTGTTTTCTGCTGGGCTGCTAATCTGCCTTTGGTGTCTTTATTTTGTCCACCAGTCATGGCAAGGTGGCAGGGTTGTCTTTGTGTCTCCACAGAACAGCAGTGGTGGGCAGGGTCCCATGAGCACCCATGGGAGTATTTATGTGGGAGCATTCAGAGCTCATGGGACTTAGAAGGTGGTCTCTGCTGGTGAGTGTTTTGTGGTTTAGTTTAGGGGTTTGAGTGGAGCTGGGGTAACCCTTGGGGAGACATGATGGCCGTGGAAGGGGTCACTCTTGGGGGCTACGGAGTTCTGGGTGCAGTTGGAGACAGTCTCTTTTCTTGAAACTTGTTCTTAGGGCGCTTCACCAGATCTGGCTCTTGTGTCAGGGAGGATGGACTTCCTGTGGTCTTTAGTGACAAGTCCCCGGTCAGGGTATCACAGTTCCGCTTGAGCACCGTTTACAAGGTGTTTTGGGAAGACCTCTTTGCAGATGCTGCCGCTGGGGCCATGCCTTGTGTAAGAGCCTGTATAAACCACTTAGGAGGCTTTTGAGTACCCACACGAGTTTGGGTCACACTCAAGGTTGAGGAAACAGCTCCAGCCCTCTGTACCTGCTCCCTGGCCTTTGAACAAACGCAGCCCAACAGATCCCTGCACACCCTCTGTTGCCCTGTCGGCAGACTTCTTTTCTGACTGGGTTCTGGGCTCTTCAGTGTGGGGAGAGGCTACCCCAACTTTTGGTCTGGTGGTCTGGACACTCCTGTCTTCCATCTGAGCTTTCATTGTCCGCACTGCAGGTGCTAAAGGCCGGCAGCTCTGACAGTTGGGTGCTGGGAGGTCTGGGAAGTGGGGGCTCGGCCCTATGACCGGCAGGAGGCCAGCAGTGGAGTGTGGGGATCCCTCCCAGCGTGGGTGAGCACGCTGCTGGGTGGGAGGAGGGACCCCTTGTATAGGGCTGCACAGCTGCCCCCCTTCCTGCCAGCCAGCCTGGCTTGTTTGGGGAACTCAGCAGCCTGCTGATTTATGGACATTCCTGTCCAGTTTTTATCTGCCCGTGGCTCTGTCCTTTCCTTTGAAGTCTTGGTGGCTTAGGAAGGAAGGCAGCAAGTCTGGACCAAGCCTTGTCCATCATGAGGTTTCCCTGGTCCTTGGGGACTCTGGCTCCTCTCGTGGGTCACTAGCCTGGCTTGCAGAGATTTTTTTTCCCTTTTACTCCTAGGGGAGCCGTCTTAGGCCAGCACATGTGTGCCCATCTTCCCTCCTTATGCCTATTGCCCTTTCAGGCACTGGCCTGCACTGGTCCCTGTGGATTCAGGGGTGGGGGTGGGGTCCTTTGACGGATGGCAGAGGCAGCCTGTGAACTGTGATAAGTATGTGCTTGAGGAGACGCATTGCCATGCAGAGGGTGACATGCTTATTAAGAACAGTGCCTGGGTCAGGGCAAGGTCATGGCATGAGGGGCCTTGATCTGGCAGCCATCCCTGGACCTGAGTCTGTCTTCCTTTCCCTTGTAGCAGGCAGGTTCTGGAGAGTTCCGGACGCTGCGGAAAGGCTTCTCTCCGTACCACTCAGAATCCCAGCTTGCGTCCCTGCCGCCCTCCTACCAGGAAGTCCTGCAGAACGTAAGTGTCCCCACCAAAGGTCCCCAGAGGTCCTGGTCCAGAACCTTTAGAATTGTTGCCCTGAGCTCCGGAGGAGACAGAGCTCAGGCAGGCTGGTGACAGCCCAGGGCATACAGGTGGCCTCTGAAGCTTTAGTTATGTCCAGGGTAGCCGTGGGCAAAAGCCTGGGCTTGGATTGCCAGCGCCGGAGTGACCTTGCTTACTCTCTACCCTCCTGGGGGAGGGACCCTGGGACTCGCACGCCATTGGAGCCTCATGGGGACCCACTGAATCCTTGGGTAGGGGACATTGCCAGAGTTTAAAGGCACTGTCTGACGGACATGGCAGGGCTGCCAGGTGCACACTATCAGTGGGCTTGTCAGTCTGTTGCACACGGGAAGCCTGCTGGCCTGAGATCTAGGGTTGGGGTCTTTACGGAGGCTGTGGGGCTAGGGATGGAAGCTCTTAAGTTCGTGGGCTCTGTACCGGGACCACCATGGGTCTCAGGGCTATGTGCTGATTGCTCGCCTGGGTTCTGACCTGCCTTGGATGGGGAGCCAGGTCTCAGGAAGTGGCCGTCATCTCTGGGTCACACGCTGTGCGCAGGCACGTCTGTCGCCCGTCTGTGACTACAGAGAGGGTTGTGGGATGGATGCCTTGCAGTTGCCATTGTCACCTGCTCCGTGGGTCAGTGAGGGCCCCGCCTTGCTGAAGCTGCTCTCAGGCTCCCCACCTCCCTGCTAGGCACTTCCAGAGTGGGCATCTGGAGGGACTTCCTGGGCAGTGTGTGGGCCCAGCTCCTGCTCTGCCTTCCCCATGATGATCAGCAAGGCTGACCGTGGCCGCTTGGTGGGTCACAGCCACGGCACAAGAGGGCTCATGCTACCACTGACAACCGTGCTCTGCGGTTTCTCTTCTGAAGCCTGGCTGCCTTCTCCACCTGTTGACACTGCGCAGGCAGCCAAGCCCAGACTGCAGATAATCCAAATATTTATCCAGGAGCCCCATGGCCAGATGATGCTAATTGCTTCATGAGGAAGGGCTCAAAGCACTAAGTGATGCCACCCAGGGCCAGCTCCTCCTCGTGGCTGCTTTCCTCCATTCCCGTGGTGTAGAAAGACCGGGAACAGCCAGTTGAACGGCATGAACCGAAGACTTTCAAATCACCCCGCCCCCCAACCCCGCACCTGCCCAGTGCAGCTCTGGTGATGGGTCAGCCTGCCAGGTGCCACCCCTCTTCTCACGGCCTCTAGAGGACACACCCCAGGCTCCAACAGTGCTGACAGAAGGCTAGTGGAATGAGGGAAGGTTCTGGATGGCCTCAGGGTGGGAGCCATGGGAGGGGTGTCCTGTGTTTTGAGGAGGAGGAAGTGAGCCTTCTGAGGCTGTAGTGGATACAAGGCGTCGTGGACAAGGGCACACCGGGTCCTAATGGGCCTGGAGGTCAGGGGTCAGCATGGTGCTGTGGATCGGCAGATATTTCTGTTCCATGGTGGCTATGACTCGAAGGCCTTCAAATCATCTGCCCTGTGTAGGATAGTGAGCCAGAGGGCAGAGGGCAGAGGGCAGAGGGCAGGGGTTGCTGAGGTGACGGGCAGGCCTTTGGGGTGCAGTGCCTTATAGATGCCATAGCAGTCACCGAAGCTCCTGAAGGCATGGGGTAAAGGCTCAAAGGCGAAGGCTATGGGCCTGGCTGGCCAGCCTGACCCCCAGTGCTGGCACCGCCAGGTTACTGGCTCCTCCACACTGGGGCCAGTCTCCTTAAGGTGCACAGGTTCAGTAGGACAGCAAGGTCAAGCACTGAGCGTCCCCAGGTCAAAGTGTGTGGGTAGGTGCATCCTCCCTTCCCTGTGCCAGCCTAGGGGAGAGGTTTGCTGTGACCCCAGCTTCCCGATAGCAGCAGTCAGGCTGGACAGGTGTCTTGGACAAAGCTGGTCTCCACATTTCAGTCCCAACTCTGGGATGCCAGAGACCCGTGTCCAGGCTTAGACATATGTACAGCGGCTGACTTGGGCAAGCTCACTGTCCTCACCTGTGCGTGGCTTTGTTTAGTCACTCAGGGTGGACCGGCCAATGCGGGTGCTTGGTGATTGGGAGGCCTCAGAGGTCTGAGGGATGTTAGCTCAGGTGGCCTTGATCAGTCATTAAATGTTGAGCAATGCAATAGCTGTTTTCCTCTTTGGAGCTCCAGGCCTTCCCTCCCTGACACCCGCTGTTTGGGCGATTTGAGCCAGGAGGGTCAGCAATCGTCCACCTGCTGCCTGCATTTCTTTTGCGGCTGCTTCCTGGAGGGCCCAGAGCAGTTGGGTAGAAACTGGTGCAGATGAGGAACTCTGCCGGTGGCATCAGGGTGACCTGGGATGTAAGGTCGTCCCCTGGGACAGGGCGGCGGTACCCACAGGGAAGGGTGTGGGCACCCCTCACCTAGGATGAGATGCTAGGGCCAGGCCCCTCTTTGTTTGTTTGGCTGGCACCCTCTGCTGGCTAGAGGGGGAAGTGACCTCCACTCTAGTCCTTCCATCCCCGACCCCCTCCCTCCCTTTCCCCACTCCGTTTTCCTATTTACCAACCAGGCAGCTTGGGCTTGAGTTCCAGACACACCCACTGGGCATTCTCCGGGGTCTTGCTTGCTTCTTGGGACATAGGACCCTGTCTCTTGTCCAAGGGAGGAAATGAAACCGAGTCTCAGAGGAGGCTAAGGCATGACCATGCCCAACCCTGGCTTTCCTAGATCCCAAGCCCGTGGGGGCGTGCTGGCACTGGCTGATGCAATCAGAAGCAGACCAGCCTGTGAGGCCGTGGGGATCATACATGCCAGGTCACCCGAGGGAAGTGTGCAGGCTGTTAGTGGAAGGCTCTGGGCATAAGGACAACCATAAGGCCCCTGCTGGGCGTGTGTGGTGGCCTAGTAGAATGGCCAGGGCTGGACAGGGTTCGGCCCTCTTGGCTCAGTTTCTCTGATTGCTGGGAAGAGTCTTCAGGGCCCATGTCTTACAGAGAGAGTAGCTCTGTCTTCAGGCTAATGCCCAGGTGCCAGGGTATGGTCGTGTAGGGCTCTGGCAGCCGAGCACTCCCTTCACACTGCCCCTGGGACACTTCTTAGGTCTTCTTACTGCCCCATGGTCTGTAACTGTACCCCAAGGCGGAGGCCCTTGCCTTGCTAATGGCCAGCAGGAGGGATGCTAGCTGGAGGGGGCTGCTGGGTCAAACACTCTTGTAGACATTCAGCTTCGGATGGCTGGGTCTCCTCCTGGCTCAGCCTGGTCTGACTTCTGCTTTTACCTTTGAACATGTGGCCAGCGGTTGATTCAGCACCCAGGTGTGAGGACAGGGTCAAGGGCAAGGGGTGGGGGAGGACTTGCACAGGGGGTTTGAGCCCGGCCCTTCTTTCCTTAGCCTGCTGAGTAACGTTAATCTCTGGCTCTCTTGGGATGCCCATGTTGCATCTGCAGAATAGCATGCAGGGTCTCCCCTGCCCCACATACGGGGTATTCTTCCCTCACATATAGGGTCTCCCCCAACCACATATAGAGTCCCCCCCCAGCATTTGGCTCTGCTAGCTGCCATGCTCTGTAGAAGAGGAGGTGTGGCGGAAGCATGGGGACTAGCCAGGCAGACTTGAGCTCCAGCATGCCCAGCTCTCACCCGTGCCGTCTGCTCTCCCCCCCCCCCCCAGTTCCTATCTCGTCTTGTCTGGGTCTTGGCTCCATTAACAGAAGCTGGCGTTCATTCCAGTGACAGGCATCTGGGACCCGCCTAGGGGGCTCACAGCTATTCTTTCTTTCCGCAGGGCCCAGCCTGCCCTGTACCCGAGCTGCCCTCGCCCCCTTCCACCGTGTACGGTTCTGCAGGACAGAAGCCGGAGGCTGTTGTGCATGCCATGAAGGTAAAAATGCACTGTTTGGGACCGTGGCGTCATGGGACCTAGGTCACCCGCTCAGGGCACTTGAACAGTGCGGGTGAGAGACTTCCTTGGTGGCTGGGGGCACGGATTGCCTGGAGCACCGTGGGACCTGTGCTGGGTGTGGTACGCGCGTGTCGGGTGTTTTGGCTGGGGACACGGATCTAGTATTGGAGGGCAAGTGTTCTCCTAAGGCCAAAGAGAGGCCTGGGGTGCGAGTGAGCGAGAATGAGGGTCCAGGCTAGCCTCGCCTCTAGGCACAAACGGGCGGGCGGGTTTCAGGAGACTGGTGTCGAGAGTGGGCTTGCATTCTGAGCACAGCAGCTCTCCAGGCTCTTCTCCTTCCTTTGCATGGGTGCTCCCTCTTAATGGCGCTAGCAGAGACTGCTGTGTCCCACATGGATGGGTACAGGCTGTTATGGTCTTTTGTGGCTCGTGGAGCAAGGCTACCTGAAGTCCCTGCCCAACCTCCCTGGTTTCTGAAGTGTCTCATTGCTGGCTTCCATCTGACACTTGTTTCTTCAGGTCCTGGAAGTACACGAAAACCTTGACAGGCAGCTTCAAGACAGCTGTGAGGAGGACCTGAGTGAGAAGGAGAAGGCCATCGTTCGAGAGATGTGTAACGTGAGGCGCTGGCGGGGCCGGGGCCGGGGCCAGGGCTGGCGCTGGGCACTGACTGGGCGCTGGGCACTGACTGGGCGCTGGGCACTGGGCGTGGAGTTACCTGCTTCTCTCTTGCACAGCTATGGCTGGGGGAAGCTGACTGGCTCTGGGAATCCTGGCTTATTACCACTTACTATACTATGCGTCCTGCTTAGGAGAGGGCCCCGACCTCTCACCAGAACTGTCCCTTCCCAGTAGTGCCAGCTCTAGTCTTCCTCCCAGGCATAGGGCCCAGGCTTTCTTTGCTCACTGGTGCCCCCTGGTGGCCTCTGGCCTTGCAGTTAGTTCAGATCTGGCCATGCAAGTGGGACACTGTCCTGTGGGAGAGCCTCCTCTTCAACTCCCAGCTACCACTTGTCATCTCTATTGGACCCTCACAGAAGCCAGCAGGAAAGCGGCTTCCCAGGCTCTGAAGCTGGGGGTCTAGGTGGGGTGGGATGCCCCGAGGTGTACCTCATGTTTGCTGAGTCTATGGACGCTCACACCTAGCAGCAGGCTGCTTGGCTGTCAGGCATGAGTGTGATGGTGGGCAAAGGCTGACTTCCAGCATCTCCCCCTGCCCGTGGCATCAGCTTTCTCTCCCGGCTCCATAGCTCTGCAGACATGGGCGAAGTTTGCAGGGTGATAAGGCATGTGAGGCCGGTGGGGAGGAGCAGTGGGGAGGAGCAGCGTGAGCCCTCCACTTACTGCCATGTCCCTCCTCACAGGTGGTCTGGAGGAAGCTGGGAGATGCCGCCAGCACCAAGCCCTCCATCCGGCAGCACCTGTCTGGTAACCAGTTCAAGGGGCCTTTGTAGGGCCCTCCCTCCATGGACGTGAGCTGGCCCGCCTAGAGTCTGAGGCCTTGGACTTTGCAGAAACTCTGGCCTAGCCACCATCTTTCTCTTTGGTGAATTGTACATAAGACACGGACCCTGGCTGCCCTGGTGTGACACTGACAGCCGGGACTCCACCTCCTGCCTCCCTCACCAGCAAACCTTGGGAAGACCGAGGCCGGGGCTGTTTGCTGCATCGGAGTGGCGGGCAGCCTGGCTCCCTGTGTGAGCTCCACGTTGCACTAGCAGCAACCCTGTGAGCCTCCAGGGACTGTCTGGGGCTGTCCTGCTCTTGGTGGAAGCCCCTCTTCGAGCCTTCCACCCCGGCTGTCTCTCACACTGGACACAAGCCACCAGAGCCTGAATTGCGACACAGGCGGCACTTTTCTGCTGCCCTGCCGTAGCCAGGGCCCTGGGTTGTGGAGCCCTCGCTCCCAGGTGTCCACGGCTGGCTGGGAGCTCAGGGTTCCCTGCTATCTGGGGGCTGGTGCCTAGCCACCCTGGTGCCAGCTGCTACTCGTTCGTGTTCACCCTGTTGGCAACGCCTCCCCGCCCATGCCAGGCTTAGCCGTCTCTTAGGTCTCTCCTGCGAGTTTCCTCTTCTGGTTTACAGCAACATAGGAATTCCTGGAGCGTGTCTGGGCCAAGCTCATCATTCTCTTTGGACAGGAAGAATTGGGCCGTGGAGCTGGGTCACTGTCAGTGTGGCCTACCCCAGGTGCACCCAGGGTCACTATGGATGCAGCTGCCGGGGCCGCCCCTGATGAGTTTTCCTTGGGAAGGAAGGGGCATGACCTGGTTCTGGCTTTAATGTGCTGTGTGGCCTTCAGCAAGTCACTCAGCTTCTCTGGTCTCCTAGTAAAATTTTGGGCTGAGGTTCCTCTTTGCTCTCTGCTCACTCCAGAAACCACCCCACCCCAGGTGGGCCTCTGCCCTCTCTCTAACACGAGCCCATGGGACATGTTAAGCGGCTAGCCCTGTTGGCCATGCTGTCTCCTCACAGGTCACCTCTCTGAGCCTCAGTCCCTCCCTACAGGGACCTGGGGGCGTTCAAGTAAGTGCTTCAGGGTATGCGATCATGCCTCAGACGGAGAAGCGTGACTGACAGGGGTGTACAGGTAATACCGCACGATACCTGTAGGAGGGCCAGGTCATGCTGCTGGCATCGTCACCCATGCCACGATTTACTTCCTCACTTGGTACTGCCAGCCCCATGCAGCAAGCACCTGAGCCCAGAGAGCCTGCCTGGCGTCTGGCAGGGCTCCCTCAGGCCCCACACACCCTGGGAGCAGAGGGGACAGGCCAGGAAAGTGAGTGGCATCTTGGCTCCCCTCCCGGCAAGGCCCCATGACCTTGGGCTTTCCCACCACTTTTGCTGCCCGCATCCTTGGGTCCCACACGCTCAGGGGAAAGGCCCAGGCCTCGGTGTGCCCAGGAGCGTTGTGCAGGGGCTGTGGGGAACAGGCGACCTCTCTGGCTGTGGGGCACTGGGAAGCTCTTTCTAGAAGAGCTGATGTATGTTCAAGTGATTAACATGTTGGTACCCCACCTGCTGGCCCGGGTACTCGGTGATTTCTGCTAAGTGGGCGCTGGGCAGGCAGGACCCTTCTTGGTTCTTTGAGGCCAAGGAATCCCAGAGTAACACTGAGGTAAATGGGTCCACACAAGGCGGGAGCCTCATCCCGGAGCCCCAGGCAGTCACATTTGTATCAGGATGGCTTAGCCACTACTGACATAAGCAATAAGTAAGGGCTCCTGCAAGCTGAAGACTGGCCAAGAAACAAAAGCCTAGAAGCCACGTTTCCCTTCCGCAGAAAGCTGCAGAGGCGTCATGGGAATCCAAAGAACACTTTTTGGAGAACCCCTCCGTCCTTTCAAAGGGTGGAGCAAGCTCTGCCCCAGCTTTTACCACTGGGCTGTCTCTCTAGGACAGTCTGTCACAGCTCAAGCCTAACAGCTCGCAGCAACCCGGTGAGCCCTGGGCTGGGGAGGCCGGTGGTCTTCCGGGACCCCCCCCTTCTAGAGCCTTAGCTTTTGCAATGCTGACTCTCCGTCTCAAGCTCACAAGATGCTTGCACCTGGCTCCACCTCCCACTGTGACGGAGGTCACCCGCCCCATCTAGGTGGCCTCGCCTACCCGGAGTCAGAATCTGTTGAGCAGCTGCAAGCCAGGGTTAAAGACAACGTGGCCTTTCATTTTTCTTTCTTGAAACTTGAGAGGAAATGAGACACATACTACTGATTTTTTTTCTTTTCTTCTTAAACAAACTAAATGCATGGCTGCAGAGTGGCAGAGGTGTATATTTTCATACTGTGGGGGAAATGCCGCTCTTGGGAGGTGTTGATGGTGGTGAGATCTACAGTGCCCCCTCCTGCCCTGGCTGTGTAGAGAGCTGGACCCTGTGGACTTCGGCTGTTTCTACCTTTATTGAACCACTTTGATTTGTGGAGAGGGGGGGAAAAATAGAACTTTTGATAGTGTGGTAAAAGCATTGATTTGAACTATTTTAGTAAAAGGAGTAACAAATACGATTGTGACAGTGTCTATTTGAACTAGATAATAAAGGCCTCTTTGTGAGCCTGTGAGGTGGGTGTGTGGTGCTTGTCTGTTGTGGGCTGATGGCTGGCCTACAGTGGACACTGAAAACTACGCATGGTCACTCCCAGCCCAGGAACAGGAGGGTTCCCGATCCCCCTAGAAGCTTGTGCAGCCCAGAACACCTGTCCCTCCAAAGTGGGTTGCTTCTGCAGTGGACTGCATGTCCTTTACTAGGTCCCATGTAGACAAACAGTAGTCTCAGAAAGATTTTATTTGAGTAACTGACTGATGGGTTCTCATTTGTAACCAGGATGGAATTCACAGTATGTAGTTACATTCACACTTAAAAAATATATCTCTATGTACAAGACTTTGCAAAGAGATGTAAACATACTTTACTTTCCAAGCACAGACCTCCCTTCTCCCTGGAGGGAAGGAGACAGCCACCCAGCGAGGCAGCCCCTCCAGACAAAAAGGACAGAGTTACAAGCTAAGCAGGCACCTCATCTACTAGGGCCACAGAGAGAAGCACGGAAAGGAAGGACAAGAGCAGACAGGAGGGCGCAGCCACGGAAGTTAAGTCAGGACAATCGGGCACTGATGTCTAGAGGGAAGGGAACGTTGCTCCTTCTGAAGCTATCCACTGAGCCAGTGTGGCCTCTTACCACCTTCACTAGTGCAAGTGACCCGTGCAGGACGCTGACGGCCCTGAGACTGGGTGTGGCCACACCACATCAGGCGCTGCCCAGGGCGCACTGCTCTCATCCTAGGATCGGCCCCCCATACTGTAACTCTGGCACATACAAGGTACCCTGCTGCTACCCCCCAATCTACTCAAGTTGGTTGGAAAATTCTTGCCTTTAAAAAACAACAAAACAACAAAAACTGAGGAAAAGGCATTCTGTTATCTCAACCAGGCTGCCCGCCCTAGCCCCCCAACAGGCGGCATGCCAGGTGGGGGGATGGGTGGGGGAACAGGGGGCTGCCCCCCAGGAGGAACAGCTGGAGGTGGGTAGCTGGCTGGTGGCAAACCCAAACCCGGAGGAGGGTGAGGAGGGACTGCATGAGTGGGGGGTAGGCGTGGGGGTGGGAAATTGGGGTTGTAGGTAGGGGGAGGTGGAGGGTAGCCTGGGGTTGGGGGAGGGATAGCGGGTGGGGGGAAGGAAGCTGGAGGTGGAGGAACAGGAGGTGGAGGTGGGTTGGGGGGGTAGACATGGGGGTGGTAGGGAAGGTGAGCAGGTGGGCCATAGGCTGGGGGCAGGGCACCATAGGAGGGACCCTCAGTCTTCATCATGGATTGCAGGCTCTGGTAGCCTTCTCCTGACATGTAGGAGCTGGTGGTAGACATCCCAGTCATGTAGCTGGAGGGTGGCGGGGGTGGAGGCCGATGTGGCAATGGTGGGGGCTGGTGCACAGGCGCCGGGTGGGCTGGAGGAGGGATCTGGACTTTGGGGAGGTCACTTGATTCCACTGAACCAGCTGCTTCAGCCTCACCTAAGGCAGGAGCGAGGGGGGGCTTCCGGTCTGTAAAAGACAAACATGTCAGTAGGAAGACTCTGGGGCCAAGCAGCTTTTGGGGACCCCCTGGCAGCCTAACTATTAATAGGCTGCTATGCCCTAGGGCTTTTACACAAGAACCAGAGGCTAGTACCACCTCTGTGGCTCAAACCAGTGTAGAGGTCCTGCACCTGACTCTTCCCACAGGCCTTCTGCAACGTCCCACGATGCTGGGTCCCCCCACTAATTACTAGGTACACAAGGCATAAGCAGATTCAGCCCAGTTCACCCCTCCTAGCACAAACAGGTGAGGTCTTTATGCCTGTCAGTTCCCAAAGCCTGAGCCTGTAAAATGACAGAGATGACATAAAAGTCAAACAAACTGCACTCCACAAGTGTCATTTTTGTCTTGTGTTTTAGTAAAAGAAAGCTCAAGCTCACTGCCATCTCAGGTCCAAAGGGTGGGTATGTGGACAAGCGTGCAGCAGCATTAGGCCTACATCTGACAGGCCACATGCCTGCCCACAGCTGACCGCTATAGGTTCTACTCCCCAAAAGCCTCACCGTAGGCTTTGGCTTGGCCTATAATCCCGAGTCATGGCTGAACCTCTGGAAAATGACACCAGGAATCCCCCTATCACTACCACATATGCACTCAAAATTGTGTTCTGGGATGCAGAAATGACTTAGGGGTTGAGAGCACTCGCTGCTCCTGCAGAGGGCCCAGGTTCAGACACCAGTACCTACACAGCAGCTCACAACTGTCTCAACTCCAGTGGATCCAATGCCCTCTTCTAACCCCTGTGGGGACCAGGCATGAACGTGCTGCACAGACATACATTAAAGCAAAGCACCCACACACGTTAAATCAAGTGTCTCTCCTTCACAAGGCTGTTCAGAAGGAGCACAATCACAGGCTCGGTCCTAACTGGGCAGGTGGACATGGATAGGGAAGGTGCCAGAGCAGGCCCTAGGGCAGAGCCACAGCATGCTTTCACATGGCCCACAACTGGCACCTGCTTTATTCTGCTCTCACCAAGGTGAAGGCAACAGATCTGTCAGAGGGGCCTCGGCTGGGACATCAGCAGCCACCCATCTCCCCCAACAGATGGCCAGATGTATCTGCCAAGGATCTGCTTAAAGTCTGGGGCAGACAAAGGCCCTTTGGTTCCAGAAGCTAAGTGACGTGTACATCAAAGTTAACCCCTTTAATTCCTCTGTCATGCACATCCAGCTTTAATAAATGACTTCAGGGGTCAGGTACAGGTGATGTCTACCTGTAATCTCAAGAATGTAAGAAACTGACATGGAAAGGTTGTGATTCAAGACTGGCTTGGGCTACACACAGAGACCCTTTAAAAAAGTCAGGCAGTGGTGGCACTCCTTTAATTTCAGCAAATTCAGGAAGCAGAGGCAGGTGGATCTCTGTGAGTTAAAGGTCAGCCTGGTCTACAGAGTGATTCTAGGACCCCAGGTGTTGCACAGAGAAACTCTGTCGTAAAAACCAAACCCAACCCCCAAAGAGAAGAAAGAAACGGACTGCTGCGGTTCTCAGCTCGGGCTTGTTGGGTCCCAGAGTGCTTTCCCCTTGCACTGTGCTGGGGAATAGAGGTCTCACTCTGTGTCACAAGCTGCTGCCACACAAGGCCCCCAAATGTCCTCTAAGCCTGGCTACTGACCTTAACATTTCAGTTCACAGAGCTCTGCCTTCTGTAGCGCACACCCCTCCCCCAATCCTCCTTCATGGATATCTACCACAGGGTCCCGGGGCCTTGTCTGAGGGAGTGCCTGTAGCCTAGCCTACTCATCCATCTTTGCTGCCACATCTCCCAGCAGAGGGGCAATGGTTGCCAGGTAACACTTTTTCCAACCGGGCCCTTCTGGAGCTGACCTGGCTCCAGGTACCATCTATGTTGCGGGCTGGTGTGCAGCCAACTGAGTGGGAGTTCCTGTGCTCTGCGGGAAGGGGTAGGATCCGAGGCATCTATAGGAGCTGCTTTCTTGGCCTTGAGCACGGGTGGGAACAACTTGCTGACACCTTGGCCTCCTCCATGTGCCACATCGCACCCGTGTTAAGCACAGCACTTAAGCCTCTGTGACTGCACGTGGACACAGAGAAAGCTACTTGGCAGCTGTTTGCTGCAGGCACGAGCTCCACAGCTGGGGGTAGTCATACACACCCACCACCTGTCAGTACAGCCAATTGTCAGAGGTACAGGGCTCCTGGGATACAGCAGCTCTCCTGCGCCCATTTCTGAAAAGAAGTACAAGTAAAGAAAGCTGCCTGGGAACCCTCCCAGCCCCATGCAGCGTGGGAACTCTATGCCCTTGCTCAACAAGACATCCTGCAAACAGGAAGCAGGTAAGAGACTGCAGCCTGAGAGCAACTGTTCAGGTCTGGATAAACATTTTTCCGCTGTTAGGGTTTTCTCGAAAGTTCATTTACCTCATGTATGTAGTTCAGTATTTCTGGACGTGGCTGGTCAGTGACATGTCAAGTTTACAGCATCTACAAATCCTACTTGTGAAACTAGCAGTTTTGAAGGCTCTTTGCACAGCTATCTTTGCAGGACCCTCCAGGGCATCCCTCTAGCAGGCTGGGCAAGTGGTGTTGGAGGCACATACCTGGTGGTGGGTGTGCTGGAGGCAATGGTGGGTGAGTGGTCTCAAGTTTGGGAATTTTAGGTGGTGGTGGTGGTTCTAAAAAGAAAAAGTGGGTTAAAAGTCACTTACACCTCTTATGTAACTAAACCACTGGGACAGAGAGTTCTTTAGAGAAAAAGAACAGGCATGAGCACGGCATCCCAGGAACAGAAAGAACAGCAGAGCCCCCATGAGCCAGCCCATCAATCCTGTTAAGAGTTACAGCACTGCTCAGACTCCTCAACATCAAGACTGTTCTGTCACAAGTCCTTCAACAACTTAAGGGGCAGTGAGCACTCACAACAGAAACAAACCCTGCATAGCAGTATCATGGTACCAAGTCCCCTAGGTGTTTACGAAAAAATGCTCAAGTCTACTTCCTCTCTCAAATACTGCTGTCCAGCTGGCAGTGCGTCAGCTGTGCATCAATGTGGCGAGTGGAGGTCTGGACGCAGGTGGAGAGAATGTGCAGGTTGGCAACACCACTCCAGGCAGGGGCAGAGGCACAGCCTTAGGGCAGGTGCCACACCACCAGTCCCCAAAGTAAATTTGTGACTACTAGAACACGCTAGAGAAGCCTAACCCTTCAGCAGGCAGGAAGCTCCCTCCATCCTGTGTGTTTCTGTCCTGGACTCCTCCCGAGCGGCCTGCTTCTGCCCCGCCACTGCTTTCCTTCCCACACTGACCACTCTGCTCACCAACACTGTTGGACTCAGATACCAGATACCTTTTGCCCCATCCTCTGTGGTCCAGGAGCACTCCCTCCCTCTCCTTGGCTGTAGACATGGTTAGCACCATGCAGATCCAGGATGGCCTTGAGCTCAGGGTCCTCCAGCCTCTACCTCCACAGGGCTGGGATGACAGGCTCAGCTTGCACAGTAAGTTAACTTGTAGGCCCTACCTCTCCTCCAGAATCACTCAGTGTCCCTGGACCCCCAAACCAGTCCCTTTCTGGACCTCTCCCACTCTGTAACTGGTATCATTCCCATCTTCCTCTCCTCAAGCCAGGACAATTAAAGCTGTCTCCATGACAGTGCCGCACAGCTGTGGGAAAGCCACATAACTTTCTAACTGCCAAGAAAAAAAGTACAGCCTGTATTACTTCATTTAACCGGACATACCAACACTTTCTTTCAATATGTACTCAATATAAAATTCTATTCATAACTTTTACTTTCTCTTTTTTTTACACAGCCTTGATATAACACTGCACCTGGGAGGCAGAGGCAAGTGGATCTCTGGGAGATCTAGGCCAGCCTGATCTACATAATGAGTTCCAGGTCAGTTAGAGCTACCTAGTGAGAGAACCTGTCTCAAAGCAAAACAACAACAATAACAACAACAAAAAACTAGAAGTAACAAACAAAAGCCTTGGAAATTTGGTGATTTAGTGCTGACAGTTCCTCAGATGCGGCCATGTTTTGAGGGCTGGCCTGGCCTCAGTGGCTGTGACAAGCTGTAAGCATGGGGAGCTTCCATATCAACAGTGCACCCCAGGCTCCCCCTTTCCTGGTCTGATGGCCACTGCCAAGGTATGTCCATTATCTTTCCACACCTAGCCATTTATCCTATTCATTATCCTACCAGTGCTGCCAGGAATCCGACTTCAAATGAGCTCCCAATTAACTAGAGAAAGTCTGATTCTCCTGCGGCCTATGATCTGGTTCCACCCAACGTGGGAATGCAAACCCAAGCTTTCAATACTATAAAAGGGTTCCTCACACACCAATGAGACCTGTCCTGTCTGCCCTCACTCTCCCAGGCTCCCAAGTCCTGCCTCCAAGTCACGGTGGGTCAGCTTCTCTGTCTAACAGAACCACATTTACTTATCTTGACTGTATACGTCACATGACACAGATCACAGCCACCCTGTTTCTTACCCTCAATGCCTGTCATTGGAGCTAAACTTCATTCACCTGTACTGAACTCATCCTTCTCCCAGAGAGGTGAGAAGACCTTACAACACTGACTTTCGGGAGTGCAATGAGACTGACACAGGCATGCCTCTAATTTCCTGTTCTTGAGTCCTTCAGATTCTGCTTATTCCCAAAGTAACTTGTGGAAAATAAAACAAAAATGTTACAAAGGGCTTTGGCTTTCTTAAGCAGCTAGGATATGCCCAGGGAGCACCTGTGGCCTCTGGCTGCCCACAGGCTCTCTGGCCACACACTGTCTTCTAGGATGGACTCAACTCCTCTCACAATAAACACCACTAAAAGTCACTCATTCATGACTATACCCTTCACACGTAGGTATCTCTAAGCACAAATTTTTACGGCTGGTAATGTCTCTACTTATCAGCACCTTTAGTCAAAGTACAATCTAAAAATAGTCTGGTGATGAGCAGAACTGACAGCACTCACGCTGGCAGACAATGGTAGCCATGAGCTCTAAGGTCAAAGCTGCCCTGTACCAGAAACGTCTGCAGAGAAAGGAGAAACTGGAGGCCTGCTCACCTGCGGTTTTGTTCTCTTCCTTGGGTGAAACCACCTGTTAGGAGAGGAAGCACAACTGTGAACGCAGTTGGGTGATGAAGAGCACACTAACAGTGGCAGAACACGGTCCCTGGCAATGTTCCCTGTGACCTGAACTTGTAAGGCACACTACTGGCACCTAGGAGGTCAGTTGTTTCCTCCCATCCCCACAGAGCCTTCAGGCCCTCGGTGCAGTGAAACCTAGGGGCTTCTGGTGGGAGCTCTGGAACCTGGTCCCTGGTCAGACTGCTGCCATGGGAAAGATGGCACTCCACTACCATCGAACTTTATCAACACGCCACGCCACACATCGGAACTAGGTTCCAACAGACTTCAGAGCCCACCGGGGTAAGAGATGCAATGAAGCCGCAGCAGACCAGTGTGGGTGAACAAGCTGACTGAATTTCGGCAGGTCCGCCTCTTGTCTTGGGTGTACATGGGAACCCTTAAAAATGGGATCAGCATCAAAGCGTGATGCTGCCAGCTGCAAGCCCACTCACCACGGCGCGCTTAGCCTGTCGGGGAGGACTAGGCTGTGGGGACGGTTTCTTGGGCTGCTGTGCTTGCTGCTGCTGCTGCTGCTGGGCCGACTGCTGTGAGTCCTTCTGCTGTGGTTGTGCTGCTTCAGAGCCTTGAGATGGCTGTGGCTGTGGCACTTGTGGCACTTGTGGTGGAGGCTGAAGAGATGGGGGCTGCTGCAGCTGATGAGGGGTGTGATGAGGCATCTGTTGTTTCCCTTGTGAGTAAAGATCCAGGATCTGGTGGCAGATGTCTAAATGACAGCAACAATTACATTTACCACAAACCAACATTTTAAACCAAATTTTACCTAGGGGAGGAAAAAGAAATCACCTCTGATTCTTAAAAGAACTAATAAGCAGTGATCACATTTCAAAGTCTCCCAATCTTTGCTGTGCACAAAACTGGGCTCTATTTTTAGTTCATTAAGTTCTGTGCACAGACAAAGGAAAATCATATTAGATATCATATTAGATAACCTAATGATGCTACTGACAAACCAGGACAGCTACTGATCTGGGAAAGTTCACTCTTAAGACTTGGGGACCAAAGGGAAGGATCATCAACATTCTTAAAAGGAAGCTAGGAATGCCAGGTACCTTCTAGAACATCAACAGGGACATCTTGAACAAACTGTTCCCACCATCTCCTGTACATGGGTTTGGAGGTCCACTCTTGTATTTCAAATTTGCACAAACGTCCCGCAAGATACATTACTGCTACAGCTATGATCTCTGGCTCCCACTGCAGTGACAGGGTGGTGCAGAGACTGGATCAACAGGGAAAGAAAACCATGGTTTGCATTGTGATAGTGAACATGCATGACCAAATCAACACATAGAAATTAGATGTCGTATTTACCAACTAGGTTTGCTTAATTACCAAAAAAAGAGCCAGAAGTATGATATATTAAAAAAGCAAGTCTTTAAGTGCCGAAATAACACCATAGTTACCGACTTGCTTTCTGAAGGCATGGCCAGCAGCACAATTCAGAGACTGCTGTGCAATGTGACAGACAAGATCCGGCTGTCCTCTTTCTAGCGGCCGAGAATCCAGACAGTGTACTGTCTGCAAATGAACTCTGGTGGCTGCTCAAGCAGTCTCTATGTCAGAATCCAGATGCTTCTCTGCAGGTCACAGAGTGCACTTGCCAGCAACTATAGTCACTGGCTCATTAGAGACATTTAGGTTCTGAAATCATCACAAGAGACCAAATGGGCCCTAAGCAGTCCAGCATCCACTCTCATTACATTTTCTCCATTTCCCCCCTCACACCACACTAATGCAACAAGGTGAAAGAAACCCGTGTGGAGAAGCAGATGACCTGCAGTCAGCTCTGGGTAAGTCAATCTTCTTCTATTTGGAGTTGAGGGGGGTTTGCACTAAGTGGTCCACACACCTTTGCATCTAAAACATGAATTCAATCAATATCTGAACATGCATACCTGTCATTTACAAATGTCCATGCCATTTGAACCAACTTTTGAATTTTGTTTTTATCACCTAGAAATGGGAAAAAGAGGTAAATTAATAGAAATAATAGGAAAGACAATTCACAGGAAGTGTCAAGCATTTGCTTAAATTCTATTGTGTGCCAGCACAGCAAAGAGCTTTTGAATAGAAAATGATGACAAATGACATGGGTTCACATCCTACCTCTTGATATTCTCTACATGACCTACGCTGAACCACCATTTATGGGAAATGTGGCTCCAAGGCTAATTTTATTAGTCTATTTAAAATCCTGACTCATTTCCCTGCCTCCTATCACTTGGCAACAGGATGACAGAACCTGTTTCTGCATAAAGGGAAAGCATTAACAGCTCCATTATTGCACTGTCTGAGTGAGCCACGTCTGGGTACATTATACAGGGAACTTTCTGTTTTCCCCTTTTGAGAAACATAATCTAAGCATTGTCAAATTAAAAAAAGGTTTGGTTTCAGAATGAAAGTTTTAGAGAAACAACTGGGGATGTGGTTCTACTTGCCTAAGACATGCAAAAGGCCTAGGTTCCATCCCCAGTGCTACAAAAACCAACCACAACCCAACAACAACAGAGCGACCCTCTTCATCGCCTCACCTTTGAGCTGCTTTGCGTATCTGAGTAGGAACTGGTATGGATGTTCCACCTGTAAATCAAACTTTATGGTCTGCAGTAAGATCCTCTCCAGCACCATGACTTCTTCCTAAGAGTAGCAAATGTTCAAAGGGTTGATTAAGACCACACTCTTAGTTCTATCTTAGCAAATGTTCTTTGCTCCTTTCTACCTCCACTTTTAACATGGGTGCACAGTGACAATCTAAAATTTCAGAAACAGGTAGCCAAACTAGTCAGAGACAACCCCGCCCCACCCCCAAAAAAAGCAAGAAGGAAAGGCCTTTAGAGACATTATTATGGCAAATACACAAGCCACTTTTGAAAAGCAGGCCTTTGAAACCTGACTTTGAAATCTATTGAGTAAATGTATGTGCATACATGGTGAGAGTATGTGTACACCATGGCGTATATGTGGAAGTCAGAAAACAACTCAGTAGATCTGGTTTTCTCCACCCATGTCTATGTAGGTTTTGGGGGTGAATTTAGGTCCCTGCAGTTGCACAATCCCAACAGAGGCATCTCAAGTGGTTCCACTTTTGAGGCAAGGTCTCACTGTAGCTCAGGCTGACCTCAAACTCCCAGTGATCTCCACATGAGGAATTACAGGTGTGATCCACTCTGCCAGTCTGACCTTTTATTTATAACATACTAAAGAAATGTAATCCCTCAGGACCTTCCACTGGATGCTGACACGAGAGGACACCAGTACTCACAGGGAGAGATCGTGTGTGTACAGGCTTCATCATTCCCAAGCTTCACTCATTCATAAATATGCTGGACAGAGACCATTCATTCTATCTGAAATGCCACCTCAAATCTTAGCTACATAAAGCCCCTTCTTTGTTCCTCAATCTTTCTTTCCTGCTCTATCACAATCCAAGGAGGAGGTCTAGGGTTCGCCCTGTTCTTTACAAACATAGGTTCTGCACATCTCTCACCACGCACACCTCTGCTATTGTGACTGGGAATTTACTGAGTACACAGAGTGACCTGGGAAATGGAGACTTTCCCAACAGTTTCAGAGTGCTCTGTCCTCTGCAGGCTTATTCTTTAGAGCTTTACTGCTGTATACTGATTCTCTGTTCTTCATACTCTACTTAGCTCATGTCCTTAAACAGGTATTTCCTGAAGCTGCCCACCGCCCCACCCGATGACGCCTAGACTTACAGATACTGTGAGAGAAGAGAGGAAGCTTGTTTGGCAAAACAAAGGGCAGAGAACCTCTGATCATTAACTCTGTACAACATGAGTTCTGAGAGGAGATGGTAAGTGGTTCTCACCCTGGAGCATTATGTCAAGGGATGTAGACAATTCTCTAACATTTAGGACTCCTCATCCTCATCACATGGCAAGTCTGAAGTTTTGTACCCTGGTTTCCCAGTGGTCTCTCATGAAAGCTTTCTAAAATTTTAGGAATATGCACACTGTAGTAAAATCTCCTTTTCTTGCCTATTATTATTATTATTATTATTATTATTATTATTATTATTATTATTATTATTATTATTATTATTACTACTACTACTACTACTACAACATCAGTGTCTGTTTCCCTAAGCACCTGCATTCTCTAAATGTCAAAGTCACCTTCACAGAGTATGCCAATAACTTCCAGGCTGTGGTTCTTAAGTCTAACAAAGTCAGCCCCCAGGTCTACCCTCCCTGTGTGTTTCAGATACTCAGTAAATGGGGTAATTACAGGTCTCCTTGCAAACACTATTCTTTTTGTTTGTTTGATATAGGGTTTTTCTGCATTGCTTTGGAGCCTGTCCTGGAACTAGCTCTATAGATCAGGCTGGTCTAGAATTCACAGAGATCCGCCTGCCTCTGCCTCCTGAGAGTTGGGATTAAAGGCATGTGCCACCAACGCTGGGCTACAAATACCATTCTTCAGGGAAGCTTTATTAAGCCTCTGTTTGTCTGTGTCTCTGGTTAAAGTGTTCCCACAGCACCTTCAAATGATCTTTTATAGCATGTACCACCATAGCTAACAGCCAGGTAAATGATTATGGAATTAAAAATCTATCCTGCCAGTCCCTTATAGAATCTACTACAGCAAAGACAACACCCTGTTTTGAATCTAGTCTTAACATAGGGGTTGAAAAAAGTATCCTACTCAATATGTAAAAAATTAGTATTTTGCTGGGAAAAACCAGTTAAAGCAAAACTAGTATGGAAAGTCCCCCAGCTAACCACTTTATTTTTCTTGAATACTTACACTGCCGAAGTAATTGTCTTTCCTGACATCTTTGTCCTCTGATCTGGGTGCTTTCCTGTGCCTCTTAGCTCAATATCATCTCTCAGAGACTGTGCATGACAGATAGGAAGGGGGCAGAACTGCTCACTCAGTCCTCCCTTTCCTAGTTATGGTGCTGAAGGTTGGAGGGGTGGGGGTGGCTCCTTCAAAGCACCCACAACAGTACACAGTAGCTGCTATTAGACACCTTTGCCCCATAGTGGTCACAAATCTGTAACATCTTCCCCTAACCCATCTTGGCTACAAAGATCACTTGCCCTGCGGCCAAGGCTTGGCTGAAGCACATGACTAATCAAATCAAGGTCATTAAGACCTCACTGCTCTGTAGAAATCAGATGTCCATGGACACAGAAAATATTCTTCATGGGCATATTTTTTTTTAAAAATAAACTTGTATTTCTGACTATTGTTAATGTAAATTTTGAGTAGGTTCAAATGTTTATCAACAGGGTAACATATATAATTAAATTCAGGGTCAGAATGACCCACAGTGACAACCCTTACAAAGCATTAGTGTTAGTCATAACCACAATATGTACCTGAGTTGTTAGTTCTGTAGAGCTGAAGGAAAATGGCTGCATGTTTTATTCACACATATAAATGTTGCTTTGGAAAAAGAGAAGATAGCTATTATGAGATACTACAAGATAGTTAAGAAAGGTCAGACTGGCAGATGAGAGAGCTCAGTGGGTAAAGGAGTTTGCCATCAAGGCTACCAACCTGAGCACAGCTGAGCTCCACACATGCACTGTGCACATGCATGCCCCTTGCCTCCACCCCAATAAATTAATATAACTTGGAAAATTTCGGATTTCTTGTAGAACATTAATTTGACCTTTAGTCAACAAGTAACTTGAATGTCTTTGATCAGACAGACAGTCTTTGCTTGCATGGTCTTACAGCTGAGATGGGAAAAAGGTTATCTGCACGAGTAGTTGGTAAAAAAATCTACATAATGGACAGAAAATTAAACTCTAAAGTGCTAAGTAAAAGAAAACAGTGTAAAATGGCTACTTGTATGATTCATATTGTCATTACAGAAAATAGAAAAAAACCAGTAAAGTCAGTAGCTGCTAACCATTAAAAGGGACAGCAGGCCAGAAGGTAGAGAACAGAGGACTTGCAGGACCCAGCAAGTACATAGTACCACACTATGATAATAGATACCTATCACATTTATCCAAGCTCATAGAATGTATACAATCAATGCCTGACCCTTGAATACTAGGGTTTGGGGGTGGGGGGGTAAGGGTGTATCACCTCTAACAAATGTTCCCTTCTGCTGACAATAGGAGAGGTTGTGTGTTGCTATGAAGGAGTGCATGATAAATCTTGTTACATTCACATAATTTGGCTGTGAGGCTAAAACTGACCTAAAAAACCAGTAAACTTTTTGACTGGCCACTGTGGTCCATGACTATATACAATTCCAGAACCTGGAAGGTAGGCTGAAGCAGGACTGGGGTTTTAAGATTATACACTGCTAAAACCCTGGTTCTAATTTAAAAAACAAAACAACAAAAGCAACAAGACAACTTTGGAAAAATGTAACTCCAAGTTATGACAATGTTATAACGGTGACTAGCAAGTGCTGTGCGGGTTAGACAGGGCACTAGGTGGGAGCAGAGGTTCTGAAAGTGGCACTGTCATATAATAAAAACGTGCAGTTATTGTAACATCTTTTTCTGACACTAGCAGGGCCTGGGAGAAGACAAGACAGAGAGCTTGAGCAGTATCAGTCTCTGGAGATCTAAACATGTTACAAATATGGTACCTTGTACATTCTTAAGAAGCTAAGACACAGGGCAGTCAGAGGAGACTCAGCAGGTGAAGGTGCCTGCTTCCAAGCCTAACCACCTGGGTTTGATGCCCAGATGGAGAGAACCAACCCCCCCAAGTATTCTTCTGGCTTTGAAAGGTGTGCGCACACACGTATGTGCAAGCTATTTGATTACACTGTATAAGGAGATCTCACTGGCAGGAGGTATAGGCGGGACTTCCAGACAGGAGCTCTGGGAAGAAGAAAGGGGGAGTCACCAGCTGGAGGCAGAGGAAGCAGGACATTCAGGGAGACAGGTAAAAGCCACCAGCCTCGTCCCAACCCTTAGATTAGTACAGATGGGTTAATTTAAGTTATAAGGGCTAGTGAGAAACAAGCCTAAGCTACAGCTAGGCTTTCATGATCAATAAGTCTTCCTGTCATGATTTGGGAGCTGGCAGACAAAGACTCCTTACATGTGCACACAGGCATTCATGCTAAACAAATAAAGGAATAAAGAAGCAAACACAACAGCACATGTCTTCTTGGGCAGAAGCAGGGCAGCTGGGAATGGGAGTCTTCTGAGTGCACTGGCCATGCTGCCTTTCTCAGAGCTCTCAGTACAACAGGAGTAATTGGCAAGCCTCGGCTACAATACCTCCTCTTACAAAGCCTGGAAGGCTTTTCTCTAAGATCCTCTCAGGAACCCAAGAATTGGCGGGCACAGTAGCTAGAGCTCCTACCAACACTCCAGGTGGTTAAGATCTGAAGGCAGGATTCTTACCTTTGGGTCATCTCCAAACTGGCCAAACTGGACATCATTTAATAAGCTACGAGCCGTTTTAATGATATCTTTACATTTTTTTGGCGTTTCCTCTACTTTTCCAGCCAGAAAGAGACAACAAGCTCCTGTTACCTAAAAGAAGAATAAACACTCTTGATTGGTTAGCAGAGATCCCATGGGACAACATGAGAATATTCTGACCTTATAGTTAGCCAGTCCTCAGTCTCCTAACCACAGCTCACTGCAAATATCCCAACACTCTGAAAGCTGGAAGGGCATACTACAACCCTAAAAATAAGTGGCTTTGTAAACCAATTAAAAGTTATAGTATTCAGGTTGTGGGGTGTGTGTGTGTGTGTGTGTGTGTGTGTGTATGTGTGTTTGCTTAGGATGCACAGCACCTTGGGTATGAGCCCACAGCCCGCAAAAAAAAGAGGAAACATGATTGTTTGAAGGTAACTGTCATGATACAAAGAAAATAACTGAAGGAACAAAGTCTGGGTAATTCCTTTCTTACACAGGAGGGAAATTACTCTGGAAACAGCAAGGTCAGTCTGTCTGGGCCACAGTTGCTTTCGCCCCTGCTGTGCTCTAATGTGAGCACTCATCCTGCTTCCCAGCGTACATGTTGACACCAATCCCCAGAGTGTGGTACTTAGGACTAGTGCCCTCCTGAAAGAGGTCTGAAGCAGTCTGCTCCTCTCCGCCACTTCCTGAGGACACAGCAAGAACACACTTTCTATGAAGAACGGGCTCTTACCAAACACTTCATCCGTCAGCACCCTAAGAGGTATTACGTTCCTGTTAGTCTAAAGCACTGTTTCTGCGATCCAAAGAACCAAGCCAGAGGCCCTCAAGTTGTTGATGCACCCCTTCAATTCTATACAGCACGCCTGTCATACAATTCTGATTGCACTGGATGTTCCAGACACGGTGCCAGTAGCTAAAGCTGACACTGACACTACCTCCTATAAGAACCTCACAAGCCAACAAGAAAAACAGGAATTAAAGGCTTATTATGGTCTGACTCAGCTTACCTTGCCATATAGGGTCCTTTTTTAAAAAAATGATTTTGTTTAATGTATATCAGTATTTCGCCTGCATGTTTATATGTGCCCTTGGAGGCCAGAAGAGGGAGTCATATCCCCGAAACTGGAACTATAGGTGCTGGGATTGAAATGGGGTCTACTGTAAGAGCAGCATGTTCTTCTACCCAGCCAAACGGAGTTCCTGACTGACAACTGGTCATTGTACTATGTGCCTCCTTCTGCATCTTTTCAAGCTGTTTCTTTTAGCCTGCTATCTCAGTCCCTGTATATTCAAAACAGCTTTGTCCTGGCACTTTCTCCATTCATATGGTCCACTTCCTAGATATTAATTTATATCCCCCTTAAATATCACAGTCTTGTCTACACACCTAAGTTATGGCCTCACTTAAACCCAAGTTTATCTTGGGAAAGATAAGTAAATGGTTATATAAATTATAGTAAGTCTGTGGGCCATACTGACCCCGCCACTAAAATGTCAACAAGGTTAAGTGGAAAAAAACAAAATTCAAAATGGAATTTGTTTATGTATAGCAAGTACCACATCAAAACAAACATACTCTGGAAAATAAGATGAAAAGACCCAATAGCCAGTAAGTAGAGATAGCAGCATGTGAGAGTCACACTTACGTATCGTGGGAATTGCTTGAAGGAATGAAACATATAGAATCGATGAAAATAAATGATTCCAGTTGCCAGGGTGTCATAGTGTCTGTTGTCTGGTTAAGGCTTTGTCTAGGAATGGCTATAAGTTATGTTCTTAGCTAATTTAGAAAAGCAATAAAGATAGACAGCATCAACAAAATCAGCCAGCAAGTAAACAGGTGAGAATCATAGGGTATCAGAATTCTGGTGTCAGAACGAGAACTGCCAAGATTTGTAATTTAGCAAGCCCTAAGAAATGCTTGAGATGTGATCTTACGGGGGCCGTTTTCTTCCTCAGTAGACATTTGCTCAACAGCCGAGTCAACACACTTAAATAATAAGACAGACAGAATCCCTCAACAGTCAATCTGATAACTTTGATATCAAAGGCCCCGAAGACCTGTGCTAGTGCAATTTGCCTACGGTAGCTAATCTTATTCTTGGTGGTAGAGAGCTTATTTATAACAAATCCCACAGAGACTCAGGATACAACCCCAAACGTGTGCCCACATCAAAGATGAAGCGAGCTCCCTCTCGGCGGTACCGGGCCTCAGTGGCTGGATCAAGTCCTTCAAGTTGTGAGGGTGTATGCGCCAAGTCCTTCTTATCCCAGTACCAACATGGTTTTGTGTGGTCCAGGTTTGCTGATGTGACTGAAGGGCTTGAATTTTCTTTGTTCTCCTTCATTTATTGAAGTAGACTTGTTCTTCCCAAAAGGGCTTCTGGAATGTTACAATCCTAAGAGAAAGAAAAGATACAAAAAGGATGCCACATTATTAATTCTAATCATAAATAATCCACAACCACACAACATGGCTGACACAGGGCCCCCTCACCTGCCAACATGATTAGTTAAAAGTTCAGGGTACCCTCTCCAAAGCCAATTTGACACACATACACTATTCCAGTACTGATAAATCGAAGTTAACGGTGGTTTAGCACAGCATTCCATACCCTGCATTCTAAAGGGTTAAAGCTAAACACAATTTTGCAGGAAACTAAGTATGCCCTGCTTCCTTCCTGCCCTTTTTTCATGGACATATGACCTCTGCTGCTGGTTTTGATTCCATCTTCAGTACAACCTGGGCTTGTCTGACACACTATGCTCATATTACCCAGCTCTACAATTAGCCCCTACTGGTCAGATTTCCCAGTTTTTACTTTACTTGGCTTCACTTACAAATGTCATAAGACTGATTTAACTTACACCTACACAAGTCTCTGAGCCATGCAGCTGTATGTGCAGGAGAGGATCCATGAGGAAGCATCTCCTTTAGATCCTTCTAGTTTCTACTCCCTCGTACCCCTCCAAAAGCTGCAGGTTGACAGAAGATGGAAACAAGAAGTTTACCCAAGGCCACACAAGTCAATACCTTGTAAAGTGGCTCCAAAGCAACATTTTCAACCTGGCTGCAGAAGAGTTCCAAATGAGGGAGTGGAGTGAGCAAAAACCCAGTTTCAGGCTCAGGCCAGAGGCCCACCCTTGCATCTAGAGGCTAGCCTTCAGGGCGGTATCATTTCTGGTGGGAAAGCTGACTCGGTAGGGCAGAGCACTCTGCTCTTGGCACCTGGGCTGTTCTAAAAGGAATCTAATCTTTCCTCCAGCAGGAAGAATTAAACAGGTGGAGAATGCATCTGTTTGAGCCTGTAATTTACCTGCCAGTTCGGGGACTGATTGGTGACACTGAAATACCCTTCTCGCCTCCGAACTGGCAAAAACCTGAAAGTTTAACAACTTTCTGCTGGCAAGGCCAGTGGTCTCCTAAGTTGCTGGTGTGAGAACAAAATGGGACAACGACTGAAGGGAGGGAACTGGCAACATTCAACAAAGATGCATGCATTTGCTCTTTGACCTAGCACTCTCACTGCTAGGAATCTTCCTGGATACACCATCCCAACTGTGCAAACATATGCACAAATTGTTCTCTACAGGGTTATTTGCAAGGACAACTCACAAATAGTAGGAAGAAAAAAACAGGGCCTGGAGAGATGGTGAAGAGCACTGGCTGCTCCTCCAGAAGGCTGGGATTCAAGTCCCAGCACTCACATAGTAGGTAGCTCATAATTGTAACTCCAATTCCAGGGGATCCAAAGTCCCCTTCTGGCCTCTTCGGGCATTGCATGCATGTGGTGCATAGACACACATCCAGGCAAACACTCATACACATAAAATAAAAATAAAGTATGGGGGGTGCGGGGGAGGAGAAGGGTTGATTGACTGCATGGTAGCACTGGTAATAGCTATCATTAAAAAAAGTAACTTTATCTTAAAATGCTCAAACTCAGTACTGTTAAGAACTTTGCCACTGTGTACTTTGTGATGGGATGTGAGATCGAATAAACACACCTGTCTACACAGTATCCTTCTTCCATAAGCATCACCTATACCTGACCATGCTTTTAGACCCAACTGCCAGCGCACAGTAAGTGATAGTGGTATCAAGTTAACCGGCATAAGAGAGTCACTGACCACATCCCAAGATGGGGTGCTTGACAGGAAATATCATTTGGAGGCTGGACATGCTGGTGCACACCTTTAATCCCAGCAGTCAGAAGGGAGGGCCTCTGTGAATATAATACTGGCCTGGTCTACACAGTGAGTGCCAGGACTACATAGAAACACTCTGTTTTAAAAAATAAATCGGGGGCTGGAGAAATGGCTCAAACAGTTAAGAGCACTGGCTGCTCTTACAAAGGACCCAGGTTCAATTCCCAGCACCCACATGGCAGTTCATAACTGTCTGTAACTCCAGTTTCAAAGCATCTGACACCCTCACACAGACATACATGTAGGCATGTGTAAAAAAAACAAAAAAAAAGGGGACATGATTTGGGTTCTTTCAAATGTTAATATTGTGAGAAAACAAAATAACAGAAGGGGAGGTATAGCAAACAAATGCAGTGTGTAAGCCTTGATTAAGTACTGTTTTTATTAAGCTATAAAAGAACATTTGAACATTTAGGGAAACATAAAATTTTTTTATGTACTCTATAGAGGGTAACAGAATTATTGTGATCTCTTAGGGACAAGAACATGTCACATACTTTCAGTACAAACACACAACATGGCAAAACAGCCACACGTGTCAATACTGTTCATAGATTAACAAGCAGCAGCCATGCTAGCCTCTGTCACAATCATGAGTTAGGGAGGGAATCATCTCAGTTTAGGGGACCACACTACACTGGAACCCTTCAGAAGCCAAGGACACCTGCACACATGTGTGCAGTGCTTTACAAATCAAACACTTACACAAAACTGCAGCATACAAAGGAAAAGTGCAGGTCTGGTGACTGCCAGTCAGAAACTGTCTACCTCCAGTCCTCTCCTAGTCATCACCCAAAGGCACCCACAAGCTTTCCCTCCATCCTTCAGTTTTGCCTTTAAAACTGCACAGTGGTCCAGCAACATGGTTTTATATGCTTTCTTTTATTCAACATGGGGTTCATCCCTATCATATAAGTTACACGTATCATATACATAGTAATTACATGTATCATATACATGTATCATATACATAATTACTGTATTACAGTGATTCAAGGACACTGGCAATGTCTGGAGACATTTTTGGTTAGGAAAGTTGGGGGCACTACTGCAACTAGAAATGCTGCTCAACAGCCACAGTGCAGAATCACCACCTATGAGGAGTGTTAGACATGTCCATGCGACACCGAGGAACTGCTACAGCATGGTATTTTTAAAATAGACTGTTATTATTTTTAATTATTATTAGTGTTGTTGGTGGTGTTGTATGTATACACAAATACCAGTGAAGACCAGAGGTGTGAAATCCCTCTGGAACTGAATTCATTTCTTCGGCAAGAGCAGAGAGTGCTCTTAGCCACTGAGTATCTCTCTAGCCCCACTGTGCAACAGTTTATTCTATGGCTTTAACACATTTGCCTTCTGTTGTAGATGAACATTAGAAACGTTTCTAGGTTCTGCTATCAATCAACTTTCACATCCATTTTTGAGGAGCAAAAGACAGCTGGCCAGCTGGGAATTAAGGTCTTAGCACTTGTTCAGGCGCACTATTTGGGAATTACTACTCTGGAGTGTGGGAACCTGACAGGTCTTTATGCACTATGCCTTTACACATTTGCTGAGCATTTCCCATGAGCCACACCTCAACAGCAGAGCAGGGACACAGCAAGCTTTATTCTTCATCCCATGCTCACAGTAGTGGGAGAGACAGGGAGGTCAAGACAGAAAGCTGGTTTTGCTGGGAGGGAAGAGGAATTTGACTTTGTAAATATAAAGTTTGAAGAACCTAAGATATTTTTTTGGAAACATCTACCCGAAAAGTCAGCCTGCAGAAACATGCAACATCTCTATCTACATAAGAACTTATTTACATAGGAATTAACAGAGGAGTGGGAAGCAAAACAGGCCTATGGAGGGCTCTAATGGACTTTAGGAATAGTCGCCATGAGCAAGAAAGGGAAGGACTGGTGTAGAATTAAGAGTTTTCATCTTTAACCCCACAAGAAATGAAGGAGAAACAGACTGAAAATAGAGGTAGCAATCAAGAATGGCAGACACTGAAGAAAAATTAAAGGACAACAGTCAAGGTATTTAAGGGGCTAGAGAGGTGGCTCAGCAATTAAGGGTACTGGCTGCTCTTCCAGAGGTCTTGAGTTCAATTTCCAGCACCCACATGGAGGCTCACAAGCATCTACAATGGGATCTGGTGCCCTCTTCTGTCATGCAGGTGTACATGCAGATAGAGCATCATACATTACAAAAAAAAGTCAAGGTATCCCCAGGAGGGAAGAAAGACTGGAGGAAGATGTGACAGGTGCTGTGGAAGAAGGAGGTCTCACACCTGTGAGAAACAGTGTGAAAAGGGCAGAGCTGGGCTGGGGAAAGAGCCCAGTGGGGAGATGAGGCTGGGGAGATCTCAGAACACACGTGGAAAAACCATACTTGTTCAGTCTATAGTTGATGTCACGGGTCACATTTCATACCAACAGTGCACCTAACAGCACTAACTGGATATTCACAAATCCTCTTCATTCATTAATGAGACTAGTTTAGAAAGCTGCTTATACACCACTGGGCATCAAAAAGTTGGCATTCACAGAATTCTTACAGTCTTCTGGCTTGGAGCCAGCTATGTAGCCCAGGCTGGCCCAGAACTCATAATCTGGTATTGCAAGTGTGTACCACTATACCACCACCCCCCTTTTTCAAACATGGTCTCTGTCTACATAGCCCTGGAACTTACTAGACTAGGCTGGCCTCCAACTCAGAGACCTGCCTCCGCCTCCCAAACGCTGGGATTAAAGGCATGTGCCTCCACAATGTTTTTTCCTGTCTTTAATGTTACTTTATTGTACATTTAATTTCAAAAATTGTGTGTGTGAGAGACAGAGACAGAGCGTTTTGAGTTGGTTGGCTATGAGGCTATGATCCAGGTACTTTGTAGGTTACAGCTCAAAACTTTTCAAAAATCATGTCACAAAAAGTTTTCTTAGTCCTGGAATTTGGAATTTGTCACTGAGAATTTGAAGTTAATGGAGCCAGAGACAACAAGCAGCATGTGGAGTTAGCAAGTAGATTAGGCAGAGGTCTGATTTGCTGATTCTGTCAAAGATACTGCATTTCCTCAATCTGCACACTACTTTGTTTCTATGCAACACTGCATTGCAGAACACTTTTGCTTTTACAAACTCTGTGGAGCTAAGGACGTAGTTTATTGGTAGAATGTTTGTGTAGCATGCCAAGGATCTAGGCTCAACTCTTAGCACTGCAAAGAAAAAGACCATCTCAGTGTCATCTAGCATGCTACTTGTTTTTACCACATTGTCTGTGTACACTGCTTTACTTGAGAAGCACAATTCTTTTAAAAAAGATTTTCACTTATATGTATGCATATAAGTGAAAATATGTATGTATGAAAATATGTATGAATATATGTATGCATATGCACACATATGTCTGTGTGTGGATAAGTGCAGGTGTCAGCAGAGGCCAGAGGCTGGAGTTAACAGGAGGTTGTAAGCCACCTGACTTGCATGCTGGGAACCAAACGTGAACCTCTGCAAGAGCAGTATGCATTTTTTCTTCTTTTCTTTTAATACCTACATTCCATAGAAAAACATTTTATGTGTATGGGTGTTTTATCTGCATGTGTGTCTGTGCATGATGTACCTTTGAAGGTCAGAAGAAAGTGGCAGATTTCCTGGTATTGGAGTTACAGACATTTGTAAACCACCATATGCATGCTCAAAATTGAACCTGGGTCCCCTAGAGAGGAACTAGTACTCTTAACCAGATACAGTCTTAACCTCTGAACCATTGTCCTAGTAGGGAGAACACATGGTTCTTAAATTCTTTGTGACCGAATATTAGATAAGAACTAGAGTCCAGTGACTTACCTCTGAGGGTCTTTCTTCAGGCCAACATCAACCTGCCAATCAATAAGTCTGGTTTAGTGATACGAACACAAATCAACCTTACTTTATCTTAGTGAAGGTATACGTACTTCTTGAGCCTACTAGGACACAGAGTATTTTATCCTCAAGTGAAACCTAAATGTACTTACATCCAGCAATCCACTATTTACCACAGTGGGACAAGCTCTGTATGTATGTCTGTAAGGGCATATGTAGAGGCCAGAGGACAACATAAGGATGTCTTCATCAACAGGGCTTCTCACTGAACCTGGAGAACAGTTTCAGCTAGGTGGATGCAGGTGTACCACGAAACCTAGCGTTTTCTATGGGTGCTAGGGGCCTGCACTCTGGCATTCACACTTGCATAGAGAGCGCCCTACCAACAGAGCCATTTCTCCAGTCCCATAGTTTTCATATCTACTTTTAGAAAGATTGGTTCTAGTTACATGTATTTGTGATGCCTGTGGATGTCGTGTGTGTGTGTGTGTGTGTGTGTGTGTGTGTGTGTGTGTGTGTGTGTGTGTGTGTGTGTAGGTTCCAGTAGAAGGTACTGGATTCCTTGTGGCAGAGACTATAGGCTGCCAGGAGCTGCCTGCTATGGGTGTTGAGAAACTAAGTTCACGTGCTCTGAAGGAACAGTAAGTACTCTTGGTTGCTAAGCTATCTCTCTAACCTTAGTTCCACTCTTTCACACAAAAGAAATGTAATCTGCATCACTTTGCTTTTTTATTTTTGAAGTCTGACCATTCATCAGTTCTTATATTAGAGACAGCTGATGTGTACTCTAAGAAAATTCCAGCATACCAACCTCTACTGTAGTTCTTCATAATCATCTATGTAGGAATTCTCAAAAGCTCTGAACAATGTTACAACATTGAAATTACTCTGTATGTAAATGCTATCTAATTTATCTGATCTAAAGAATACCAATTTGGCAGAATGGTGGTGGTGCACACATTTAATTCTAGTGTTCAGAAGGTATCGGTAGATCTCTATGAGTTGGAGGCCAGCCTGGTCAACAAAGTGAGTTCCAGGACGGGAACCAAAGCTACACAAAGAAACCCCCTCCAAAAAAACAAAACAAAAACCAAACAAACAAAAACCCCCAAATCCCCAAAACAATGAATTAGATTTAACCCAACTAGGTATTGTTAAAAAATTCTTCAATCTCTTTTAATTTAATTCCCTTGGACTATCCTTACCCAAGTTTAAAGAACACAAGTAGAGAACTCTTTTCTTCTTTTTATATACTCAGTGAACTCACTGCATTCAAGCATCACCTCCTAAAACAAACTCAACACTTACCGTTAACGTCATGATCAACTAAAATATGCCTCAATAGTACATGAAAATATGTAAATACCAGACTAAGGGAGAAACCCTAAAACCAAGTATACTCACCACAGATGACTCTTTAGCAAACAAGGGTCTTGGCAGCACTAGAAACTTTCATCAAAATATCAACACCACTAAGGCTACCACCCATCTATTCTAATTCGCTCAGCAAATATAGTTTTGTTTGTTTGTTTTCAAGACAGGGTTTCTCTGTGAACCAGCCTTAGCTGTCCTGGAACTCACAGAGACCTGCCTGCCTCTGCCTCCTGAGTGCTGGGATTAAAGGTGTTCAACACTAAGTCTATAAGTACTGGGGCCTGAAATCTCTACACTTTTATGGAAATCATTCATAGAAATGCGTAATGTTTTTTTTTTTAAAATATACATCAAGATATCATCAAGGTTAAGTTTATCTTAAAAATATAAAAAGCCAGTCTTTAGCTCAGAATAGTGGCACATCACTTTTTAATCCCAGCATACTGGAGGCAGAGGCAGGATCTCTATGAGTTGGAGGCTAACCAACCAGGCTGTTTCTAAAACCGGACGACTTACGAAAAGTCCGTTTTATTGTCAGTTCAAAGTTATGAACACCACCAAATGTGTTATGCATGTTAAACTGTTTAATTTTTTTTTCAGATAAACACACAGATGCATTTCGCAACTGACTAAAGATCAATTCCCCTAACAAGCCAAACCAATGACCCAGGAGAGAATGGTGTCTGCATAAGAACGAGTCTAACTGAGGAAGTCCTCTCTCCTTCATTGCTGGTCTTACTCTTGTTCCACGGTTCAAGAGTCATGGAATCATCTCCAGAGACTCAGTTCTAATTAACAGAGGGATCCACACTCCGCGAGAAAGCAGAGACGACTGGGCCGGTCTGCGGCGGGGTACGTGCGTGGTGGGAGCCCCCTCCCCATCGCAACCGCCTCCCTCTGGGAGGCCGGCTACCAGTTCTTGGCGTTTAGTGTCGCACCCAAGCCAAAGACCCTTTCCCGAAGCTCCCTCGCCTTCACCCGGCGTAGCCTGCTAATTCCAACGTGCAGCAGGGGTTAGAGGAAGGAGGGCGGCGGAATCCGGGAAGTGGGACTCTCCCACAGAACCCAGGAAGTTGGACATACCCTACTCGGACCACCAGGTGCGCGGAAGGTGAGCGGCGCGGCCCACGGTCAGCGAGATACTCACCCCTCGCCTCAGGCAAACCCCTCAGCGACGTCTCTCCTTCCTGACGGCAGCCATCTTGGAAGCGGAATGTCGGGGCGCCACGTCATCAGCCTGCGCCTCGTGACGTTGAAAGCGACCGGAGGGCCGGCGAAAGTCAGGTGCCCGCCAACCAATTAGAAGAGAGTAAAGCTCAAAGAAAAAGAAGTAACGAGCCCTTCGTCACCTCTCCGCCTACCCTGTGGCCCTGTAGACTGCCGCCTGTAAGGGGAAGAGGGCCACTCGGATTGCCCCTCCCACCCGCCCCGCCCTCATGGAGAAAGGGAGTTCGGGAGCAACCGAACCTGTTAACGGAACTTAGGCCTGAAGGCGGAGCCAGCGCGCCCGTCGATCAATCACGACGCCACCATGAGCGAAATCTAACCAATTGGGTCCTTGAACCTGGCTCCGCCCCCGCTGCCATTGTCCAATGGCTGGGCAGTCCCCTGGCTGAAGGGCGGCTGGGCTGCGGGGCGGGGCCGCGCCGAGGCGTGTGAGGTGCTGGCCAATGAGCGGCGGCGGCGGCGGCCTGTGGGGCGGGGCCCAGAGGCGGGCGGAGCCGGGTAGGGCCTGGGCGGCGGGGCTGTCTCTGGCCGCCGTCCCGCCCCTCCCGTCCGGCCGCCGCCGCCACCGCCGCCGCCGCCGCCGCCGCCGCCGCCGCCGCCGCCGCCGCCGCCGCCGCCGCCGCCGCCGCCGCCGCCGCCGCCGCCTGGGGGTTGGTTGAGGCGGACGGTGGGGTCCCGGCCCGAGTGTGGCGCCGCCGCTGCGCGTAGGCGAAGCGGGCAGGTGAGTGCGGGCGGCAGATTCCCGCGTGCGGCCCGCGGGCTGAGGGGACAGGGTTCTGTCGCTTCCGACGCCGTGAGGCCGGCCGGGCGGTCGCCGACGTCCGGCGTCCGGCTGCGGCCGAGCTCTTTGGGCCCGGGCGGCCGCGGTCACCGAGGCCGGGCCGGCCTATGCCCTGAGGGGGCTCGCGCGGGGCCGCCGCTCCCCTCCGCCGCCGGGACGTGGGCAGGCGGCAGGTGCAGGCAGGGCGCGGCCTGGGCGCGGCCCGGGCGCCGCCCTCGGGTGCGGCCGGGGCCCGGAACGTTCGCGGGGCGCTGGGACTGCGTGCGGCGGGCTGCGGTCTTGGTTTCCTTCCTCCAGTGGCGGGCGCACGCGGCGTGGGGCCGGGGCGCCTCTCCCTGCAGCCCTCGGTTGCCCACCGGGAGCCCGGCCCCCGCGCCTTGTCCTCCGCTGCCCGCTCGCGAAGGCGGGCGTAGAAAATAGGTCATGTTTCTTCCCACGCGCCCCTGGCCGAGGTCCACACGCGACGAGCGCGCTTTCAGGGAGAAGCATTCAGTGCTCTTGGAGTTTGCCGTTCCGGTTTTCAACTCTTCCTTCTTGCTGCTCCAGCCTGGGGATGCGACTCTGCCTCTTCTCCCTTGTTGCCACTCTCAGAGAAGGAGCTGATTAGTGACGTGCGCCACTGGCTGCGGGGGGCCTCACCCTCCCCCACCCTCGCCCGCCCTTGGAGGACGTTGGAGCGGTTCAGAAATGTGCACATGTTGAGTATGACTTGGGGCATGCTGTATTCCATTTCTAAACGACCACGGTGTTGTTTCCAAAAGCGAAACCACTTGGACAGGATGTTGACAGTAATTTTGCTTTGCAGACTCTTAGAAGAGTTGACTTTTTTGAGATAGAACTGCAGGCAGGAAGGCTGAGGCCGGGGATCATGAGGTCAGGCCTGCCAGAGTTACATAGGGAGACCCTTTGGAAAACACAAAAATTAAAACTTTATTGGATACTGAAAAGTGTGGATTTTTCACATGAAAAATGATACCGTCCCCTTTTTTTCCTGTCAAAAGTGATGTTGAGGATACTTTAAAGATGAGTTTTAAACAGAGACAGTCTAGTGGAGTTTTAAGTAAATTCTCTGGAAGAATACAGCTGTGTAAGAAGACATTCCTCTCCCAGTTAGTCTGTCCAGACTCATTGGAGCCATTACCTACAGTTGTGTATAGGGCTGCAACCTGTAGAGGCCCACTTTGTAGATTGGACTGTGGAGAGCTATGATTGATATTTTGGTGAAATTCCAGCCATTTGGGAATGAGTCTTTGTCTTAAGTCAAGTCAACTTTGCAAAGCCAAGTTCTGAAAATGCTACAGAAAAATCTTTCTGGGACTCCAAAAAAAACCTTGGTCTTTATCTTTCTATCTCTCCTCTTTGTACTTCTTTCTTTTGCTTGAGTTAATATCTGGATCTGGAACTCTAGTGACTGCTGCTTCCCCCAGCCTCCTTTCACTGTGTGAACATCTCAGCAGAGATGCTGGACTTGAAGATTTAGAAGTCTGTGCTGATGTGGGTTCTAGCAATGAGAGTTTCTGTTCCTTTTTTGTTTATCAGTGTCCAGTGAGATTCTTACAAAGAAAGATATACTGGTAGCTGTGGCATAGCTAACTGAACCCCCAGCTACTTGGGCCTGAGGCAGGAGGATCTTAGGTTTGTTTGGGAATATAGCTCAGTGGTAGAGTGCTTGCTTACTGTGTGAGAAGACTGGGGTTTCCTCTTCAGTATTACACTCATTTAAAAATGCTATTAGTTTTTCTATGTGATGCATATTTAGGCCAAATTTAAAGATGATTATACCATTTCTTTAGACATCACCTGGTAAGGAGACAGTGAGAAGGTTCTGCAGGCAAACCACTAGAAAACTACTGTTTTTGTGTTTAGCTCTGTGATGAATAGTCAGCAACCTCCTGAAATCTTGATCACACCTAAAAGAGAATGACAAAGATGCCCAGCAAAGTAGCAACAGGAACACTGGGGAGGCTTGCTTGTGGGGAAACCTAGTAGAGTCCTCAGTGTCCACAGAGGTTTGCCCTGACCTGATCCTCAACTCTCCAGCACCTTATATACAGTGGGGTAGTATTTGCATCTGAGCTGCACACTAACCTCTCTCACTTTCAGCTGTTTGTAAGTTACTTCCAATACCTATTAAAATGTCCTTGTTTTGCCAGTAGCTGCTACACTGTATCCTTCAGGGAGTAGTCACCAAAAGAGGTTTGTACTTATTCAGTAAGGGTGAACTTCTCTCCCCTTGCATATTTCTGTCTATAGTTGAATTTGCAATGGAACATTAGATAAGGGAGTATCTTATTGATGCTGAATGGAATTTTGGTAAAGATGTGAGAGAAATATACTATGGCTCTGCAAGCTGTATGAGGTTTTCCAAGTTTCTGAACTGTGTGTTACAAAGTCTGTCTCACTTTGACTCATAAAAGTGGATGTTAGAAATGTAACTGTGTCTTTGTTGTGTATAGTTTGATGGAAGGCTCTCCATCTTTGGAACATGGTTGCTTGCTCTTGACTACAGAGCTGATTTTCCTGAAACAGATGGATTTTAGTGTGTTTCTTCCTATCGGATCAGAAGTAAAGGGAATAGAGGCAAGATGTATTGCTCTAAAGAAGCAGAGTAGCCATTTATTACAATTAGATTACTTTCATGTAACAATGACTATATTATTCTGATATTCTGTACAGGTTGCTGTGGTCAAGTGTTTGCTTTCTCTGTTAGCTTACAATTTCCACTATTATATTTGGACTCTGTTTGTGTTAGTGAAGGATGTTTGGAATGGCTGTGTGTCTTTTTCCTTCTGCTACAGTGAGTCCAGTTCGTACTGGCTTTTTGTTTTATTTTTTTTTCTGAGACAGGATTTCTCTGGGTAGCTTTGGAGCCTGTCCTGGACCTAGCTCTGTAGACCAGGCTGGCTGGGAATTCACAGAGCTCCACCTGCCTCTGCCTCCCCAGTGCTGGGATTAAAGGCATGTACCACCAACCCCAGAGCTCATAGTGGTTTGTATTGAGTCTCTTGTGATTATTGTAGTAAAGATCTCTTGCTTTTCAGGTTTTCTACTTTGCACCTTTGTTGTCCTATTTGGCAAAATATATTTCTGTATTGGTTTCATTTTTGTTCTAAAAATTGGAATTGTTAATTGTTTTGAAATGAAAATATTAATTCAGCAGTAATTTCTTGCTTGTTTAAACCCTTCTAACAACCTCTTGATTTGTTAAATCTATTTTTAAGCTAGACTTGGGAGGCAGAGGCAGGTGGATCTCTGAGAGTTTGAGGCCAACCTCGTCTACAGAGTGAGTTCCAGGACAGCTGGGGCTTACACAGAGAAACCCTGTTGGGGGGGGGCTTATTTATATTTTTCTTTAGTATTTGTATTTATGTGCACGTGTGGGTGAGTGCTATTGCCATCCAGAATGTATGTATATGTACCATGCCTGAGCCCATAAAGGTCATAAAAGGAATACAGTGAACAGGATTTACCACGAGGCTTGGAGCTGCCAGATGTGGGTGTCAGGGGCCAAATGCAGCTCCTGTGAAGGAACATGAAGTGCTCTTAAATGAGTAGCTATCTCTCTGGCCCCCTATTGATACATTTTAATGTATTTTTCTATTAGAAAGAAGTTGAGCCTTGTGAAAAAAGAATCAATTAGAAGACTATGCAGTAATAGAAGTTGTGTGTGTGTGTGTGTGTGTGTGTGTGTGTGTGTGTGTGTGAAGTTTGTTAACGTAAGACAGAGATGAACCTTATAGACCTCATTTTCATGAGTCTCCCCAAGTTTATTGAAATAAACACATCATAAGACTAGGTTCATAAACAAGGAAACTTGAGTGATTTCTGATTAGCAGGCCAAAGTGAATGTTTAACCTTTGGTAAGTCTCACCTTAGTAATGAGGTTAGGGTGGGGGCAGAGGAGGGCAGATAGTTAGAGCCAGAAGAAATGTTTTAATAGTCTTTAAGAGAATACAAATGATTGGATGTCTACAATAATGCTTCCTTATATTTTTTTATTGACAAGTAAAAATTGCATATACTTAGTAGTCAGTGATACTTGGTATTTTGGGTTATCACTGTGTGTGGTTCTGAGTTTCACTTTGCTCCTGAAGCACTGGGGTTGAGTCCAGTGCCTCCCAGGCAAGTAGTATGCATCTCTAGGCTTTAAAAAGTCATTCTTTATTTTGAGATATGGTCTTCATAGGTTGATTAGTGTTGTCCTCAAACTTTTTGTTTGTTTTTCAAAACAGGGTTTCTCTGTATAGCTCCAGCTGTCTTTGCTCTCTCTGCAGACCTGGCAGGCTTTAAACTCAGAGGTCTAAGGTCTATCTGTGCGCCTCTGCCTCCCAAGTGTTGGGATTAAAGGTGTCTACCACCATTGCCTAGCTGCTCCTAAGCTTTTTACTTTATTTAATTTGTTTTCTTCTTGTTAAACGTTTGATGCTCTTGCTTCAGCTTCCCAAGGAACTGGATGACAGGCATGTGCCACCATATTAGCTTTCTCCCTCACCCCATATACTCTCCCTCAAGCTTGCAGTCTTCTTGCCTCAGGCTCCCAGTTACCACTTTCTATTTTTAAGAATTACAATATATTAAGACGGGATGTGGTCTTAAAAGCATATACAGCAATGAGTTAACAATTTTAATTTTGGAAAATAAGCCTGATTTAACTGAGGCCATTCCTGTATACTTGGACAAAGCAAGCAAAATAGCCTTATCTTTGGAAGAAGCCTGAGAGAAAACCCTTACACCCATATATTTTGCTACTGCAAAATAATGCTGTCACTTTGAACATCAGAGATAGCAGTGAACCATGGCTGGTTTTGAGCCAAATCCTCAACATAGATTGATTATCAATAATAATAATAAAATCCATGGCTGAAGTGTACTCATGAGGCTCTGGCACCAGCCAAGCTTATCATCTTGTATAAACTAGCTTTTCTAAGCAGCATCTTTCTCCTCTTTAAAGGGGGCATATGACACTTGTCTCATCTCTTGTAAGATGCTCACCTGAGTCCGTGACAGTATATGCTCAAACCATGCACTTAGGACGAGGACAGTCATGTTGGAAGCTGCCAACATGGCAGGAATGGTATGGTTTCAGCAGCCTGAAATGTTACCCTGAAACAACGTAACAGCAGAATTCTTGCATTTACTTGAACACTTATTGTTTAGCACATCTGCCTTGTTGTAGATCAGTTCATATAATGATTAGCTTTATTTGATCTCTCATCTTAAAGGCTATAGGGCTGTATCCCATTTATCTTTGCCTTTCAGATGAGACACTTGAGAAATGTACATGGGACAAGGGAATGAATTATCTGGGCTCATAAGCAACCTGGAAGAACCTTACAAAAATTAGTTGAGTCCAGGGTACCAGGGGTCCCACTGAAGTGTGACTACTTCAGAGTGCATCAGAGGATTTTGCTGCCTTGCTCTCTGGAGGGCAGTGTGCAGTTGCTCGCTTTTGGAAATGAGTGGGGTCATGCTATCCACCTGGAAAAGGAAGAGTTTGAGGAGGACGTGTAAGCCATCTTCACAGAATTTGGACAGGTCTCAGAGGAGTGGCTCACAAGTAGGAGACTGCTTCGGAAGTGAGCAGGTAGGACTGGTGTCCTGTCACTCAGGACTGAGTGGGCTGCCTCCAGTCTGATCCCAGGGTTAGCTTCAGGTTGTGCATTTGTCAGCCAAGCACAGCTCACCTGCCCGTGCCACATGTTTTCAGCCTGGAATCAGATAGTGATGCATTGACAGGCAATGGTGACATAATGTTGTGCCTGAGGGTTTACATAATCCTCTCAAGGGTGTCTTCCAGTCCTGATGTTCTGTAGTTTTAGAATTCAGAATCCCATGTTTGGATTTAGCAGGTTACAGCTGTCCTGTCACCATTCAACACTGTTGTCGTTGTTTTAGAGAAGCAATTGTTCATGACACCTGATTCCTTACTTTATTATTATTAGTATCATTAGTATTAGTATTATTATATAATTGTTTTAAACAGGAGTCTCATGGGGACTGACTAGATTTCTCTATTTGAAGGAACAATGCAGTGTTTGATGCAGTTTATAGAAACAGTAAAGCTACTCTCAACATGCAGGTACTGTTCTGGTGGCAGGGAAGCAGAGTGGAAGTCATCCCAAGGCTTAGGTCTGGTTGCGGCTTCTGAAGACATGCATGGTTGTCAAAGAGATCCTGCCAAGCTGGGTTCAGGGGCTTCTACTTTGCACAAGTTAGTCATCTGGTCTCCTGCTTCCTTTATAGATGTCACCTGCTTGTTTAGATGATGGATTTCAGGGAAGTCTTACCATCAGGTCATTTTTGTCAGTGACCGATTTATACAATTTTGACAGAGACAGATTCAGCCTTTTCCCTAAGTATAACACATAGTCCACTGTGTTCAGCCTCTTTGTCCAGCTGTCATGGTCTGGCTAGACACCTGCAGGAAGATGTGAATACCTTGCTATTTCTTCAGATGCCTCGGTTTCTCAGCATGCTCCTCATTGAAATTAAAGTAGTTAGATCTGGCCAGGCAGTTACTGGAGCTCTAGATCTGAAGGTGGATCTGGTTTTGTCCCCTCACAGCCCTGACGAACATTCAACTGTCCTCTGATACTTGCAGTAGGGATTCGATAGTCACTGATGGTAACTGATGTGCTGTGTCTGCTGTCTTGAGTTCAGGGTCCACCCACTCACTGTTAAGAAACCAGGAGTTAATTTCAATGTGCTTATAATTTAACAGCAGTTTAAAACCATTTGTGCTAAAAAACGGCCAGTATGGTTTAAAAATATCTAAAATTAGTTTAGATTCATGGGAAAATACTCAATGTTTTTGTGGAAAGCAGCTTTTTTTGAGTTCCCAAGTTACTGTGCACAATATTCTATGCAGATTAAAATTTAAATCTGTGTTTGTGTTGGTGCTCGTCAGATCAGTTCTCTCACCTGCTTGCTTGCCTTGGCTTCTTGACTCTGAGTCTGTGGCACACAGCACCTCCATTGATCAAGGGTGTTGTGCTACTTGTGGGGAAGCCACACTGGTGTAAGTCATGTGGCATGGCACGCTGGGCCAAGCCAGAGCGTGCTTCTGTAACCGTTGGTTCCAGGTGAACTGGAACCATGTGAAGCCAAGGCCATATCACCTTGTCAGTGCTGTGTTCAGGATAGAAAATGTTTCCCAGAGCATCTTGCAGTCTGGGTACTTTGTGATGGTTGATCCTCGTGGCCTACAGACTGTTTAGAGAGGTGGGGAAAGGCATGTTTCCTCTTCTTCCTATACACTGGGCAGCCTTCACCCCCTCAGGTGTCTTTTACAGCTGGGAACTTGGAGCAGGAAGAAGCACATGACCAGAACCTCCCTCAGAAGGCTCAGCTGTGACGTTAGGCAGGTGCAAACTAAATTGAAAAGCAGAGGATGCTGGGCTAGATTTCCTGGGCAAATTGCCAGATAAGTACCATCAAAAATGTTTAGTTGTATTTAGTTCAAAGCAGCATTTCAGGAAGAACTTAAGTACAAATTGGAAATCTTAATTTTTTTTTGCAACTGAATGTTATCCATCAAGTGTACATGAGCTGTATTGCATAAAAATGATCTGTGTTTAGCCCCCACCTTGTTACATCCTTCTTTTTAGTCATGGTTCCCAAAATGTGGTCAGTTTATTTCCCTGTACAGACTAGAATGGAAATAATTCAGTGGTAGTGAAAATGGTCAGAACTTGTTAGATATAGTTGCCCTGTTTGCCAGTCAGCCACTTAACAGTTAATGCAGTTTCTTTCCCTGTGTGTTAGGTAGGAAGATTGCTGAAGAGCTTGCAAGTAGTTTGTACTACTTTAAAGGGCCAGGCTTGAGGTGCCTGCACATTTTATAAACATCTAGGTGGTGAATGGAGACAGGTGGGGAGCACTTTCAGCTTCTGTGGGTGCCTCCGGAGAGTGAAGTTCTGCCAGTTTGCCCAGCAGCCCTCCCTTCCTTCCTCCCTCCCTTCATCTGAAGTATTACCTGTTGTGATTGCTGTTTTGGTTTCACTTCTGCTCTTCTCCCAAGATAGTTCAGACCCAAATTCAGTCTAAACTTCAGGGGAGAGTATCTCTCACTTAGCCTTGTGTCATATAGCTGACATTTCTAATGAGAATGAGGTGGAGAGGGACAGAGAAATAGTAAGAACATAGGTGTTTAATTTAGCATACGTTTACATGAACATGTAGAGTGAATATTGACAATAAATATTTGGTCTTTAAAGGAAACCGATGAGTGTTAAAGATGTGAATGGTACTTCCTTCACATTTGTGTTTATAACAGTTTGAAAATGGTACCTAGGTCAGCCAAATCACAAAGAAATGGAACTATTGTGTATAGGAAAGTTTTGAATCATATGCATAAAGTTCAGTAATCATTTCAAATCCACAAGGTTAGGGAAATCACACTGCATAGATTGTTTTCGTTAGTGAAAACTGGCAAGGGAGAATTGGATTTAGGAAACCTCTTTTCCAGTTGATTCAGTCACCCTTCTTAAACTATACTTCCCTTCTTAAACTATACTTGCCTTCTTGCCCTCTGTCTTTAGTTACTTGGACATTTTGGGAATTATCTGTGTTTTTTGGCTGTGTCTTAGTTTCTGGCTTCAATTCTTTGAGCTCTACAGGCCTGGGCTTTCCTAATTCTGTTGTCTTTCACATTGGTCAGCATTGCCTAACCAGGGAGCTTGTTTACTCAAGTGCCCTTATGTTTAGAGTCAGCCTGGATGCTGAAACTGGTTCATGGCTTCAAGCTTGAGTCTGCTGCTTGGTGGCTCTGTTCTCTTGGCCAAGTCACAGCCCTCGCTAAGCTTCCTAGCAACTGGGATCTTCAGCGCCGGCCTGGACAGCCCTGGACTGAGCTAACCACATGGACAGATGCATGTGGGCCTCATAGCAAATGCCCGCTGTGCTTCCCGCTGTGCTTGGCCACAGCTCTACTTTTGGTGCCAGAAACAACTAATTTCCTTTGTTGCCTTCAGAAAGATTAAAATCACATACAGAAATGTGAATATATTTCCAAAGGTTCTGTTATTTAATGTCCTAAAGTCTTTCTGTTTATGAAGTAGTGACTTTCTAAAGAAATTCTTAAGTCTGACTCTTGTACCTGGTCAAGCTATCTGACACCCCCCCCCCCGGCCAGGAAATGTATATTTTTAGTTAGAGAGTTGTTCTTGTTCTTCAGTAGAGCTCATTAAACATGCAGCCATTGTTTCATTCTGACAGCTCATATGGTTGCATAGGAAGTGCAAACTACTCTTGGGTTGAAAGTTTGTCAGGACATGATGGCTCCTTCCTATAGGCTCTGGTGTGCAGGCTGAGAACTCTGGGAGTCCCCCACTGAGAGCCCTGGAAACTATCTTTTGGATAAACCGATTAAGAGATGGGTCAACTTAGAATCCTGGGCTTTAGGGAGGTGTGCTCTGTGGGGACCCAGACAGTTAACTCTCCTTCCCTTCCTTATGTGAAGATTCTGTGTGGACTAGGGCTGACTGCTTCCTCTCTTTTAGTGTCTAGGATTGTAGGAAGGAAGCAGTACAAAAGATCAAATCCCAAGACAAACCAAGCCTTTATCATCTGTTAATGACCTTGCCTTTGGACCTTCTTCACTGAGTTTCATAGGAGTGACAACTCTGCAAAGACAGCTTAGAATTCGTATAAGGTCACTGAGGACAGTTTGCAGGGCCTCAAAGTATGTGGTAAACTATACCAGAAGACAGAGGCCTAGGAAGGGCATGGCTATGTTCCAGATCGCAGACAGAGCCCTCTAGCTAAGTTGTGTAAAGGATAGATAGAATGAAGCTAAGCAGGTAGAGTTGGGTGAGTGAGTTCATCTTTCGGAGACCTCACTGGGGAGGTCAGATGTTCACTTTGAGCTTTGAATAGATGTTAAATTGAGCAAAAGAAGCCCGCGTGGAGTGTAAATCTATGTATCTGAAGTTCAGACAAGAGCAAACTGATCAAGAGTGATAGAAGTCAGGATAGTGGTTGCTTCTGGAGATGCCTGTAGACTGAGAGTGCTTAGTGGATGCTTGGGGGTACATTGGGTTTTCTTTACTGGAGGTGGTGGCTGTGTGGCATATGGATAAGCCAGTGAAGCTGTGCACTGTTCTTCAGTGTATCAAGACCAACTGGGGACAATGGTAGAGGAGGCTGGAGTCAGAGAGGAAAGGGTCAAACCTGGCCAGGCTGAACAGCCAAGGGACTTAGAAGATGACATACACATGTATTAAATTTCTGGTGGGGTTTCCAAGTTTTATATTCCATACATCTGTACCTATTACTGTTTCTAGAAGCTGGCCATTTTTGAACTTAACTGTTGTATTTAGCTGTACAGCAGTTACTGCCAAAGAACTCTATGGTGCTTTCATATCACTGACATAGTTAATGGTCTCTCACATGGAACAGGCATTTGACATTTTCTGTTTCCCAGGAGATAGACACTTGGCCAGCAGGTTTAGGAACGCAGGTTTTGCTCCATTAGAGCTATGGGAAGAGCTGGGCGATGGTGGTGCACGCCTTTAATCCCAGCACTTGGGAGGCAGAGGCAGGCGGATCTCTGAGTTTGAGACCAGCCTGTTCTACAAGAGCTAGTTCCAGGACAGCCTCCAAAGCCACACAGGGAAACCCTGTCTTGAACAACAACAACAACAACAACAACAACAAAACCAAAAAAATAAGAACTATGGGGAGGCTTCTCCTTGAGTGTTCAGTGTAATATCCTCTGTGGGACAAGTGCTATGTTGAGTGTTGAGGTCTGAGTTGTGGACTTGGGGTTAGGAAGTCCTTGGGGGAGGAGCCTGGTGTCTGGGGGCAAGACAGAAAGGCGTGGGGTTCCTTTAGTGTTGTACCACAGTAATTAAGGGACATTGAAGAATGGCATGTGAAGGACAGAAGACCATGACTGGAGCACTGGAAAGGCTTTCAGAGAATGCCTGGGTAGGAGTTTGAGAAAAAGCAGCTAATGAACAAGTGACTGAAGTGTTGTTGGCTGAGAACTGGCAGGGAGGAGGGGGAGGGATGTTAACCAACAGTGTGCTTTCTGTAATTCTTGCCAGCCAGCAGGGCTGCTATATTTGGAAGTATGATTAAAAAGTTACTATTACCAGGCACCTCAGTGGCTTTCATTCCTTGTAGGTTGAGTTCTGTGTCTCTCCACAAAGGTACCACCATGGACCTGGGTGGGCTTGATTCCCAGAGAAAGGCCTGATGCTCTGTCTATTATGTGTATTTTTCCTTAGTTGGGTGCCAGTGATGGAGAGCGAGCATCTGCCTCCTTTGTAAGACTCATAGGAAGAGGTGCTTAAACTGTTCCTCCTCCTGCACCCCACGTAGCGTTCGATGTCAAAGTAACTACTTCCTTTTAGTTTCCTAACCATTTTATGTCTTTGTTCTGGTGTCCTTATATCCCAGGGTGACTGACATCCAGTGTTTCACACTCTTTCACAGGATTTAAGATAAGTTACATGTAATTTGATACATAAAAAATATGAAAGAGGAGATGAACCTCTTTCTAAAGAATGCTGTTTTTCTGTTTTAGTGCCTGTCTTATTTGTGTGGCTTTGGTGACAGTGACATTAGTAGGAGAATCACATTCTAAACCTTGTCCTATCCCATCAAGCAGTCATTTTATTCCTTTTTTTGATGTTGCCTATTAACACCCAGGTTATATCCTCTACCACTGAACTCCATGCCCATTCCTACCTGACCCATTCATTTCTTTATTGTAATAAATGACCAGAGTCATTATCCAGGGGCTCCATGAATGGGCAGGGTAATCGTGCTACTGTAACAAGCTCCTTTCCAGAGGGTGCGGTCCACACTCCTTCAGAAGTCTCAGCATTCTCAGTGGGTAGCTTCCTGGGCCTCCTCTCTTTGCCGCCTTGTTTCACTCTATCCCACCTGTGAATGGTCTGAGCCTTGCTTACTTTAGACATAATGTCAGCCCCTTGAGTACTTCCCAGAGTGCCATTGTTAATGCCCTTTGTCCCAGTATCTCCTTTGTAAAATGTCCTGATCATTTTTCACGTGTCTGGTTGCTAAAGTGGCTAGGGACAGGAAGCCCATCTACAGCCAGGGTCTTTATGGCCCGTGAGCTCATCTTCAGTGCCTGCACTTGCCCACATTTTGGCTTTTCTATGGGACAGAAAATGGGCACTGGCGGAGCTATCTGGAGTGTTTATTTTCAGGGTTTGTCTGGAAAGACTAAACTGTCACTGTTGGGAGGTGATTGTTTTAATGGGGAGTGACCAAGGATCTAGTACTTCTGACGCTACCCCCCTCTCTCTGTCTGTCTCTGTCTCTCTCTGTCTCTGTCTCTCTCTGTCTCTCTTTCTCTGTCTGTGTCTGTGTCTCTGTCTCTCTCTCTGTCTCTCTCTGTCTCTCTGTGTCTCTGTCTCTCTCTGTCTCTGTCTCTCTGCCTCTCTGTCTGTCTGTCTCTGTCTCTCTCTGTCTCTGTATCTCTTTGTCTGTCTCTGTCTGTCTCTCTCTGTCTTTGTTTCTCTCTGTCTCTGTCTCTCTCTCTCTCTTTCTCTCTCTCTCTCTCTCTCTCTCTCTCTCTCTCTCTCTCTCTCTCTCTCTCTCCCTGGGATGCATCAACATTATCCTTTGGTGTTCTGCCACAGTGCTTCTCTCTCTCTCTCTCTCTCTCTCTCTGGGATGCATCAACATTATCCTTTGGTGTTCTGCCACAGTGCTTCAGTGTATAACCCCAAACCCTGGATAGCTAGAGCATGTGGATTAGAAGCTGCCTCTGTTGTGCTTTCATTGGTGAGGGGTGCACTTTGATCCCAAGCCTGCCCTGTGTGATTCTCTTTCCTGCTTGAGAGGCTTCAGGGCCCTTAACACATTTTTTTTACCCTTAAGAAAATTCAAGATGTGTAACTGAGGTAAGATCTTAGCGTTGGAAGGTGGAGGTGCTCCCATGCCACATCTCATTTCTTGATTTTATTCTTCAGTGATATAACTTTCATTTCTTTGTCTTTTCTCTCCTCTTTGTAGTCAGAAAATGGGTAAGAAGAGTCGAGTGAAAACTCAGAAATCAGGTACTGGGGCCACAGCCACTGCGTCACCCAAGGAAGTCTTGAACCTGACAAGTGAGCTGTTGCAGAGTAAGTACCTGTTCCCACCCCACCCCCACCGCCTCCAGCTGCGCTTGCCATAGGTGGCAGTGGCTTTCACTCCTGTGCCTGGAGCAGAGGTATGGAGCGCCTGCAGACAGGCCTCCTCAGAGCTCTTGTGCTCTGCCCATCGTAGTGTCTGTGGAATGGGCATTGGAGGGTTTCCCTCAGTCCCCTCTGCAAAGACTGCGATGTGTGTGCCTGCTGGGGCATGCAGCTGTCAGATGTCACAGGCTGGGGCATGATCCTCTCCAGAGACCCACAGGCAAGGGCAGGTCACACCAGGCTTCAGCAGAGTGGTCCTCTACAAACTGCTGAGACTCAGTGTCTGTCCACAGACACAGATTGCTGTCTCCAGACACTTGACAAGGACCACATGAGATGTGGGTTGTGAAGATGTATCCTGGCTGTCAGCCCTAGACGAGCCCAGCATGCCTCCCAGGGAGCCATCCTTCTAGAATGGCTCACCTTTATTTTCAGCGATTACAGAAGTGTGTTTTTGGTTTTCACAAGAAGCCTGAGACTTTGTAGTTTGAGATAAAATGCCGTCAGTGCCTACACTTGCTTTTTTATGCTAAAGTACTTTGATAATTCTTGAGTTGTGAGTTTAAGCTGGTGCTGCTATTGCTTCAGACATAGTTAGGATCTTTTGCCCCTGTATTTGGGTTGACCTTTGCCCTTTATGCCTATGTTACATGACAGCTAAGTCTCAAGTGATAGAATAGGAATCTGCCAGTGTCAGGTCCTTCCCTGGGTATTTTGAGCTGCACTACCTCTGCATCTCATCATTGTTGTCCCTTTTCCCCTTAGGACACAGGTGGCTCTCAGCCCTGACTCCTGCTTTGCTGTTAGACTTCAGGGCCACAGTCAGCACTTGGTGGGGGAAGAATGAAGTCAGACTGGTTAATCTGAAAAGTTCTGCATCAGCACATAACCAGATCATGTTAATTATTTGCCACATGTTCTTTTCCTTAGTGAGGTGGGGGTAGTGGGTTTGGCAGGAGTATGGGAAGGAGACTGTCTTTAAGCTGGTGTAATATTTAATAAGGCCATGCTGCCAGGAGGCTGGCTGCCAGTGTGTTCCAGGACTGGTAGGTATTGGCTCTGCAGTTCATCTTTTTCAGTAGACTCAGCTTCTTTTCAATGTGATCATGCCAGCTCTTCTATAGCTCCTCCAGATGCAGCTCATATGCATGGATGGGAAGGAATTGTCCACATGTCCAGTTTTGCTGTTTTCCTTAGGGAGTGCCTTGACCATCTAAGAGATCAGGGAAATAGTTTTACATTTCAACTTTGCTTTCAGATTTTACCTGTTTACAAATGTATTCTGAGGAGAGTTACTAGAAGAGATAGGAACTGGACAGAAATATAGTGAGGAGCATCCTTGGGTATCATGTGCTTTGAAAGAAACAAAGTATATCCTCCCACTCTCTGTGTCACATATATATTACCCTGGATGGAGAGTAGCCCTGTCCTTGAATGTAAGCCAAGAACAAGATGGAAACTTTCCTTTTCCTCTAGAGGAGCTGGTTAAGTTGGAGGAGTGTCTTACTCAGTGCCTTTCACTTTACAGAATGCAGCAGTCCTGCACCCGGCCCAGGAAAAGAATGGGAAGAGTACACACAGATCCGGGCTCTGGTTGAGAAAATAAGAAAGAAGCAAAAAGGTACAATTGTTGGAATGATGTCATTGAGTTTTTTCTGAGTGGTCAAGCCTCAGGTCGTTGTGCCTGTTTAGAGGAAATGAGTCAGTCACCCAGAGAGACTTCCAGAGACTGTTTTCCACTTGAGAGTGATAGGCACAAGTGCCGAGCTATAGGGGGAAACATTTGTGCCTGGGGACTATAATGGCACAACTTTTATTCATTTTTATTTTATGACATCTGTGAGCCTTGTTTTAACTGTTTGTTTTGACATGTCAAGTGGTGTTGGATTGATTAGTATATTATCAAGTGTTTATGATTGACTCTAGCCCATCTTTTGTTTCTTTGAGATGGAGTCTTGCTATGTAGCCCTGGCTAGCCTTGCACTCATGGCAGTCCTTTTGTATCAGCCTTTCTAGTTGTTGGGGTTAGAGGTTTTATAGGTACAAACCGCCACATCCAGCTCCAGCCCATGTTGATTAAGAGATAAATTTCTGAAGCTGTGTGGGTTTGTGATTTTGTGTGTGTGTGTGGGGGGGAGGGGTTGCTGCTGAGGATTGAACCCAGGGTACATTCCAGGCAAACCCTCTACCACTGAACTACACCCTAACTCTTTTTTTTCTTTTAAGATTTGCTTTTATTTTACATGTATGTATGAATATTTTGCATGTATGTGCACTAGTGCAATGCCTGTGGAAGCCAGAAGAGGGTGTCAGATCCCAGGAGCTGCAGTTACAAATGGTTGTGCTCCACCATGTGGGGGCTGGGGATTAATTGGACCTGGGTCTTCTGAAGAGCAGCCAGTGCTCTTAACTGCTGACTCACTGAGTCGACTGTCTGCACCCTACCTCTTAAGCTGGGTTTTTACAGGACGTATTTGGTAGCCATCTTAACTATTCTTAGGCAGTTGGCAAAGTGACTGTCAGTTTGAAAAGCTTTTCGTGATGGCTGTTGTTTTGTCCTGTAAAGCATGAAAAGATTGCTATGCACAGCCACATGGAAGGTAGCAAAGACACATTGCAAAAGATGAGAACCCCCTTTAGAGTCTGAAAAATAAAGTGGTTGTTCCCCACTTGTCTGAAGTAATCAACCTATTCTGTCTGCACACCCGTGACGGTGTGGTCTGTAGCTATAGCTCAGATGGCCTTGGACTCCCAGGGGGAGAGCAGGTCCTTTCAATTGATTTATTTGGACGTGATGGTATTAAGTCATCTCCCATCAAGTAGCCAAAAAAGTCTTTGTGTGTCTGAGTCTCTCTCTTAGTAAATACTGTCACTGGGCTGCAATAAAGTTACTGAAGGAGGAGAACTCAGTTCTGTTGTAAACTTTACCCAGCTCAAGTCATTTGTCTTCCTTAGTTTCTGTGTATACCTGGCATGGCCTAGAAGAGTGTCAGGAAACTATACAGGGTGGTGAAATGGGTTAGGTTCTGTGCTTGTTCTTATGCTAATAGCATGCCTCATGTTGCCCACTTTATCAGAATGTAATGGTTGATTTCTCACCTCCCTGAGTATTGTAAACTTGATGGCAAGTCCAGAAAAGAAGGTGGCTGAGACTCTCCTACCTGGATTGAAAACTTGCTGAACTTATATTGGCTCAGGTCTTCCCTCCATCCTTCCCACTCGCTTGTCTCTACCACCTTTCTTTTGATTTTTGCATTTGGTGTAAGAAATAAAATATTTCAGCTAGAGCTGCAGTTTCATACTCTTCTTCCTTTCAAAGGTATTTGTCTCTACTGTGAACACTTTTATACACACTATAAATACAAACATTACATAAATACTACCATGCTTGAGTTCAACTGTTTTCTTTAGTTATACTTTATTATGTTGTGTGTATGAATGCTTTACTTACATGTATGTAAATATATCATGTGTATGTCTGGTGCTGTGAAGGCCAGAAGATCCTCTGGGACTGGAGTTATGAACTACCATGTGGGTTCTGGGAATCGAACCTAGATCCCTTTTGAGAATAGCCAGTGCTCTTAATTGCTGACCCATCTCTGCAACCACATGCTTGAGTTTTAAACACACGGTGTCACTGATGGTGCTTTATCTGCGGACCCCCTCAGCTCCCACTCAGAGACTCCTCTAGTTGTGGTGTTAGCCCTGCATCTCTGTGTCCCTAGTGTCAGGTCTCAAGGCATTCTCATTTCTTCCCAAGCGTCAGTGCACAGAGACTTGTTGCTGATCTTTTTTGATTGGGTTTTGTGTTACAGACATTGTGATGAGCGAGATGGCATGTCAGACTTGAGGGGAAAGCTGCTGTGTGGCAGATCCCAGCCACAGTTGTGGTAGCTAAGTCTTCTCTCCCTTTGCCATTAACACTATCTATGGTAGCAGCACCCGGTGTGCAATGCCCTTGTCATACATTGTCAGGATGGACTTCTCTGTGACTGGCAGGGAGTTTGGGATTTTAATTTATTTTTCCTGGAGCTTGCTCAAGTATGTACCATGACTACCTGGTGGTTAGTTTTGATTATTTCAAGACATGGGTGTTAAGACAAGAGCCAATGTGAGCTGTGCTCTGCCTGTATGCTCTCGAGCTGTGTGATGACATGTGTCCTAAAGTAGCTCTTGTTTCCAACACGGATGATTTAGGTCTGTCTGTTACTTTTGATGGGAAAAGAGAAGATTACTTCCCTGATCTAATGAAATGGGCCTCTGAAAACGGGGCTTCTGTCGAGGGTTTTGAAATGGTTAACTTCAAAGAAGAGGGCTTTGGTTTGAGAGCAACAAGAGACATCAAGGTGAGTTTATTTTCTGTTGGTCTAAGGGGGTTTAAGTGTGTTTGAACCATTGTGTGGTATTGAGATTGAGCTCAAGGTATGGGACAGAGACACCGAGGCTTGTCTAAAGCTTTGTGGGTACATAGGCAGCATTTCCATCCTTTACCTGGCTACATGGGCCATGAAGAGCCTCAGTCTGACAGTGTTCTAGGAGTCCTGCCAGGTTATGGGGAGATGTGTCATTAATCCCGTTTTAGAGCAAGGCATTTACAAGCCTCCATGAGGAGACCATAGAACATACCTGATAGGATTTTGAGACTTATCTAAGGAAAAGGTGGACGAAGATGGGGGAAGGTGGGCCCTTGTTCTGGATAACTAAAAGTGCCACTCATAGAGAGGCAGCACCATAAACAGGGGGTGGGGAGGAGAGGGGAGGGGAGAAGAGGAGAGGAGAGGATGGGAGAGCTAGACATCTGGAGGGATGCTTTTCCTACAGCCTTCTGCTCCTCAGTCCTGTTGTCCAAAAGAAGAAGGGAAACTTGGTCTGTTTGCCAATTGGGGAGAAGGAAGTGGGTGGTGTGGGTGCTGCTTGCTCAGGGCGTTCACTCTGCTCTGTGCTCTCCACGCGTGCCTCACAGGGCAAGCTCACATAAGGACCTGTGGGGAGCCAGTGCGCTGTGACTAGGTGCCAGCGCCTGCCTGCTCCTTGAACTCAGCAGGTTATATATCGAGTGACCCTTTATTATAGCCTCATATCTTTCAGTTAGTGAAGAACTTGGGTACAGGAAGCGGATGTTGTTATTTGGTCCCCTCATACCTCCAACAGCTTTTTGGCCAAGCTCTCATTAACCATTTGTCCTCACAATGCTGACATATTAGATATCTATTGAGTCCGTACTGTGTGAGAGATATTCATTTGTTATTGTGCTAGATTTACAGAAAAACTTAGAGTTTCTTCCTGTGTGATACTTACAATCTACAGTAGGGAACAACACAGAAAAGTATTCAGATAGTAGACACTGGCAGAGGCAAGATGTCACAGGCATTTTGTGTATCAGGTAAGAAGCCTCACTTACGCCAGGCCTGCCCACTGTCTTAGCTTGTCCAGTCTTACTGGTGCTTTTCTTGGGAACATTTGTCCTCGTAGTCTGGAGGCCGGGAGGTGCAGGGTTAAGGTGCTGTGCATTGAGTTCCACTGAGGCCCTGCTTCCAGTTCTCACTTGGCCCAGTCCTAGCCCAGTCCTCTGGGACAGAGCTCTAGGCATGGGTTAAGCAGCAGAGGTAAACACAGACACACACTGTCGTAAATCTAAACATGTGGTAGTACGTTGGGCACAGAGTAGTGAGGTCAAGGATGTTTGTGGGCTAGTGCTTTAGCTGGCGTTGTCATTTGTATCCCCGTGCAGCATGACTCTGCTCTGCTTCTTGACCTCAGCAGAAGCAGTACTTCACTTTTAACACACGAGGGGTTGGGTTAGAGGTAGGGATTATTTCAATTTTAGAACTTTGAAAGTCTTAAGTATAGCAAGCAGTACAACACACCTTCATGGTCTACTCGAGACGTTTTACTTGTTTCAAATTACAGCTGAAAGTCTTGTTTATGTTCATCAGCATAAAGACTATATAGTGCTAGTTTTCCTCACAGAAATAAAATTTTACATCATGCTTCACTTATTTAACTATAAGTACACGTGGGAATATTTAAAACCTACCTGATCTTAAAAAGTGCTCATAGACTGCTGTGTTGTATTTCCTTGTGGTTGGCTTTTGGACAGTAGATATGGCTGAAATCATTGTAGCATGTTGTGAGTTTTACTACTTTCTTTTTTTCTCTAGGCAGAAGAATTATTTTTATGGGTTCCACGAAAGTTATTAATGACTGTTGAATCTGCTAAGAATTCAATATTGGGTAAGAATAATTTGTTTATGGCAATGTACAAGTTATACACATGTATAAAATTTCATTTCTGACAACAAAAGATCATATTGGTTGTTTTTCAACTGATGACATAGTCCCTCAAATCCATAGTAAATGTTTTCCATTCTATGTCTGAAGAAGGATATATGTGACATGAAGTGTTTTATAAGACCTAGGAGTTTAGTGCTGTGATTTTGATACGTTTGAGTTGTGGCTTTTAAAAGGAGTCCATGGCACTTACACCTCTAACTTCTGGATTGACTCAGGGCCTCTGTATTCTCAAGACCGAATTCTTCAAGCCATGGGAAACATTGCGCTGGCCTTTCATCTGTTGTGTGAGAGAGCAAGCCCCAACTCTTTCTGGCAGCCATACATTCAGACCCTCCCCAGTGAATATGACACCCCTCTCTACTTTGAAGAAGAGGAAGTACGATGTCTTCAGTCGACACAAGCCATCCATGATGTCTTCAGCCAGTATAAAAACACAGCACGCCAGTATGCCTATTTCTATAAAGTCATCCAGGTGAGCAGGGTGGGGAAGAACCGACCCGCTACTCATGTCCATTTGACATGTTCGTACAGGTCTCTAAGCGCTTTGTTAAAGAGTATTCAGGTACCTTTCTTTGATCGTTTCTGTTTTTGCAGAACTACTACCACATAGCTCTAAATGTATCTGGCTTCCTCAGCATTCAGGATCAATACAAGCATCATTTGTTTCTCACTGATTAAAGTCACTGAGCTTTTTGAAAGTGAGATTATAAAAAGATTTTACAAGCTGTGAATTTTATGGAATATAAAAAGGTTCCCTGTGTGTAATGTTTCTAGGAAAATTAAAATTGATTTCTAGGGGCAGGAGAGATGGCTCAGAGGTTAGGAGCTGATGTTGCTCTTGCACAAGAGTGGGGCTCAATTCCCAGCACTTAGAAGACCGTTTATAGCCATCTGTAATTCCAGTTCCAGGGGATCTGATTGATGCCCTTCTGTGACTTCCTTGGGCAGAAGGCAATCATACAGTACACAGACATACATTTGGGCAAAAGACTCATAGATAAAATGGACAAATTTAATAAAAATTAAAAACTTCAAAAAATAGGAAACAAATTGCTAAAAGATAAAAAAGTTAGTTTCTACTATATTCATTAGTTGAAAAAATTGACAGTTATGTAGACTGCAAGGTGCTTATGTTTTTCAGTGTGTACTATGTACACATTGTACTATGTACTATGTAGTTGTAAGCGAAAGTGTCCTACACAAATCTCTTTTTGGGAGGGTTACTTTTGGCCTTCTGTGTTTGGAGTCCATCACTCTGCTCCAGGAAGGGGCAGAGCCAGTGTTGCAGTGCCGCCCTGAGCTGAGCGTCTGTCCTGCTGCTTCTCCCTGCAGAACAGGAATGATAACTGCTTGTCCTTCCCTTTCATTGGCTGTTGACAGTCTGAACTGGGTTGCTGTAGTTCTTTTAGAAATCACCTGTCCCAGAGTGTTTTGTTATGCTTTCAAGCTGTGGTAATCTTATTTTATTGCTTTATGGAACAATTTTACTTACTACTTTATTTTTATTTATTTATTTTAAAGACTTAATTTGTGTGTGTCTCTGTGTGTGTCTGTGTGTGTCTGTGTGTCTGTGTGCATATGCACACACTGTAGATGGAGCCTGGGGCCAACACTCTCCCACAAATGTCCACTCACTGTTTTAGCTTTGGAGCATGATTACAGAATAGGAATATTCCTCTCAGAAATACATCTCCCCTCTTGCCACATATTTCAGCTATTTCTAAAGTCACATGATCCTTGCCTCATAGAAACTGCTTTGCCTTTCTAGCTTAGGACATTATGAAGAATGGTAATACATAGCTTTTATTTCAGGTTTTCCTAATTAAAAACTGTCAATGGAGTCAGATTAAATTTTATTTACAATGTCTTGGAGTCTTACACCTGCCATTTCGTGTGGCTTTTTGTCATTTGAAAGTGTTATGCTTTTATTCTTAATTCTCATTTGAGCACCTTGGCAATGTGTATGCCTCTGTGTATCTGTCTATCTGTCTGTCTGTGTTTGTATGTGTGTGTAATTTAGGTTATGGGGTGTAGTCACTTATGTGGCTTAGCTGGGAGGCTGCATTAGTAAGGGCATTTGAGTGATGGTCCCTAAACTGGAGGATCCTCTGAGTGTGGCACAGGCAGAATAAAGCCATAGAGGGTAAGCAATGTGACAAAAGCCCAGTGGCCATGTGGGACGAGCACGGGTGTGCATTAGGACATACGGTGACAGATTTAAGGAACAGCTGCTCTGCATTAGCCAGGGGCACAGAACGGATGGAATGAACAGGTCCAAGGAGTTCAACATCTGTCTCACTACAGAAAAGTCAAGAATCTGGTAGATGTTTAGTCCACAAGCCTGGAAGTCTCTGTAGTCGCAATCTGGTGCTGAAGTTCTAGAGAGTTCCAGCTACTGGTCTTCAGTCTATGTAAGGATCCTTACGAAGAAGTTGAATTTAGTGAGGACTGCCGAAACAGGATAGTAAATTTGCCAGCAAGAGTGGAGGAAAGCAGGGGAAAACAAAAACAAAAACAACCCCCCCCAAACAGTTTCCTTCTTCCATGTCTCTTTATGTGGATCACCACCAGAAGGTGCTACCCAGGTTAGGGTAGGCCTTTCTTCAAATAATCCAATTAAGAGAAATCTCTTAATAGGAGTGTCTGTCAGTTCCAGATGCAGTCAAGTTGACAACCAAGATTAGCCATCACATTCATTGAAAACCATCTTTTTGAGTCCAACTGTTTTTCTTGTTTTAGAATAGACTCACTTTTGAAAGTGTTGAGTCACAAATCAGCGTAAATACAGATGTCACTATTGTCTGCTGTTACTTTGTGTGTGCTGTTGTCTTCTCTCCTCTGGAGCAGTGAAGGTCTCTCTTTCATGCTTTTCCAGGGGCAGATGTGAGGCCGCTGCTCAGTGCATTATCACTGTCTTAGCTCTCAGGAAGAGAGAGGAGATATTATTAGCATTCTCATCACTTGATCTGCATTCAGGGGGATCTGTGTTTGTTTATGGTTTCTTTTTTCTTTTTTCTTTTTTTTTTTTTTTTGCAATGAGGATCTTTTTTTCCTGGAACATGAATGAAAATCCTTCCGAGCTTTGTCATAGACCTTTCTAGGTCATAGGGAATGTGTTCATATTCCATTTCTAGTTATTATGATTTCCACATGTCTGTATCTAGCTTCAGAACTGTTGTCATGGGACTGCTGGCTTTGTCAAGGCTCAGAGTAAGTGCTCCCACCTCTGTGTATCTCTGGTGTGATTCTAGACAGACCTGTGCTCATTAGTAGAGCGCATCACATTGTTCTCCAGTGTTTGGAGAATGATCATGACTAACTTCTAGTAATCAAAAATTTCTTTAGGATTTAGATTTCTTTCTGTTGCTTTTTTACTTTAATGTTTTTTGGTCTTTTATTTCTTGATTGTCTAGAACCTAGACAAAGTGTTTCCTGTGTTCTCTTTTCCCAACACGTTTCTTTGGTCAAGGGCTTTTTAGCGTGGGCACTTCTGTTAGTTCAAGTGAAATGACTTTAGCTTGCTTTATAGAGTTTGTTTTAAAATGGAGTCTTGCCAGTCCTCTGTTCCTCCTCCCTTGTGTACTGGAGGCTTGGGTGTCTGGTCTTCCAGGCATCCTTCCAGATCCTGCACTGTAGTCTTTTTTTTTTTTCCCTAAGGGCAGGCAAGCAAGACTTTATTGAGAAGTAGAGTAACAGCTCCTGCAGCAGGGAGAACCTGAAAATAGGTTATCTGAGATTGTATTCTTAGGTGCTTAGCAATCTTTGTATCCTACAAAGGTATACGCATATGATAGGAGCCTCAGGCAGGCATTCAGAGTCCACCTGGTGTTGATGCAGCGCCTGCTGGTGGAGCATAGTACTGCAATTTGATTTTACAGCTCCAAGTCCCAGAGCTCAGTTTAGAAAGTGAGTGAGCCATGCTAGAAAAGGCTGCTAATGGGTGTGAGCCCTCAATAGGGGTAAAATCCCCATTGGTTGCAAACAGGAGCCAGAGAAGAAAGCACTGTTGGTAAAAGGCAGGACCTGGCTTTTCTAGCTTGCAGCTCTGTAGCTATGCAGATGCTCCTAGCAAATCGGGGCATAACCACAGGTCAGCTCCATGTGAGGCTTTCACATGGCAACATGTAACCAGTTTCGTGGTAGAAGTCAATGGAAAAGTAGGATTGGGTTTTCACCCAGATTTAAAAACCACACACTTGTGTGAAAGTGAATCGACTCTAGTTAGATTTTACTCATTACTATACTGAATGATCAAGTGAAAAACAGATCTGAGGATGAGCTGTCTGTTTAACTGATAACTTTTATCATGTAACATTTCAGATGGTGACACAGAGCATCAGCTTGTGTTGATGATAAGAATTTTCATAGAGACACACATCTTCCTGTGTTGAGACTTTAAAATCTGATACAGGTTTAACAGGATTTAAAATTCATTCATTTCCCAGTTTAGCTGACTTGTTGCATGTTACTTGGATTTCCTCTTGTGTAGAAAATGATTTGTGTATTTGTTGTGTATCTTGTTTCAATATGAGAGAATTCATTTGTTCAAGTTCCCACTCTCCTTCCTCTTTGCCTACTTCAGAGTAGAATATGGCAGTCTTGAACTGGGTATCTTTCCTGGGCAGGCAACTTCCAGCTAGCCAGGGCTATGCTGAACAACCGTAGTTCCAGTTACTTGTATCTGTCACATAGTAGCACAGGATGTGCACTTGCTGTCACATGGAAAAATCCTTTAACACACAAGCCTTTTAGGAGCATGCACCCAATTATGTGGAAGACTTATGTGAGCGCTAGCTTGTAGTGTACACTGTCTTTAGAGGCTTTGTAGGATTAGAGGTCAGAAACTGTAGGTGGTATCCAACTGTGTGTGTGTGTGTGTTGTTAGGGATTGAATCCAGTGTCATTGGGCCACACTCCTAACTTCACAAAGGTTTTCTGTGACCCTGGCACTCTTTTGGAGGGAACGTGGTAGAAATCACTCATTTGTAATTTCCTGATAATTTCTCAAGTTAGGTTGAGAGTATGCATTTTTGGCAATAATGTGTAGAAGTTATGCCCTGCTCAGTTGTTTACCTTTTAGTCTGAAATACTTTATCCTCATAGACAAGCTATAAAAATAAGGTGTAGAGCTCATACTTTGCCTCGTCTGGCTTAGTAACGCCCTATGCAACCACAGTGTAAGATGTGAGCTAGAAGGTCAGTGGTGGCCCAGAGCCCCCCTAGCCACACCTCACTGCTGACAGTTTATCTTAGCCCACCTCCACACCCTGGCACTGTTTTCACTCTGGCAGCCATTTTGTAGACAACTTTCATTTAATATTTAGCTGAAGTTTTTTTTTTTTTTTTTGTTTTTTTTTCACGTTAAACTGAGATTACGTTTTTGGCAAGAGTACCATAGAAGTCAAATATCCTCCTCCTCAGGGAACACATAAATTAATGTGCTTTATTAATGTCTTTTCCAATGAAGTGGATGCTTTGACAGTAAGCACATACCCTGTTCTCATTTACTAGTTTTGTGCCTATCACTGTCCTTCAGTAGGTATGTGTGACTGTGGTGTGCCAGCTGGAAGTTTTCTGTTCTGTACAGGTATTGGAATTTTACTGGGAGGAATAGCTGCCCCTATTTCCCCATTTATTGATTTATTCAGTGGTTCATGTCAACAAGGATTCCTAGATACTTGTTTAATTTGATGGGTTTTGTGATCCATTTCTTTCACTATTGATTTGATACACAACGTTCTTCTTCGGTTTGAACTATTTGGCTCCTGTGTACAGTAGCTGTTGGAGCCATGATGGAAGTTAGGAGGTGTAAAAGGGCAGTCACGATTTTTGCTTTCATGGTGTTCCCGTGACTTTTCTGGGAGCCTTTTCTGTTCAGGTTAGCAACATCCTTTTACAGAATGCTTGTGGGGCTATCCTGAAGAAGCACAGGGCTGAGGGTGAATAGGAGGAACATATCATTAGCAGCTCATGGCTGCAAATGGCAGTTTCTGCAGGACAGAGTTGTGACCATGCCTTTGTGGCTGCTGAGAGGAGGAGCACAGGAACAGGGTTCCCTGGTTGTTGCTTGTTTTTATCAGAAATGTACTGGGGTGGAGTGTGTGGGAGAAGCACTCTACACCCACTACAGCCTCACACCTCCTTGATCCTCGCCCAAGTACTTTGCTCTTTCCAGTGTTCCAGAGGGAGGGATGTGTCTCCATTGTGCACACGTGGGGTGGAAGATGCGGGAGCTGCTTCCTGGTGCTGTGATGTGTGTATTTTTTAAATCTGGTTTATGGCAATTCTGTTGTACCCAGGCCTTGAGCTTCTAACCACAGCTCAGTGGGCCAGTCTTTGTTTTTAAGCTTATTTTTGGTTTTAATTTTGGAATCAAGAAGTTGTAGTTTGGGGCTGGAGAGATGACTCAGAGGTTAAGAGCACAGACTGCTCTTCCAGAGGTCCCAGGTTTGATTCCCAGCATGTACTTGGTGGCTCACAACCATCTGTAATGAGATTCCGTGCCCTCTTTTGGCCTGCAGGCATACATGCAGCAAGAAATAAATCTTAAAAAGAAAGGAAGGAAGGAAGGAAGGAAGGAAGGAAGGAAGGAAGGAAGAGAGAGAAAGAAATTGTAGTATAAAGAAATTTATACCAGAGCAGTCTGGTATAAAATCCTTCAAGGTATTACATGTACAGGAAGTTGGGTGTGGCCTATTGATTGGAAGGGTCATGCCCTTACAGGACCATTCTGTGAGCCTGCTGGACATTTCTTTTATAATATTAATGAAATGTCCAGCCCCTTAGACCTCCTCTCTGCCAGAATTGGATAGACGTAAATTCTTACATTTATCCTTGGGTTCTGCAGAAGCTGGCAGCGTGCCAATCCTTCTTCATTGTCATCCTTACCTAGCTAACTTTTCATGGCAGGGAAAAAGCAAATAGCCAGAAGCTGAGAAGGAGCCCAGGCCTGTGTGTCTACTGGAGAGCTGTCAGTGCCCGTGCTGTCTTGGCTGCAGCTGCTGGCTATCTTGAAATGTCTTGAACTATGTGTCCTTGCTTGATCCTGATAGGCATTCTCGTCATTTCTAATGTGAGTTCAGTGTTTAAGACTGTCTTTGTTCTTTGTGAGGTCCCCACATTTGTATATTATTACTCATTTAAACATGTATCTGATGTTCATCATTTTCACAAAAAAGGCTGTGGAGGTGCCATTTTAAATCTAATTTGAGTTTCTCACTGTGCCCATTGCAATTCAAATAGAGTCTTCCTTTATTAGACGCTTCAGGAATTTAGTGTCTTTTGTTTCCTCTATTTTTTCTGCCTTTAGTTTCAGTGACCTCTGGGAGACTTTTTTCCTGTGTCCATGATTCTGTTTGGGGAAAACATACCTCATGTCATGTTTGTGCTGAGAGGTGGGCCCTGACTGCACTTAGTGGTGTGTCCATGAGTCTGGAACACTGTAGCCTATTCTCATGTCCTTCTATGGAAGCTCCTCAGATTAGACTCTAGCATGTGCAGCCAGCCCTGTTCACTGTAGCACTCCTACCCTCTGGTCCCTTCAGTCTCTCATGCTGAACCCTGGCCTTCCTCCTCTTCTTAGCCCCTGCCTGCCTAGCCTGTTAGAATTCAAACTTGTGGCTTTTTCTCACTCAGCTTAGGAGTAGACACCCAACAAAGTAATATACTTGTATTCTCCCTAGTACCAGATACTCACTGGTAGAGAAGCACCTGTATGGATGCCATACATACAGAATCCCTGGTAATAGGACCCAGGCCTGATAATTCTCCAAAAAAGGAGAGAGGAAGGGAAATGACGCTGTCCATGCTCATTGGCATCCTAGAGGTGTGTCCCAGTGTTCCATTTCCTTTGGCCTTGGTAGCAGACCAATATCTGGTAGCATATCATGCTTCCTTACTGTCTTCTCCTCAGCTAGAATGCTACTGGCTGAAGTCAGGAACCTTGTTTTATTCTCACTTAGAAGGATATCTAGAGACGACACAGAGAGAGTGTTTGGTAATTGTTTATTGACGGAAGTCATAGTTGAAGTAGCAATCAACTGCTATTCAAAGTAAAACAAAACTGGTGGGCATGCATTCTGCAGCCCACTGGGGCTGTGCTTACATTGGCATCATTGAGGAACTGTGTGTTGGGGTAGTGGATAAGCATTGTCCCCTGAGCTGCAGCCTTTGACAAGCCCTGTGTTGACTATAAATTCAGTTTGGAAGGTTCCAGAGCCTGCACTCTAGTTAATCTGCTGGCCTCCCAAGTCAGTTCAGAATCACCAAAGCCACTATTGACATTGTCTGTGTAATGGGCTCTTTCACAGACTCTTATGGGCCAGGGGAGACTGGTGTTCTAGCCTGTCAAGTGTTCGTTACACCCTCACCCTCTCCCCACTTTTCTGAGATGGTATTGTTATCTAGTGCAAGATGGCCCAAACTTCCCATCTAGCCTTTACTAGTTTCAAATCTGTTGTCTTCCTGACTTGGCCACCCAGCTGCTGGGGTTACAGGTGTGCTGCCAGCATGTCTTGTTAAGTCAGCTCTTTTTAAATGGGGATGTTTGTCTGTATCTTGTGTTCACATTCTGGAGTTTCCAGGATTTGTAGAAGATCCTCAGCCATGTTTCCACGACAATGTGGATGGGCTCTCTGTAGATTCAGAGTCAGGCTTTTTTCTGTAGATTGTGAATTGCTGTCATTCCGTTAGATTCACTTTTTATCACTGAGATGGCTTTTGACCCTTCCAGCCTAGGTATGTCTACACAGCTAACAGGGATCTTTTTGGAATATAAATGACATCCTTTCACCCCCCTACCTCCCCTTACACTTGGAGTAACCTGGGAAGGCAAGGCTGCTCTGAGGCTTGTTGGTCCCGCCCCTCTCAACATCCCTTTCTTCTGGCCTTCCCTTAAAGCTCCTGGGACTTGGTGAGCCTTTGCTCCCACAAGAGCCTTCCCCAAATTTCCAAAGCAACTCTTCACCTTAGGGTTTTAGCCTAGAGTCTTCCTGAGTGTACATTTTCCTGATAGGATTTCCTGTTACCCTTGCTGTGTGCTGCTCATTTCTTTATAACCTCACCACTATCTGGAGCTGCTTTTGTCTTTGTTACCTCTGTCTTCTGTCATGTGAGCATCATGGACAGCCCTCCCCTTTTCTCTCTCTCTCTCTCTCACACACACCAGTGTCTAAACTGCATGAGAGAAGTCATTGCCCTCTTGTTCTGCAGGTCACTTTGGCCAGGGCCTGTTGAGCTTCTGCACACTGAGCACTTGGTTAGAGCGTGAATGAAGCCCAGCCCAACCAGGAGGCCAGTTTGTCTAGTAATCTCTGAGATGTTTACAGCTAGAACTGACAGATTCTTGTAACAAACTGAATATGATGAGTTTGGGAGAACCAGAGAGGATCTTATGGCTTTTGGAGTGTACTGTTTCCAAGTTTGTCTTGTTCTTTCTAGGCCTGGAATAGATATTAAATTCCCAACTTGCTCTAATTTGTCAAAGGTGCACCACGAGTAGCCTACGGAGCTTTATCTGGATTTCATTTGGACTTACAGGGCTTTGTTTCAAACAGATACCCTTTGTATGGAAAAATCAAGTATGGGGCAAATTTTCATTGTTAAATTGTTTGTGAAAGTTACGGTTTAATGGAAGTGTTCACCTAGCCCTTTCCATGGTGACATATGAGTGTGTCTGAAGGAAAAGTATCAGAATGAACAGATTTCACTTTCTATATGCCAGGGACTTCAGGACAAACTCTAATGAGTTCTAAATTTTTTTGTGTCAGTCTTGTGTTTTTTCTTAAATGCTGTGAAGGCATTTAAAATTAATATGCTATTTTTTTTATTTGCTAGTATTTACATCAGACAGGTTGTGTCAGCCTTGAAATTCTTGCTCTTATGTTGTCTTTTTAAAGTTTCTAATGAGTTAGAGGCCCTGGCCCCTGATCCAAAGGACATAGGCTTTGTATTAATGACCGTGTCTCCTGTGACCTGTATGACGTGATTACTGGCACCTGAAAGTGGACCATTGCTCAGTTATTGCTTGTGGATTTATTCTACAGTGACAGCATTGCTTTCAGTATTGGAATATTAGGAGTGGGTCTCCAAAACTGAAAAGATCTATAGGGAAGGGGTACGTCTGTCTGCTCATGCAGGTGCTTCATTGCATAAAAGTTCTGCATGTCTAGTGACTCTGACCTCTCTGTTTTATGGAGGAAAGGCAAACAAGATTTTATTGAGAAGTGACAGTGCTTCCTATAGCAGAGAGGGATTTCCAGAATGGGTTGCCCTCTAATGGCCTTTCTGATTTGACCTTTCCCACTTAGGTACATTCGAAGTGTGTGTACTCATACATAAGGAGCTTTGCCAGGTGCTAGCTCTGCAGAGGCTGTGAGCTTCTGTCCACAGGAGCAATCCAACCCAATGATACAGAGCAGGAGTGGGAGCCATCCACAGTCAGGGAGAGGAACAGCAGAAGTAGAGAATCAGACACAGAGGTAGGGCTCCTCACTGCAGGTCAGCCTGGGGTGTTGTGTGATATGAAGTAGGCAGAGGAGGTGAAGGAGGGATGTAGAAGAGAGGGAAGAGCATTAGCAAGGTCATGCATACACTTTAAGATCTGCATTGTGTGTAGCTATGAGAGCTCATCAGGTGAGGAACTTGCCATGAAAGTGTCCTTTGTTTGAGGACTTTGATCATACTAATTAGGGATTTGTCTGTATTTAATGGCATTTCTAACTTCTTTGTTCAAGGTGCCAAGCTTACTTTGTCTTGAACCCTGGGGTCCTGGTTCTTTTTTTTTTTTTTTTTTTTACTGTCCCACTGTCTCTAGTTAGTGCTGCCCATCTGCAGCTCTCCCCAGAGCATAGGCAACCTACCAATTGCTACAACCCCAGAGAAAAGTGACTCTTCCTCCTTTAGCTGTCAACAACTTTCACCTATACCGTGTCTCCTACCTAGGCTGCCTTTCACAGCGTCCCTCCCCACCCTCTAGCTTTCTGTCCCTCTTCTGCTTGTCATCCCAGGTAGACCTGAGCACTCAGTCTAAAGTAAACCTTTTGAAGGATTGTTTACAGTTTATTCAGGCCATGTAGATGGCAAATAACAGGAAAAGAGGAAGGCATGACAGGTTAGGATATGGCAGCTCTCCAGCTTCCTTTCCCAGTCAGTAGCCACCCTTTTTAATGTGTCCTAACTGTCACCAAACCTTGCTTACAAACCACCTGTAGGTGGGGGTGAGCCCATGGGCTCTTTTGTGTCTATTGCTCTTAATCCATGTAATGTTTGTGACATTTGTCTGTATTGTTGGGTATGGCAACAGGTGAACCCCTTTTCATTGTTCTGTAAGCTTTCTTGTATAAATTTTCTCTTTTTTCTTTTTGTGAGATAGGGCCTTACCCTGTAGCCTAGGCTAGCCCACGACTCTCAGTGCAGCCCTGTTATAAGTAGTCTTACAGCTGTCTTCTGTAGACATTGCTTGAATATAGTGTCAGTTTTCTTACCTTAGCCTCCCAGGCTCTGGGATTACAGCTGAAGCCTGGTTTCTTCAGCTCATGGAGACTGGTTGTTTGCTGGGCTTGGGCTGTGTGCTAGTTTCTTTTCTCATTGCTGTGACGATAGTCAGAAAGGAACTTGGGGGAAGCTCTTCAGAGACTGTACCCTGTGGCTGGTGGACTTCACATTTGCAGTCAGCACACACAAAGGGGCCTTGATGCTCATCTCTGTCTCTTTTGACTCAGACCAGGGTTCTAGCCCACATTCTGTATGGGTTTTAACAGTCATATGGGCACTCCCTGAGGTATGGCTTGAGGGATTCCAAATCCAGTGAAGTTGACAGAGAAATTAACCATCATGGGCAGGTATGGGTGAGAGGGGAGGGAGGGAGGGAGGGAGGGAGAGCGAATATGTCTGTGTATACATGTGTACCCATACCCATGCCTTTAAAGGCACACATGTCACAATGGCTTGTGGAGGTCAGTTCTTCCCTTCTACTTTACATGGGACCCAGGGATGGAACTCAGATCATCAGGCTTGTACAGAAGCACCTTTACCCACTGGGCTGGCTTTCTGGTGCAGTTGTAAGTAGTCTCGTATGTGTCTCCTTTGGATGCACAGGTCCCTTCCTTCTGGGCCTGTCTTGGGAGAGGGTTATGGCAGTACTGAATGTTTGCTCCATTAGTCCCAGCAGACTTTGCTTGAAGCAGTTTTCACTCTCACCAGCAGTCATTTCTGGCTGTTCTTCTTTACCCACACGTTGTCCTCTGGGACATGGGGTGGGTGTGCACTTTAGCTTCTTGTGGTTCTGATTTTGGGAGGGTTATGTAACATTATTAATTTTTATGATTCAGAAAAATACATATAACTTACTTTCATAGGATTACATAATCTTCACTAAATATTAACTAACACTCAGGACAGAAATTCTCATCATGAAGTAGTAACTCCCTCCTTGTCATTGGCTGCTTTTAGTTTGTCCCTCTCTTCTGGATATGTGTCCTTCATAAGATGTAGGATTTGTGACTGTCTTTTCGTTTGTGACTTGTGGAGTCACTTTCCAATTGAAAGTTTTTGATGTTTCCAGTCTATTTTAAAGATTGTGCCTTTTGCATTCATCTCAAGAATGTTTTGTCTAGCCCAGAACTTATCAACTGTGATGGTTTGGTCTTTGGGAGGTGGAGACATTTTTGGCTGTCACAACTGGATCATGGATGCTGTAAACATCTCCGGATATCAACAGATGAAGTTGGCTCAGGCCAACTGTGAGATGTGATATTGTGTTTGTGTATGTATTTGCTTCTGGAAGTGTTACAGTCTCTGAAAAGAAATCTTGGTCTTTCTAACATGTGTGCCCCTAGCCTTTTGTTTAAAACAAAACTCGGTTTTGTGTCTGAGGGAGAGCTTTATATCGGTCATATTGACAGATGGAACTAAGATGGTGTTTGGTGGTTTAAAGGCAGTATCTGAACATTAGGGAGAAAGACCTGGCCTTTGCAGAGGTTAGAGACTTTATCCGTTCCAGTCTGACCATTGTGCAGATTTCATGCAGGCAGAGCTCTCATACACATAAACAAACAGTCTTTCGGAACCCAGGGTTTCTTGATGTTGTTTGACTTTAAGGTTATAGCTGTAATGAGAGCTGAAATCCTGACTGCTTTCCTAAACAAAAGAGAATTCTGGAAACAACTTGACTGTGAAGTGTGCTCTCATCAGACTTGCCAGCTGGTTCTTGTACACATGTGTGATGGTAACTGGATGCTTGCTGGATGGGGAGGAATTTATCCTTTCCTTTTTTATCATTGTAGTTCAGTTGTGTTTCCACCTGTCAGGTATGTCATAAAATTGACTGTTTCGGTGTACAGATTGTGGTAACCTTCCCATGTGATGGCTTAGGACATCAGGGAGATGTAGTGGGATATTCACTGTGTCTGCTTCTGTGGCACTGACCACACCCATTGAGGGGTGGAGCCAGGGCAGAAGTGACCTGTGGGACTAGGGGTCCGAAGGAGGCTGGGAACGCTCTCTTTCTGGCGGGACGCGGAGACAGGAGCATCCAGTTCTAACTGCTGTGTTCATCTGTCTGTGTTGTGAGTTGTTTCTCCCTTAATAAACATCTATTCGGCCTATTTGTTTATCCTGACCCATATTAAACCGCAATATCTGGTGTCAGAAGTGGGATCAGGATTTTCACGGCACTTGGGTTTTACCCAGGCACCGCAGCAACCCTTCCCCAACCTTCCCCGAACGGGCAGGGTCTCTTGCCTAACCAGGCGGATACACCCTGCCCTAGAACTCCCTTTATCTCCATCTTGGCCCTGAGACCACTGCTCATCTTGAAGGAGACAAACATAGAAGACTGCTGAACCTTGCCAAGTCAGGGTAAGACAGCCTTTCTACCTCCCTGCTTTTGTTGTGGTCTGTCAAATACTCCTGGCCTTAGCCAAAACTGGCTGTACCAACATTGCTGTGAGACCTTGGGTGACTGTCCAGGTAGCTTGCTGTTTCTGTCCTCGCTGCACCTTTTGGAAGTTGCCCACCCGCTTCCTGTCTACCCTAGTATCGTTATTTTCCTTCGCAGGTCTTGATGAGGTTGTAGATTAAACTATCATAAGTATTATTCTTTCTTCCTAGTTAAATATATTAGGTACTAGACTTAAGCTTTCCAGCTTAGAACAACTCTATTGTAAACTCCCTCATGCCTTCGCCCTAGGACTAGATATGTTTGTGGTTTTGTTCTCGATTTTCCTTTTCTTAGAGCACACTTGTTATTCACTGTTTTGTATATAGTTTTGTATCAAGCTTAAACCTTTTCTTCAGACTAAAAGGGGAATTGTAGTGGGATATTTACTGTGTCTGCTTCTGTGGCACTGACCATACCCATTGAGGGGTGGTGCCAGGGGCGGAAGTGACCTGTGGGACTAGGGCTCCGAAGGAGGCTGGGAACTCGGGACACAGAGAGAGGAGCATCCAGTTCTAACTGCTGTGTTCATCTGTCTGTGTTGTGAGTTGTTTCTCCCTTAACAAACACCTATTCGGCCTATTTGTTTATCCTGACCCTTATTAAACCGCAATAGGGAGAGGAGAAGCACATTGAACCTCGTGGGAGCTGGTGCTCATCAGGCAGTGGTGGGAGAGTGATGTGGGGACACTTCCTTCGATTCACAGCCCGAGTAAAGTCATAAGATTCTTAGCGTTAAAATCTACTTACTTTGAAACCAGAATCAACACTGTAGGGTGGTCAGATGAGAAAATTATCATGTCCAGTGTGTGTTATGGGATGGTAACTGTTCTGCTGGTGGTGACCCCTGGAAGACTGATTTTAATAGTTAATAAACCAGTTGATGTGAGTTGATCAGAGTCACGCTTTTGTTTTAAACTTACAAACACAAGCTGCTGTTGGGGCCCTGCCGAGGCCTCTGGTGCTGTTCCGACTTGTGTGAGCGCTATTGCTGGAAGGAGTGTGAGCTTGGAGTTAGCGTCACTATGTCGAGGCCGCTGTGGTGTCGTCAGGTCACTTCGTCTTAGTTTCCTCATCCAGTAATGAGGGTGCCAGTGACCGTCCTACTTTGGGAAGATTGGCTGACTAGTTTGAGTGTTTTCTGGAAGGGCCTTGCTGTGTGGACTTTTTCTGCTTTTCCACCCTGTGTGTTCTGTTTTGTATCTGTGTACGAAGCATTATGGCAGGTAGATGGAGTCTAGGGACCCTTCTACATAGTAGGTGGGTGACCTAGAGTTTTTTCCAGGCCTTAGTTATATGAAATGAAGGTGGTGACAGTACTTGTCACATGGAAGTATTGTGACATTTAAATTCATTAGCACCTGTAAAATGTTCAGCATAATTATGAGCCCAACACCTGTGGGCACTCAATGAATGTTGGTTGTCCCCTTACAGTTACTGTTGGAGCTCATTTGGATAAGAGTGAAATCCAGGACTGCTCGAGCCCACCCTTACCCTGCAATAACCAGCACTGACACCAGATTGGTTTGGTTCTTAAAGCAACACACTGGGCAGTGCAGTAGGCATTATAGGTGGTGGGGGTTGTGGTGGTGAGTGAGGTGCCTGCTGAGTGAGTCCCCATCATTGTCAGTCCATTAGAGCTGCTCCAGGGTCTCATGCTGTTTCCCTCTGCTTCACAGCTGTCATCTGTTTCAAGGATGAAAGCGGGTGTGTGGTGTTGATGAGACCAAGGCAAACCCTTAGTGTACATGGCAAGCCTTATGGGGGTTTTCCAATGATCTGATTCTCATATGTAACTTTGCAGATGCTCAGGTGGGTCCTATGTTGGATTTGGTTCTGGTTAAAATCTAGCAGAGACATATCAGTGTGATGCATTGTAACTGGTAAAAAAGTTTGCATGTGCTTGAGAGCCATATATATATGGAGCTAAAATAGAGTATTGTTCTGAGGTGAGTCAAAGTGGAGCATAAATGGGGACAGGACGGGTAAGAAGCTGTCCCTGTGCTAACAGCAGCTCTAATAGACCAAATTCTCCAGCTTCACTGATTGTTCTCTTGCCTCCAGCTGAAGAGAAGCAGGGCCTTCGCCTTCACTGGTCCCTCTCCCTCACCAGTCATCATCTTTTGCCTTTCACCTTTCACCCTTGTCTTTCTTAGAGGCAGAAAGATTACCGAGTGCCTTGTTGGAATGAGGGAGCCAAAGCATCACCAGCCTGCAGCAGACACACATGGAGTGAGACAAATCGTGCCGCTGTTGGGCAGCCCTGGGATTTCACTTTACTGTGGCAAATCCTAGACCATCTTTACTGAGAACGCGTGATGTGCTTGTGTGATTTTTTTTTTGATATGAGTACTTGGAAGTTAACAATTTTTAAAAATTTGTTTTCTAGAGGCTTAAAACAACACATTTATTATCTCATGTTTTCTGGAGGTAATAAAACAACATTATCTTGTGTGTCTCTAGGCCAAGAGTGCAGGTCTGGCCTGACTTGGCGCCTGCTTCCGTGGCTCTCACGGGGCATAGTCACATGTGGTCCTGCCTGAAGATTCAGCTGCTGAGCTTGCCTCCAGGTCTGGCTGTAGGGTGTACCTCCTTAGGCCTTTGGCTTCTTGTTGTTGGCTGGGGGCCACTCTCAGTTCTTTGCCATATTAGGTCCTTATTTGTTGGTGTTGGTGTTGGAGGTATTGAGGTTGAACCAAAGGCCTTGCACTCCGTCATTGAGCTATGCCCACAACTTTTCCCTTTGAGGTGGAATCTCATTAAGTTGTCCATCCTGGCTTTGAAATCACTTTGTAGTGTAAGAAGGTTTTGAACTTAAGATCTTCATGCATCAGCCTCCTTGGAAGCTGGGACTGTAGGCCTGTGCCACTGGGCCTGATTAGACCCTTATTTTTTTTTTTTTTTTAACATTTTCAAACCTTGGTGCCCTCTGTGGTGGTTTGAATGAATTGTTCCCCATAGTTTCAAGCGTTGAATACTTGGGCCACACTTGTTTCAAAGCCTTGCACCATTTCCAGTTCACTATTTCCTGCTTGTGGTTTAAGGTGAAAGCTGGGCGTGGTGGCACACACCTTTCTTTAATCCTAGCACTTGGAGGCAGACAGATCTCTGTGAGTTCAAGGCCAGCCTAGTTTACAAAATTGAGTTTCAGAATGTCCAGGACTATTTATTATACAGAGAAACCCCATCTCTTCCCCCCCCCCCCCCAAAGAAATGTAAGTTCTCATCCTGCTGCTCCAGCTACCATATCTGCTGCTTCCCTGCTGTGAAAACTTCTGAAACTATAAGCCTTCTCCTCTATAAGTTATCTTGTCTTGGTGTTTATCACTTCAATAGAAAAATAACTAAAATAGCCTTTCTCCTCTCATTCTGTTAGATCCACCCCTTAGTAGACCACCTTCCTCAAAGGAGAGAGAGCCACATTTCCATTTTACTTACCAGGGTTTACTAATCCTTTTTTTCTTTTCTTTTTTTTTTTTTCTGGAAAGATAAAATTCATTGGTGTCTCTCAGATACCAGACCAGTCGGTGGTAGGCATTGTCTTTGTTTTATATAGTGGAAACTAAGATCAGAGAAGGGGAACTGATAGATAGAGCTGACCCTCCCCTGGGCTACAGCTCCTTGTGTGTTTGGATGCCACCAGCTTTGCTCCTTTTACCCTCCACTCTCCTGCACCCAGTCCTTGAGCAAGCGCTTCCTATCCTTACCGTGCCTTATGCTTTCTGCCCCAAATGTCAAAGCTTGGCCTTGTCTAGAGCCCCACCCCTTGCCACCTGCAAGATCAGCTGCTTCTGATAGTGCCTGTGGCCTCTGCTTAGTAGTTCCGGCATGTGCCTAGTATCCTAGTGTTGATATTTTCAGCATTTGGACTCCAACCTTGGTTTTAATTTCTGGGGAGGGCAGAAGGCCCCTTCTGATATTGTATCTCCTGTGAAGACTGGTGCGTGGCAGATAGCACCAGTTGGAGTTGGAATACACCTTGCTTCAGTGTTTTGGTAGAATAGAGAGGCCATGGGACATCCCAGGTAAAGTTTTGTCCTGACTTCAGCCTTAATTATTTTCTGTGTAGGACTAATTAGTTACTTTAACATGGTTATTTTTCTGAGGTTGATAAAAACTTTTTGTAAAGATTTTACACCTGCCCCCACCCCCTTTTTTGGGTGTTGCTGATATAGTTCATCCCATAGTCTTCACATCTATTTGCTTATGAGAATTTCACAGAACAAACAAAACAAAACACATTTGTTTTACTCGTACTTGCTTTTAAAAAAAGACAAGAAAAAACAAAGGACAGTGTCTCATATAGCCCAGGCTACCTTTAAACTTGATATATAGCCAGGAATGGCTAAAAAATGAAGAGATCTTTCTTCCTCCTTTCTCCTGTGCTTTTATTTGGGTGTACACCATACCTGGTGTCATAGGCAGATAGCAGATTGAAAGATAGTTATTTACTGTAAGTTTCCACTGAAACAAATGGATTCGCTGTATGGTCAGTAACCAGAGGTTTGTTGATGCAGATTATAGTAAAGACCTTACTAGAAATACTCCAGACATCCCTGCCACTCACCAAGTCTCCTCAGGACCCCTCAGAGCATCTTGGGCCTAGTCTGAAACTTGTACCTGCTGTTCCTATTGAATTTATTGTTGGAGGCAGATAGCATCCAGTGTTGGAGAGAGAAAGCCGAGTGCAGGAACAGGAAAGCAAAGCCTCCACCATCTCGATGAGCAGGGCTCTCTCAGCAGGCACAGGAGGCCAGGATGTTCCTGAACTTCAGGTGCTCTGGGAGCTCTCCTGTCTTGCCCTAGTCTCCTGGTATTCACTGAAATTGCACCAAGCCTTTGAGAATGCCCTTCTTTTCTTTCTTTTTTGTTCTGAAGATAAAGGATTGAAAAGGAATTTATACACTGGCTTTGTATAAGACAAGATGAGTAGACATTTTTTGTTCAAACTGTGTTATTACTTCTACAGTGGCAGTTATGATCAAGGGTCCATCTGTAGCACCAGCACCCAAACTATTTAGAGCCCATCAGCAGGTCTCAGATCTTCTCCCATCCCTCCTTGGTCATTAGGCTTCAGCATGCTCTGCTCCCCTTTCAAAGCTCTTATCCTATGCGTGACTTGGTCAGCATCTGCCTTCTACAGACAAGCTTAGCAAGGGCAGGAGACCAGATTTTACTTTCTCTTTTAGCTGGACAGACCCCATGGATATTTCCAAGGTGAAGAATGACTGAGTGGATGCCACACTGCAACCAAATGGCATTTCATGTGGTGTGAAGTCAGAAGCTAGTAGTGGCCCGCAGGCCGCATGTGCTAAGAAGTTGGAGGTCACGGGAGGTCACATGAAAGTTTAAAGGAAGATGAATCTTAAACTTTGTTGTAGGATTTGGCTAAATGAATCAGTGGGAGGGGGAAATTATTCCAATCTGGAAAGTGTGAAAATGGGCAGGAAGACTGTTTCCCACATCAAGTTTTCTGAGGGATAAATGATAAATGGCTTAAGATGACTTCCAGATTCTTCGACTTTTTCAGGGGTTAAAAGGTGAATCGAAAGATTAACGGTCATTCTGCTGAGTAGAGTCTAAATGACACAGCCAATGATCTAAAAACCTATGTTGGAAAATGTCACTATTATATGCGTCTGGAAGTGCAGATGGGGAAACAGATTTTTTTCTTTTTGCAGTAGATTCATTAAGTGTTTAGGAAGAGATTCTCTTCTGCACCATCTCCAACTGCCTGAGTAGTTTGAAGCTGAGGCCAAACTCCAATTGTGCTTGATTGCTTTGTGCCACTGTGAGACTAAGGTCCATCACCAGTGCAGGCATAGCACCTGCCCCACACCCTGTCTGGGTTGAATGATGATGCACTTACATGCATGAAATAAGAGTGCCAGAGATTGAAGAATGGGGGCAGCTTACACTTACTGAACTCTCACTCTTGGCTACCAATCCTCCTCTGAATGCACCAGGTCACTCGTGTGGAGCTGGTGCGGTGTCCCGTGTCGTGAACCCCCCCCCCCTGTATTAAGGATGATTGGGTGTGGGGTGGGGGAACACTTCAGTCACCACCTCTCCCGGGCTGAGCAGGAGCTCCTCCCATTTCCCATGTGCATTCTTTTTATCCTCAAATGCACCAGTCCCGCATGGCTCCTGCCCCAACAGAGCTAAACTCAAGGTGTTCACACCACTTGCTGCTGGTTACCCTAGAGAGGCAGGCAGTCTGTTGACCTTTCATTTTGTAGCAGACTCGTTAGCCCTATAAACCTGGTGCAGTGTGATATTGCAGAAATCATCCACATGGAAACAGTTTCCAGCCTCGTCTCTTTGGTTGGAGCCATAAAATTGAAAAGAACGGGATGTTTTTAAAGTAAGGCCATGCTTACTGTGATGGGGTCCCTGAGCTACCCATGGGCCATGCACCTTTGTCCCTGGGGACACCACAGACTTTGCTGCATGTGTAACCATTGACAGCTCCATCTATTCATCCCTCTCCCTCTCCTCCAATTTTTGAGCCCTGAGTTGGGCTTACCTTAAATTGGTGTGGTGCATCTATCTCCCTGTCTCTGGCTTCCTCCATTCTTGTTCTGTGGAGAAAGATAAGGCCATGTGACAAGAAGTCCTGTCTCCCTCTTAAGTGTCTTTGTGTTCTTACTTTCCTCCTGCTGAGGCAGAGTCCTCCCTTGAGAGCTAAGGCAGAGCCCATGGTCTCTGTGAGGGACCAGGGCATCGCTCTTGTTGCTGTCTCTTCGCTTCCTCTCATGTGTTCTCTGTCTTGCTTTGTTCCCTTGGTTTACAGATTGTCTCTGATGCCTCTGAATAATGATCTGGTGATCTTTAATCATAACATTTATTCTCCAGCTCCTGCATCCTGGTCTGTTCCTGCTTGAAGGCAGGGAAATTCCCCAGGAGGGGCCTAAGAACCACCTGCTCACTGCCCAGCATCTTTACTCTGCCAAGCATGTTGCTTCTCCTTCGTCTGTTTTCTTCCCAAGGTTTCTCTGATGTCACCATTGCTGCACTGCAGTATTGTTCCTGCAACGCTGCAAAGTATTTCCAGAGTTCGTGGACTCTGGGTTAGGAGCCTGCTGGACTGCTTTTCAAACCCCAGTTCTGAAATCTTTTCTCATCTTTGACTATGGTCAAATACCATGTTCACTTGAAAGATAGCTCAAATCAATATATTGACTTCCCAGAATTCTGTTCCAAGTGAACAATTAACAATTATCCATGTTCTAATCACACTTAAAAGATAGGCACTGATTAAACTTTTCTTTCATGAAAAAATTGTTTCTAGAAATTGACTTTTCCAACTAAATTGGATTACTCTTAGAATGAGAGATAATATTTCCTCTAAAACAAAACAAAACAAAATAGTAAAATCTATTTCAAAGCTGTTGACCAGTGAAGCATTTGATTAGGAAAATATGAGGGAAAGTGAACTTTTTATGGAAAAAGTGCTCAGCCTTCGTATTCCCACAGCTTGGTGTGCCCCCTGCAGTTTGGCCTCCCGCTCCTTTTTTTCTTTTAGATTTTGTGCCCTGTTCAGTTTAAAGGTAAAGTCTCATGCTTCAGAAGAATTTTTCTTCATGACTTTTTTTCCCCCAAAAATTTTAATGTTAACTCAGTAATAGCCAATGAGTGCCAAAGACATCCCGGTGCCTATCCTCCTCTCCCTTTCTTCATAGAGCAGTGTTTGACAGAGGTTGCTTCCTATTTTGCATTCATACTGAATTGAGAGGGAATTTTATTTTCTTCCAGTTCTGGTGATTGAACATAGGGCATCATATACATCAGAGGCAAGTGCTGTACTACTGAGCTACAGCCCTGTCTTGAGAGGGAATTTCTGTGCAGTGTGTATTGAGGTGGCTTTCTTCTTTCACATGTATGTGTATATGTGCATGGGGTTAAGGACAGTGGCAGACAGCCTCAGCTGTTGCTCCTTAGAAGCTATTTATCTTGTTTTTTGAAACAGGATTTTTCATTGGCCTCAAACTCACAATATACTCTAGTTTGGCTGACCATTGTTCTCCTAGAGATTTACCTGTCTGTCTCCCCAGCCCTGGGATTACAGACAGGCCCATGACCTGCTTTTTAAAATGTGGGTTCTAGGGGTCAGACTCAAGTCTTCACACTTGCATGGCAAGCATTATTGCTGTGCCTGACCCCCCCAGCCAATTGTCATAGTTTTGTGTCAGCATAATGAAACATCCAAGTTAATTAACTGAGAAGAGATTTATTTTGGCTCATAGTTTTAACAGTTCCAGTCCAAGATTAGGAGCCCTATTGTTTTGGGCCTATACGAGGTTCCCAGTGAGGCAGCACTCCCAGTGAGGAGCATGTACTGGAGGAGCTTCTCACTTTGTGATCAGAAAGGAAAAAGGAGAGGGCTGAGATTCCCAAATCCCTCTGTAGGGGAGGCTATATCCCTAGTAATTTAAAGGATTCTCCATAAGAGCCTGTGGCACTTCTTGGGGCCAATTGTTTAACACATGGACTTTTGAAAGATGTTCATCCCACCCAAAACATAACAGAGTGAATATAAAATAAGTTTTGCCTAATTAACAAAAGGCTCTTAGCCACTACCTCCAGAGGTGTGGGTACTTGAGATGATGAGTGGCTATTCAGGTGAGCATCTCAGCTGTGGTGACATTCGGTTCTGACTGTAATGAGCTAATTTGATTGTTCAGTTCATTATGATTCTAAGAGGCCCACTCACCACGGATGTTAAATGTATCATTTGTCACATTTCAGGGCAGTATGTTACCGAAGATGCAAAGGCAGTAGCTTAGATTTCCGGAGCAGAGCCCATGCCACAAAGTTCTGGGGTCTTGCTGAGAGGCCTGTGTAGCTCTCAGTGGAAATGTTTGTCCTGTTGTCCTGCCTTGATAAGCCTGGAGAAGCCATGTTGGATGTTCTCTTTTGGTACCCAGAAACTGCCTCTTAAAAATTTGAAACTTCATGAGAAATGAGGTCAGCTGTTTTTTTACATTGTTGGTTGCAACAATGACCCCTCTGAGCCCAGGCTGACATTCAGAGGGCTGTGCACTGAACTCTTACCCAACAGCCACAGGCAGGATGTGGAAGAACAGAGCCTTGACTTTGTAGCTTTGTCACCAGTGGGCCTTTCCACCCGCTGGTGATAGAGTAGTGTGCATGATATATGGGTTCACGTAGAGGATGGAGGCTGTGGATGTCTTGACCTTCTCCGTACGCAGTTCTCCTAAGCTATTATAAAGGCTCAAAGCATTACACCAAAATGGCTGGTGTTCTTTAAAGTCCTGATGAACTGACACCCGTGAGTTCAGAGAGTCTGTAGCGTACCCCTCAAGTTTATAACTTACAAACTACTCATAATACTTACTTGATTTCCATTTGTTTGTTTGTTTTTTAAACATGCCTCATGTAACCCAGTCTGGCCTTGAACTCATGATCTTCATACCACCACCTCACAGGTACTGGGTTTACTAGCATGGGCCACGATCCCCAGCTTCTTAACTTGCTTTAGGCTTAAAAGCTGTGTCTCAGTTACTTTTCTATTGCTGTGAACACCAATGACCAAGACAACTTATAGAAGAAGAGTTTATTTGGACTCATAGTTTCAGAGGGTTAGAATCCATGATCTTCGTGATGGGAACACGGCACTGGAGCAGTAACTGAGAGCTCACATCCTTATTTGCTAGGAGGCTAACTGGAAAATGTGTGGGCTTTTGAGCCCTCAAAGTCTGCCTCCAGTGACACACCTCCTCCAACAAGGCCACACCTCCCAATCCTTCCCAGACAGTTCCACCAACTGGGAAACAAGCGTTCAAATATGAGTCTATGGGCATCGTTCTCACTCAGATCACTACAGACTGAATGAACATTTAAGAGTGATTAATAAAGCTGTGGGCGTCTATGGAACTGTTGAGATTTATCATGAAACTGATAGGAATGTCAGATAATGGAATATTGGAAGTGGTTAGAATGCCAGTGTGACATAATTATATAAGAAAGTACCAGAAAATGAATTGTACATGTGACCTCTGTGTTTAAAAAATGTAAGAAAGAGGCATGAACCATCGGTGTATAAGTGTGTGTGTGTGTGTGTGTGTGTGTGTGTGTGTCCACACATATTTACGCTTTCTAGAAAATGAATTGTACATATGACCTGTTTGTTTAAAAAATGTAAAAAAGAGGAGTGAACCATATGTGTGTCCACACATATTTACGCTTTCTAGAAAATCAATTGTACATGTGATCTGTGTTTAAAAAAAATGTAAGAAAGAGGAGTGAACCATATGTGTTTGTGTGTGTGTGTGTCCACGTGTGTGTGTGTGTGTGTGTGTGTCCACGTGTGTGTGTCCACACATATTTACGCTTTCTAGGCAAGGGTGAGGGTGGGGTTGTTCTAAGAATCAAGGCCAGGGCCTCTTTTATGCTGCTGAGCTGTAGGCAGAACCAGTGTTTTTTCTTAATGTGCTGTGAGGGGAACTAGGAACTAGGTAGGTAGGGACTCTCCAGGTCTGAGGTGTATTGCATGTGTGCCTTTCCTTCCCGTTTGAATAGTCACACTGTTAGTCTTGTCATTACTGCTGGACACTTGGCCATGCACTTCATTTTGTAGCTCCTGGTGGTAAAGCAGTGTACATTTACATTGACTATGCCAGACAGAACTCCAGAACCTCCATCACGGGAGTAGGATGGCTAGCCTTTTCCCTAAACTCCCGAATAGGGACATCTGGGTTGTTGTTCCAGCCTCATCGTTGTTAACTGTCCTTGACACTCCCCCTCTCCCCCGTTTCCTTGACAATAGAATGAGGTTGCTGCCACCGGCTATTTTGAATGTATTTGGTGATTGGATATACACAGATGAAGTCCTTGTCATCACTTGCACAGAGCACAGAGCTGGCAGTTGTTTGTCCCCCTGTTCTTCTGGAGACAGAGTGCTCTACTGTGTCTAGTTAGGCTGTTCCTTTCCCAGGGCAAGAGTTAGAGGTACACTCTGGATGTCAGCCACCCTATAAATGAAGTGGCTTCAAGTGCACACTCCTGACCCTGGTCACATGCTGTCCCACCAGCTTAGACAATGAAAAACAAAACAATATATTGTGAAGCTGAAATAATTATAGCCTGTTTGTTTGTTTTTTGTTGTTTGAGGTAGGCTATCACCTAGTATCCTTGGCTGATCTGGAACTCAGGTAAACCAGGCTGGCTTTGGACTTGCAGAGATCCACCTGTCTCTACCTCTTGAGTGCTGGGATTAAAGAAATATGCCACCATGTGCCACTAGAATGCTTTTTGATGAAAATATGTTCATATAAGACAATTGCTTTGCTCCTCTGATAGTTTCTTCTTTTGTTTGTGGGGTGTTGTTGTTGATTATGTTGAGAGTGAGGAATGTTAAGTCTATGCTGCTTCTGAGTAAACATCGGCCTTTTGATGGAACATGGTTTGATTGTGCTTGAGTCAGTCAGCAGAGGTGTCTGAGGCTGGGGGGTGTAAAAGTAAGCTTTAAAAAGTAGATTTCATTTGGTGATTGGATGGAGGCTCTGAGATGGCACAACGTCTCCTCAGCTAATCTTCCCAGCTTAGCACTGCATAACTGCAGTGAGCAGTTGCGTGTGCACAGGGCGGGCTGGGAGCTGGTCTTGTCCCTTGATGAACTCTAAGATAGAGATGTGTTCAGAGACAGTTGACTAGGCTTGACAAGGGTCTCTGTTGCTCAGGGACAGACTCTTCTGAGAAACAACAGGCAGAAAGGAAGAGGGAGAGACAAGGGTGTTTCCAGAAGCTGTGTGTGTCTCTGTGTGTGTCTGTGTGTGTGTGTGTGTTTGCCTGTGTTTGTGCTTGTATATGTCTCTTCTGTCTCTCTGTGTGTGCGTGTGTGTTTGCCTGTGTTTGTGCTTGTATATGTCTCTTCTGTCTCTCTGTGTGTACGTGTGTGTTTGCCTGTGTTTGTGCTTGTATATGTCTCTTCTGTCTCTCTGTGTGTGCGTGTGTGTTTGCCTGTGTTTGTGCTTGTATATGTCTCTTCTGTCTTTCTGTGTGTGTGTGTGCGCGCGCGCGCGTGTGCATGCGTGCGTAAAAAGGCTTCCTGGGAGTGCTCCTCTGGGTCCTTTGAGGTGGTGGTGTTTTGGAAAGTTGTCATTTGGCATGTTCTTGCCTGCTGTCCAGGCCTGTGCAGGTTGCCATTTCTCAGGTGCCTGTGTCACACAGCTGTCCTCACTTGAAAGAAGGTTTTCCTTCATGGAGGGAAAGATGTGTTTGCGGCTCATTGAAGGCCCTGGGGACTTGCCTTAGAGTGACAGGGCTCTGGGAACCTGGAAGGATGTGAATATGACTCTGCAGTGCGGATGAACTGTGGCGTATCATACATGTGTTGTCTTATTTGACCTTTCTCTGGCTTTCCTGGATAGTAACCCTCTGAGGATGTTGTTAATTTTGTGTTTTCCTCTCCCCTAAAGGCACTCAAAATTTGTTGATGGACTGATTTCTTTTTTTTAAAGATTTTTCTGATGAATAATTGTCTGCTGTTTACTTATCTTAAAGCCTTTTCTTTCTGAGTCAGTAAATACTTGAATAAATATGTGATTGACAGCCCATATGTAGTTGATTTGGGTCCAGTTTGGTGTAGATTGATTGTCCTTTGGTATATTCATATGTTGTCTAATATATACTGCAGAGATGTGTTTTTGTAATGTTTTAACAAACTGCAATTAAATTTAAATTGCACATAGATTGCATCCAGTCATCTCAAAAGCATTTTTTAAATGTAATGCACAGTAGTGTTACTCTAATGTCATTTTAAGGTGACATATATTTGCTAGAAAAACTCTATATAGGAGTGAAAAGCAGAAGGTCTTGATTCGATGTGTATCGATGTAGTTAAATTTTTATTTGATTATATTGAGTGAGTTTGAAGAACTTTATGATGAAAAAATTCCCCAAAGAATTGAATGTAATCTGTGTTTAAAAATAAAGGTCTTAAAAATTGATTTTTCCTTCAAGAGCTGAATATATGAACCATACTTTGATTCTGATTTATGGCCATCAAAACTAAGTTGTAGATTCGATAGATATTTTATAATTTGTCCTTCTGTTAAACTGTGCTGTATCCACTTAGAAAATAAAGTACAAGAAAAAGGTCAGTTGACCCCCAGAAATGTGCTGTCCTGCATGTGTGCTCTTTCCAGCTTGCCTTGGTCACTTAATGTCATGGTCCAGTGTCTGGCCTCCCTTTTGTTCCCATCTTTCTATGCCTCCTTTATTCTGCCTCTTTCCAGGGAAACCTCTTTTCCTTCTTTGGTAATTGTCTTGAAGAGAAAAGGGCTCCATCCAGGCCAGCAGGACCTCGTCCACAGGGCTATCTGTTGCTTCTCTTTTCTCTTGCTTGATTTGTTGAGGTACCTATGAGTGTTACTTCAGATGATGCTCTGTCAAAATCCCTGCATCCAGTTGTGAAGCATACATGACTGTGTCCACCCCAAGAGCAGATGTGAAGTTCTGTGTCTTGTATCATCCTAGTAGCAATAAGAGAAATAGGACCATCTTGGGAGTTAAGTGTGTCTGTCTTTGGCAGATGAATTCAACTGTCCCTTTTAATATATATGTTTAAGTCATGCAAATGTGATGTGTTTTCATCATGTCAATTTAATTACTCAGTATTATGGCTTTTCATCAGAACAAGCTTAGGTGCAACTTATAAAATGCATTCCCTTAGCTGTTGACAAGAGCAGTTGCTGGACTGCCATGTGTATTTTGAGACTGATTATTCATTGCAATAGTTGTAAATTCTTTAGAATACGATATTTAGGAGTTATTGTTATAGACTGGCTGATTTCCTTTTTAGCATATTTGAATGCCTCTCTGAAATGACTGTACTCAGTTGGCCTCCTGAAACATCGCAGTCCCGGCATAAGAATGACTCTAGCCAAGTAATGGTGGGTTTTGGAAGATTCATGCTCTAGTCCCTTAGTGTTGGAATCTTTCTTTTCTCCTCACTGTTTTTCAACCTTTCTTTAGGTTAAATTTGTTTCATTTGAGAATTGTTTAGGAAATACCTAGCTATGTTCATGTAAGTGCATTTTAAGATGTTTACAACTGCTTATTTCTCAGTGTTAAACACAAAACCACCCTTAATTCAAATGCATTTTGTTCCTGTGCAGAACTATTAGTGTTTCGAAGCTGCTTCGCATACTAAAGTGTTTCTGGATTAGGGATCCACATAATAATGGAGTATGCTTGTTTTGGTTCTTCACAGAGGTTTGTTGTAAGAGCTTAAAATAAGACTGCAGCTGATTTGTGTGACGCACAGTAACTGTTTATTTAATGTAAGTGCACCCTGTATCTTTCCTCTCTGATCAGCCTGAGGAATTTGCATGCTGCAGAGCAGCCATCTTCTTTTATACTTTATTAAATATCTGTCAATTATAAATATCAAGGTTTTACATTAATGTCAAGATAGTACATCAAAAATTCATGGAATATGTGACTTTTTCCAAGGGTATTTAATACTTAATGCATTTGTGTCATTTTTCTTTTCAGAGATATTGACAGGTTTTATTAAGTGTTTGTTAGGGAGATTTCATTTTTATCAAGGGACTATAAAGAGAAGCTGCATGCTAAATCAATTTTAAAAGCCAGAATATCATTCATTTTTCCATCTTCAAACACTTATAATCCATAGATTTTATTTAAATTTCTTCTTGGTTTATTTTTGTTTTATGTGAGTGATAGTTCATGACAGAGCTTTAATAAGGATCAACTATGCTGACTGTAGTGGTTTTTAATTTCCTTAAGCACCGCTACCAGACCCATGCAATATGGTAAATTCTTCAAAATGTCATACTTACATATTTAGCAATATTGCTCCTTTTTATTGAAGCCAAACAAACAATTTTAGATATTAATCTTTCCCAAACATAGTGATTATTTTGTACTAGGCACAATATTGCTGTTTCTCAAGGAGGATGCCTCCTTTGGCTGGAGAAGGCAGTGGGAGATTGCTTTAGAGGGTTGCCTACCTGGCTTTGCACACAGATTCTAGAATCTTTTTTATTTTCACTTGTTTTTGAGGTAGGGTTTGTCCATATAGCCCAGGTTGCCCTGTAGTTCCCAGGAAACTGAGATGGCAGGTGTGTCAGCAGCCCTGGCTTTAGAAGGAAGGCTGGCCTGCTCCCTGTCTGATGTCCATAGCCCTGGCAGATATTTGCTTCTCCAGCCTTAAGTATTTGTTATGCTCAGTAATCAAAAACCATTTGTTTCTTGTGATTTGAAAGAGAACCTGTGTCTGGATTCAGAGCAGTGAGTGAGTCATCAGGGCTCCTGGCTGGCTGCTATGGGCCCCTGCCTTGGAGGCCTGCTTCTTGTGTCAATTTGAGGGAGCCCTGTACCCCAGCCTATACAGATCTTTGTCTGGAAAACTGTAGCCACTAAAATCAGTTGGCCACCAAGAGTGAAGGTCCTGTTTGGACTGGCTGGAGGATCTTGAAAATGCTGGAAAAATATCAGGATGAAGGACGGTTTACTCCAGTTTATTCCAGAGGGAGCAGAGTATTCTTGCCATGCATGTACTAGGAGTTTGAATATGTTCATGTGAGGGCATTTAAGAAGCTCTCAGTTCACTTCAAATTAATTTTAGGCAAGAGTGAAAGTGATTTATCAAAAAATATTCTATCTAGGTATTAAATGAAAATTGTTTGGAATCAACATTTGTCTTTGTTCATTTTTTTTTTAAAGGAAGCCATTTATTTCCAACATTAAATATTAAATTAAAAACCATAGATGAATTACTTTTTATATTGAGTACTTCAAGAACCTTGAAGAGTACTATGTAAACATGATTATATGAAAGGTATGGGCTTTTTTTTTTTTTTTTTTTTTAGAAACATGATTTTATTCCGTTGAAACTGAAAAAACACTGTAGGCTGCCCCAGTGTTGCTGGCAGGGATTGCATGCACTCTTCCATGTTGCCAACAGATGGCACTGGCGTCACAGTAATGACAGCCCTGCGGAGGAAGAAGCCACTGCCATCTCAGTGATACATTTTGCTTCAATCTAACTGCTAAGTTCATGTGTCACTGTAGATTGGCTTTTACACTAGGATCTTGTGTACTAGACACACCCTGTGTTTTGAGAACAACTATTTCTAATGGCTTCTCAAAATACTATACACAGAGAAAAAGAATAGTCAACTTCTACCTGAAAAGGTACTTATACATTTTTAATGAGTTTTTTTTTTTTTGTAATGATTTTTATCAGGACTGTTAGGTCATGTAGGATATATGTAAACTATTGGAAAGAGCACGTTGGAGTTAACCTTCCACCACTTGGCCCTGGAGCGGTCACCCATGTTCCTGAGGGCTCCAAGGCTGTCTGAAGATACTCAGCTGTTGGTAGAATCTCTGCAAGTTGTTTTGAAAACTGAAAATTGTCATCTTTTTTTTTTCCTCCTTAATATCAGACTTTTGAGGGGGAAGGTGTTAAAATTTGAGTATGAGATTTCACATAGGAATTTGCCAACTTCCAAAAGGCTGTAGTAAATGCCATAGTTGAAGTGAATTAATATGTTCGTGTGTGTGCATGTATATACACACAATACACATATACACACATACACTCTCTCTCTTTTTTCAAGACAGGGTTTCTCTGTCTCTAGCTCTGGCTGTTCTGGAACTAGGTCTGTAGACCAGGCTGGCCTTAACTCACAGAGATCTGCCTGCCTCTGCCCCTGCCTCCTGAGTGCTGGGACTAAAGGCGTGCACTACCACCACCCAGCTGAATCAAAATAATTAAAAAAAAAAAAACCAAACATTTCCCATCTTTTAGACTTTGAAAAGGGACATCTTGGGTGTGCAAAGATCTCAATAACGCAATACTGTGAGATTTTATTTTATTACAGGAAAAAGGAAAATTTATCAATAGGATTTATTTTGTTTACTATTTTGAAGTTTCTTAGGTTAGTTTTGAGAGGAGACAGGGTCTTATGCTGATTTGTATGTTTAAAGGAAAATCTGGGCTGTGTCTTGGCTAAATGTAGTGATTAAGAGGAAAACATACCTCTTACCCCCAGAGCCCAGCAGATGCTTCTTAGCAGTCTCCAGGCTCTGGAGCAGACGTGCCCTCTTACTGACCTTCTTAGGGATAACATTTTCTGACTCAGATGGGAATGCCATGTCATGTACTGTTAGTATGTGTCATAAAGTCTCTCATTTAATTTCACATTGTTACTACAAATTTTCATTGTATCTCATGGTATTTATGCTGAGTTCTAGTTGTAGTGCAGGTAGCTCTCGAACTCCCACCTTAGTCTCTCAAGCTGGGGTTTACAGGTGTGCACCACTACAACTGGCCCAACGTGCTTCTTAAAAGTTATGTGAATGTATCTCTCTGTTTTGACTTTTCTTTCAAAGAGTTAAAATGAGGCTAAGAAGAGGGGAGATGCTGGCTCCTGGGAGCCAACACCCAATTGGCCGCCTTTTGTAATATATAATTTGCCTAAGATTGTGCACTAAGCAAAAGCTTTTGTTTTCTAATTGATTTACGGTTTGAGCCACTTTTACCTCATCCCCTACTGCCCTGCACACAGTGCCAGCAAACACATTACAGGGAGCCGTGATGAATTACAGTACACTTGTGGTGCCAGTACCTGGAGTCAAAACTGTGCTCACGGAGAGAGCCACAGTAACAGGCTCAAGCATCGGCTCCGGCAGAGCCTTGTCTCCAGCTTAGAGGCAACCATTTGTTATCTGATCACTTGCTGCAATCTGTCTATCAGACTGTAATTGAAAGTAAAGATTAAAATCACTGTTACAGCTTTTAATTTCTTAATTGAGACAAAGTCTTAAGTGCTCAGAGGTTTAAAGAAGAGGGACTTGTGGAGAAGGAATGTGAAACTATAAGATTTTTGCCTGTGTATGAAGTTTTGGATATTTTATTAAATGTTCTTTTGTCTAGAAAAAAGAATCATTTAAAATAATGCTGGACTGTTTCATCTTTATCTTACTTGTAAGATTCACTTCATTCTCATGAGACTATGCTTGGTTTTTTGTGTTTGATTCACATTTACTGTGTAAATAATTCATTTGCACATAAGTCGATTGTCATCAAGTGATATAAGTTAGAGAGTGTGGGATAATTTCCAGCACACTGTAGGACCTGTAAGTGTTGCTTTTTGTGACATACAAAGAGATTAAAAGCTGGTCATAGGGTGTGAGACCCCAGGATAGGCAAGCCCCTACTCCTAGCTTTGCAGGCTCTGCTGTTCCCTTCAGAGCTTGTGCTTACAGCAGTGGGTGGACCTGCTTTGTGAAGACAGGCCACGTTATACTATGTTGTGAGTGGTGTCTGTGGGTTCGGGGATCGAAGTATGAAGGAGCAGATTTATGGCGGCCGCTGGGCACAACAAATTAAGTTGACAGTGATGTATGAGGGCACAATAGCACACTGATCCCTCAGTTGCGCGGCTGGACGCCTCCTGCTTTATTTGGCTCTTGTTAGGATCTGTTAGCAGCTAAATAATGAAATTCTGCTGACTGATTTCTGTTTTCCTTTTTTCTTTTTTCCCCTCTGCTTCCTAAACCCACTTGTTCCCAGACCCATCCTCATGCCAACAAACTGCCCTTGAAGGATTCTTTCACTTACGAGGACTACAGGTTGGTGTAAGGGCACTGTGTCAGGCATGCTTTCTGAGGAAACGCAGGCTCTGGCCATGAGGGAGGCTCATCAGCAAGTGGCCCTTAAAGCGCTGAGCTAGGGTGGTCCCAGAGCCACAGTGAGCAGCCTTGATAAGCAGGAGCACTTTGACAGCCACTTAGAAACTGCTGTGAACCTGTAATGCTCCTGGCTTGGTTGGAGAAGCCCAAGGATGTCTGAGCTTAACATTCATGCTTTTGAGTAGTTTACACTGGTGTAAAGAGGGGATTCTTTTTGAACAACATAATAAAAGTGTCATGTCCTACATCTCACATACACCTTAGAAAGGAGAGACAGCACCCACTTGTCAGTGAGGCTTACAGCAGGGAAGGGTCAGCTTCTGGGTGAGAGAGGGGGACTGGCTTTGGGGTTGTGTCATCACCTTGTTGCTAAGGACTGAGACCCCTGCTGCTCCTGCCTCCTCTTAGCACTCTTCCTTGCATGGGTTTCATTTTCTCCTTCCCTCAATTCTGGATGTAGTTCTAAGTGGCACCAAAAGGACTGAACCCTGGGAGCCATTCTATCGCCCCCACTTTCTGGGTGTGTCTCTCCTGCAGGTAGCTTTTAGATGTTTTACTCTTAATTCTCTTATTTTGTTTTTGTCACAGGTGGGCAGTCTCTTCAGTTATGACACGACAAAACCAAATTCCCACAGAGGACGGCTCCCGGGTGACCTTGGCTCTGATTCCTTTATGGGACATGTGCAATCATACCAACGGCCTGGTAAAGATCTACTCCTGGGGTTGAGTCTGAAGGCTGCTGAGCTTCTAGGTGGACTCTCTGCTTGGCTTCCTGTTTCCCCTTGTCAGCTCCTACCAGGAGGACAAGCAGAAGCAAAGCCTGTTGCTTCCTGTCTCCCTCTGGTAGAAGCTGGGTGTCCTCTTGAGACTGCAAACTGAGAACACTAGTCTTGGGCCACTGGAGAAACCATATTGACTGCACTCGTGTGTTTCAGATCACAGCCCTAGCTCTTACATCCGTTCATCTTCCTGTCTTACTGGATCATAGACTGAACGGGACACTTCCCTTTTCCATTCTCTTACAAGTGTGGCTTTATTGGTGGGAACTTCACCTTCCTGCCTTTCTCTCTTCTGGCACTTTCTTTTCTCCTCTGCTGACTCATTTTCACCCTTTGTCCTGCTCTGCTCCTCACCCTCTGATTTACCTGCTTTGCTCAGCCCATGTGTAGGGAGGGTTGTGTTCGAGGCTCTGGACACAAGTGCAGGGCTTGAGAGTGAGAATAGGAAGGTGTTCCTGTGTCTGATCTCTGAAGGAGGAGGGCAGGTCCCAGGCAATGTGGGGCTAAAGTTTTGTCTGCTGAGGACTCCATGGTCCTCACGCTTAGGGGGTGACAGAACCCAGATCATTCTGAAGTCTTCAGCACTGCTAGTCGGAAGGGTGAGTTGGGTTTGATTCCTGCTTCTCAGTGCCAGCTTGCTCTGTTATTATTAGCCATATTATAAATAGTTTAAAGAAATGCTGAAAATGATTATTTCACATCTATACAGCGGCCAGAGCACATGCGCTGTGCGCCAAGCACTCAAGGCAGACTGTCCTGCTAATTCTGGTAGTCTTTCAGATCTTAACAATATTTAAATTGTAGCAAGGACAAATTACACTTTTATAATTACATTTTGTCTTAATTTAGATATGCTTAATTTAATTAACAGGACTAAGAAATAGTAGCATGTTTTACATTTTCATTAATGAATATAATTTTGTATTCTTTGTCTCTTTTTTTCTTCCTTTAGAGATATTTTTAAACTGATGATAAGGTTGAAATTAAAAAAAAAAAATTTCAAGTAGCTTTAAATATCTGAACCCTGTGTTTTCTTTTTCCCTCTTTATGTGGACTAGATCACCGTTTCCCAAACTCAGTTGATCATTAAAGTTTGTTTTCATTTCCAGTTTTAACAAATGGAAAAGATTAAACAACACAGAAGTCTCTAGTAAAGTCGGCCATTCTTGCCTGTGGCCCAGTCTCCTGTGGTTTACTAGCTGCTCAGAAGGCTGCTGCAGCTCAGGGCCACCTTAGTGTGTTTGTAGGCCAGCAGAGTTTGGGCTCTGGAGTTCCTTCCCTGCCAGGATGATGAAGCTGTGCACTCCAGCTTAGCTCAGAGTCAGACCGACAGACAGCTCTTGGCATATGTTCTTCCCTAATGGAATTGTGTGGCTTGTGATCTACCACACCTTTGTTGATATGTTCCTGTTGTCACAAGGTTTTGTGAGACATTGAGTGTGGCAAGCTTTACTGAATGGAGTTTTCAACCTGGAAAGCTGTGTGTCCTGTGTATCAGTTAGCTTCCGTTTGCAGTGAAATCTGACTTTCCCTCTTTGCCTGTGCTGTCTTCATACTATTAGGCTGCTGGGCTCTCACAGGGGAGCTCAGGAGAAAGGTGTGCCCACTGGTGCTGTCTGCTTTTAACGAAGTCCTGAACCCTAGGGGCCCTCCACAGCAGCAGCATGGTGGAAGGCAGGAGCAGCACTGCCTAGGGTTTTGGAAAATGAGGGTGAAGTCCTTTGCCACCTGGACAAGCAGGTTTAAAGAGGTCACCAGGCCCCGCCCTAAGCTGTAGAAAATATGTCCTTCTGTGCCTGTGTTCTCCCATGTGCACATGTTCACAGGTTTGTCAGTGTGTGTGGGTGGAGGCTTCCTCTAGTGTTCTTCCCACATTAAACCTGAAGCTCACTGCTTTGGCCTGGCTGCCTGGGAGGTCCCCCAACCCCCATGGCATTATAGATGCGCACACCACTATGCTTGGGCTTGTGTGTTTATTTAATGTGGATGCTAGGGATCCAACTCTGATTCTTGTGCGTATACGGCCAGCTTCTACCCACTGAGCCATTTCCCTCATCTTGGAAATGCGTATCTTTAAATCTTGCTTGATCTGCCTAAAATTAACAGAATTGACTGAATTTCTTTCTTGAAGGATTCTGCTCAGTGGTTTACAGTATGTGTTGTGAGTGTGTACATTGGACTGTCAGTCAGTGGAAACGTCTTTGAGGGCCCTCCTGGTTAGCTGTTGAAGATGTTTAGATTGCAAGCTTAGAGCAGACCCCACTTCCATAAACACGAACAGGCCTCCCCCACCTCTGGCTTCTTGCTGTCCCTAACACCAGCACAACCCACCTCAGGACCTTTGTGCTTCCTGCTGCTCCTGCCCAGAACATTGTTCCTCAGATGCTAATGAGACTCGAAGCTATTGTCAGGTGAGGGCACCTTCAGTGTCACTTCTGTCACATAGGCCCCCTTCTTACCCCTCTTTGTATTTCCTGCATTGCCCGTGCATTATAGTCCCCCCCCCCCTTTTTTTTTTTAATGAAGTCTTTTGTAGCCTGGACTACATGGCTCTGTAGCCATGACCTTGGCCTTCACTTTCCCTGAGTGCTAGATTATAGGTGATACTCCTCCACATGTGGCCAGCCTCCACACATTATTTTGGGGGGTCGTATCCTAGTGTTCTGTGCTTTGAATTCACCAGCACACATGCTCTGGCCTAGGACAAAGCAGCGGGACACACGGACACAGCTGCCATCTGTTTCTTCAGTTTTGCACTCTTTTCCAAGATGAATCAACAAGCATGCATTACTTCACTCCGTTCTCATGCACAATACAGATAGAGGCACACTAGGAGGAAACTGAAAAATGACTGAAATGCTCATGCCCTCCGCATGTTTGAGGGAGTGATCGTGTGGCACTCTTGCTCCTGTGGTGCCACTTAATGAGTCTGTGATTTTCTAGGATGAACTGAGTGTGGCCCAAAAGGAACCAGACAAGTTTACAGTGTAGGAGGCTGGCAGTGTTCAGGGATGGGGCATCAATCTGGGCCCTTGTCCCTCCCCTGGGAGTTTGTCCTCAAGGCAGTTATTTCAAAGGCAGTGTTGGGTGTTAGGGACTGTCCATCAAGCACTGGGGACTCTGATTTGATGGACATTCCTGGTCTCCTAGAGGGTGGGGGGATGCAAGTGTGCAGATATGTGTAGTGGCAGCTTGAGAGGGGAGGATGAGAGGAGGTGCAACGGGGGAAGGCACTCCAGAAAGAAGACAGGTTCATAGTCTCAGAACAGACCAGGAGTTAAAGGTAGTTCTGTTCGAGAGGGAACAGGGCAGTGGCCTATATGACCACGAACACCATGTTCTAAGGCTTCCTGGGACTTGATGTTGTCCAGAGTCACTGTGTGGTCAGCAGAAGAACCGTAGTACAGGAGCTTATACTGCCTGGAAGGGCTTTGCAGGTGCTGATAAAGCAAGAGTAAGAGCTGCAGTCACTAGGGAAACTGAATAAAAAAGGATGTTTAAGAGTCCCTGGGTTACGAGCAGGCACTTCTGTGTATTGTGTGCAGAGGCCCTTGCCAAGAAAAGTGCGCCTGGAGAAGACGTGGGTTGTGGTCAGGATGGGAGACTTTCCTGCACTGTCTGTACCATATGGACTTAGAAATGCTCACATTTATATCTCCTAGCTGAAAATTTTAGGTGACTTTGTAATTACAGAACAAAATGCATCTGTACTATAGAAGCAGTCACTCTTCTTGTCCTCTTGGCTCTTATGTAGTGGAAACCCCATGTTTTTTGTATTGCTGGTGAAAGAAAGAGCCCAGGGCCTTATGCAGTGCTCTACCACTGAGCCAGACCCTGCCCCACATCGATTTCTCACTACAAAAGTTATATAAAAGCAACGCTTCTAAGTAAATACAGGTAGCCAGAGCGCCCCCCACCCCCCGGTGTGGGCGTGTAACTGTTGTCTGTGGAGGCCTTACTCAGCAATGATTTTATAATGGATGTTTGGTGGAGACCTCCCAAGAGAGGGTTACTTCAGATCTGCAGTTCCTGCACAAACTTTGTTGGTCATGGAAATGACTGACACCCTCACCAGCTCTTTGCTGGAGTCCTCAATGTCATTGTTGTCCCTGTCAGCACGCAGTCACCTTTGTCCTGAAGGACATTTGCTTCATCACCATCTTTCTCTCCTGCCTAGATCACCACTGGTTATAACCTGGAAGATGACCGCTGTGAGTGCGTAGCCCTACAGGACTTCCAGGCTGGAGATCAGGTAGGTTTCAGCATTCTGCCACTAGCTATGAGCCAGCCTGTGGGCTTTGGTCATCCTAAGAGGCACTGGGCATAGGGAGGAGCTGGATGTTGATCCTTAGCATCGTTTTCTGACCAAATCTGAGACAGAAAGATGCTTTGAATTACACTTCCATCCAAAGGAAAACAGTGTAGCTCTTTGTACAGTTGTGACACTGTAAGCCCAAATAGACTTTGTCTTACAATACTGAAACAAATGTTTTGTTTCAGAAGGTGCATTTCTTTATGAAGAGGTGGGATTTAGGTAGTTAAAACCTAAGGGAATTGGAACTGTCATTTCTACCCTCTTGCAATTTCACTGTGATAGGTACATTTTTTTAATCTAATAGTTTTGGATGGAAACAGGTAAGTTTCCCAATAATTTTGAAATACACATCTATAAATCCGTGCATTTATCAGTTTCACAACACAGCACTCAATAGAAAACCAGTGCCGGACAGACACTACCTTCCATTTGATCTGCTCTTCAGAAAAGTGCACAACCCTCTGTTAGTGTGAAACTACAGGGGCTGTGGAAGTGGGTTCTGACAGGAGTTAATGTAAATGCCTGTTCTAGAATGCTCCTGTTTCAGAAGGGAAGGGAGACATGGCACATCCTAAAGTTAAGAGGGGGCCGGCTGGGGCTGGGTGAGAGGCTTAGCAATCCTGGGTCAGTATCTCCATGTGCCTCCCTTTCCCCCTGCCTAGTAATAGACATGTGTTTGGCTTTACTCTCCTTAGATAAAAGGTTGGGAAGTTAGGCTTGCACACCTTCACCTTCCATGCATCATGCTATACCAAGTAGATGTGTGGTTAAAAGTCTGTCTGCTGATATAAAGTAGCATTGACATATGAGAACTAAGCTTTGCTCTGCTCTGTTTTAAGAATACATACTAAGGGGCTGGAGAGATGGCTCAAAGGTTAAGAGCACTTATTGCTCTGCCAGAGGTCCTGAGTTCAATTCCCAGCAACCACATGGTGGCTCACAACCATCTGTAATGAGATCTGGTGCCCTCTTCTGGCTTACAGGAATACATGAAGGCAGAATGTTGAATACATAATAAACAAACAAATAAATCAATCTTTTTAAAAAAAAATACATACTAAGTTTGTTTTATGTCCTTCTGTTTTTTTTCTTTACTGCATCTCAGATTTACATTTTTTATGGCACTCGGTCAAATGCAGAGTTTGTGATCCACAGTGGGTTTTTCTTTGACAATAATTCACATGACAGAGTGAAAATAAAGCTTGGAGTAAGTAAAAGTGACAGGCTCTACGCCATGAAGGCTGAGGTCTTGGCTCGCGCTGGCATCCCAACGTAAGTAGAAAAAAATATGGGTTGGTTCTTTCCTGTGGTACGTGCAGTATTTCCATTGCATAGTGTTTAATTGGTGTGTTAATAAAACTTCTCCACAGTACTGTGCCTTAATCCCTTTATCCCCATTACACAGCAGATTTAGACCTTGGAGATGTGTGGTGATTTTACCAGCACTTCCAGATAGACATAATTGTGTCGCTAGCAGCGATCACAGCCAGTACCGGGGGCTATGGCCTGCAGTCCTCGTTAAGTTGGATAAGTGCTCTGGTATCATTAATGTCTTTCACCTTGAAAAGGCTAATGACCTGGATCAATTTGTTTTATTTAAGTCTTTGCCACCATTAGTTTCTGTAATGAAGCCATGATCCTCAGTGATTCCGTGAATTTGTGGTTAGAGTCTTCAAAATTTTCTTGCATCTAAGGTGTGAAATGGTAAAGAAGGTGAGAATTATGATTTATTAGTCCTCCAGGGACTAGAGGAACCAATCTTAATGAAAATGGATTATCTGGACTTTTTTTAAAGTGAACTTGTCAATATTTGATTAATGATAAAGTGTGAACTCAACATGAATTATTGTTAATGTGTCTTAAGGACTGTGGGTGTGTTTAATTCTCTCACCATGAGCATGTGGCCTGAGAGTAAGGCCATCAGGCAGCAGGGATGCTGGGAGGGGCCCCCATACCTGGCAGGGCCTCCCCACCCACCCGCTTCACACTTTTCAAGTGCATGTCCTCGTGTAGTGAGGACCACGGCTCGTTTGTGGACCGGACACCTTTCTGTGGAGGAGCTGTGGAGCTGACCTCAGATTTTGCTTTTTTCAGATCCAGTGTTTTTGCATTGCATTTTACTGAGCCGCCAATCTCTGCCCAGCTTCTGGCTTTTCTCCGAGTATTCTGTATGACTGAAGGTAAAAGTCATTTCAGATGAAAAAAAGATTTTTTAAATTGTGAAAATGTAAAGCATGGGGAGTCAGATTAGAGATACAATCCTTAAAATGGGAAGGACTTTTTGATGGAGGGAAGCTGGCAATATTGGAGAAAGAACTAATGTGTTGTACACCGGGACGGCAGCGTTCAGATGTCTGGAGAGGGCAAATAATACTGCAGATAGCAGCTGTATTCAACGGGACATCCCTGGCCAGAGCCAGGGAGGATGAAGTCCAAGTATTGCTCACCCATTTTTATATTAGCTTAGAAGAAGTCATCAGAGCTTGCTGTACTTTTGTTTTCCGTCCTAAACTGTGCTTCAACACTGGTCCTGGGGTTTTGTTTGTCCTATCCATAGCCTGGCTAGAGAATAAATGACTTACTGACTGAACAGACAATTTTTGTTTTTGTTTTTGTTTTGTTTTAAATAACAATGCTGCCTGAGCATTGGGGAAAGTGCAGTTGGCTAGAGCAGTCAGTCCATTTTGGCCACAGAGAAGTGGCTGTTTCTTCGTGTCTCACCCCCATCTTTTGTGGGTTCGGGGCTTGACAGGGAGCTGGATATACAGGACCTTAGTCCTAGAATGTAGGTAGGTAATATGGACCCTTTACAGAACCACAGTGAGACAGGGTAGCTGTCCCTGAAGAGCAGGCACCTCCCAGAGCTTCACTGTCCCTTGTGCAGGGGCTTCTGTGAGCATAAGTTAGGATACTGTGGCTTTCTTTGTATTTAAGGGGAGAGGGAGGGAGGGAGGGAGGGAGGGAGGGAGGGAGGGAGGGAGGGAGGGAGGGAGACAGAGAGAGACAGAGAGAGACAGAGAGAGACTGGCTGGTAATGGCCATCTTGCAGCTTGTGCAGTGCAGAGTGCCCAACATGGTGCTGCCTGTATTTCCACCTCTGTGTCCTGTTGCACTGATGCAGTCTCTGGTTCAGAGTGTGGGAGCTTAGGCCAGGGCTGCTCAGCTAGTAAAGAACAACCTGGCTCAGACCAACTCACTGTCAGTGTTCATGCCCCAGCCGTCCCCAGGTCCCTGCTGATGTGCAGGTAGTAGAGTTCATGGATGTGGGGAAGGAGGGGGAAAGGTAGAGCAGGGTGATGTGCTCTGCAGAGTGAGTGTCCTCAGGGTGGCCAGACTGGGGCCTTGGGAAGGGGAGTGCTTTGGGAAGCTGAGGGAGGGATGCCTGGTTTGTTGTCTAGGGTCAGGTCAGTAGCTGCTTTGCGTGTTTTGTCTGCAGTCATGTGAGCCGCATCCACCTTCTCTGCACACGTGCTGGAGAGGAAGAGCACTCTCCCTCCTGCACTGCAGTGTGCCAGCTAGGGGCTGGGGGTGACAGCAGGGGCTTAGCTAGCACTGCAGATTTCAGGAAAGAATTTTCTATTTCTAAGGAAGTGGATTTTTTTACAGATCTTTATCTCTAAACAAAGGTTATAAACTGATGAGTGAAGTATTTAAAACCCTGAATTTTACCATAGAACTGGATAGTGTTTTTTTTTTAAACATCAGATAACATGCATTTTTAAAAATCATTTTATGTCTCTTTCTGTTCTTTAGTTTCTTTTCAGTCATCAGAAGACAATTTGTCATGTCAAGACAATTGATGTATTCTTTGAATTACTCCAACTAATACTAATAAAAGTTTGGTTTGCTGGCAGCACAGCTCCTCAATTTGAATTGTAAATAGTGACAGCTGTAGGGCATTTTGCTCTGAAAGAGATCCTGTCTCACAGTTACATAAGAAGCATGGGTGTGTTTGTTGAACTGAATAGGATGGGCAGGAGATAAACTGCTCAGAGCCATTGCTGAATTCTTCCTTCCTACATATAGTTTTGAAGGTGATTGAGAGGTTGTGTTTATGTGTAATTTAAATTCCTTGAGTGAGAAAGAGGCTCTTTTCTCCTTGACTAAGATTTCTATAGTCCATGTACTTGTTCCCTCCTGTCTTTGACTCCCTTGTTATAAGATGGGGTACCTAATTACCACTTGGAGGGTCCCAGGAGGATAGTGACTCTCCTTAGTGTCTTTAAGACATTTTCTTTTCATTTTAATTTATTTATGTTTGAGTTGTTTGCCTGCATGTATGACTGTGTACCATGCGTGTGCAGTTCCCACAAAGTGACTGTTGTTATGGATGGTTATGGGCTGCCATGTAGGTGCTGGGAATTGAGCCTGGGACCACTGGAAGGGTAGCCGGTGCTCTTAACCCTCAACCATTCCTTCAGCTCCACTCAGTGCCTTTGATCCGCTGGGCAGGACTGAAGTCATTGCTCAGGGTCTAGAAAGAACAGTTCTGAGATAGTGAGGGATGTGGCATGGAGGGTCTGTAGGAGTGAGCCTCTTGAAGTGTCGCCCTCAGTGTCCCTCAGGAGAGAGTGGTACTGGGGTGCATCTTCAGTGCTACATCCATACACTGCCTTTCAGGGAGGCCTTCCGTGACCTTCTGCCTCTGCTCAGAGTCTGAAAGAGGCTGGAATATGCTGGTGATGTGGAGGCCTAGAAGGGGCTGTTAAATGAAGGCTGTGCTGCTCCTTCCTGATTGGCTACTGTGTGTTTTCTTTGTAGAGGAATTGAAAGAACATTTGCTAGGGGACAGCGCCATTGACAGGATCTTCACTCTGGGGAACTCTGAGTTTCCTGTCAGCTGGGACAATGAGGTCAAACTTTGGACGTTTCTGGAAGATAGAGCCTCACTTCTTTTAAAAACATATAAAACGACGATTGAGGTATTTAGACCAATGAATGAGTATCATGCTTTGTTGCATTTCTAGTCCTTAATGTATTCTGAATCTTAGCAGGAGTATGTTTATTTGCTATTTATTATTTGCTATCAGTGTTTTTCTGTTTATCATGTGTATACTTAACAGCATTGCTGATCTGTTGATAAATTTTACAAATTTAGTACCTTTTTAAATTTGTTTGTTTATTTGTTTTTCAAGACAGGATTTCTCTGTGTAGCCCTAGCTGTCCTGGAATTTACTCTGTAGATCAGGCTGGCTTCAAATTCAGAGATCCACCTGCCTCTGCCTCTGCCTCCTTAGTGCTGGGATTAAAGGTGTGCACCACCACTATCTGATTAAAACTTAGTGTTTTAAAAAGGTTTAATTCAGCTGATACCACAAACATGAATTATATTTCAGTTCAAAATGTTCATCACCCTCCTATCCTGGTCCCTCTGTCACCTTCTTTTTCTCATTCTTACGCCAGCATGTGGTGTGACTGGGGATTAAACCTGGAGCCTTGTGTGTGCAGCAGAGGCCACAGTCCTCTCTACTCTTAAGACATCCTCACCAAGACTGCCCTGGGCTCTGTAGCCCACCCCAGCCTCAGACTTCTAACCGTCCAGTCTCAGCCTCCTGACTAGATCACAGGCTGCACACCAGGCCTGGCTGGAAGACTTCTTTTGTCTCTTATTTTTTAATGCGTGTTCTTGCCCCAGCAAGAGGGCCCGGTCAGGGTGATTGAAGTAAGCAACTCCTTCCTTGTTGTATTGGCTCCATTTGACTTGGCCTTTGTTTTGAGAGATACAACTTAGTATGTAAGATTCATAAGTCAAACTAGTTTTGATGGACATTGTTGAGTTATTAGGTGATCTGAATAGCTTCTAGCACCCCTATCCCCCTCAGGCTAACCTACCGTTCTTTGCCACTTTGCTGATCTAGACTTCTTTTCATTAATTTGGTGTCTCCTGCCTGTAGGAAGATAAGATCGTCTTGAAAAACCCTGACCTCTCTGTCCGTGCCACAATGGCCATCAAATTGCGCTTGGGTGAAAAGGAAATTTTGGAAAAAGCAGTAAAGAGTGCAGCCATGAACCGGGAGTACTACCGCAAACACATGGAGGAGAGGGCTCCACTGCCCAGATATGAGGAGAGTGACCTGGGACTCTTGGAGGGTGGTGTCGGGGACTCTAGGCTCCCTCTGGTTCTGAGGAAGCTGGAGGAGGAGGCAGGTGTGCAGGAGTCTCTGAGCCTCACGGAGACTGTCAGCAAAGCCAAGGCTGCTGAGAACGGGCTCGTCAACGGGGAAAATGTGATCCCTAATGGGACCAAAGAGTCTTCAGGCACAACGAGCGAAGCGAAGGAGCGGCTCTGAGATGCACTCTTGGGAATCCAGTGTAGCAGAAGTTGTGGACGGCCCACTACATTGCCGTGTTCCTTGTTAACATTTTTCTTTTCGCAGAGAGGAAAATATGTTTTTGCTGCTTTATATAAAAGTGATTTTTAAGTTATTTTAAAGATCTAGCTTCCCTTTTTGATTAAGATTGCCATTTTGCTTCTGGGCTGAACAAACTAGTCAGCAGTAACAGAGAGGAGGTACCTTTGGGAGGCTGCAGGCCAGTTGTAGGCATTTGCAGCTTTTCAGTGGCACTCAGCTGTGCTCCGCAGGCCTGCCATCCTTGCTCCAGGAGCTGAGGCTGGACTCTAGGTATTCAGTGGACAGTGGGGATGAGGCACAGTGGAAAGAAAGAAAGCCACGTGAGGTCTGGGCAAACCTTGTTTTTCCTCTCCTTAAAAATAATATCTCCAGTACCAAAAGAAGAGGTAAGGTGGCAACCCGATTTTCCATGGCTTAAAATGTTGATGATGATCTTAATTATAAAATACACACATATATCTAGTGATTTCTAAGGATTTGTTTTCTTTTTTGTGTTCTGTTTTGCTGTATTAAAAACTTGTCCTCTTCCTTAATTTTAAATGCCGACTCTGATTTCAGAGAGGCACACTGACTTCCAGTGATGGCAATGGACTGTCATCGCAGACACAGCCACCACAGCTTCACGCAGTGGGTTCAGGCTGAGGTAGCTCCCTGGCTTTTCCAGTTTTCACAAGCTAGAGATTTTCAAAGCTACCCTTTTGAGTAAAACCCCTTATTAAAAGAAAAACATGACTGGTGTTTTGTTTGTTTGTTTGTTCCCTTTCTTTGGAAGTAGGGCAGGCCCTCTGAGTCAGGCTTTTATGCAGACCACCCCACATATTCCCTGACCATTTGGGGACTGTTGCCGTGCTACAGGTTCATCACGACATAGAGGCTTGATGGGAGCAGGCCTAGGAGCCCAGAGGCCTGCAGCAGCCCCATCCCAGCTAAGCTGCCAGCAGTGCTCCAGTGCGATCCCAGGCCACAGGATGGAGAGAGAAGGAAGGTTGGCTTTCATCAGATGTAGAGGGTGGGGCAGTGCCCCTCTTGAGGAATGGATGGGATATATCACCAAAAAGCATCTAGTTTTCAGGCTACTGATTGCTGTCCAGTTTTCCTTGGCCACACATTTTTATGTCATCATTGACATCTGAACTGTCAAAGACAGGGCTCATTTTGAAAACAACTGTGTAAATGACTCTCTGTAGAGATACAGGTAGTTGTGTAGCATTTGTGTTCCTGCTCAAAGAAGACACGGCTCCAGAGGCAATGTACTTGGCTCTGTGCTCTGGGTTCAGATGGGCAGTATGCTGGGCAGAACCTTGTATCCCAGCTGGACAGGCTCATCTGCTGCTCTGGCTGCTAGTACGGCTGTGTGAGGCAGGGGCCATCTGTAACTACCCGCTGCTGCTGTGGGAAGGCAAGACATCTTACCATCCACGTGGAGCTTGCACACTGATCTCTGTGTCCTTGAATTTTCTAATTAATGCTGCTGAGACAGCATGTTTTGCATTAATTTGCATAGATAGTTTTTTACTAGACTAAAAGTTTTCCAGTCTAATGCTAAAAATGCCTTATGCATACCACGTGTGCAGTCCTGAGGTAAAAGAGCCTCATAGCGTGGGGTAGATTGTAAGCTACCGGGGCAGTTTGAGTTAGATGGAGCTGAAAGCTAGGATTCCAGCCCCAGTCTCCAGAACACCTTTGACAGACATGGTGACGCCCATTCCTGGAGCCCCACAGTCTGTTGTGTCAATTACTTCTCCATGGACCACCGTGTGACTGAGTGTGATGTCGGAAGGCAGGGTGGCTGTTGAGCAGCTCTGCTTTCCTGAGGCAGAGGCTTCTCTACAGGGACTCTTGAGGGGAACCACAGCTAGTCTCCTGCCTATTCCAGGCAGGGTGTTACTCACACAGGTCCCCTTTCAGACATGGAGGGCAAGTGATTCAGTGGTATTGAAGAACCCTCATTGCTATAGGTCATGAAAATGCATCTTCCTCTCACATCTTGCCAAAGTTTTCTTTGTCCCTAGAGCTATTGGACAAGAGGCTGCCGAGGCCAGTCTTGGAAGTGCCACTACCTCCTGGCCTTTCCATGAGATTCCATGAGCATGAGATTCCCTGGTCTTTCATACAAACTGGCAATTGATTGTTTCTCCCAGTAGTCTCTACTAATGTACCACTAAGATACATTAACATTTTTAAAGAGAGATGGGGCAATATGTTAATAATATCTCCAGGCTCCCATTATATACAGTGTTGCTGAATTAAATATTCACTTAAAATGAGAAAATTGGGCTAGGGATGCCGCTCAGTAGGCAGAGTGCTTGCCTAGTGTGCACAGCTCCCTGCATCCAGTCCTTTGCACTGTGTAACAGGGTATGGTGGCACGCACCTATAATCCCAGAGTGGGGGTGGGTGCAGAAAGAACAACTCTGGGCTGCATAAGACTCTGTCTCCAATTAAAAATGAATAAAAACACCAGGGGGACTGGAGAGATGGCTAGTGGATTCCATTTGTTGCAAAAGCATGTGCACCTGAATTTGGATCCCCAGAACCAATGTGAAAAGGTAGAGATAGATAGGTGGATGCTGAGCTGCTTAAAATCCCCACAGAGCACCGGAAGACACCCCAGAATGGCTGCCTCTCCGGCGACCCCATTCCCTTTGGCATGTGTCAGTGTCTTTCCACCCTTGAACCCTCTCTGCCTTTCACTCATGCAAAGTCCCTTCTCCAGGTGCTAGTAAACCTTTACTACAGTGTCAGTGACCCCTGGGATTCAGACCTTTCTAGACTGTCTGCATTTGAGTCTGTAAGCAAGACCACAGTGTAGGGAGTCAGGGAGACCTGAAGTAAAATCCTGACGCACCGCCTTCACCACTGCCTGTGACCCAGAACAGGTGTACTGCTGCCCAGGGTGGGATTTGTAGTCATCCTCCCTCCCCCCTTTCCCCCTCTCCTCTCCCTCTCTCCCTCTCTCTTCTCCTCTCTCTCTCCTTTTTTCTTTCTTATTCCCCCCCAACCCATCCTTTGCAAAAAGGTATTGTTCTGGCCAGCCTGAAGCTCCCGATTCTCCTGCCTCAGCCTCCTTACTGTTAAAATTAGAGGCATCACCTACTCCTTGGTAACAGGCTTGAATCTCTTGACTACAAAGTGGAATAGACATAGGACCTTGTTGGGAGAAGGCCAGGGGTAGAGTGAGATTCAGCACTCAGCTCCCTGGACTGTCAAAGTGATGATGGTGGCAGAAGCTGAAGACACTAATCCCATCCTGGGATAGGGCAGGGCTCTCTAGTGGGCAGAGAATTCCCATCAGCCCTGGAATTCTAACACATGGCCTTGGCTCAGGAGGCTGCTGTCATATCCCCGTGCACATTGAAAACATTACTTTATACGTATTAATGTCACTGTGAACTCAGCTTTCACATCTCACAGATAGCTCAGAATAAGCCCCGAATGTTGATGGAGTTGACAACTGACTCTCAAGTCACAGCAAAAGATGGCAGTTAGAGCCGCATGCACCTCAGTTGGACAGTTCTGAAAATAATACCACAGCTGGTGTCAGCCCATCCTGTCAAGCAAGTCCTAAAAGGCAAACGATGGAAACTTCCTATTCTTCCTGAAATAATAATAATAATAATGATGATGATGATGATGATGATGATAATGAAGTTTGTTCTGTTGTGGTCATTACTGTTTGTTGAAATAATGTTGGGCATGTATTATCCAGTGGTTCCAGTGCTGATACCAGAATGACTTGGGTAATTACAGCCAGGGATTTTATCCTAACGTTTCTTGGGCTTTAAAGGGACTAGAACTTAGAAAGTTCTTAGAAAGGTTCTTTCAGTACAAAAGAGAAATGGGATTTTATTTCTGGATCTGTTCTTGGATCAAATTGATGCTGTGGTGGTGGTGGTGGTGGTGGTGGTGGTGGTGGTGGTGGTGGTGGTGGTGGTGGTCATCGCCGTCCTTGTCCTCTTCCTTTCTCTTCCTCCTCTTCCTCTCCTGCCCCATCCCACCCTATTTTAAAGCAGGTGCTGAAGTAGAAACCCTGCAGCTGTTGGCCCCTGCTAGCAGAGATGTTACCTAAAAGCCACTGCAACGCTGTTTGTGCAAGGCTGGGCTCCATGTGGGAAGGAGCATGGGGTACAGCCTGGGCCCGTGAGTCTGCACACGTGGTGGGAGCTGTGGGAGCCGGTGACTCAAATACTAACAGCATTAGTAACTTGGAACAATTTCCCCAGAGCCAGGAAACTTTGAGCTCTCCACTCTTACTTTGTGGCAGACGACGGGGAGCCTCCTTTGGGGACTCCATGCCCTGAACCTGGAGTTGGCAAAGATGGAGGCCCTTAGGTTCAGGGGCCAACGAGTAACAAGGAGCATCCAAAGAAAGCGTCTCCCTCAGGATCCTGGCAGGCATCTGGTGGCTATGGCACCTTCCACTCACAGGTTAGAGCAGGCGATCAAGGCATTGCCTCTCAGGTGGCAGTATAGGCCCAGCACTGCTGGTGAGCGGGAAGATGACCAGCTGTGCATTTGCTCTCGTCCCAGGGTTGTCTATATGTTCTTTACTCAGTGGCATTGGCATCACCCTGCAGTCACTGGGGTGCCTGATAAGTGCTGGTCTAACCAGGGAGTGACAAGACCTTAATGTAGTCAGGGAAGATGATAGAGAAGGATGCTGCTTTACCCATCCCTTGGTCCAGAGATGTCCCATAGGGAACATTCCACCCGCACTAGGTTTTAAGGACTACTCCAGTTTCCAGTCATGAATGGGAAACTTGCCAGACCACACTCCCGAGTCTATAGTCTTCCTCAACCTAACTTTACTCCCCTCCTCTATACAAGTAATTTGTCTACAACTTTTAAAATGTGCCTGTGGGGTGGGGGAAAGTTTTACTACTCAGCCCTGCTTAACCTGTAACTCTATGTAGACAAAGCTGGCCTCAGGCTCACAGGGATCCACCTGAGTTTGCCTCTCGACTGCTGGGATTAAAGGGGTGCCTCTCTACATCTAGCTATTTTTATGTGGATAAGTGTGCCTGCATGAGTTTGTGTACCACGTGTGTGTAGACGCTTTCAAAGGCCAGGTGAGGATGTGCAGTTTTCCTGGAGCTGCAGTTAGACAGGTGTGAGCTGGCCAGTGTGACCTCTGTCCACACTGAAGCCACCCATGCGTCCGACTTGTGGGGCCCAGCTTGTTCCACAGCTCACAGCTTACAGATGCCCACCCCAATGGTGGCATGTGGAAAACCATCGCTCAGCTCCACTTGGGCTCCGCACATGGTCAAACCACAGCCCACACCAGCATACCTTGAACAGTCAATTCAGAAATGGAAAGGTCCATGTGATTGGCTGATCCTCTCAACCTATGGGCTCGACTTTCTTCCTGGTTTCAGTGACCAGTTTTGTTTATTGCCCAAGCTGCCTGTGTCAACTGCAGCTTGAATCTGTCGGTGACCATTTTCCCAGTCTAGAAATCCAATTGAACAAGGAAGTATGCCTCCATCCAACAAACATAAAAAGCAATTCCCACAGGCATCCAATGGCTCCGCGGGCTGTCTTGGAGGAAGCCAGGGGTTCCTGCAGCAATTAAATGGCCCAATTGGATACAGGGGGAGCTTCATAATTGCTCACAGGTAGCAATTTATTAGGATGGCTGTTGCTCGTGACATGTCAAAAAGGTCAAAGTTTATACTTTCTTGGACATTAACCTAATCTTTGAAACTCTAAAAGTTACACTTTTTGGTCATTAATTTTTTTTTACAAGCAGAGATTTTGACAATTAACCCAGTTAATAAAGGTCAAATTTCAATTTTTTCCAATTTCTGGAGCATTTAACTTATTCCCTTTTGAAAGTGGGAAGATAGCAGATGATAAATAGTTATTAAGTGAACAAGGATGTAGTCCTGCTGTCAGGGAGATGATTATGAAGCAGCTGACCCTGGAAGAATAGAATTGCTGTGTATCTGATGGGAGGGAAAGTAGATTACAAGCCCGGGAAATAGAAAAATTAAGCCCAAATAGTGTGTGCTGTGAATAGGATAATGTATGTGCGCTTGTTAACTCATCTCGGTCCTCACCATTCAATTACGCAGCCTTCAGCCCTCAGCTATCGAATCTGCACATTTTAAAGAAGTCATTTCTGCAAACTAGCAATGAAGTACAAGTTGGGTTAAGAGTCAAAATGTCACCACCAGGCTGCAGCCCTCACGCAGAGGCACTGATGGGCCAGTAGCAATGCTGCCATGCCGTGTGAGATTTTCCTGGGTGGATGAGCCAGTGCTCATCCACCCCAGATATGACACCAGCCAGAGACTGGTGTTCAACTCAGGTCTAGCCTGGTTCAATCAACGATTTAGTTGGAATTACTTATAGGCACATGGGCAGTAATGGATAGCTACATCATTGTCTCTCCCAGCAACAATTAACAGCCCATATATCCTTAGGAAGGGTTCTAGACTTGTGAGTCCCCTCACCAGCAATCATTAATTCTGATAAATCCTGAGGAGGGGTGGAAACTTTGGAGCCTTTCCCATCCCTGGCAGAAAGTTAACAGCCCAATCTTATGCAGGTTCCCTTTGGGTAATCCCAGCTGCTAACAGTTCAAGAGGACAGCAGTCATGTCGTTCCTGGAGGACGGTGGTCTATAACACCAAACCACAGTGACCCAAAGGGTTAGGACAAAGGCTGGACAGTAGGCACCTCACAATTCTGGCCAGCTATACATATACCCAATATGAACAACCCATGTTGGACCTCAGAAGGGGTAAGAAGATATCAACGGCATGGGAAAAGGCAGTTCACAGAGTCCCCCCTCCTGCCACCTGAGCATTACCAACCTCCCAATCCATTCCGCAGCCACCTTCCCTTTGGACCTGTGGGAGGTCTTGGACAGTGTTTCCCCTTCTCTGTTGGCGCCCCTTGGTGGCAGTGCTGGCTGGGGGAAAAGGACAGCTGCCATGTTGCCCTGTGAGAACCCTTGCCTCCTACCTCCTGAGACCAGGCACCTTCCTTGCCTACCCAGACCCCAAAGGCTTTTGGCTCTTCCTGGGAGATTTGAGGCCATAGCTGTTGCTGCTTTGGGGAAACAATGAGTGCTGTGTTCTGTGCCGAGTAGACAATAGTTTGTACCCCAACTGTTACCCACACAGAACCAAAGATAAGCCAGGAGCTTACACATGTGCCCGCTGGCCCTCTCCGCCTTTTCACCCAGCTTCTCTAGGTCTCTGCTTGCTGTGGTGCAAGCATGCATTTCATTTTGCAGTTAACATCCTAGGTCTGCCTCTCTCCTAGGCTGTAGCTAGCCCAGCCCAGTCTCCACTATTCTGTCCACACAATAGATGACCAGAAAACGCTGAGCAAGACATCCAACTCATTTAACTCAGCCAAAAGAGCTTGAGTGTACTGAATTTAAAAAAAAAAAAAAAATAGCCTTTAAAAACGTGCAATTTGGGAAATTGTTAGAATAGTGACTTTGACTATAATGCTTAATTTCTAACAATTCTGCCAACTTCTGCCTGGGATTGAGTGTGGATGCCATGTTGGATGGAAACAGAATGACTACATACTTTTAAGAAGTGTAAATTAGGGAGCTGAGAAGATGGCTTAGTGGGTAAAATGCTTGCTTTGCAAGCATGAGGATCTGAATTTGATCCCTAGAAACCATGTTTAAAAGCCAAGCAAGAAGCTTGCAAGCTGGCTTAGTGAGTAAAGGCTCTGGCTGCGAAGCCTAATGATCTGAGTTCAATCCCCTGCCCTGAAAGTTGTCCTCTGACCTCTGACTGCCACATGTGTGCCTTGGCATCTACCACCCCAACCCCAACTCCATATAAGTTAAAAAAAAAAAAAAAATTAAGGTGGAAAACCAGGGACAGCAGTGGACACTTGTTAACCCAGTACAGGATTCCTAGAGCTCACTGGCCACCCAGCCTAGCCCAGCTGGTGAGCTCCGCCCACTAAGAGACATAGTGGCTCCTGAGGAACAACACTCAAGGTTGTCCGCTGGTCTCCACATGTATGCACCTACATTTGTATATATGTGCCTGCACACACATATGCACATGTACACATACACAAAATGAGGGATGAATTATCAAAGATATAAAGTCAGGTGACCTGACATGATAAAGTTTACAGGACTCCTGCTAGCAAACCCTCAGGAACCTGAACTCGTGCTGCAAAAGCCACCTGCAGAAGGCTATTAGGAGAGCAAGAGCCAGAGGGTTCTAGCGGCATCTGCTGGGCTGGAAATAGCCCCCACAGGTTGCACTGGGCCCCCGCAGGCTGCAGACTGCTAAATCTGAGCATGTCTGATGCTTAGAACACACATTGTGTGCACGCATTGTCTACAAAAGCAAGTGAGACTGAGCATTTAGATGTTAAGGTATAATGAAACCTTCAAGGTGTCTCTCACAGCAACCCTGGGAGGGGCCATATTTCCCATTGTTGGACAAGGGATAAGCTTGTGGCCAGGCAAAAGCACACAGCCGCGAGGCCACTTTCCTTGCTCTAGGCAGCCTGCTTTCCACCCATGCACCTGCTCCATCTTGGATAGCCCTGAGCAATGTGTATTCCTTCAATTGAAAAATAAAAACAGCAGCTTTCAGAAAATGGGGGTCCTCTTCTCCACCATGTGACTTGATGGCACCTCCTTCCTCTGTCTCTCCTGGTGGCCTTCCCAGTGGCTCTTAAATGGTTTTGTTCTTGAGTTTGCTTCCATCTCAAAACTGCCCTAAGGGCAGACACTGATGTCGGATGTCCTTCTGTATGCTGCAAATATGTGTTGCTTTTATTGGTTGATAGATAAAGCTGACTTGCCAATGACCAGGCAGAATAGAGCCAGGCAGGAAATTCAAACAGAGATACAAAGAACTCAGTCAGGGAGACACCAGGTAGCCTCCGAAGGGACTTAGATGCCAGAAAATTACCAGTAAGTCACAGCTATGTGGTGATACACAGATTAGTAAAAAAAAAAATGGGCTAGTAATTAACATACCTGAGCCATTGACCAAACAATTATAATTAATATTAAGTCCCAGAGGGATTATTTTATGAGCAGCATCAGGAACCAGCAGGTGGGAGAGAAACCAAACAAGACAGAAAAGTATCCAGCAAGAAGACACATTTACATTCCTGCCTCTGCCCAGGGAGACAGAAGACACAGTGTGTATCCAGTACACACTGGACACTGTGCCAAGGTCCTACCCATCTGCTCACACTCCAGTATTTCTTATTCCCCCATCAGATTGCAAGGCTCCCTTCCCAGGCACTACTATGCCCCACTTTCTGGAGGAGGAAAACAGCAGCCCACAGAAGCCATATTTGTTCCTTCCACGTGTGTCACCTTTGTTACATTCAAAGAGCAACTTGCCCATTGATGGTACTAGTACCCTCTAGTAAAGGTCAGGGGTGTGGGACACAAGAGTGTTGACCCACCCCTGGCTTGAGTAAGTGAGGTACAGCACTGGCTGGCTCACTCTTCAGGTCTAGGTTGTACTGTGACTGGAGCCCAGCCTGCATCTCCCCACAGCCTCGCCTTGACACTCACCAGCCAGGGGAACACTACACCTGGATTCACCTCTAAAACAACCCCTTCAAATTCACATCCAGTGTAATGGCCCCGTCTCTCTCTCCCTGCTACTGACTCAGGTGTAGTGACTCTCAGCCACCTCTCCAGCACCATGTCTGCCTTCATGCTGCCATACTTCCTGCTCTGGTGGTAATGGGTTAAACCTCTAACCTGTAAGTCAGACCCAATTAAATGTTTCCCTTTATAAGAATTGCCATGGTCGTGGTGTCTCTTAGTTAGACCCCTAACTAAGACACCGCCCAGCATCTGGCTGTTAAACGCCCCCCCTTCCGTTCACTAGTGTGTGGTCTTCTTTTTCTACTAGCTGCTTAACCCTGAAAAGTTACCCTCCCAGGAGCGAAAGGGTGCTCAGCCTATTGCATGAACTGCACCCGAAGTGTGCCCAGAAAGCCCAGGCTCAGGGAAGGAGCCACAGACAGTGGGAGGAACAGACTTGGCCTGAGAAGAAACAGACTCCAGGGAGGGCATGGTGTGCTCTAGTGGCTTCGGTAGGTGTGAGAAGCCACCTTCTCAGACCTCCAAACTCTTCAGTCTGGCCCCAAGACTGCAGACTTGTGGCTCTGCCCTCGTGTGGGTGTGGGAGCCAGTACTCAGAGACAGGCAAGGAAGGTCCTGGATAAAAAGACTACTCATTCTGGCCCTGGTTATGTGGCCCTTGCTCCCACAAAGGACTTGCAACAGTGGGTGGAGCTCTCCTGGTGGTGAGAATCGGCACAGCAAGACCCTTGGGGGTTCATAGAGAAGGAAAGATAGGGAGAAAAGGGAGCAGGGTGGTGGGGAGCCAATCACACACCCAGGTGAGTGGGGAGAAGACCCCTGTGGTAGGTAGTTTGGATGGCCTGAAGAGGTGACATGGGGCTGAGCTGTGAGCTCCAATAGGAATGAATGGCTGAGGTAGGTTCTTGGGGGTGGGGTGAGGCATGAGTTCATTACAGAAAGGCCATCTGGGCAGGAGCTGGACAAACAAGACTGGGTCCCAGGATGAGGAATGGGGTTCTGGGTCAGTGGCCGGAGAATCAGTTGAAATTGTTACCCAGGCTGCAGGAGGGCTGGGGGAGGGCTGGGGGAGGGCTGGGGGAGGGCTGAGGGAGGTCTGGGGGGGGAGTGCTGCGGAGAGCTGAGGGAGGGTTGTGGGAGTGCTGGGGGAGGGCTGTGGAGGGCTGGGGGAGGGCTGGGGAGGGTTGTGGGAGGGCTGAGGGAGGTCTGGGGGGAGGGCTGTGGAGGGCTGGGGGAGGGTTGTGGGAGGGCTGGGGGAGGGCTAGGGGAGGGCAGGGGGAGGTGGCAGCGGAGGGCTGGGGGAGGGATGTGTAAGAGCTGTCTGTCAGTAATTTGATGGTGGTCTGGAGGTCTAGACCACAGGGTATGGGAATACCACAGAGCTGATGGCAGGAGTGGTCACCGCCCTCCATCTGCAGTGTGCTCAGTCTTAGCACCTGGGCCATGAGGCATGAGCTAAGAGGTCCCAAGGACCCGTGATATGATGGTCTTTCTCTTTCTCCCTGACATCTTTTTAAAAAAGAATCTTACTTTGTAACCCAGTCTGGCCTTGAACTCATGGCAATCCCCCTGCTTCAGGCTCTAAGTGATGGGGTTCCAAGGTTGACCCACCATGCCTGGCTTGACCTCACTTCTTGGGGGTCCTGGCATAGGTCAGGAGAGTGGGAAACAGTATCTATCATAGCTGGGCCATGGAAGTGGAGCTTGGCATCTGACTGGCTGAACCTTTGAGGTCCCTGACTGTCCACTGTGACACCTTCCCCCAGTGTCATTGTGGTAGTTGGAATTCCAAGTGAGGAGCAGTGAGCTTGCTGCTTGTCGGGTCACTTCTGTACCCCTTGCTGCTCAGGGTCCTTTGACAGAGTCAAAACTGGTCCATCCCTCAACACAAACCCAAGGCTGACACAGAAGGACAGACAGGCACTGAAGCATAAAGGCTGTCACAGGGTCACCCTTCCACAGGAGTGGATGAAGATAACCTCGACTCTGGAGACCTGCTTGTCGTCCAGGGCTAGGTGGGGCGGAGCTCCAGAGGTGGGTATGGCTGGCAGGGGTGGGGACACTATGCATTACACAGGTTGTGGTGACCATATCACCGAGAGTGCTGTGGGATGGCTTTGCAGGACCCTCTGAGGGGGAGGGAGGGTGGCACTTTCCTGAAGGTGGGTGCAAAGGAGCTGCCATCCTTTTCCAGGACCAACAAGATGAGGTCAGCATTATGTGGTGAGGAGGGGGTGCACTGGGCTGCTGGGGAAAGGGTGTGTGTCTGCGGAGACAGCACCAGCAGGGAGAGTGTGCAGGTGTGCCTGGAGTCCCTGCCTACATGCTGACCATGAGCTTACAGTGACACCAAATTGCCACTGGAAGCTACTGGCAGGCCTTGAACTTGTAGAGATCCCCCTGCCTCAGTCTCCAAGGGCTGGGATTACAGTGGGGCTGCATTCTGAGGGGCCTGTGTGTCAGGGCTCTCGATGAAAGGGAGGCACTGAGGATCTGTGGGCTGGAAGAGGGGCTGATGGAGAGGCAAGGTCTTAGGTGAGGGTGCTGGAATTGGAAACACTGCAGGCTGGAATTGGTGACCAGTGAGAGGCATCCTGGCCCAAAGTTGTGTCTGTTGTTCAGAGTCCAGAGATGGTTAGCAAGACCCAAGGAGGGAGGAGGTGCATGCAGGCTTGTCTTAGGGGAGGCTGCAGGGAGCACAGCTTGGTACATTCACAGCTCTTTTTGAAGGGGCCTCCGATGGGACTCTTGTCCCTGCCAAGGACGTTACTGTAAACTTGCCAGGAGACACCCATAGTGAGCAGTCCCCAAGGAATGAGGTCCTCATACTTTCTGAGAGGCAGAAAGCTGTGAGCAGAGCCGGCAAGCCCCACCCACCTCACGGAAACACTCTGATTTCTGGTAATGACCAGGCAGGGCTGAGGAGCAGAGTCTGCCGGAAGGTCATTTATTCAAGAGAAGAAAATTACTCCTTTTCCTGGGGGCTGTCATCTTTTGCTTTAATTAATATCAAGCTTGTACACTCTTGGCAGTGGCTTCATTTGCTCCTAGTGGACTTCCTGTGACATTTTTAATAAAAAAAAATGTAAATTCTCATAGGCTAACATGAGTCTTTGGGTACTGATCAGTACCTTCTTCCATGCATAGGAGGCTGTGGTGGGCAGATGCTGGCCAGGCACAGAATGGATGCAGGACAGGCTGGGGTGAAGACTTCCATGGCTTGTATGCTGGCTCACTCGCTCGCTCATCCATCCATCCATCCATCCATCCATCCATCCATCCATCCATCCATCCATCCATCCATCCATCCACTATCTGCTGGGAAAGCACACGGAAGGGTGAGAGGTATCACCTGTTACACTTGTTTTCTTACTCCTGTGTCCCAACTGGAGCACCCTGAGGGAAAATGTATTTTGGCTCTTGGTCTCAGATGGTTCATGGCGCCCGCTTGAGCAGACCATCATGGCGGCAGGAGCCTATGGAGGGGGCTTTTCTTTATTTCTTGATCTACAGGAAACAGAGAGAGGGAGACAGCAAGGGGCCAGCCAGGCCATGGGATACGGGCAAAGTATTCCCCACAGTGACCCATTGCCTCCACACAGGCGTTGGCTTCTAAAAATCCAACATCTGCCCCAGATAGCAGCACCTGCAGGGGCCAGTGAGAAGGCACAGCAAGCTGAGAGGATTGCTGCCAACGTTGGTGACCTGAGTTCGATCCTCAGAGATGACATAAGAGTGGAAGGAGAGAGCCAGCTCCATGGAGTTGTCCTTTGACCTCCACACTGACCTCTACATGTGCATGCTAATAGACAGCTGATGTAAAAATAGCAGCGGGGGTCAGAAGCCTCAGCGTTAATGCGTGAGAGCGTGGGGGGATCGTAACTCACCCAGCGAGGGAGCTAGCCCCCCTGGACCCTGAGGTCTTTATCCAGAAAATGGGGTGGGGATGAAGCCTACTTCACAAGGTAGTTTTCTGGGCTACATCAAACAGCTTTGGGGTGTCCTTAACAGAGAGGCAAGGACCGGACCACAGCCCACCCCACCACAATCGCCCTGAGCGACTGTGGTGACCACAGCCCACCCCACGACAATCGCCCACCCCATGACAATAGCCCTGAGCGACTGTGGTGACCACAGCCCACCCCACCACAATCGCCCTGAGCGACTGTGGTGACCACAGCCCACCCCACGACAATCGCCCACCCCATGACAATCGCCCTGAGCGACTGTCAGTCCCATGGTTTGGGGGTCCGCAAAGCCCCCTCACCACACTTCCTTCTTGGCTCCCTGAGGCATATCTGCTGCTACGCTGTGGTCCTTACAATGGGTCCACAGCAGAGGGCTCTGGGCGGCAGGAGGCGGAGTTGGGGCTGGTAACTCTCCAGAAGGGAAGGGCTGCAGGAGGCTGGCGCTAACTCAGACATCTGAGCTCCACCAGACCAGGGAGTCTGCTCACATTGTTCTTGTCAGGTGGAGGCTGGTGTTAGATTTTGAGCGCTCACAGAGCCAACAGTAGTGGGAGGAGTCAAGGGATGCACAGTCTCAGGACCAAGGCTCCTCAGATGAGCCGCCTAGCTCTGCTGTGCCCAAGCTCTCCTTAAAGGCATGATGGCAACAGGCCAGCACCTCGCTGATGTGGACAAACCCACCCCAGCAGAGGGGGGAGCCCATTCCCTTGTATGCTTTCCAATACTTGATGCTGGCACATTTAGACTTTTTGCCAATCTGATAGAAAGAAATGTCAAATTAATTTGCATTTCCTTTCTTTTCTACTAATAAATTGAGTATCTTTTAGTATGTGAGTTAACCCTTCATGGTTCCCTTCAGAGCCTTTTCTTATTTTCTTGTTGAAGAAATTATATACTGTATCAATTCTCCCTTTATTATGGATGCTCTTTGTGTGTGTTTATTATGTTGTAAAGGTCTATTACACATACATGTGTAAATGTGTGTGTATGGTGTATGGTGTAATTTTTTTTTTCTTTATCTCTCACTTCTCTTTTAACTTCCTTCAGACAGTGCTTTCTTTCTTTTCTTTTTTTCTTTCATATTTTAAATAAAGTCTCACCAAGTAGCCCAGGCTGGCCTTGAACTCGTGACCCTTTGCCTTCCTTAACTTAGCCTTTCAAGGGCTGGGATGATAGGTGTATGCTACCACATCTGCCTTTATACAGACTTTTCCACCCTGGAGCTAAATTTATGAATTTTTTTGCCTCTCAGTAAATCAGTTTCAACCTCTTCAAGGTCATGGATGTATTTGTCTGTCTTCTACTCCTTCAGCAAAAAAAATTTCTTCATTAATTTTTGTCAATGATGTGAAAGAGGGAATTTTAATTTATTGTTTCCCAGGTAATAAATTGTTCCAGTCCTTGTTGAATAACCCACTTCTCTCCTTACAGCTCTCATATGCCACCTCTGTTCACATACTAGATTCTAGTCCATACGTGTGTGTGTGTGTGTGTGTGTGTTTTAAATCCTCCGTTTTTGTTCTGAGATATATTTATCTATTCGGGTGCTAATATCACATTATATTTATTAAAATTACTTTATAATATGCTTTGACATCTTGTCAGGCAAATTCCCCCCCTTTGGCTTTTTTCCTTGTTCCAGGCTGTCTTGGCCAGCTTTGAAAGTTTACTCTCCCTTCTGGATGTTGCAGGAGGCTTGTCAAATCAGTTAAAGTCTCCTTCGGGTTTTGATTGGGCTTGTGTGGAAGTTACAGGCTTTACTGGGGGTTAAAATGGTAATCTTAGCGTGGTGACATGGCCCAGGGAATGCATAAGGAAACTGCTGAGTCACTAGCTGGCTCTTGGAAGAAGATAGCATCCATGCCCTCTGCATGGCGGAAGCTGCCAGGCCCTGGCTCCCGTCCTCCCTCCCTGTCTCCTTCCCTTCCTTCCTTTCTCAACACAGATTTCTGTCTGCATTGGACAGGGTGATGGCCGTGGTGGGCATAAGAAGTCAGACAGGGGCGGCACACAGACAGCAGGGGCGGGAAGTCCTTTTTACTCCTTAGGCTTCGGGACCAAAGACTTCCTGACAGCAGCATGGTGAGACCTGGGGAGAGGGGACAGGGAAGAAGACAAGGAGGAAGATGGCAGGGAGGGGTCAGTGCCTGTTGACGTCGGCAGTCTGTGTCTCTGACAGGACTGACAGACAATAGCTTCAGTTTACAGATTTGAGAACTTGGGCTCAGCCAGCTTATGTGGGGCCACAGCCAGCAAGCTGTGGGGTTAGGATTGGGACCTGGATTTCCCTGAGTCTCACCCTGCCTCTTCCTCTCCAGGGCAGGAGAGTCTGATATGGCAGAGGTTTGTGTGGGGACGGTGACCACCTGCCTTAGCGTGCTTTCTGTTACTGTGATAAACACTGAGCAAAAGCAGTTTGGGGAGCAGAGGCTCTGTTTCAGCTTACACATCCCAATCACAGTCATCGCTGAGGGAAGCCAGAGCAGGCACTCAAGGCAGGAACCCGCAGGCAGGAGCTGAGGCCATGGAGGGCGCTGCTGACTGGCTTGCTCCTCATGCCTTGCTCAGTCTGCTTTCTGATACAACCCAGGACCACCAGCCCACAGAGGGCTGGTCCCTCCCCCATCAGTCATCAGTAAGAGAATGCCCTATAGACTTACCCACATGCCAATCTGATGGAGGCATTTTCTCCATTGAGATGCCCTCTTCCCATATAGCCTTAGCATGTGTCAAGTTGACGAAAAACTAACCAGAGTGCCATCTGCTAGATCCATGTCACCAAGGTTGAATGAAGCAACCGTGCTTGTCACCAGCCATCTTCCTGGTTCAGCTGGAATGGACTCTGCTTCTCGTTCAGAGTGATCACAGGCCGAGGGAGCCGTGGAGCCAGCCACCCTTTCTCTGCAGTTCTTCCCCAGCCTCAGTTGGTTTGGATCAATAGGAAGCCATTGGGCTTGCATTATTCAAGCCCATGGAATATTCAGGCGGCTGGGCAGAGGAACAGGCCTGTCAGCACTGGCGAGCTGTTCCCTCCCAAAATGGCCCCATGGGCTGGGGCAGCCGCAGGCTCAGAAAGGCAGCCGGTGCCTCAGGCTGGGACAGATGGGGTATCCTGTCCTGACCCAGGAGGGGGCTCTGCTGTCTCCACCCCCTGATGAATATCTTCATTTAGGGAATGCATTATTGAGTACAAGGCCTCTTTCCAGCCAGACTCTTGGACAAAATAGCCCAGCTGTGTCCCCACTGGTAGGGGGCCCCCAGTGCCAGCAAATTGACTTTGAGCACACTGGGTCTGTGAAAACTTTTTGTAGTCAAGGACAACCCCTGTGGGGGCCTCACTTCCAGGAGGAAGGCCTGGGACACCCTGATTTTAGCACTATTGTTCCCCGGGTGATGGCAAACAGGGCAGGTCCATCAGATTGACAGACAGCCCTGGTTCTCAGTGGTTGTGAATGTCACCATTTCCCTGCAAGAAGTCGAGTACTAGATTCCATGATCCCAAAAACAGGCTATGAGTTGCTCTTGAAACCTGGCCCTCTGGATCCCTAGGACACGAGTCTCAGGGGAAGGAATGTTGGAGACTAGGCTAGAATTCCAGGATCACAGTTTGAGGATCCTGCTGGGTACAAGGAGATGTTTCTGGAGCCTGGCACTCCCGGTCTGGGAAGAGGACATCCTTCACACAGAACTCACTCACACTGCCTCTTCTGGGACACAGCCTGTGATGATTCATCGTCATTGTCAGTGTGACTGGATTTTGTGTCACCATGGGAACACACCTCCAGGCAGGTCTGTGAGGATCAGACAGGTCTAACTGAGGAGGGGAGACTCATCTTGAATATGTGGAACCATCCCATGGGGTGAACCAATAGTGGCTGTAAAGGAAAAAGGAGAAATTGAGACGAGCTCCAATGTCCATCTCCCTCTGCTTCCTGACTGCAGATGTGCTGTGATCAGATATTGCACACTCCTGCTGCTAGGCCTTCTTCACCAGGGAGGACTGTGCCCCCCTCAAACCACGAGCCTAAGACCAGGGAGGACTGTGTCCCCCTAAACCACGAGCCTAAGACCAGGGAGGGCTGTGCCCCCTTAAACCACGAGCCTAGGACCAGGGAGGACTGTGCCCCCTTAAACCACGAGCCTAGGACCAGGGAGGACTGTGTCCCCTAAACCACGAGCCTAAGACCAGGGAGGACTGTGTCCCCTAAACCACGAGCCTAGGACCAGGGAGGACTGTGCCCCCCTAAACCATGAGCCTAAGGAAAACCTTTCTGCTACAGTGCTCTTCCTCAGGTGTTTTGTCGCGGCGTGAGACATGTCATCAATACAGAGCCCATTCAGGAAAACACAGTGTACGGACAGGGAGCCTCGTGGGAAGAGTGAGGCAGGGGCCTTGTTTTGTCCTTGAAGGTTCAGATAAAAAGGGAATGGTGAGAGGTTCTTCGAACCACGTGACCAGTTGCATCGCCCCCAGGGGCCATCACTGCCGTTGCCTTTCTGACCTGGGTGCAGGTAGCTGGTCCTTTCCCTTGGCATTATCTGATGACCTTGGAACTCAGGAGAACAGGAGGTTCCGGGCATGGCAGCTGTGGTTTGCTTTCAAGTCTCCCCGAGTGTGACTTTCCTATGCTCCTTCCTCTTCACTGATGGGAAAGCTGAGGCCAGGGTGCCCTCTCTGGTCCAGGCCAAGGTGTCCACATACCAGACCCATTCACATTTAGAGCTGGGTGGTCCTTTGCTGGAGGCTGTCCTGTACCCTAAAGGACACTCAGGAGAATTCTTGGTTTCTAGTCGAGATCTCTGTCATCTTGCTCCATGTTCCCTGGGTAGAGGGGACAGACTCCCTCCATCCATGAGCTATTAGTATGTGGAATAAGCTTCTGTGTCGAGGGGACAGACTTCCTCCACCCATGAGCTATTAGTATGTGGAATGAGCTTCTGTGTCTTGGTTTTCAAGACGGGCCTGTGGCAGCACGAGTCTGGTCCCTTTTCTCCATCTATCAAGTGATGCCCCTTCTAAGGTCTCGAAAGAGTAACCCAACTTTCCTCTTCACAGAAGAGGAAACACAGGCCTGGAACATTCAGAGAGTATAGTTGTGGGCAGTCACACCGCTAGTCAGAGAGAAAATTAGTTAAATTTCTCTTAACTCTCCCACATCATGTCCTCTAAGCTCCTGAACTCTAGCCACCCATCGACGAATAGCAGAACTTATTTAGCTACATCTGCAGACTCTGCCAGATGCTGGGAAAACAGCTGTTAACAAGACACCCAGGCAGCTGGGAAAAAGCACAGAAGCAGGAGGACCAAAGTTCTGATTCCCCAGGGCCCGTGTGAAACTGTACACGGTGTGCCTGTAACCCCAGCGTTCCCTTGTAAAGATGGGTGGTAGGAACAGGAGAGCCCCCAAAGTTTTCGTGTCAGGTACGCTGGCACGGGCAGCCATGGACAAACAAGAGACACTGCTCCCAACAAGATGAAAAGCGAAGAACCAACATGAGGTTGTATTTGACCTCCATGCAGGTGCTTAGTGTGCAGGCTCTCCCTTCTGGGACCCCATGCATAGGCACACATACAAGCCACATACAGCTCTTACCTCGACATGTGCAAATGAGTAACGGAATCTCCAAGGATCCCTGTTCTCACAGATCTGAGATTCCAGTAGTGTGTGTGTGTGTGTGTGTGTGTGTGTGTGTGTGTGTGTGTGCTCATGTGGGTGCACGTGTGCACATGTGACAATAGTCAAGCATGCAGATGGGAATCATGGTTGGAGCAATGTGAGGATCCCAGGGTTGTTCCACAGACCCTGCCTCAGCTGGGCTGGTGCCTCAGCTCTCAAAACCAATACTAATAAATCACCAGTGTTTCTCTGTCCACCTTGTCGTCTGAAGGAAGTCCAGAGCAGTGCTAGCTCCTGGCCTGTCCTCCAGCCTGTGATGCTCAGTTTCCAGCTCTGGGCAGCCCCCCCCCCAGGGTACTTTCTCATCATCTCATAAGCATCTAGCTGCTGGTGGGGGCCCATCTGCACAAATCCGGACCCCCATAAATGATGCATTGTCCATCCCTCCTACATGGAGGCGCTGGAGGAGTTACAGCTACCATTATCTGACACTGTGCAGGCAGGCAGCCCAGCTGTTTCTGCTCTGGCCTCTCCTGGGACAGGCAGGCAGGCAGGGACAGGTTTAGCCATGGGAGGACCGTGAAATACTCCACTTCTCCGGGCCCTAATCCATTCTTTGTCACTCTCTGCCATGGAGAAGTTATCTGTCCACAGCAGGTATGGCTGTGGAGCCTGACTAGCTGGCCCAGCACTTGAAAACACAGATGGAGAACAAACAGGCCTGGGGAGGGGGAGCAGGTGTGAAAAGGGCTGTCTTTGCATACACTGTGGTCGGGGCTGGGTGCTCTAGGCTTCCTCTCTGGGTCCCTTTTCACTCCACTGGGCTCTTGCCTCCCTGGTATCTTTGAGTCCCTGAGTCCCTGATAAACGGCTGGTTATCCTTTCCTGATTTGCTGGACCTCTCTTACTTCCTTATTTGTCTTCCTCCCTCGAATGTGAGGTCTATTGTAGGTGGGACTTCATGATCATCCATGACGCTGGGCCTTAAGGACTGTTGGCTGCATGTTGAATGAATTGCGGATCGGGCATGGTGATATCATCAATTGTTGAATGACAAGTGTAAGTGATCAAGGCTGAATGAAGACACAGATGAGTACACAGGCAGGCTGGAGGCTCTCTTCCCGTCTGTGAGGAGAGTGTGGATAATCACTGCTGCCTTCGAGCTGAGGAAACCCGGTCACGAGGGCTGGCACACATCTCCCAGCTTCCTTTGGAATACTTGCTATCCTTGAAGAAAGTATGGCCGAGTGACTTCTTAGTTTAATGAAGCACATGTGTATGTGATGAGTGTCTCTTCTAGGTGAGAGCTCTAACGGGCAGCAAGAGACTCAGTGTCACGGTCCCCTTTATGAGGGTGGTGGAGGCATGAATCAAAGGGACTCTATGCTGCCTGTGTGATGCAGGGTTCTCTAGAACAGAATAGCGTGTGCGTGTCTGTGCATGTGTGTGGGTGTGTGCGCATGTGTGTGTTGGCTTGTACTCTAGGAGCTCAATCCAACAGTGGCATATACACATTCGAGAAGCAACGGACTAGGTCCACACTCAGCCCAGGAACCCCAGCAGTCCCAATCTGGCACAATAATATGGAAGCTCCTTGAAAATTTGCTAGTGACATGTCCAGCAAAATGGCCCAAAAAGCTGTAGGGAGGGAGCAAGGCAGGCGCAATAGACAGTTGCTCAGAAAGGAAAAGAGGGGCAGGCACACCCATACTGCTTTTTCCAGGTTGCCTTTTTCTTCTTCACCTGGGTACCTGGCCCCCTCCATGCCTTCTCTCCCCTACATCACTGTCCTTCTGTCAAGTGTCAGTCATCTCTTTAGACCAGTCAATTTGATAGCCCAAGCCAGCCACCCCGCCATCCCCGGTTCCCCGAAGGACAGGGACAAGCGGAGCTGCCGTCAACACGCTGTGCAGGTGGGAAGCTCTCCGGGGGTCCAGATGTGTTACTGCAGCGTGGTGCAGCCCAATCTGACTGATGCTAACTGTGTGTCATCTCGGAGGGAGAGTGGGAGTCCTGGCTCACCACAGTTGCGGGGGACTTCTCTTCCCAGACGCCAGGGATACTGTCTAGGGACAATGGAGACATTTTTCTCTAGCTCTTTCCCAGTTGGCTCTGCCACAGGGAAGCAAAGAAACCCAGACATGAAGTCATCACTTGTTTGCGACGAGAGAGCAAGAAAGAAAGGCACGGCAGTATTGTGTTTGCCCTATTAAGGATCATTTTCTCATTACAATTTCCCCTCCTAATTGCTAATTTTTCCAGTTTCTCCAAAAATCATTCCACTTCCGCTTCGTCCCCCTCCCCCACAAGAGCTGGTGCTTCGAGAAACCGACACAGATGGGCCAAAGAGAAACACACATGCTTGTTTTTAATTTACTTGGAATCCTCTTTTTTTTCTCGGTGCTACTGGGACGGGCAGCTGCCAGGCTCTTTTGGCGACGTGGCTGGGGTCTCAGCCTTGAGGACTGGCCCAGTAGAGAAAGAAGGTGCTCTGTCCCACTGCAAGCCGCTGTCCCACTGAGGCTCTGATGTTCCGGCAAAGGCAAAGACTACTGAGGGTCCAGGGCACATGGTGTAGAGTCTTGACTCCCGGAAGGTCCTTGACAGTAAACTCCACGTGGTCCCTGGGGTTGATCTACGGTACCAGCCAGGCCTCTGCTACCCTCCTCTATGGGGAAGGAACAGTTGTCACCCCTATTTTCAGGAGGAAAAACAGATTCAGGGAGACAAGTCATGTGGGCCAAGCCTGCTCCCTTAGGCACAGTCCACGTGTCTGTGTATCTGTGTGTCTGTGTGTTGATGTGTCTGGTCCACAGGCTCCTTCTGCCTGGGCTGGTGTGGAGTCCATCAGAAGTGACGGAAGCCTGTCCCGCACTGTGCCCTTGCTTGCGTGTGTGCACAGGTGTGCATGTGCGCCTATGTGTGAAGGTCAGAGGCTGACTTGTGTTCTCAAGCACTGTCTACCTCTACCTCACTGGTTCTCAACCTTGCTAACTCTCTGACTCTCTAATACAGTTCCTCATGTTGTGCTGACCCCCAGCCACAGAATTATTTTCATTGCTCTTTCATAACTGTAATTTTGCCACTGTTATGAACTGTGATGTAAATATCTGATATGCAGGGCATCTGATTGTGACCCCTGTGAAAGGGTCGCTTGACCTCGAGGTGGAGAGCCTCTGCTCTACCTTGCTTAGTGTGTGTGTGTGTGTGTGTGTGTGTGTGTGTGTGTGTGTGCTCCACAGAGGACAACTTTTGGGAGCTGCCTCTCTCCTACCATGTGGGACCCAGGGATCAGTTCAGGTTGTCAGTTTTGATGGCATGCGTCTTTACCCACTGAGCCATCTTGCCAGCCCTCCACTCTATTTTTTGAGGCAGGGTTTCTCAATGAACTTGAGCACGATTACGGCTAGAACGACAGGCCAGGAATCCCCAGAGACCCTCAGTCTCTACCTCCCTGGCGTCGGGTCTGCCATAACCCAGCTCTTTCATGTGGGTGCGGGGGTCTGAAGCCAGGCCTGTTTATTTGCACGCCAAACACTTTACAGCCCTTCTCTGAGAAGGTCAGCAGTGTCTGTCCTCACTGGCCACGAGCCACTTTGTGCTTCCTGAAATCCGCATTGCTGTCTAGGCCTGTTGTGCAGTGTCTTTACAGGGCATTCGGCCTCGAGGCCTTTGGGAGATGAAAATGATTAAAGTCATCTGGGTAGAGCCTGTGCTTGGGTCCGAAGCTTCATAAGGAGAAGCCATACTTAGCGTCTCACACCAGCAAGCCCAGCATTTGGGGGGCTGAGGCAGGAGGATTGCCACGTGTTTAAGGTCAGCCTGGACTCACACCCTGACCCGGAACTACAACCATGAATCAGAATGAACCTCTTCATAACTTACTCAGCCTGTGCTATTGTGGTAATAGCAAATGTCCTTAAAATAAATCAAGCAAAACAAAAGCGCCAGATTCCCTCGCTCCTCAGGGGTCCACTTCCCCCCTCCTGTCAGAGGACATACAAACTGGCGGGACCCACAGACTGATGTTTGGGACTGTAGGCCCAGGATTCTCTCATGGGTCTCTAGGTCGGTGAGACAGTAGGGACAGGAAATTCTGACGTGGCATTAATTAGAAGCTGAGAGCCATAGCCTGGCAAGCAGAAAGCAAAGTGGCACAGAGTGTTTGGGCTGACTCTGTTGCACCCCCAGCTCTCAGTCTCTGTCCTGTCACAGGAGGCCACACACCATACTGTCTTCTTAACCACTGGGCACTACATCAGAAACGTCAGGCTTAGCTTCTTGTCTGGCCACAAGTGGACATTACCTTTCGTATACAAACACGTGAGGACCAGAGAAAGCTACCGCTCCCGCCTACCAAAAAGTTGAGTGGCTTCAACGCCTTCTTTTACTGAACTGGAAAACCTAGCTGGAGAGATGGAGGACTGTGGCCCACCTCTCTGAGCGCTAGGATTGTTGTAAGCTTGGCACAGGCTAGGATCACCTGGGAAGAGGAAGCATTGACTGGGAAAGTGCTTCCATCAGACTGGCAGGCAGAGCATTTGATTGATTATTGCCTGGTGTGGGAGAATTTGATTGATTATTGCCTGGTGTGGGAGCATTTGATTGATTATTGCCTGGTGTGGGAGCATTTGATTGATTATTGCCTGGTGTGGGAGCATTTGATTGATTATTGCCTGGTGTGGGAGCATTTGATTGATTATTGCCTGGTGTGGGAGGCCCAGGCCACTGTGGGTGGTACCACTCCAGGCAGATGCTCCTGGGGTCTATAAGAAATCAGGCTGAGCAAGTCATGAGGAGCAAGCCAGTGAGCAGCACCCTCCATGGCCTCCGCGTCAGCTCCTGCCGTGAGTTCCTGCCGTGAATTTCTTTCACGGTGGATTGTAAGCTGTAGGTGAAACAAACTCCCTTCCCCAAGTTGCTTTCGGCCGTGGTGTCTTAGCACAGCAATAAAAGCAAAGTAGAACATCTTAGACCAGATGGAGTTCATTCACAGAGCTGAGGCTGGGGGCCTTACATCTTTCCCTCCCTCCATCCTGTCCCCTACATTTTGGGGGTGGGTGAGCGACAAGATCTGCAGCCTAAGATGACCTTGGACTCACTATGTAGCTGAGGGTGACCTTGAATTCCACATCTTCCTAACTTAGACTTCCAAGGGCTGGATTATTGGTACTACAGGTATGCAATGCCGTGTTTGGCTCCCTCTCCTCACACCTTTCCCCTCCCTTCTGTTCCCTCCCCTTCTTCCCTTTTCCCTCAAAAACAACAACAACAAAATCAAAAACAAAACAAAATAATTTTTTTTGGAGAACTTCGCACATTAGCCTGGCATCTTTATCATTCTTCTCCCTCCAAACTCATAGTCTCTTCTTTGATTATTACTGTCATACATACACACATGTATGCATACACATATATGTACACAAGTTTATACTGAGTTTTTTTTTTTTTTTTTTTTTAAGGTTTGTTCCTGTGTTTATGTGTCCAAGGCTGACCACTTGGGATTAGACCACCTATGTGGGAGTTCAGCCCTGGGGGAAATGGATCCCCCATCTCTCAGTAGAACTGCCACCTGGAGTTCTTCATCTGTGGGCAGAACCATTACAATTTTCCTTGTCCACGTTGATGTGTCACTTCTGTGCTGGTCTTGCGCAGGCCGCCATATTGTTTTGAGTTCATGGATTGTCTATGTTCTTCATGGACACCTTTAGAGCAGCATGGCAAAGGATTCGTGAGGCAGAAGTATGCTGAGTCATGGCTTGCCCTCTGAGTCTTCTGTCAAGGTTACCAAGACTGGTCAGCAGCAGAAGCTCCCGAAGTTGGCTTCCAGAAGTTCTGTGTGTAGGAGGCTCTAGGTTAGAGTTAACATCACGGGGAAGAGAAGGTTTGGACCGAGAAGTGCATTTAGGATGGCATTGTCTGTCACTTTAGTGGCTGTCCTTTATCTTCGCTGAGCTAATGGTGACTGTCATTTTGTGGGGGTGACCAAGTATTCAGTGGACCCCATGAACACGAGGCCTGCTCCTCTCTGCTCTATGCCTGAAGACCAGGTCTTCGCGGGGACATGGCCCGATGAAAGAATGAACAAAAGACAACTCTCTGGAGTCCACAGGGTTTCTTGACTGGCCTTCATTTCCTGACTTCCCTTTATGGCCAACTGTTATCACCACTGTCATTTTATCCTTCACCTCCCCAAGAGGTCAGGATTTCTGGTTTATAGATTTGAAAATGGAAGCTGTGCAGTTGGTGTGGACACTATTAGCCACATGGAATTATTTAAATGAAAGCAAATCCAAATGAACTAAAATGTGAGTTTGGGCCTCTCAAGCCCCTCCCTTGTATTAGCTACAATTTCAAGAGTTCTGTGGCCAATGGTAGGCAGTGGCTTCTGTTTTAACCAGCATGGCGCAGGATATTTATAACTCTATGGCCAGATGTGTGAGGAGATGCTGTGGGAGGTAAGGGTAACAGCCGTATTTTCCTGACTGCTGGCCCAGGGTGGTTTGCTAGGATAGTTCCAGGTGCTCTGGGGGGAGGGGAGAGACCTGTGCTGCTCTTTATTAGGCCACGTTGTTTGGTGAACTTTTCTGTGTTTGCTCTGTGTTTCGTTCTACCCTGGTCACCATCCAAGAAACCTACAGCCCTGGGTGCTCACTCAGAACTGCTGGCCTTGAGTCCTTTGGGGCTTTCAGGACTCCTCCCTTGGGCATCAGCAGCCTGACTTACCTATTTGCCCACTCCAAGAGTTGCTTTGACCAAAAACTTTTCAAGAAGCGCGGTGAGGAGGGAGGGTTTACTCTGCTTCGTAACTTGAGGCAGCTGATTACACAGCACCCAGCAACAGGAAGCAAAGAGGGATGGACTGCTTGGTTCACTTTATTTTATTTTTTAATTACACACACACACACACACACACACACACACACACACTCACACACACTCACACACACACTCACACACACTCACACACACTCACACACACACTCACACACACACTCACACACTCACACATACTCACACATACACTCACACACACACACTCACACACGCTCACACACTCACACACACACACACACACACACACACACACACACACACACACACACACACAGACACGCACACATATGTTTGAGATAGGGTCCTCAGCTAGCCTGGAACTCTCTATGTAGATCAGGCTGGCCTCAAACTCATAGACATTTGCCTGCTTCTGTCTCATAAGTTCTGGAATGAGAGGCATCCTCCACTATACCTGATATATTCTTCATTTTATGCAGCCCTGGAGCCCAGCCTATCAAGTGATGCCTCCCACATTTAGGGTGGCCTGCTCCACCTCAGTTAACATGAACTGGAAAGTTCCTTACAAACAAGCCTAGAGCTTTGCCTTCTGGGTGATTCTCAAGGCCTCCAGGCTGACAATATTCATCATGGTGATGCCTAGATGGGGGAGGAGGGCCAGACTCTGCTCTGCCCCCTCAGGATAGGGAGTTCTGGATTCCCTCACAGGAGCAGGACGGACTGTCATTTCCACACACGTAGTGGGTGTAGTAGGCTTGCAGCGAGCTTCAGCTGCTTCTGAAATAAACTGGAAAGCTATGGCTCTTGTCCATATTATTTGTTTTATGGATGTTGCCTTAGACTGAATGTCCATGTCTCCTATAAACCTGTATGTTGACTCTGTCTTCCCAGGTGAGGATATGGGGGTGCTATTTTTGGTGGGTTACCCATCCTGAGAGCAGAGTCTTCATGTGTGGATTAGCACCCTGGTTGTGGGGCCATCCTGCTTCCCTTTCCCCTCCCTCTCCTCCTCCCTCCTTCCACTTCCTGCTGTCTCTTCCTTCCTAGTTAATATTAAATGTATTTATTAATACTATTTAATGCTATTATGCTATTATGTCTCACAGTATTAATAAATAAACCCAGTAAATAAAAGAAAAAAATTGGAAGGATGTAAACATAGACTTTGCCTTCGTAAAGGTAAGTTTTATATATAAAGGTTAAGATGACTGGGCGTTTGTAGAATGGCCACAGAGTGAAAAAGAGCCTGCCTTCACCAGGGCCTGACTTTGCAGGTCCTGGGTCTTTTGCCACTGAGGTAGCTGTTGGCAAGGCACCCAGTCTAAGGTGTTTTGATAGCCCTGGACATACCAGGAGGCCCAGTGATGACAGGGCCCTTGCCCAAGGTCAGAGAAGAGTTCTGCTCCCACTGCAGGCTCCCTCTCACCCTTCATACCCTCTGTGAGCTACCCTGTCCTCCGCAGGGCTGTGCTGGCCCCTCTCGATGAGAAAAGCTGTGAGGATGTGTTCCTGAGAGGTTTGGGGCTTCATCTGGCTAGGGACATCGGTACTTTAACTGCCCAGAACCAACGCGCCTTGCAGTCTCAGATGCCAAATTCCTCTCCTGCCTCCACCTCAGCCTTGGCCTCTTTTCATTCTTAGGTTGCCTTTGGCTTATTTCCATAGCGTCCTGTCTATCTGGTCTTCAAGTTACATCCCCTGTCCCCTCCCCAGAAGCCAGAAATGTCTCTACTGTAACATACACAGGACCTCAGCTCCCCAGGGCAGTGGGGCAGATGCTGAGCGGGGGAGGTCTAAGCAGTCATCTTTAGGAATGATTGTAAGGCTGGACATGCCGCGTGGGTTGATGAAAAGTGTATACCAGGACTGTAGGGGAAGAGCATGTGTGTGAGTCCCCTGGCTACTCCTGATCACAGATGAACATGAAGTCCTCATGGGACCCTTGGGCTTCCACAGTCTAGCTTGCTGTCCCCAAGCCACTCAACACGCTTGATCTGTTTCTTCCCCTCTGTCCTTCATCCACACATGTACAGAGCTCCCCCTCCCCACTTAAATCCACAGACACCCAGCCCTTCTGTCTCAACTCCTGTCATCTCTCTCAGGCAATTCAGGGTACGTGTCACCCTCAGCTCTGAGCGTGCTACTGTGCGTGCAGGGATATTGTGTCCCAGAATGGTCAGCTAGCAACTCTTAGAGCAGTCTGGTCACAGTGGCAGGCAGTGAGCGGGGCTGGCGTAGGCAGAAGGGAAGGGATATCTCTCCTTCCTTTATCTGCCCCTCTTCCTTGGCTGCCTATATTGTCTCTTTCCAGATCACTTCATGTGTCAACAGACGTGACGTGTGCAGCTCCTAAGGGGCTTTCATTTGCCACCTGGGCTAGATGCCCCCTCTAAGACTGTCACCAGAGGCCAGAGGCAGCTTGTTCAAGAACCAGTGGCTCTGGGCCTGGCTGTACAGAGGAGAAGGGAGTTTCTAGGTACAGAGGATGAGTGAGGGCTTCAGTTACGGGATGGCCAGTGAAGACCAGGCCAAGTCCTCACTCTGCTGCATGCAAACACTGGGTTCCTGTGCAGGAATGCTGAGAGTGAAGGGAGGCCCAGAAAAGCAGAGGGGAGTGGGTTCTGATGGCCTTCTGGATAACAGGTAGACACAGGGTGTCTTTCATTCTCCCCAACCCTCGTGATGCTTCCATGTATAAAGATGCCATGTCCACTTACAGTGTCCCAGCCACTGACAACCCGCTGAGAGCCTGGAGCACTAGGAGCCAGACATGATTCTCCACCCCTCATCCCCAGAGGCCATTGTTCTTATCTCCTGTACAGAACAGTAAAACGGAGCTCAGAGAAGCTAAAGGACTTGCCTAAGTTGACTTGGCCAGTGGGCGGTCCACTCCAGTTTCACACCGGGCCTCTGTGCCCCCACCCCAACCTCGCCCTAAGCTCTGAAGACAGCGCAGTTGAGATTTAATCATTACCTCCATGGCCTTTCAGAACGTCAAGGAGATGGCTGTGCAAGGGAGGGGCGAGCCTCTCCTTCATGTTTCTAGTGCCCTGGAGTTTTCTCTGCCTCCGTATGTTAAAAAGAAAGAAAACAATCTAACGACAACAACACAGAGAAACTTAGATCATTTTGAAAAAATACAAAAAAAAAAGTCTGACTTATGTGAAATTTAATTTAATTTATTTTTATACCAGCAGCTGTCAGTTCAAAGAACAACAACAAAGTAACCATCTGTGCTTAATTTCATCAATCCACTGTCGATGGTCACGTGAGCAGGGCTTTTGGACTGAGGCAGAGCACGTGGCCATGTCTCAGCCCCTCCTGCCCCCAGGTCCTCTGTCCAGGCAGGAAGGAGAGCTGGTGGCCTGATTTAGGACACCAGGGTGGAAAAACGGGTGGCCCCTCAGACGGCAACCCTGACCCTTCCATTCCTTTGGTCTCGCTTTGCCGGTGTGGATGAGCATTTGAGCCCTGTTGGAGCATGAGGGGAAACTGGGGAAACTGTCTCCTTGTTCTTTGTTGCTGTTTTTCAAGACAGGGTTCTCTGTGTAACAGCCCTGGCCTTTCTGGAACTCACTCCGTACACCGGGCAGGCCTGGAACTCACAGAGATCCTCCTGCCTCTGAAACTGAATCTCAGAGGGGGTTCCTTCATTCAAGTAGAATCAGACCGTGGTTTGTTCAGTCCCTAAATATACATTATGGACACATTATGTGACCTCCCTGAGCTATAAGCTATGATAAAAAAAAAAAAATCTGTGGGGCCAGAGGGTTCCTGTGTACTGGGAGCCTGTAAGAATCAAGGGAGACTCAGCTGAGGTAAACAGTGGCACCCACCTGTAATCCCAGCACTGGGGAGGGCTCACCAGGACCATTAGGAGTTCAAATCCATCTTTGTTTGAGACCCTGCTTCAAATGAGAGAGAGAGAGAGAGAGAGAGAGAGAGAGAGAGAGAGAGAGACAGACAGAGAGAGAGAGAGACAGAGAGAGAGAGAGAGAGAGAGGACACTTCTAGCAAAAGGGTTAATACATGCTCTATAACTAAGCTGCATGCAGTCTACTGCTGACCTCTGAGTAGGAAGAGGTGGCCTTCACTGCCCCAGGCTGGCACTTTTTGGGGCTCCCTCTCCAAAGGAATCTCCGTGGCAGACAGTTCTTTTCTTTCTAACATACATGCCTAGACCCAAGGTTTACACCACACACACACACACACACACACACACACACACACACACACACACACACGGAACTGGACTACAGTGGACCATGTTCCTCTTAAATAGTGGTGCCCAGTCTGCCTAGAGGTGTTCAGAGCTCTGGCAGACCCGGAAGGAAGGATCTCAGTGTCAGGGCTAACTCTGGAACACTGGGGCTTAGACATGCCTCCCTGCAGATGGAGACATGGACTTCCAAAGGCACAGGCGGGGTCAGCTATGGGACTGGCCTGGAGTGAAGGCCACCTTCTGTCCCTACCCAAGGTGCAGCCTCCGACTTTACCTGTCCTGCATGACCAGCTTGTCGCCCACCATGGCAGCCTATCCTCTCTGAAGTGAATTATAGTTTTGGCGTTTTCAACAGACACCTGGTTTGAGCTGATCCAGTTCCATGGCGGCGCTAGCAAGAGTGTGACTTGGGTAGACTCCTCCTCACCTTCAGCAGAAGACAAGGCTCATCACTGAGGAGTTTTGGGAGGGCCGCCTGGCAAATCCCCGCTCTGTTTACTGTGGAGTGAAAAGAAGTAAGAGTGAGCGAGTCAGAAATACAGATCAAGAGAGTCACATTTTAAAGAGAAGGGGGGGGATGCTCGCCAATTGGCTTGTCATCTTCTCATTAAATAACAGATGGCGGCTGAGTCACTGCTCCCGGCAGCCGGGACGCTGCTGGCCTGCTGGCTCCCTCACTGGGGCCCAGCCACTCAGGACGAGGGGGCCTGTGGGGGGAGCAGAGGCGGAGGAAGCCTCACTTCTACTCCCTCCACCCAGTCTCATCCCCACTCCCCAACACGCCAGCGCCGAAATGCTGACTTATCTATCCATTCTTTTTATTGTCCGCTCAACAAATGGTCCCCCAGAGTTCCTGTGTGCCCTGGGTTGGAGACAACACTCACACCACAGAGGCCGGGCCCGATCAGGGAGTCTGCAAATTAGCACGAGGGTAGTGCCATGGGGTCAGTGTTATAGAGGAGGGGGTCCGAGGTGTAAGGAGAACAAGGCCAGGCTCAATACAGGATAGGGGCTGGGGCTCCTCCCTTCTAGGGACCCCTAAAGCAAGCCACCCTGGGAGATGGCTGAGTGACTTACTGGGAGACTTCTTTCTCCCTTCATTCTTCACATTCTGCTTCCAACAACCCTTCCCCACACATACCCATTAGGTCCCTAACTGGCCAGCCCTGGTAGGCTGGGTCCCTCCTTCCAGAAGCTGGGGTGGAACTGTGGTGACCTTGTAGCTGATAGGCAGTCAGTCACTTGTGCCCCGCCTGGTCTGCTGGCTCTCTCTATTGCTACTTTGGGGGCCTACAATATAGACCCAGCCACGAGGGCCATCTAGATTCTCAACCCACACTCCCCGAACTGCCTCCACATGTCCCAGGCTCAGCTTGAATTCATGCCTGATAAGCTGAAAGGTCTCCTCTTTTAGGACACAAGGCTCTGCTGTAACCATAAAAGCGCTAGCATTGGTTTCTTTCTGACAGGAATAAAATAGTGCATCGTGACTTTGTCAGTCCAGCAGTCTCGGTCACCAGCTGTGATACAGATTCCAGCCTCTGAGGACCCCCCTGGGCTCTGATTGGTCAGAGTTTTGCACTATGTGGAAGTGTGAAAGCTGATTTTAATTGTCAACTTGATACAATCTAGAATCACTGGGGAAGAGGATCTCGTGAGGAACTGAGATCAGTCTGGCCTGTGGGGGGACAGTCTTAGTGACATTAATTGATGTCTAAAATCAGTCAGTACTGTTCCGTTGGTTTGGGTCCCAGATTATACAAAAATGGAGGAAGTGAACTGAGTACCAGCAAGCATGCATTTCTCTCTCTGCTCTCAACTGGGCCTGTGGTGTGATTCCTGCTTCAAATTCCCACCTTCACTCCCTTGCTCCAGTGAACGATAGCCTAGAACCGAGAGCTAAAACAATTCCTTTCTAAGTTGCTTTTTGTCAGGGTATTTTATCATAGCAGTAGAAACGAAACTGAGACAGAAGCCATGACTTTTGTCTACTTATTTAAAATTTAAAACGTTATTTACTGGAGCTGGAGAGAAGATGGCTGAGCTGTTAAGAGCATGTGCTGTTCTTACAAAAGACTCAAGTTTGATCCCCATCATCCATGTTTGGAACCTCACAACTGCCTATAACTCCAGCTCCAGGTGATCAGACATGGTGTGCTGGCCTTCAGGAGAACTGTACTCATGTACACACACACACACACACACACACACACACACACACACACCACCACCACCACCACCACCACCACCACCACCACCACCACACTCACACACATACAATTAAAAATGTATTGTCATTGTGCCTATGTGTGACATGTGCCACAATTGCCACAGTGGTGTGTGTGTGTGTGTGTGTGTGTGTGTGTGTGTGTGTGTGTGTGTGTATGTGTGTGTAGAGGACAACTCTATGGAGTCAATTATCTCCATTCACCTTTGTGTAGGCTCTGGGGATTGAACTTAGGGCATCAGACTTGTATAGCAAGTGTCTTGCTTGCTTAGCCATCTCATTGACCAGACACCATAGCTTTTTAAAATGTTAGTTCTTCAGTCAATGCTTGGGTGGAGACCCCATTGCTGGCTCTGTTGTGCACAGCACGGGGTCCAGTATACTCCTTACCCCTTCCCAGGCTTCTGTACCTGAGCTCAGGAGAGTGAGGCTACATAGCCCAGGCCACAAGGAGGCTTGCAGGCTGGCCATGGAGTGTGGGCTGGTCCATCTTGGCCCATAAGCACACTACAGAGGAGATGGTGGGTGTCTGGGTCACTTGGCTCCCTCCTGAGGATGGGTAGAGGGACCTTGGGATACAGGTGTTGGTACTTTCTCGTGGCGATGCTGTTCCTGCCCTGCAAGGAGGCGTGGTGCATTGTGCCGGATTGTGTCTGGCATTGCTTGTACTCAACTGGAAATGGGAAGTAGCATTCAACGCCCTCCTGCCCCAGAGTTCCTGTCTGACCTGAAACTCCAGGCTGCCTGCCCCCACCTTCTGTACTACTTGTCTGTGGGATAAATTATGAAATTCCTTGCATTTTTTGTGTGTGCAGAACATCTGGTCTGGTTGACCCAAAGCCCTGATGAATGGGCGCCCAGGTCTCTTCCTGTCTGCGCTCCCTGGCCTGTATTTCCCACCTGTTTGAAATTAATATTCCTGGTTATACATCGTGACATGCCCCATTGCTGTGCCACGACCTGGCTTTCCTCCAGACGTCCTCACTGTGCAAGCAGGCCAGTGGACGGGGTGAATGCAAGTCTTGTGGCCTCAGCTGCCCACCCCCTGGCTTCCGGGCACTCTCCTGCCACCTGAGTGTTTCATAGATACCTGGGATTTACCACATCAGGGATGCCATTCCCATTCTTATGCCTGCTCCCCTGGGCTTGCTAAGATGGCCCCCAGTGTCCACCGAAGTCTATCAGCCCAGAGGCTGTTCATCTCTAATCCCCTTAAACTGCCTGCCTCTACCTCCTGGAGTGATCTAGAATCTTCCCTCTGGTGTCTCCCCACCCCCACTACCGCTTGCCAAGACCCTGAAAGGACTCTTTGAGTCCCTTGTCCCTCATGCTCCTCTCACTCGTGCTGCAGATGGTCATGAGACTCGTCTTCCTGTGGCACAAATGTAATAATGTCTCCCTCTGGCTGTCCTTTGTCCTACAGATGAAGTACTTGCTGGAGACTGCTCACCCAGCCCTCCCAGCTGGGGGCAGTCCTCCATCCTGCCTGCTTCCTGCTCGGATCCTTAACCTAGGGAGTGATGTTCTGCTTTCCTCTTGGAATGCTCTTCCTGCCCTCTCCTGTTCCAAAGACCTCAGCGACCCCTCCGAGACAGGAGTATTTCTTTCTATGACCTATCGGGGCAGTGGCCCTCCCCTATTCCGAGGTTTGATTTATGAAATTTCAGATATCCAAGGATTACCCAAAAATGTATGATGGAAATGTATGATGAGCTGTGTACATTGTGCACTGTTCTAAGGACCAACCTCTGACTGCCATATTTATACACACTATATGCCACACGTGGGTGGACCTGTTCCAGCCACCTGTATCCACACTGTACATGGATGGATACAGTGTATCCACACTGTGTAATGATTCCATGTATCCAGGCTATCCTGGATTCCATGTATCCACACAGTGTATGGATACAGTGTACCCACAGTGTGGAGTCAGTGTATCAACGTTGTGTATGGATTCAGTGTATCCTCACTGTGTATTGATTCTGTGTATCCAGGCTATCCTGGATTCAGTGTATCCACACAGTGTATGGATACAGTGTATTCACACTGTGTACACTACCCACCCAATAGCATCACTGCTGGATGATACAGACAGGCAGGGAGCAGATAATCTTTCTCTGATGTGTTTTCAGGTTGTCTGTGGTAGTCCATCCTCATTTGTAAGGCCTGCATCATTCACATCAGCTCAGCTCATGGTGCAGGAATATAGGTCCATCACATCATGGAAAAAATGGAAACACAGTTAAGTTATCTGGAGAGTGAAAGGCTACAGTCTCCTAACTCTTATTATAGTATGTTATTATATTGGTCTATTTCATTAGTAGCAACTGTTTTAATATATTATTGCACCTGGTTTATGAATTAACCTTTATCATAGATATGTATTGGAATGCCCTGGAATTTTTGGTACCTCTGTATTCCCCAGGGGAACCTTAGAATTTGTCACCTACAGTTAAGGGAAGGAAACTATAATTTTCCTTCCACTTGTCAGGTGTCTGCATTCTAGGTCTCTCTGCTGGGCTGTGGTGGGAAGAGGTCCTCCTGCCTCCCTCTGAATTAGTGTAACCATCACTGCATCTCCTCAGGGAGATCCAGAAAGCAACTCAGGACATTTCCAAGTGAAATGCCCTTGACTCTCTACCATTTCTTGGGCTGAATATCTAAATATGCAACCTCTCTATGTGGTAATTGGGCCCTGGGGTGGCAGGGGACTTGGGTCTGAGTTCAAACTCCAGGGAGAACTTCTGCTGGCCAGAAACACCTGTTTAAGGGGCGGGGTGGGGAGAGGTGGTTCGGTGGGGAAAGTTTGCTGTGAGGGTCTGAGTTGGGATCCCCCAGCACATGTCAGTGTGTGCTGGGAAGGCCGAGACAGGAAGTTCCTGGGGCTTTGCCAGCCAGCTAGACCAGCTGAATTGTTGAGCTACAGGTTAAGTGAGATCTGTCTCAACAAACAAAACAAAACAACAAAATAGAGAGTGAAAGAAGACATCTCACATCAACTTCTGGTCTCCATATCTGTATAGTTATGTTCACATACCACACACACACACACACACACACACACACACACACACACACACACACACACACGGTTTTCTCATCTAGCTTTACAGATTCCATTTTGATTATAGCAACAGCTGGTGTTACCCTAAACCAAGGGTCAGTGAGCCACACTCAGGCCATGCCTGCCTCTATAGATGAAGTTCTACTGGAATGAACACATGTCTCTGCACCCACATGTCCTCTGTGGCTGCCGCCATCCTGCCATGGCAGAGTTGTGACCCACAAAGCCAAAAATATTTACTTGTTGAGAAATATTTATCAACAGAAATTTTGAATGCAGCAAACTTTCTGCAGTAGTTACGGTCCACTCTGTCGCTATGTCTGAATGAACTAACACAAGGCTGCCTTTTTCATTTGCATAAAACCCTGGTCAAAAGAGAATTGTTCCAAGGCAGCTGCAGACTGTTGTGCTGGCTGGTGAGCTGTTGTTGGGTGACATAGGCATCTAGATAAATGTCCATTGCCAGCATGATTAGATTATGAAACACCTAGAACATTAATGAGGCACACCTTTGGTGTATCTTTGAGGGCATTTGTGGAAAGAATTAACTGACCCAACCTGAATGTGGTGGGTACCACCCCATGGACTGGGGTCCTGGACTGAGTACAAAGGGAGAAGGAGCGATACAGCCGAGTGCTAGTAAACTTTTCACTCTGCTCACCATTCTGCTGAGGTGTGACCAAGTGGCCTCACCCTCCCACAGATCCAGAGCCACCCTAGTCATATGGGATTTTCCGTGATGAGGAAACCATGGGGGTCCCCATTGAAAACCATGCAACTGTACCAAATGTCACAAGACCCTATAAAACTCCATTGTGTCTACAGTGTCTTGCTCCATCTTGCACCCCAGAAAACAGTGCTCAGGGTAAAGGGTAATGCACAGGTTAAATGGGGTGATGGAGTCAAAATGGACAGAAGGCTTCTCACCCACCTAAAATGCCAAGCTGTATACACACACACACTGAAGCTAAGGCAAGCCAGAGAGATGCTTGCTTGGGGATATTTCTTCATTCCACTTAAGAGTCAGGTCAAACTTGCATGCAATCACTAACCCTGCAGTAACTACTTTTACTCCAGATACCACGAGGCCACAATCTCCTCCCTGCGTAGCTCCAGCTCCCCCAAGGAGCTGGAGAGGAAGTGTTGGAGACTTCTGGGTCCCCGTGCCCAGGATACTTGGGAATGCAGGGCTCTCATCTGCCAACCTCTGGGATGTCACATCTGGTTCATAGAGGTGATAATGTCTGAGCTGCAAGGAACATCCTTCAGTGGGCTAGCGCAGATCCCAGGAGTTTGCTATGCAGTTACCTAAAAATCAAGAACAACAAATTGCCCACTGTGCCCAGGGTTCAGGGCCCAGCTCTTTGCAGTGTGCTGTGGTTGGAAGTCTGAGATCACACCAAGAGAAGCCAAAGGCAGCTTCCACGCCTTTACTTTGCCGATGAGGGAACACAGGTCCAGGGGTAGACAGTTGCTTAGAGGCTAGGAAATAGCTGAGACACCATAACACATCTCACATGCTTTCTTCATTCCTGTCCCATGCCTTTTCCTCATCCCTGTCAGCTTGTCAGAGTGGGATATTCCCACAGGGCTGCTCCAGGGACCAGCTAGGCCACAGGTAGATGGGGATAGACTCTCCAGACACTAGATAACCCAAGAGTCATCTGATGTCCAGAGCACAGTCCTTGAGTACCATTGTTGGATCCTTTGCATGGATCCACACATGCCCAGCTCCATCAATGGCCTCTGGAGCAGACATGGAGGACTTCAGAACACACTGGAGCTACCTTGAATCATGCCAGGTCAGACTTCATCCCATCCCTGTTCTTGGGGAGTGGCTGATCCTGCTTGTATTCCTGCAACTTCCTTTCGGATGAATTGAGGCTTAGGCAGGCCTGGTGACATAGTCATGGGGATTCTCCTCACGGGCCCCGCCTCCTTAGGAATGGGTCTATACCCCACCTGTCACTCAGGGTGGGTCTGCCTCCATGGAGGCCTCTGCAAGGAGAAGTGGCCCTGGGTTGTGCTGTGTGTACACGTTGGGCCTCTAAGTGTCCTAGGCTCTATACCTTAGCGCACTGTGTCTTTCTGTGTCTCAGGTGCAAGTATAAGGGGAAGAATTCATGCCACAGACATGCTGTAAGTCCTGCTCAATGTGTTCTACTCAGGATTCCCCATAGAAAGGTGTTCATGCCACGCAGACCGAGTCCAGCATTCACATGTCACTTTCTTTCCCAGCCATTCAGGACTTATACTACCAGACACACATCTCTTTGAGTGTTTAAATCCATCAGGCTCACCTTTCCTCTCTCCCAGGGGCCCCAGAATAACATAGCCTTCCCTTCCTAAGCTTTGTGGTCATGAGCTGAGTGCTTCAGGAGTGGGCTCACCCAGGCCTAGGCTTCTCATCCCCACCAGTGGGGCCTCACACAAGCTCCCTGAGCTTGGAGGGCTGCATGGCAGCCATTCCAGAAAGATGGCCCTACAGCCCAGCCACTGATACTTTTTCGATTTTTCTTTTTTGGCCTTTTATTTTTAGAAAGTATTTTTAATTATGGATATGCATATATCTGTATATGTCAGTTCGGTACCGGCAGAGGCCAAATGCGTTGGCTCCGCTTGGAGCTGGAGTTACATATGGCTGTGAGCTACTTGATGTGGGTGCTGGGAATCAAACTCAGATCCTCTGGAAGAGCAGTACATACTCTTAACCACTGATCCATGTCTTGAGCCATAGATTTCCCTTTTTGTGCCAGAGTGACTGAATTAGGCAGTGCCCTGGTAACCCAAGAGTGCCAGTTGAGACCTGCTAGTCATCATGTTCTCTCATTAGAAGTGCCTGGGAACATGTCTCTCCAGCTGACCTTACATGGGACCATAACACATACTTTTTTTTTGCAGCCAAGGAAATATAAGCAGAAGTGTCCTGAGGTACTTCCAGGAAGTCCTTTCTAAAAAGCAGGAACATCCTTTAACTCCCTCTCTCTTGTTTCTTGGAGTGTAGGAGTGATGGCTGGGGCTCTAGCAGAGTCTTCCTAGGACTCAAGAGCCATGCTTTCATGACGGCAATGCAGCAAGATAGAAAGAGCCCACATTCTTAATGGCCCCACGTCCTTCAAATTGAAGCCCTGTGTTTAATGCTTCCCTGTGTTATGTGCAAGAGTGAAAATATTTCCTGCATATCTGAGACAGGTTACATTGGGAATTCAGTCATATGTCATTGGACTCCATCCTATCTTAATACATCATGCAAGCTGATTGGTTAAAAGTGTGTGTGTGTGTGTGTGTGTGTGTGTGTGTGTGTGTGCATGTACACAAGTGTGGAAGTCAGAGGTCAACAACTTGTGGGAGCTTTTCCCCCTTCTTTTATTGTGGGGGTTCTGGGGCCTGAACTCTGGTCATCAGGCCTGGCAGCAAGCACCTTTGCCCATTGACCCAAGCAAGCTGATTTCTAAACAAGCAGGGCATTGAAGGCTTCCTAGTTCCCTCCCCAGTGGCAGCTGGAGAACCTGTCTTCTCCCAGGCACAGGCAGATCTCTGTGTGGCTACAATCTGTTGATCCCATCTGCTTTTCATAGGAGAGAGGCGTGGTTACACGGCAGGGACAGAAACTCAAAGCTGGATTAAGGGGACTTTCCCAGAGTGGAGGGGCGTGGGGCTCTGAGAGGACACAAAGAATAGACCCCCATGCCGTGGGACACAGGTGACGGTCTAGTACCATAAGCACAAGGATCTGGGCAGAGCATGGCTGGCCCAGAGAGCCAACAACAAGTCTCCCTAGCCCTGCCTTGTTGGATTTTTTATTTTATTTGTTTGTTTGTTTGTTTGTTTGTTTATTTTATTTATTTATTTATTTTTTAGGAAGAACCATCTAGAACCACACAATCAAGACCCTCTCCACTCAGATGTGTTCAAGGTCCTCACACTCCTTCTCTCACCTAAAGCACACTTGCTATGGGCAGATCCATATACCAAGATGAAATCCGGAAATTGTGTTAGTCATGGGACAAAAAACCTGTTTAAAACAAAAACAAAAAACCAAAACCCTTCCTCCAAAGATCACATGCCATAGAGGGAGTTGGTGGGGGGGGGCTTTCTGAAGGAGGTGGCCCTTCACTAAGTCACTAACTATGAACTGAGTGGAACAACTGTCTCAGGAGATAAGGGTGTGGCTTGTAGTGAGGGGCATGATGGCAAGGAATGGCAGGTGAGGATAGTCTTAGGAGAGAACAGGACAAGAAGAAGAGATAGGGGGCTCAGGTAGGGGGGGCAGGAGAGGGACATTGATAGAAATATGTACTGAGGCCTGGAGTAATGGCTCAGTGGTTAATAGTGTTTGCTGCTCTTACAGAAGCAGAAGATACTGATGAAGCACCTCATAACCACCTGTAACTGAAGCTCTAGGGGAACCTGATGCCCTCTTCTGGCCTCTCTGGGCACTGCACTCACATGCACATACCCACACTAAGGCCCACAGAGACACACATAAAGATATGTAAGGTTAAAGAAATCGTATTGGGCAAGTTCAAATGAGAACTACTTTGAGTGTACTTTAAGTAAATTCCAATATAAGGCAGAAAAGACTAATATAATAGATAGTACACTCTACAAACTCAAACTTTCTAAGGCAAAAACTATCAGACACATTTGGAGTGAGAGCAACTCATGATGAGTTTGTATATATTATGTTAAGTGAAAGGAAGTCAGTCAATAAGAAAGCAGCAGCCATTGCAATAACAATCAATATAACACATCTTATCTTTAAGTATTAATGATATTGACCAGGACCAACAATATATTAGGTCCCAAACACACACACACACACACACACACACACACACACACACACACACTTCACAGACCACAGTTGCTCATTAAATTAAACCACAAATAATTACTTAACTCCCCTTAATGACTATTGGAGCCGGGAATAGAATGCAGTTTACTGAGAATTTGTAAAGTAGAATAAAAACACTATTGTAAGGAAAAAGCTATTCTTCAAGGCAGTCATAGTATTAAATCCATTGTTTATCAGAAAAGAAAGCTAAGACATGCATTAAGTACTTTACTTAGTAATTTAAAAGAGGAGGAGAAAACCCCCTAATAAAATGATAAAGTCTAACTAGACATGATGGACAAATGTGAATTGATTCAGACACTAAATAAATGCCAATAACCTGACTTCAGTTAACTCTGTTTACTTGTTTTAATTTTTTTCTGAGAGTGGGTATCATATAGCCTACACTAGCTCTGAACTCCTGACCCTCTTGCCTCCATCTCCCAAGTGTTACAGCCATGGGCCTGTGCCATCACGTCTGGCTTGTGACTCCAGTTAAATAAAAAACTGGGACGCAGAGGCAGGTGGATCTCTTGAGTTGGAGTCTAGCCTGGTGTACAGAGCAAGTTCCAGGATAGCCAGAGCTGTTATACCTATCTCAACATCCCCCCCAGTAACACACACACACACACACACACACACACACACACACACACACACACACACACACACACAAAGGACCTAAAACTACTCAGATGCAGGCTGTGGAGATGGCTCACTGAGTTAACACACTTGCTTCACAAACATGTGTCCTGAGTTCAGGTCTCCAGAACCCACGCAAAAGCTGGGCACAGCAGCGCCTATCTGCAATCCTGGCACTGGTGTGTGTGTGTGTGTGTGTGTGTGTGTGTGTGAGAGAGAGAGAGAGAGAGAGAGAGAGAGAGAGAGAGAGAGAGAGAGAGAGAGAGAGAGAGAGAGCAAGCAAAGATCCCTGGAGCTCCCTGACACGCCCACACTATGTCAGACGTGTATATTTGTGTCAGCACACATTCATCCACAGGCAGCCCTGGGAGAAGTGTCTTCTACTTTGGGTGGGTTCCTTTACCATCTGTGGCATTCTAGGACCTTCCCTCCTCCACTTTCTTCTGTCTTCTCCTGTCTGGCTCCTTCCCATTAATACCTAAATATCTTAGGAACTTAGCTCTCCTTGGACCCCATATCTCCCATCCCGGGCTTCCATCTTTCTCCATCCTTTGATGGCTGGGCTTGAGTTTTTATGCTCCTTAGGGCTTCAAAAGCTGACCTGCTTCTTGTTCAACCTACTTGTCACTTTTCAGTCTCAATCCACACTGGGTGATACTCTCTCTTCTGGGGCCAAAGCTCCATTCTGTGAGCTTGCAGAACACAGGCCACTGATTCTGTGACCTCTGCTAACCCAGATTTCTCCAACCACAGACTCAGTGATGGTAGCCAGTGCCCTTCCGTGCCTGGGTCTTCAGCTGGGGAACTGCCACTCAGTGGGCAGCCTGCTTCTGGTGACCAGGGGACTCAGGTTTTTCCTTACACTGCGTCTGGTTTTAATGACAACACCAATCCTTCCTGTCCAGGTGGCATTTCCTCTAACCTACCAAGTGTGGGTCTTTTACAAAGCAGAGAGCCCTGGGACCTGTTTATAACTACCTCACTTTGGGGACAAAATGGACACTCAGAGGTGCTCAGTGTCGGATCCACATCTCACAGAGACGGAAACAGTAGGGGTGAGACCAGACTTTGGCCCTTCTCCAGCTGGGTTTTGCCACCCCTTCTGATCACACAGCTCCTGTGGGGTCTCTGTAGGTCTGCTCTACTGCCTCTACGCGCCTGGCGTCTGCCAGCAGGTGATCTCCTAAATCGGAGGCCCGGAAAGTCTCCTCGTTTGCTGCAAACTCTCTTCCTTCCCCGACTGGAGGGTTTCCAGCTTTGTATTCGGGGTCCTGCCAAGAACCTTTCAAATGTTCCCCAAGAAAAGGCCAGACCTGCTCAGTGGGCTCTGTGGCTGGCCAGATACCACCCTCTAACATGCTGCGTAGAAATAAAACATGGAGGTGACAAGCAGCTTGGAGAAGTTGAAATGTCAGCGAGACACCCTGAGTCTCTTATGAGCATGGAACTCGCAGCTGGTAAAGGTTGCCCAGAAAGCAAACTGTTAGATGGGAGCGAGGGAGGTTCCCCGTCTGGGTGCTCTGAGCTGGGCCTCCAGTAGAGAGGGTTTCCCTGCCAGGAGCCCACCTGACTCAAGCAAGCCCGCACCAAGTGCCAGGCGACTCTCTGCCTCTCTACAGAGCTCCAGCCTGGCCAAGTCACTGGTAGGCCCCGAAGCTCTTTTGACCTCACCCCCAAGGGACCGTCTGGGTAGCCTCCTGCCCTTCTCCCTCAGTGCTCTGTCATCTCTTGGCTGACTACTCTTGGAGCATGAAGATGGCCTGTTTTGCCTCTCAACCCTGGGCCATGCTGGGGGCTGGCTCAGGAGTGGCTCCTTCACTTCTTGTTGGGGAGCAAACACCGCTTCCGGGAGGCCAGCATTCCTGATGGAGCTGAGGTCATACCTGTGTGCCCTTTCCCACTGCCCTCTGGCAGCCACCTCTGGCTCAGCACAAGAGTGGCCAAGAGGGCCCATCCTGGAGGTGGATCCACTCAGAGCCCCCCTCGCTCTTTAGGGTGCTGTGGAAAGCTTGTAGCTCCATCTCCTCTTAGATTTGATTTTCTAAGTTTTCAGCCTTGACTTGACAGCTCTTACGCTACCCATCTTCAGTCCCCAGGAGCTCCAGGTTCCCCCCACTGTGTGTGTGTGTGTGTGTGTGTGTGTGTGTGTGTGTGTGTGTGTGTGTGTGTGCACGTACATACCTGTATATGGTTCTCACAGGTCACCTGCAGATGCTTGCATGGAAAGGTGTCCTGGTGTCCTGAGGCAGGAGAAGGCTTTGCCACCTTGACATGAGCCGGCACCTACACCACCTACCTGCCCTGTCTAAATGTATTTGAGGCCCACTTCAGGGCTAAAGTGCTGTGTGGGCTATGAGGCCGGCATTGGTATGGAAGGAGATATACCTTCTGTGTTCTGCTTCTTGGTGGCCTAAAAGCAATGGCAGGGACTTGGTACCTTCTTCAAGCACTGTGGTGGCCTTGTGATGAGCCATTCACAGGTCCCCCTCCTATTGAGTTTAGATTCCAAGTTATGCGGAACTTTCTTTAGTGTTCCACGGCCCCTGGACTTCCCTTCTTGTGCAGAGGTGGGGAAATGAATGGCCAGTGACCCAGGGTGACATGCCGAAGTTTGATGGGAATATGACTTAAACCCAGGTGTGGTGATACTTGTTTGTGATCTAACAAACAAAACTTGCCTGAAGATCAGAGTGCAGAGCTAACCACCAGTTAGCCATAGAGGATAGGCAGCTGTGGCCACACCTTTAATCCCAGCACTTGGGAGACAGAGGCAGATGGATCTCTGTGAGTTCAAGGCCACTGTGAGTCAGTCTAAAAGAGAAACAGAGCTCACACTTTTGACCCCAGCACTTGGGATCATGTGACTTTAATCCCCAGCACCAGGCATGTGGGAGACAAGAGAGGAATGTAAGGCAGGAGGGGACAGGAACTCATTGCAGTCTGGGTAGTCTGAGGAGCCGTGCAGTTTGGAGATGGCATCAGAGGACACGATCGCCGCTTCGGTCCGAGCATTGGCAGAGGTGAGAGCTCTCTAGTGGCTGGCCGCTTTGCTTCTCTGATCTCCAGCTTTAACTGCAATATCTGTCTCGTCTCTGGTTTTTTATTATTCATGCTACACCCAGATGTTTCCAGGCCCATGGAGTAGGTGGGGCCTGCTGAGCACCTATGGTAGGAGATGGGGGTCTCCTCATAGGCAGGTGGGAGCCAGGGATGGGATTTGCTCAGGAGGGTTCTGGGCTGGAAGGTGAGACAGTGACAGAGACAGTGGTGCCACCTCCGCAGGGCTACAGAGAAGCCTTCCCAGCCCTTCAACGTCTGCGTTACATCTTGAGGAAGGCTCCAACAGCTCCATTCTTCAGATGTGGAAACTGAGGTCCAGAGAGGTGGGCATTTGCATAAATGGTATTATTGGTAAGGGGCAGAGCTGGGGTCTTTGCAGGTCAGGAGTGTAGGTTTCGGGTCCTGGGCTCAGGTCACATGTCACACCAGCCAACTTCTGGCTCCACTGTGTCTCTGCATATCACTTGGGGTAGGGACAGCTATGTAAGATGACATCCAGCATCCAATAAGTGCTGCTGCTGTCATGTGTGTTTGACAGCACAGCCCTCCTTTCTATGGGGCGGGTTGTTGGTGTCCTTTGCTGTTCTCATGCCCCACGATTATTCATGCCTACCAGCTTCTTACCTTAAATCAGTCACTTGCTAAGCCTGCTGTACTATCATGCCACACGCCAGGCAGCTTACACAAGAGAGGAGCTGAGGGTTAGGTTGGTCCCTAGACCTCCCAGGGAGGGTCTGCTTGGACCTCTGCTGGCCCAGGCTTCTGGTCATCTTTCTCAGAACTTGGCTTGCAGGTGTCTCATCCTGTTGTGGCATGCTCCTTGTAGCTGCCTGTGTCTAGATGTCCCCATCTGGAAGGACACTGTCATGTTGGATGAGGCCCACCCTAAGGAGACCTGATGACATCATCTGACTTGTTTACATTTGAGAATCCTAGTGTGATTGGCTTGTTCTCTGCTGCAAGTACTCAGTAGATGGTGTGTGTCTCTCTCTGTGTGTGTGTGTGTGTGTGTGTGCGTGTCTGTGTCTATGTATGTCTGTGTGTGTGTATCTGTATGTGTGTGTCTATATGTGTGTGTGTGTGTGTGTGTGTGTGTGTGTGTGTGTGTGTGTGTGTGTGTGCGTGTCTGTGTCTATGTATGTCTGTGTGTGTGTATCTGTATGTGTGTGTCTATATGTGTGTGTGTGTGTGTGTGTGTGTGTGGTGACACAGCAAAGGCAGGTGTCTCTGAAGTCCCCAGTAGAGAAAGGGACAGGAATGCATTCATGATTGTGTCCATGCGGTTCTGAGTCCTCATGGCTGCTGGCCTGCCCACAATAGGTGTCCACAGCTTCTTTGCTGGCTGATGAGTGAGTGGGAACAGACTAGACAGCATTAAGATGGCTTGCTTAACTCTGCTCGAGAAAGGAAGCCACTTAAAGAGGCAGGAAGGAATTTCCCTCCCACCTCCCCAGGCTCCATCCATCTCTTAAATGTTGAAAGATCAAATTTCTGGAATCCACCTCCTCTGTCTCCTTGGACCAGCCCTCCATCAGCCTGGAGACCCAGGAGATGCTGGCAGCATGCTGCAGCCTGTTGGAGGGCTTAACCGGGCAGCCTGGATTCCAGACACTGCCCAGGCCAGCTCTGCGTGTGTTCGTTCAACTCAATGTGGAATCATCCCTTCTCCCCTCTGCTCTTGTTTCGACAATGGAAGGGTGTTCCCTTTGAAACTGTTTTCCTGGGGCCATTCGGTAAACAGCTATTGGCGTGGTATCACTGTGCTGGCTGGGTAGAGCTCCAGTGTGATCCGGGGAAGTGTGAATGTGGCTTTGGGGTTGCAGACAGGCAGCTGTGTCCCCTTTGCCTCAGCACCCCATCTTGCACTTGGTTGCATGCAGTATGTTGGGAGCTTTCCAAGGCGTGCACGTGTGTGTGTGTGTGTGTGTGTGTGTGTGTGTGTGTGTGTGTGTGTGTGTGTGTGTGTTTCCTAGCTATGCGTGCAGGGGTCCTATGGCAGGCCCACAAAGTTCTCTGGCTGATTCCACTGCTCAAGCATGGCTCTGTCTCTGTCAAGTCTTTTTTCCTTGATGGGGCTTAGTTTTCCCAAATGTAAACATGGACAAAGGCTTAGATGACCTGTCACAAAGACTCCCGACTTCAAGTTTAGGGCTTAGTTTAATTTGATCACTACTGGGGAGTGTCTGAAGAATTTATACATTCTTTGTACAGAGAACCTGTTACAACCTGGGACCCTCAACACCGAGATGACATTGGTCCTCACCACCAGTGCCAAGACCTGAGCACACGTGAGCTCTCTGCTGGCCTGGCAAGGGTCGCTTTGAATGCCGTATGTAGTACAGGCAGCCAGTCAGTTGCTGGTCTCCATCTTGTACTTGTCTGCTTGTTCTTTGAAGATCAAATCTCTCTTTCCAGTATGATCACCACTGAGTTGGCATCCCTGAAAAACCAGCTTCTGTGAGTGCTTCAAGTGTGTGGGTGATGCCGTTCTCAGCTCCTTCCATAAGCAAACCTTGGCTGTTGTTGAACAAAAGGACGAACGCTTCTCCTGGGGCGGACTGGGTCCTCGCAGAGCCTCCTCTGCTCACTACAGCACTAACCAGATTATCTGCTTACCTCTGGGAGGGACTAAACTTCAGATTGACAGGGAGGGCCCTGGCCATTGTGGAAAGAAGCCTGAAGGTTCAGTGTGTTTGAGTCTCTCAGTAACCTTTTGCAGAAGGGCAGGAGCACAGCATTCCCTGCTTTGTGTCCAGGTCCCTGGCGTCTCACAGCGTCTCGGTTAACAGGTTAGGCTGGCGTAGCTTCCGGTGGCTTAGGGGCTTATCAGCTCCCAACCAGAACTATGTTTCCTGTTAGGTGCTTATGCCCCTGGCATATCCTCTGAAGGTTCAGGTGCTCCTGACTCAAGACATCTCGCTTTGGGGTTTACACAGAAACACGGAGGAGAAAGGTGGGGCAGTCCAGACTTGTTGGGAAACGGCCACGTACATCAGGCAACGATGCGGCTGCATCATGCTCAGTTAACACGGCCTGTCTGAAGAGTAGGAAGGACAGAAGAGGGAGTGGGTCCAGGGGAGAGGATGGAGCAGAGGCATTCTGCTGGGGGCGGGGGAGGGGGCTTCTGGTGGGAAGCCCCCCCTGAGGCTGGCACACACAGCGAAACACATACAAGGGACTTGTGCAGAGAGGAAGTGTGTCAGGAAGCCAGGCCCCGTTCCTAGTCTCTTCATCCCTCCAGATCTGGAGGAATCCATGAAATTGGAAGGGAAGGCACTGGTAAGAAGATGAGATGAAACCACTGGTGAGGAAAGTTAGACGTATGCCATGACCACGCAGACTGTGAGCTGGAATCTTGTTGATTATTCATGTGGAATTGAGATCGGATTGGATGCTAGCTACACAGGGCACCTTACATACAGAGGGTAGGAGTGTGTGATGTCGGCATCCTCCATACACAGAGCACACCAGGAATCTCATGCAGGTTGGTGGGCACAACACAATTCAGAAAGGGAAGGTCAGCAGGTCGAGGTCAATGTCGGCAGTCTGCTTGGATGCTGGGCTGTCCCGCGGTGCCCAATGTCTCTGGGTGAGGGCAATGTTTGGATGAGTAGATTAAGGCTAGGCAGCTGTCCCTCGCCACACAGGTGGGCCTCCCCCAATCCATCAAGGACCTGAATAGGTAAAAGAGACCCCTTGGGAAAAGTCAAGGATGCTTGCCCGACGACCTTTGAACTGCAGTTTGAACTTTGGTTGGCTCTGGAGCTACCTGGAAGCCCAGACTGCTTGCTGCAGGGTGTCTAGCTTGATCTCTCAGATGAGGGTCTTGGGATTTGCCCAGCTCTCTCTGCGGTGAGTACTGGTGACCCATGGCCTCTGTCTTCACCTGAAGCCCTGACTGACACTGTGGCCGCAGCCACAAAGTTGAAGCTCCCATTCCTAACACTTGCAATAGCCGTAAGCTGTTCCCTGTGGCCGTTACCCAAGCGTGGAGGTTTTAGTGGCATCCAACTCAGGCCTCCCTTGGGAGTTGGTCACAGGCCTGTGCTGATGCTAAGGTGTCCTCGGAGCTGGGGCTATGTGGAAGCAGATGAGCTAGCTGGAGGGAGGGATACTCTTTGTTTGGGGGTTGGAGAAATGGCCAAGAGGTTAAGAAAATGTATTGTTCTTGTAGAGGACCAGGGGTTGCTTCCTAGCACTCACATGGTGACCTACAACCACCCAGGACCCAATGTCCTCACTGGCCTCCATGGACACTGCATGTTCAACGTGTGTATACATACATACAGGCGAACACACACACAAAACGGAAATAAATAAATCTTGCAAAATTGAGGTACTGCTTGCTTTCTCTCAGTGGCACACATGCTGTTTTTACAAACAAGGGGTGTGTCATTTGGTGAGGGGGCGGGGAGCCTCCTTTTGTGAGCCTTCCTCTGTGCCTGTTTGCCTTGTTCTTGGATTCTCATGAGATTGTCTTACATACAGTTCTCTCTCACCCACAGCCGGATGCACAGCCTGCAGGAAGACGTATTTCAAGGTATTCCTCAGCTGCCTAAAACCAGCGAACAGAGAAGGCCTTGTATAAACCGTGTTTTTATTGTATGTGCATACTAATAACACTGTTAACTTTATGTAAGATAGTGAGAGATGCATAGTAACTAATAAAAACAGGATAGGTATAATAATATGATATAATAAAAACACCAATTTAAAACTGAAGACTTATTTCTGGAATTTTCCAACTAATACTTTAGATCAGGGTTAACCTTGGGTACTCATTACTTTCTCATAGATGTGACAAAAATAACTGAGAGTTTAGTTCAGTTTCAGAGATGTCATGGTCCAGTGGTGGGGCAGAACATTCCAGCTGCAGGCGTGCTGGGAGGAAGAGCTTCTTCGCTTCTTAGTGGCCAGGGAGTGGAGAGACAGGAAGAGGCGGGGCCAAGGACGCACCCTTCCAAGGCCTAACTTCCTTCAGCAGCATCCTACCCAAGGTTCCACCACCTACCAGGATAGCCTTACCAGCTGGAGACCTTCACTAAGCCTTCCATAAGAGCCCATGAGTCCATTTCCTATCCTCCCGAGACTCAGGTGTGAAATCATCTGTCACGGACAATGTGTGGGGAGCTTGGACTCAAACTGAGGTCTGGCCAAGTCTGGGTTCTTAAACATGAGCCCTGGAAGTTTGTTAGTTTGGAGACAAGGTTGAATGTAGTAGAGGTAGGTGCAATGGGAGAACTCCTCCCCCCGCCCCCCCCCCGCCACATTGTAGATAGCCTCCCCCTCCCCAACTCAGATGGGCCACTGGACTGATTGATTTGTGGCCTCTGAGTCAATGCAAACCTTGCTGGATGGGGTCTGCCAACCTTTTCCGCTAATAAGAACAGTGAATTTGCAGCTGCAACCTCCATGTCCTCATGTGGTTCCAGAGGGTTGGAGATTAACCTTGGTTTTGATGGTTTTACAGATTACATGTCCGTTTTGTTGGATAGGAATGTGTCCGGTTTGGCAGACAGGACAGGTATGCTGGGTCTGGACCAGAGTGAGGCCAGCCCACACACACGGATCCCAGTAATGTCCATGGGCACGTGGGAGGGACCAGAGCCTTAGCAGGTGGAAGCTTGGAGGTTATAGGCACTGTAGGAGTCATAGGAGGGGTCAGAAGGCCAGGGTCAATGCAGGGTAAGGACAGGAAGTGGACTGAAGATGCCAGCCAGCCAGATGAAGCTGGGACAGTTATGCCACTCAGTGAGCCAGCTCGCTGGGCAAGGACAGGCAGCAGGGCCCTGGCTCAGGGTGGTTGGTCCCTCACAGACCTGCTTTCAAATGTCTTTTCTCTCCAGTCCTCCAGAGAACTGAAATCATAAAAAGGTGTCTAGAGAGAGACACCTGTGTGGGGAAGAGACTGTCCCTTCACAAGAGTCCCCAGCCCTCCCCACCTCCAAATCAGGATGCAAACTCCCCCAAGCAAAACGATGTCACCTGGAGCCTGGGAAAGATCACAGAAGCATGGAGTCCCGGGGTTGCTGCCAAACCCCAAGTTTGCTCCTTAGTCTAAGGCTGGAGAGAAGAGAACGGTAAACATATGAGGGAGTCAGCATCCTTCTCCTGTGGCCGGGAGATGCAGCTCTTCTTGTGGAAGCTCAGAGGCAGCTTACCCCTCCTGCATCCTGCCCTTCTGCATCCTGCACCTCTGGGTAGGCTCCAATGATGGACCACCAGCCCACACCAGCCCTTGTCATCAGGGAGGCATGGGGATGCAGGAAAGATAGATGGGAGGGTGGCAGGAGGATGTGGGCAGATAGACAGAGCATTGGCTTCCTGGAATGATCAAGGAGGGCTCCCAGGAGGCAGTGACTGGAATCTGGTTGGGTTGGTGGGTTGACAGATGTGGGTTTCCACTCATGTGTTCATCTGAGATGTGCGCACACACAAGAGAAGGACAAGGCGTTTTCTGGTCAGCTTTCTCAGGCCCAATGGTCAGGTGAGGTAAGGCTGTTGGATCCAGGCCTATTCATAAAGCTACTTTGATTCCCAAAGGGGCTTCCTTGATCACCAGGCTTGGAAAAGGTGTGTTTAAGTCACCTGGGTTTTGACTTTGGGAGGAGGTCCTGGACTGAGGAGGACCACGGTGGGGCTAGAGAGGGATGGGGAGGCATACTCCAGACATTCCCCACAGTAGCATCACAGGCTATCTTCCTGGGCCCCTTGGCATGCCTGGAAGGTGTGTGAGTATGTGTGTAGAGGTGTGTGCACGGCTGTGCATGTGTCCAGCCACAGCAGATTGTTGGTAGGCAAGCACAGCCTATCCTGGAGACTAATACCCAACCTTTGGCACCAAATGAGCAGGTGATACTCTGTCCCCAGGACTCGGTGGTAGCCTCGAGCCTGGCAACCCACTGAACACCCATAGACAGGCAAGATTGGCAAGAGGACATGAATGCCACATTGGCTGAGCAGGTCAGGTGACCTTGATCTGCTGACAGTCGTGCTCAGTGGCCCTTTTCTCTATAGACTAGGTTGGCGTTGGGCTCACAGAAATCCTCCTGCCTCTGTCTCCCAAATGCTGTATTAATGGTGTTGACCTCTATGCCTGGCTTGACTCCTTTCTCTAGAAGAGGAGGCCATCCGAGTATCTCTCCTGAGCAAGTAGCCTGGGCTCCTGGCATCTGTAGGGTCCTAAGAGTCCAAGGACTTCCCTGAGGTCCGACGAGGGGCTTGCATCCCTGTACTTTGACCTCTGGATGAACCCTGGAAGGGTGGAACACTCCCGAAGCTACCAGGAAGTCTCTGGGAGGGCTCACCTCTCTGCTATCCGGCTGTCAGTGGTCAAGGCTGTCCTCCTTTGGACACTGACATGACAGGTCAGGTTTGGAGGACTCAGGACAGAGCAGGTCCGGAAGCAGAGGCACACAGGTGGGAGGAGGTGAGAAGTCAGCCGTGCTTAGCTCAGGGGTGTTTTCTCACTTCTACAAAGGCCTGTCCCTGACCATGACCCGTGTGGTCAGCTGGCTGGCCCGGGGCTCTGACCTCTCTGCAGCCTCTAGGCCTGGGGGGAGGGGTGCTTCTCTATGCACAGCTCTGCAGGCTATGCTGCAGCTGTCCTGAGGTCTCACGCTTGGCCTTCCTGTGTCCCTAAAAAAAACAACTGAAAACCCCAAGTTAACCCATTGCCATCTTAGCCCATTCCATTCAGCTGATGAGGTGAGCCTCCTGAAGTCCTTCTCAGGGCCCACATGCCCACCCCAGTCCTCTCGTGCCCAACCGCCAGCTCTCTTCACCAGGGTTCTGTGCAGGAGGTCGCCAGAAGCTGCTGTCACCAAAGCCCAGGGCCAGAGTTTATAAGCTTCAGTGGCGCCCCCTTGTGGCAAGCGCTCGCTTGCACGTGCAGGGCTCTCCACCTCCACAGGGATGAAGGAAAGGTCTAGAACTTAGTGGGGCACTGGCGGGGTGGGGGCGCGGGGGTGTGACTTGACTTTTCTGGTTTCAGGGTTCAGGGTTCACCTGTGGCTTCACCCCAGCTCGACTGGCTTTCCACAAAATGAGACTTGCTAGCACTGCTTAGAGCTTTTGTTAAAAAATAAGTACACAGCCCCTCCCCTATAAAATCAAACCAAAATGACTTTATCACCAAGGAAATGATTTTCAGGGTTCCTCTTAACCCAAACTTGCTCTGTGAAGCAGGCTCAGCCCACAGTTTGTGGGTGTGACATTTTTTTTTTTTTTCCTGTGTTTTTGTTTGTTTGTCTTCTGAGACAGGGTTTCTCTGTGTAGCCCTGGTTGTCCTGGAACACTCTTTGTAGATCAGGCTGGCCACAAATTCAGAAATCTGTCTGCCTCTGCCTCCCAAGTGCCAGGATTAAAGGTGTGTGTGTGTGTGTGTGTGTGTGTGTGTGTGTGTGTGTGTGTGTTTCTACACTCAGCTTCCAGATACAAATCTTATGGCACATTCTATTCTGAATACTGATTCTCTGTGTCCTGAGATTTTAGGAGAAACCCAGGATTCAGAGAAGCACGGAGTTATATTTCGGGAGGCGAGTTCAAGGTGAGGATAAGAATAGAGGTAGAGGTGTATGTGTGTGAGGGACTTGGCTCATAGCAGGTGCACACTACAGGGTTAAAACTGGGGTTGAGGCTGCTGAGTTGTTAGCCATTCCCCATCCTTACACTTGGGCACCTCCGCCTGGTACCCTATTTGCTTTGTCTGGGTGGCTCTGCTATGTTCCTATTCTATTTGCCTTGGTAATAACTGTAGTTCTCTAGGATCTGCATATTAATTAATTAGCACAGGACAATGGATGCAAATGTGTCTCCAAAGAGGGCACAGAAGGAGGCGGTGTGGGTCGCCACAGTGTGTCTAGGTCGCTTGTTGACCGTGTTCCCTCAGCTTTTCAAGCCTTGCTTGAGACACTTGGACCGGGGCTTTCTGGGCTGTGATAGTTTCCTTGACCCTTCGTGTCTGGGCTGGGCTCAAACCCAAATGACTTTGCCGCTACCTTCACGGGGTCACATCTCTCCTTCCGTCTGAGTCATAGAACTCTTTCAATTCCTTGGGCAAAATCCAGGGCAGCTGAACCCCTGCCCTCATATCCAGATCTGGCACTCACCAAGGACCCCTGTGCCTCTGACCAGGCATTCTCCCCAGCCCTCACGGGGAGGGGTGTGAGCTCAGGAGCCATCCCTCCCCGCAGAGCTTCTTGGCTTCCTGGTTGGGAGGGAGGGCTCCTGCCTGCCTCCCCTCCTCTCCCAGGCAGCTGCTTCAGTTGGAGACATAGGAAGAATGCTCAGGTCCCAGAGCCTAGCACCATGGCCCCTTTGTCACTGTCTGCAACCTTCTCTGACTCTCACGCCTGGCCTGACTGATGCAGATCTGAAACCCACAGAGATGACCCACCAGAAAGGACAGCTCAGCCTCTGTGAGCTGGGACAGGATGGAGGAAGGACGTTGCCTCTTCCTGCAGCCCTACCAGTCCTCTTGCTGCTGGCAGAAAGGGTGGGTGCTGGGCTCTCAGCCTCCCACCTCCCTAAAAGAGCTCTAACAGTCAGGGCTAAGGAGTAAAGCAACATTCCAAGCAAGCATGGGGCACAGCAACTTAACTTAAAATACACTGATTAAAAAAGGAGAGAGCATGCCTTTAATCCCAGTTCTAGGGAGGCAGAGACAGGAAGATCTCTGTGAGTTCAAGGCCAGCCTGGTCTACAGAGTAAGTTCCAGGACAGCTACACAGAGAAACTGTCTTGAAAAACACACACACACACACACACACACACACACACACACACACACACACACACACACACTGCATCTTTTTTTTACTTTTTTAAATTATGTGTCTGTGTACCTCTCTCTGTCTCTGTCTCTGTCTCTGTCTTTCTCTGTCTCTCTGTCTCTCTCTCTCTGTCTCTCTCTGTCTCTCTCTGTCTCTCTGTCTCTCTCTCTCTCTCTCTCTCTCTCTCTCTCTCTCTCTCTCTCCTCTCTGTCTCTCTCTCTCTCTCTCTCTCTCTCTCTCTCTCTCTCTCTCTCTCTCTCTCTCTCTCTCTCTGTTTCTATGTGAGTGCAGGGGCTCCCAGAGGCCAAAAGAGGGCTTCAGATGCCCTAGAACTGAAGTTAGATACAGACATCTCACACAGGTGCTGGGAGCAGAAAGGTCCATCTGCAGAGGCAGTGTGAACTCTTAGCTGAGCCACCTTCCAGCCCCGCAGGGTGGCATTTTAATCATGTGCACATCACTCAAAGATGAGATAAGGGTCAGTCTTGCATTCATCATCTCAACTACTTATTATTTCTTTGTGTTGGGAATATGTTTAGAAATCCCTGCAGTAACTGATTAGAAACAAACAATTCATTGTGGGGCACAGTTGTCTGCACCCGCTAACATCTTCCCTGCTCCTCCTGGCTTCTGGTAATCACCAGATTGCTCTTTGCTTGCATGGGATCAATTTTCCCTCCCACTTTTAGGTGAGAGCATTTTCCTATCTGTTCTTAACACAGCATTCTCCAGTTCCATTCTTTCTATGGTTAAATAATATTCCATATATACATGTACCACATTCTCCCCACCCCCCGCCGCATACATCTATCATTGGATCCCTAGGTTGCTTCTCTATTAGGGACACTGAATAGTGTTGTGTTGAGTTTGGATGCAGATGACTGTCCTTTGGATATATCCCTAGGAGTGGGGTTGCCGGATCCTTATGACAGTTAGCTCTATTTTTTTTTCTTTTGAGGACCTGTCACCCCATTTTCCATAATAGCTATGCTAATCTATTTCCACCAACAATGTGTGTGCATTTTCTTTCAGTCTTCTTACAGAGGTGAGAGTGGGGTTGAAGGAGCCACCAGGAGTGCTTCTATGGTTATATGTACCAAGTGGCTGGAGCTATGAGCTCTCTTCTGGGAACTGGAGGTGGGCTCTCATGGCGCCCAGACACAGGACGTACCTCACAGACCTGTTGCTAGCATCACTACGGATCATTCATCATCACTCTACCCCTTCTTCATGCTTTGTACTGGTTTGGATGCTGCCAAGACCATACAGGTGCTCAGAGCCTGGTCCAACTCTGGTTAGCCCTATAAAGAATAATTACAAAGAATAACAGTGTGATATTCCTGGATCCTCCTGTGGGATGAGCCATGGGTTCCTACAGCCCCTGGTCAGGGGCAGCTGGCTTTCTAGGGACTCTTCAGGGCCCTGCCACCAAGCATCTGCAGGCGTTGAAGCTTCCCAGCCTGTGAGCAGAACCCAGGGTGGCTGGCAGGAAAGCCAGGCTCCCTGTCTCCCTGACCCAGGAGTCCCAGTGCCCTATGGCTCCATTCCATTGTGTGGCCAGAGCAGCTGTCATTCTGGAGGCCAGTGGTGGGCTCTGGGTGATCATTTACAGATCGGGGGTTGTGGGGAGATAAGGCTCTTGTGGCTGGCTATTAGCATGTCCCTTATGGTCATAAAGCGATGGCACCGCATGGCCACACTCTCTGCCCCCCTTTTCTGACTGTCTTTTATTGTCCACTCTTATCTCTCCCTCCCCATGCCTCACCCTGTGTAGATCCCCAGGACCATAACCTTCTTCAACTGCTGTTGGATTTTTTGTGACCTTCTGCCCCAGGCGTGGAAGGAGACCTTATCAGCAGGGTGGGAAGGCTTGGCAGGCCCAGCCTTGGGTGGTCAGAGAGGGGATATTGCATTAGCAAGGCTGAGACATGAGAAGCCCAGTACTACAAGGGGTTATAAGGATTCGTGCTCTAGCCTGGAAATGTCCCTGTCAGCTTCTGGTGCACCTCACCCCTATTAACAAGCTCTTGCTCCTTGGGGAGTGTGGGATGGGGCTGGGTTTGTCCTTCTTGTCTTTCCTGCACACTATGGCTTCTCTCATTAGGAAATGAGGTGGGATATGAGCTTCTACATGACTAGGGATCCTGAGAGACTCCTGGATTTCTGTCTCTATGTCTTAAAATGGATTCAGACCCTGGCCCACTATCTTCTTAGGATGGAGGAAAGAATAGCCATTGCAGGCTGGAGACGAGGCTCGGTGGGTAAAATGCTTGCTTTGAGAGCACAAGGACCTGAGTTCAGATCCCCTAGCATCCGTGGAGAAGTGGCATGCACCTTCAATTTCAGAGCTGGGGAGGCGGAGGCAAGAGGGTCTCTGGTGCTTGATGGACAGCCACTCTAGCCAAATCGATGATCTCCAGGCTCAGTGGAGATGCCGTCTCAAAAGAAAAAATATGATGGAGAGTGATTGGAGCGAGTGTATGACACTGACCTCTTGGCCCTTCACCCCCATGAATAATCACGGATGGATGACAATGTCCCACAGTTTCACAGGACATGAATTCACATCTACCAAGTGTGGGGTTTGAGTCATCCTGGCCAAGCTTTGTACTTCCATGCGGAACAGAGGAGAGACGGGGCAGTTTGGGCTTCATGGAGGCTTGGTTGCAGAACTTGGTGTTGCCATTGGGCAAATCCGTCTCTCTGTGTCTCAGTTTCCTGTTAGCAAAATGGGGCCGATGAGGCACCGTACCCAGGGACTAAGAGAGCTGAAGCAAGGGATGTCCTTGCTAATAACAAATGATTCCCAGGTGGCAGTAACTGACCATGATGATGATGAGAGGAATCACGGGTGTGCCCATTGCCCAGGTGAGGAAAGGCTACAAGAGGGCAGCTGACACATGGTGGGCTGGGCCAGCCTTAGCTCAGGGCATATCTGACGCCTCCTTCACCCAATTTCTCTCCTGGATGGGTTGCTCCCACTGTGAGCTCAGCCTCGACTCCACACCAGGCCTGGATACGCAGTGTGGCATTGGCCATCCCGTTTTGAACATGCAGCAAAAAGCTGTCAGCCTTAACCCAGGTGTCCTGCATCTCAGCACCCCAATAGAGAGATCTGGTGGCATCCTGACAGTGGGTCTTGAGTCCTTGCCCCAAGCATCCAGACCCCCTTTGTGGACCTTGGGACATCGATGGGGTTAGGGAAAGATGGGGTGTCTACCGGCTCCTGCAGCCGGGCTTTCTTGAGTCACCCTCCTGTGGGCCCAGCCTTTCTTTGTTTAGTCTTTCTGGGTTTCAGCACTTTGGCCAACGAAGGTTAAAGATTATTGAAGCAGCTGACAATAAAGTGCCCGGCTCGCTGGCCTTTGCACCCCCATTAGCGACGGCAGGATCACCTTCTACACAACGGCCAGAAAGGCGAAAGTGCCAGGGTGTGGGCAGGCACGCCTTGGGCATTAATATCGAAGGACAGTCGCTTTTACTTGGCAGTTGAGCCAAGTTTCTCTTTTATCTGCAGCAGGGCCACAATGTGTCATTGTTCTCAGTCTCAAAGGCCACCGTGCAGCCCCAGAGTGGACCTGGTGTGGACCCCACCTGGCAGAATAAACATGCACTCGAGGTGGCCATGGGCCAGGGGGATATGAGGATTTCCTTCTCCTGAGAGAGCTACCTCCCTTCCAAGTGGGCTGGGAATCAGAGGCCTCCTGCCCCCCCCCCCCCCATCAGCTCCTCACCCAAGCAGGTGGCTCACAGACTGTCTGGGCCCCAGGGCAGTGTCAAAGGCCTTGTGCCCTGGATCTGGGACAGCTGGGGCCCTCTTCTCAGCACAGGGCTTTCTTGGGGCCTCAGACTAAGCTCAAGGATTGGAAGGGAGCTAATGATTCTGAAATACAGTTACCGACATATTTCAAAACAATTTTGAGTTAATCCAGGTGGGTCTTTATGGACGCAATAAACAATGTGGCCACAGGTCTGTTGGCAAGCACAGTCTCTCAGGAGCGAATAGTGGGAGCATTCTACAAGGTATCTATCTGCCCGGTCATGGGCACCAATGTATTTCTGAAAGAATTTTCTGTGTGTGTGCTTATGTTTAAAAAGAATTCTTTTTGGAAGCAACTATTGATGCAGGAGTTGCAAAAGTAGCAGAAGAGTCCCACTTCCCCTGCCCCATCTCCCCCCATAGCGGATAATTGTCAAAAGCGAGCTTTCCACTGCCATACCCCTTGCTGTAGTTCCCATAGCACCCGCTCAGGGGGCTTCACAGCTCCACTTTACAAACAGGGCGCAGGCGCACAAAGAGATGGGCTTGCTCAATGATTTTCTTCTTCTAGTGATCCTTTTCATCCAGGAAATAAAAACATGACATTTATTTATTATATTTGGGTGGGGCGCACATGTTCCAGAGGTCAGAGGGCTGCTTGGTTGTCAGTTCTCTCCTTCCATCGTGTGGCTTCCTGGGATTGAACTCAGGTCACCAAGCTTGGTGGCAAGCACCCTTACCTCCGAGCCCTCTCACTGGCCCTCACCCAAGAATTTTTAAAAACGTGATTCCCTCCGAGCCCTCTCACTGGCCCTCACCCAAGAATTTTTAAAAACGTGATTCCCTATGGATAGGCGTTTAAAACAGGTCCACCAGTCAAACACTTATCAATATTTAAGCACAAAGAGATTGAATTTAAAACAGTTCTATAGTACCATTTTATCAGTTGTTAAAAATCAAGGCAAATTTGCATATTAATTAGACGGGTGTGCCTGCTCATTTTTTTTTTTTAACATGGAGAATTAAATCTTGAATGAATATTTGATGTTTGCAGGATGCAAAGAATCTCCAGAATCTTCAGGGTTGATTGATAGCTTCATTCCATCTTTGTTACCACCGAGAATGCTTCTTCAAATAAATGCACAGCACACATGGTTGTTTTGAATGAGAAATGTTCCCCATTGTCTTGGGCATTGGAACACTCAGGCCCCAGTAGGTGGCACTGTTTACTGGAGGAAGTACATCACTGGGGTTGGGGGGGAGGGAGGATGGGCTTTAAGAGTAAAAAAATATAATCTTGCCTATTTCCAGTTTGCTTTCTGCTCCTGTTCCTGCCCCATGCCTGCTGCTTGCTGCTACACACTTTCCCACATGACAGATTGCTTTGGTCATGGCATTCTATCACAGCAGCAAAAAAAAGTAACCAATACAGCATACAACAGGAGAAGTTAAGATTAGGACCATTTTAAAAGTTGTTAGACATTCTGTTCTAATCCTAAACCAAAGTTCACTTAATGATATATTTTTGAATGAAATTCAAGTCAGCAATTCAAATAGTAACTTTTTTTTTTTTTTTGGAGACAAGGTCTCTCCACATAGCCCTGGCTGTCCTTGCCTCTGCCTCCCTGGCTGTCCTTGCCTCTGCCTCCCGATTGCTGGGATTAAAGGTGTGAACCACCACACCTGGCATCAAATAGTACATTCTAAAACCAAACATCATAACATAGTCCAGCCCAAAGATGTAATAATTGGATACCTACGCATTGAGGAATGACAGTAGGGAAACATTGTTTTCAGTAATTAACCATTATGTTATGTGCTGAAATCTATATAAGCAGCATAAACAGTGCAATTCATCAAATAAGGGCTACAGCTGTAGCTCAGTGGTAGAAAGCTTGTTTAGGAGGCCTGAGGTCCTAGGTTCAAGGCCCAGTATTGCAAGGAAAACAAACAGGAAACTTACAACAGCCTTTTATCTGACCTAAGATGTCTCCAGCAGGGTTGGTTAGTGTTGTGTGGTGTGACAGTGTTTGCAGCATGATGTGAGCATACTGTGTGCTCAGAACAAGGTTGCAGTGGGGCCCTGTGGTACCCAGCATAGCCAGCACCCTGTGATACCACACATGCAAGATTAGCCAGCAGCTGCTCGGATTCCTTATGCATTTGACTTTTACGTGTGTGTATGCGAGTGTGTGTGTGTGTGTGTGTGTGTGTATGTGTGAGTGTGTGTGTATGCATGTGTGTGTGAGTGTGTGTGTATGTGCATGTGTGTGAGTGTGTGTGTGTGTGTGTGTGTGAGTGTGTGTGTGTGTGTGTGTGTGTGTGTGTGTGTGTGTGTGTGTGTGTGTGACCTCCCCACACCTACTGTGATGGTTTGAATGAGAATTGTCTCCATGGGCTCATGTATTTGAATACTTAGGCACCATTTAAAATGATTAGGAGGTGTGGTCTCGTTGGAGGAAGTATGTCATTGGGGTTTGGTTTTGAGGGCTTAGAAAGCCCAAGCCAGGCCCAGTGGCTCTCTCTCTCCCTGTTCCCTGCGGATGGGGATGTAGAACTCTCATGTACATCCTCAGCACCATGTCTGTCCTCAAGCTGCCATGCTTGCCACCGTGATGACAATGGCCTAAACTTCTGAAGCTGTAAGGAAACCCCAATCAAATGCCTTTCTTCATAGGAGCTGCCATGGTCATGGCGTCTCTTCACATCAGTAGAACAGTGACTGAGGAACCCATTCTTAGTCATGTGACCCCAGACAGGGCCGTGACCTGCAGTTGAAGAAGTTAGGGGCTAGAGAAGAAGGGCCTACCCAGGACCCCCTGCTTTTTTCATGTGCTCCGTTTTTGCGTGTTTGTGTGGATAATTCCACACCAGTGAGCAGCTTCTCAGACCTCTTGTGGTACCAGAGAGCACATCTTCTCCCTCAGTCCCAGGCCCTTGCTGATTGCTTCCTGTCTCCCTGAAGCAGTGTCTGTCTGCTTGCCTCAGCCTCCTTATCCCTTTGCTCTGTTTGCTATCTTGTGTGAGTACCAGATGAATATGTACCACACGCACTGACCAAGTACGTGCTTGCGTTCATTAGAGGTCGGGTGATGCCCCCCAGTGATGCATCAGTCAGTGGCAGAGGCATGCCACTCACATCCAAGCCTTCTGCTTAGCTTAGTCACGCCCGGAAGGGTCCAGTGGGACCCTTCACTGCTATCTGCTCCGTGGCCAGGGCAGTGTGATTTGGAGTATGCCCTGAACCTGAGTTTGGATGTCATTTCCTGAGGAGAACAAGTCGTGACCTCACCCTGCAAGCTTAGAGATGGTGGCCGGTGGCTACAATAGGGCAGGTCGGGCAGGGCAACCTTTAGAAGGGCCAACACTCCTTGTCCACACTCAGGTGATGCATGATTGTGAAACAACCCTTATCTCTTTTTTTCCATGTCACTTGGGAGCCAGAGCATCTGTCCAGATGTCGTGGCAATGACCAACTAAGAAATATGGGTGTAGACGAGGCCTAGGGACACCCTGCCAGGTGCCTGTGGGTAGGAAGAAGAGGTCACTGCTTAGTCTACAGCTGGCTGAATGAATGAGTGGCTGGATGGGAGCCTGCCCATAGTGCCACTGTGCAGAGCTTTCTGGGTCAGCTAGGGTCTGTCTGATTTCAAACAATGCACCCTAGGGTAAGGTCCAGGGAGCATGTCAGTGTGTAGGGACCCAGGAACTGTCCTTCTTTCAGTCCGTCTTTAGTTTTGTTTGTAGACAGGGTCCCAGGATGGCCTAGAATTTGTTACATGGCCCACACTGGCTTCAAACTCCCGGCTTCCTACTATTTCTGTGGAGGTCTGGGATTATAAGGAGGCATCACTGGCTGGCCTCCCTCCATATTTTTGTCTCTGAGTATCTCTTTATTTGTTGTCTTCATGTCTAGGGTTTGGGGAGGGACATGTGTCCAGCAGCAGCTAAAGAATCAGACACCTATGTTGGGCATGAAAGTACACACCTTTAATCATAGCACTCGGGAGACAGAGACAGGTGGATCTCTGAGTTCAAGGTTCACCTGGTCTACAGAGTGAGTACCAGGACACCCAGGCCTACACTGAGAAACTCTGTCTTAAGTAAACAAAGCAGACAATCAGATATGACCAAGAGCAATGATCACTCATTCACACGGTGAAGGCAATGACCAGCTGGCAGTGGGCCTCCTTCAGCTACCAGTTATACTGGGGAAACTGTGTTCGGATTTTCAGGCGGTGACGTGAGGTTTGTCAGGACAGTGGCTGGGTGCTGTGAGAATATCTCAGGAAAGCCTGAGACAGTCTTAAAAGACAAGAAGGGAATCCTGTGAGTGGGGGAGCAGCCAACAGCAACATGGGGGATTGGTCACCATGTACATGCTTGTAAGTGTTTAGTTACTTAACATCCTTTCTCAATGTGTAGCTGTTGTCCAGATTAAGTTAAAAGAACATATTGTCTGGACTCCCCAGGTTAAAGACAGTGGGACAATAGGCTTCATCCATCCACTCACCCATCCATCCACCCACCCACCCGCCCGCCCGCCCGCCCATCCATCCATCCATCCATCCATCCATCCATCCTCCATCCATCCATCCATTCATCTCTACCCACCCACTAATTTAGTTAACATTAACCATCATACTTAATATATTCACCACTCAAAGCAAACCAGCTTTAACAGTTTCCCTCAATGCAATAAAGTCATTTATTGCAATTGTCCAACAGTCAATTTTAATTATTATTTTCTTGATTCTTAGGTTCAAAAAATAAATGCAAAGGGAAAATTAATACTAAAGGTATTTGCACCCAGTAATACATTTCATAAACCAAGACTTACTTTTCAAACCTCTCAAGTTACCAATTTGAACAAATTTACAACTATTCTGAACATACCTTCTAAATAATCTACATACCTGATTTTATTCACATGAGTTTTTTGCAAACTTTTCACCTGGAACTTTCATCACCCATTTGTCAAATAATAGGTAATAAAATTACACTATTGTGAAGGTGATGGCCTGGTTATGAAATCTCAACCATAGCAGACACAATTATTTATAACTAACACTAGCAAATTTTGTGGTTTTTTTTAAATCTTATAAATAAATAAAAACATCACATACCAAAATTAAGTAGACCCAAAGTTTATATAACTCAGTGAAAAAAATGCCATGGGATTTTTTTTTTCCTGAGAGGAGAGTATGTCACTGGCATTATGGCTGCTGATGCATAGTGTTAAGAAAAATCATGCCATTTTTAGCTGGTCTTAACTGTCTTGAATAAGCTACAGATAAGCTACTTGGGTTCACCCTCCTCTTATAAGCCCACCCTGATACAGTGTGACCTGCTACTAAGTTAGAAACTTCTGTTGAAGGTTTCCATCCTGGTCAGAGCTCCTATTAAAAAGAATCTTTTGTTTATTCCCTGACAGTTCCATACATAGTAAGCAATGCGTATCGATCCTCTCCACCACCGCCCCCCCCCACTCACCCCCAGCATGTTCCCTGTCCCTTGCCTCCTACCCCTTCTTTTTCTGGTAACCCACTGAGTCCAGTGCTGCCGGAATGTTGAGTGCTCTTGTCATGATCTTGTGCAGGTGACCACAGCTGCAGTGAGCTCCAGAAGAAGGCACTCCCAGCACTCTTCACATCCCCCAGATCTACATCCTTTCTGCACCCTGAGCCTTGAGCAGGGGTGGCATTTGATACAGAAGGTCCATTCAGGGCTGAGCACCAACAGTCTCCTCGTACTCTCAACACTTAGACCAGTTATGAGTCTCTGCATTAATTGCTGACCCTGGCCCTGCAGACAGAAGCAACTCCTACTTTTGATGTCAAATCTGTTACACTTTGGAGCTTTGTTCCAAGCAATTAACCTAATAGCTATTTTTTTTTTTACCTACCCACCATCTACCTATCTATCACCTGTCTGTCCATCTTCCATTCATCCATCTATATCATATATCTATCAATCATGTGGTTGTTTGTCTAGATATCATCTATTGTCTTACTATTTATTGTTACATTTATCAATGTAACAATCATATACCATTTTTATGTCTATCATCTATTTGCTTACTATTCACCTGCCATCCATCTATTATCTAGCTCTCTATGTAATACTATCAATCATGTATTGGTTTATCTAGATGCCATCTATTATCTATTATCTTTCTATCTATTTGTATAACTATCATCTATCAATATATCAAACATCTATCATTTATCTGTTTATCATTTATCTGTTTATCATTTATCATCTATGCCATTTGTGTATCTATCATCTGTCTGTCTGTTTGTCTGTCTTAGGGTTTCTTTTGATATGAAAAGACGCCATGACCATGGCAACTCTTATGAAGGAAAAGATTAAATGGGGGGTATCTCTCAGTTTCAGAGGTTTGGTCCATTGGGACATGGCAGCATGCAGGAAGACATGGTTCTAGAGAAGGAGCTGAGTTCTACATCTTGATCTGTAGGCAGCAGAAACTGACACTGGGCTTAGCTTGAGCATAGGAGACTTCAAAGTCTGCCCCCACCTTGACACTCTTCTTCCAACAAGGACACACCTACTCAAACAAGGCCACGCCTCCTAATAGTGCCACTCCCTATGAACCAAGCATTCAAACACATGAGTACATGGGGGGCATACCTATTCAAACCACTATACTATCTATCTGTCTGTCTATTCATCTTTCTGTCCGTCCATCCATCCATCCATTCATCCATCCATCCATCCTCCCATCCATCCATCATCTGTCCATCTTCTAGTGTCTCCCTCCATTTTTCCCCTCCCTCCCTCTCTCTGTCTTCTCTGTGCTGAAATATGTAACTTCGCACTGGTGTCTCCAATCCGTAGAAACACCACATGGACATCTCTGTCCCCCTTTTCACATTTGCAGCTTCCTTTTCAATAGCAACAGCATTGGCTTCTGTTCTCACAGCATGTTCCTGTGTTTGTCTGATCTTAGATGTACATAGCAGTTTCAGAATTGCTAATCCTTTTCTCTGCAAAAAAGGGAGCCAGCCAGCTACCGTTTAGCATTTCTCTAGAGCTTTTGGTCCATTCTCTGAGGGTGTGCAACCCAAATGTTGTGTTCAAATGTTACTGGGTTTCCCCTTTAGCATGCTCTGCCATTTGTTTGAAATTTAGCTTTGTGTCACGGATTACTTTAGGTCTCTCCATGCTTTGTGTTGATTTCCTTTTCCTTTTTGGGCATGTGGAGTGGGAACTTGGCTAGGGTCACATGAGGCACAACAAGAAGCATTAATCGCACACCCTTGCCTTCCTGTCTGCCTCCCACAAGTCCTGAGGGACGGTGCTGCAATTTCTTTAAATTTCTGTGCTGAAGTACGAGGTTCTTTACCTCAGATAGTGACTGTACTTGGAGAGACAACCTGTGAGAGCACATGTGTGTGCAGGCCAGGAAGCAGCCTGTGCTATTGTTCCCCAAACCATCCATCCATCTGTTCATCCACCCATCCATCCATCCATCCACCCATCCACCCATCCACCCATCCATCCACCCATCCATCCACCCATCCACCCATCCATCCACCCATCCATCCATCCATCCATCCACCCATCCATCCATCCATCCACCCATCCACCCATCCATCCACCCATCCATCCACCCATCCACCCATCCATCCACCCATCCATCCACCCATCCACCCATCCATCCACCCATCCATCCACCCATCCATCCATCCATCCACCCATCCATCCATCCATCCATCCATCCATCCACCCACCCACCCATCCATCCATCCATCCATCCATCCATCCATCCATCCACCCACCCACCCACCCACCCACCCACACACACACACACACATACATGCATACATACATTCATACATACATACATCTATTATTTGCTTATTTTTGAGACAGGGTCTTTCCCTGACCTGAACCTCACTAATTAGGCTCGGCAATGAGGTCCAGGCATTTACCTGTTTCCCTAGTGCATGCTGAGATTATAGACACATATCATCACTCTTGGCTAGCTTACATGAAGTCATGAGTGAGCCTTCATCCAAATGATGGGTATCTGGATAAGAGAAGGTGCTATCTAAGCTGAGGGGAAAAGTCGCAGAGAAACCAGCCCTGCTGACACCTTGACCTTGGGCTAAAACTGTAAGAAGGAACTGTGGTTCTCCTCAGGGTGGAGGGAACAGACTAGCCCAGAAACTGACTCACCTGCTCCATCTTCCTGCTTCTCTTTATTCAAATGCACAGATGTAAATGGTGTGTGTGTGTGTGTTCACATGTGTATGCCATAGTGAGTGGTGGCATAGAATGGTGGCCCTCAGATGACAGTTCTTGCCTTCCATTTTGTTGGAGACATGATGTCTCTATTGACTGCTGCTGTATATGGCAAGATAGCTGAACCACAAGCTTCTAGAGATTCTCCTGTCTCCACCCCCTCATCTCAGCCCTGGAGATACAGATGCATGCTACCCTGCCTGGTTTATGAGGCCCAGGGATTCAAACTCAGGACCTCAAGCTTGCACAACACACACTTTACCCATTGAGCCATCTCTCTAGCCTAAGTCTTTCTTCCTTTCTTTTCCCCTTACCCAAGTACCAATTTTACACTCATTTCTAGAAAATGGGGAAAAAGGAAACACTACTGCGCTTATTTTGTGAGAATTAACTATGATCAAAACCCAACGAGGGCATTAATAGGAAAGAAGATTGAGCAACTTTAACCCTCTATGGACACTCTTGTACTTTTCACTTACTGCCATGGTCCAGAAGCTTTGCTGCAGAGCCGGAGAAGTGAGCCAAGCCCTTCGGAGGAGCCCAGAAGGATCCTGGAATCCCAGATAACCGGACATTGAGTTATTTATGCTGTTAGATTTCGATTTCCCTTGGTTCAGATGTGAGCAGTGCCCTAATTCTTCCCTTTTAAAGAAAGTGTTTAATTTTGACTTTTAAAGGAGCCCAAAGATGGGACTCGAACTTAAAAGAGATTAGATTTTTTGTTTGTTTGTTTTGAGACAGGCTGTCTCTGTGTAATAGTTCTGGCTGTCCTGGAACTCACTTTGTAGACCAAGCTGGCCTTGAACTCACTGAGATCTGCCTGCCTCTGCCTCTCAAGTGCTGGGGTTAAAGGTGTGCGCCACCACTTCCTGGCTGAGATTGGATGTTATAAAAACTAAAACTGTAATATGTTTGAATTTGTAAAGACTGTGGGGCTTTCAAAATTATGATTTTAATGTGTGATCTTGGGGATAAATAAGAAAGGAAGGATTGTGTTTGTGTCCAGCTGACAAAGGGTCAGTTGTGTGTCAACTTGACACCAGCTGGAATCATCAGAGAGAAGGGGGCCTCCGTAGAGGAAATGCATCCATGAGATCCAGCTGTAAGGAATTTTCTCAATTAGTGGTCAATGGGGGAGGGCTCAGTCCACTGTGGGTGGGGCCACCCCTGGGCTAGTGGTCCTGGGTTCTACAAGAAAGCAGGCTGAGCAAGCCAGGAAAAGCAAGCCATTAAGCAGCACCCCTCCATGGCTTCTGCATCAGCTCCTGCCTCCGGGATCCTGCCCTGTGTGAGTTCCTGTCCTGACTTCTTCAATGATGAGTGGCAATGCTGACGTATAAGCCGAATAAACCCTTTCCTTCCAGCTTGCTTTATGGTCACAGCGTTTCATCCCAGCAATAAAAACCCTAAGACAGTGTTATACCTCAAAGGGTTAATGCCTCTTGAGACTAGACATAGGGTCAGAAACACACCGGCCAGGAAGCCTCTTGGTCCAGGAAGGTGGTTGTATTGCAGAAGGGCTGTAAAGGCAGGGCCAATGGGATGCAGTGATGGGTTGGATGGGGTTGAGGGAAACGCCCTCGTTTGCTTTCCATTGCAGTGAAACAGCATCTAAAGTCACCTGGGAGGAAAGGGTTAATTTGGCGACCAAGTACTCATCCAAGTTCACCATGAAAAGAAGCCAGGGCCTGCAGGAACTGAAGCAGAGAGCCCTCAAGGGCTCTGGCGTAGTGCCTTGCTCCTCACAGCTTGCTCAGCCTGCTTTCCTACACACGGGAGACTCCCTGCCTAGAGGTGGTACTGCCCATAGTGGTTTGGGCCTTCCCATATCAACCATCATTGCAAACAACAAACAGACAAACAAACAAATGCCTTTGCAGCCTTGCCTGCAGGCCAGCAGCACACAGACAACTCCTCTTCCTGGCTATGTCTGGGTTTGTGTGCAGTTGTCAAAAACAACTAGTACAACCAGGACTCAGCCTCAGGCTCAGAGTGAGGAGCAGCAGGGACCTAATCAGGGGGCGGGGCGTGTGGGGGCCGCCTGGGGGGCGTGGGCCCAAGTGGGGATGGCTGTGTGTAGAGCTGTACAAAGAGGAGTGTGGACTGGGGGTCCAATCAATCCTCACTTCAGCACTGTGAAAGATCTCTCCATGACCTGCAGGGACCTCCCCAGGGCTGCAGTCAGTGTATAGAGTCCAATACTTTAGTGCCAGCCCCTCATAGCCTGTAGCCGGGGTGATCATTCTTCCTGGTCACTGGGCTTCAAAGGTGGCCCACATCCTCTTCACCTCTCAACCAGAGGGGAGTTATAGTTGCTCCCCTCTCCCCTTTGCTGGCTGCACCCCCAGTCCTGCCCACCTCTCCCATTTCTCTCTGCAGAAGCTGTGTCAAGGCCTCTGCTGGTGGCCTTTGTTCCCCCACTTGTGACAGATGGGAAACTTGGGCTGTCAAGGCTCCTGTGCACAGGGCATCCTGTCCACCCTGCTAGGGACAGCACACTTCCTTAGAGATAGTTCCTGCCTTCTGGAAGGGGCCCTAAAACCTTGGAGTGTTTTCATTTTCTCCAATGCTTGACATCAAGAGGAACCTTAGCCTGTACAAGAGCATGGTCGAGTAGCTGAGTTCTTATGACGTCATGTTTGAAATGGAATTGCTGTCTGCGGGTCTCTCTTCATATTGAGGTCCCACCAAGCATCAGCGACACTCCAGGTCCTCTTCCCTCTAGATGCCTACTTCTCTTATGAGTAAGTCCTTGGATTCCTTGAGAGTGCTGTGACCTTCCAGCAGGAAGATTGTTTGTCTGGGATGAGGGTGGCCCATCAGGCCTTGAACAGGAACCCCAAGGCCATGATGAAGGTGGTCAGGGGCAGAGAACTTGAAAGTTGTTAGGGCATAACGTGACCTTTCCAATCTGAATATTGGAAGCCTTGTATGATGGTGTGAAGCGAGAGCTGGCATCTTTGGACGGGGTGACTGCGTCATGGTGGGGAGTCTTACAGGGCCAATAAATATTTCAACTTGGCAGAATTTAGAGTCACCTAAGAGACAAGACTATAGCATGCCTACATAAGGAATTATGTAGATTAGGTTAGCCTCTGGGCATCTCTGGGAGGAATTATCTAGATTGGGTTAAGTGAATGGGGGGGGCAGCACCATTCCTTGGGATGAGACCCTAACTGAATGAAAGGGGTAAAATGAACTGAACACTCCCATCCATCTCTCTCTGCCTCCTGAGAGTGGACACATGTGATGAGCTATCTCAAGGTCCAGCTGCCAAGCCTTCTCCACCCTGAGAGATCGCACCCTTACACCGTGAGACAAAAGAAACCCTTCCAGCCTGTAGAAGTATTCTGTCACAGCGACGAACATAGTGTTTAGGAAAGGATGGAGCCCCACCCACGGACTAGTGGCCTCATCCGAGCAGACACTCCTGTTATCCTGTCTCTCCACTGCTGAGAACTTACCAGAAAGATAGTCGGCCAGCCAGCCAGAGGGTGCTCACTCCACCCTGGACCCTGGTAGAGCATGGGTTCTCAACCTTCCTAATGCTGCAACCCCTTGACACAGTTCCTCACGTTGTGGTGACCTCCAACCATAAAATTATTCCATAGCTATGTCATAACTGTAATTTTGCTGCACTAATGACTTGTAAATATCAGATACGCCATCCCTGTGAAATGGTCATTTGACCCCCAATGGGGTCGTGACCCACAGGTTGAGAACCACTGCACTAGAGTCTTCATTGTCTTGCCTCCAAACTGTGAGGGATAAGTGGTTCCACTTCTCCTGTCTGATGGCTGAAGGGTCTCTACATGACCCCACCCATTTCATTACCCAGTGTTGTCCTGCATAGCTGGACCCTCCGTCTCCAAGCCTTTGTAAGGCTGATTTTTATGTTCCTCCAAACATGGTTTCTTTGGTTGCTTGACAAATCAAGACCGGAATAAGAAATCCGTGTGTTGGGGGTGGGGTGGGGGGCACAGATACTGACACAGGCCTGGAAATCAGGGCATGAGGCCTGCCTGCAGGCTCACACATTGCCCTGGGCGCTACCGTCCCTGCCGCTGCTTGACCTCCATCTCCTCCTTAAGGTAGGTGGACTGCATTATCTCCTGGCTCTTACCAGCTTAGAATTCTGTTCCAAATCCATCCATCAAACACTGTTCGGAGGGCTTTGAAGGGAAACCTGGGTGTCATTACATTAGCTTTCACACCCACCTCACAGAGTTTTTAAGGCTCCTGATTGACGTGTCTAATGGACCAGTTTTGGGGCTAGAGGGGCCTCGTCTGTGAGCCACTTTTCATAAGGAGCTAACAGGTCACCTCTAAATCTTTCAGGTGTGTTTGCTCCTGGTGGCAGACTGTACCAGAAGGGATACAGCTTCTAGACCAAGATGTCTCTGCAGGCAGGAAGTCCCCAGCCTTCTTCTGTGGGGGCGGGGCCGGCTCAGTGAGTGTGTGGTAAAGAACTAGTCACACGGGGTAAGTAGCAGAGCATGGGAAGGGGAAACCCACGGGCCCAGAAAGCAAAAGCCTAAACACAGTGAAGCCTGGCCCTTCTGTCTTTCCTCCACCCCGGCCTTGTCCCTAGTTGAGTTGTGAAGGCTCGTTTACACTACAAGTGTCCCAGTATACTCCTAGGGCAGTAATACATAGGTACAGCGCTCTGCTCCAAACCTGCTGGCATACATTTCCCAGCTTCCTTTGCAGTTACTTGTTCATGTGACCAGCTCTGGCCAATAGGCTGTGAGCACAAGAGCAAGCCCCCCCCCCTCTTTTGGACTTATGAGCTGCTGTGGCTCCCCTGACTCCTTCCTGTGTGTGGAAATCCTGAAGTCCATCAGACGTGGCTAACAGAACAAGGCTGCTGTAGAAAGCCCAAGGTGTAAGCAAAGGTGTGAATTTTCTTAATGTAAGCCGGTTGGATTCAGGGGTTGAGCATCCCAGCAGCACAGCCTGGCTCATCCTGACCAACCGCGCTAATGAAGGTGAGGACCAGTGTCTGCCTCTGCTGGCTGTGCTTTCTTGCAAGCTGTCTGACTTGGTTTCCAGCACTATGTGGGGGGACTCTGTTGAATCACAGTGTGTGGAGTTGGGAAAGCAGATGCCACACATGCAGCCAGTGCTCTGTAGTGGCACAGTCCCTGCCCTGCACTCCACTCCCTGTGAAGGTCATGGTCTGACCCCTAAGCTACATCAGCCTGCTGCGTTTGATCAAAGTTGCAGCAGGTGGTGGCCAGGTGTGAACCAGCACTTGTGGGAAGTGTGAATTCTCTACTTGCCTGCTAGGGAGGCAGAGCCAACCAGCAGTGGCTCTTGCCTGGGTGGGTACTGGGATAAGGCTGCACAGCAACAGAAGGACGGAGAGGTGTCCTCCAGCCCCTTCTCCCCACAGGAGCCAGGTTGGGGGGCTATGTGCAGGAATGTTAGACTGAAACAGTTCTCAGTCAAAAGTAGGTCAGGTTTTAACCAAAGCCAGGGTGTGGGACTCAGTGGTGAAGCAAGCAGCCCTCCCAGCCCTTCCAGCCCTGCCTTTTCAGGCTCTACACGGGTGGTTCTCAACCTACTGGTCAGGACCCCTCTGGATTCACATATCAGATATTTCTATTACGACAAATAACAGTAGCAAAATTATAGTTACAAAGTAGCAACAGAAGTAATTTTATGGTTGCTGGGAGGTCACCACGACTGGAGGAACTGTATTAAAGGGTCGCAGGGTTAGGAAGGTTGAGAGCCGCTGTTCTGCATGATGAAAATGAAACCTGGCCACACTCACCAAGCTGACACCTCAGGGGCTGCAAAGGTTCAGTCAGGGCTGAGTGTCTTGCTTTAGGATGGGTTTCATGTTGATGCTGGTTATGTGGTCACTGGGAAGGTGTGATTTGAGGACCACAGTGAGTACCCTTCAGCCCCTGCGTTTCCTGTACCGAACTCTTATTTAAACCAACCCCCGTGACAGTAACTGAAGGCTGAGCTGGGTGCAGGCTGTGTGGGAACCAGGCTGTTGTGGGGTTCCAGGTGGGGCATCAGGATAAGTCTGAATGGCTTGGGCGGGTGTCTTCTGTCCAGCTGTTATTGCTTTTGGGCATCTATCTGGCAGTTGTTGTCAATGTTTTCATTGCAGCTGCACCACAGGGGTGAACTTCCTCCATGTCAGCCCGCTTTCCCAGCCCTCTGGCTTCAGGCTGCAATTCTGTGCAGATGGATTCCCGTGTTCGGGTGACAGTGTGGGGTGGTGAGCGTGTAGATGTCAAATGCCCTTGTAGGTGTTCCAGAGAGGATTATTAAGTGGGGAAGCCGGGTGGCCTGGTGGAATAGAGGAAGAGGGAAAGGAGGCCAGAAGCCTCCCTCCCTCTCTCTCCCCCCCTCCCTCCCTCCCTCCCTCCCTCCCTCCCTCCCTCCCTCCCTCCCTCCCTCCCTCTCTCCCTCCTTTTCCCCCCTCCTTTCATCCTTTCCTCCATGTCTGCTTGTTCATCGGCTGAACTGAGGTCAAGCCATGCTCTAGTGAGATGGAGAAGATGACAATGGTCATCCTGTCTTTATAGCGCTCTGGGTCCTGTAGACATGTTGGTGAACAGGATACATTGATCCCGGAACCTGGCAGACTTGGGTCTAGAACTCCTGGATGTGCCTTGGGAAGATGTGACAGAGGAAGATCTCAGATTTCCTGCCTTTTGTTTTATTCCAGTCAAGACCCAGGGTCTGAGGACTGTCTGGGCTCCTGGTGGGCACTGGGGGGGGGGGTGTCTGGGTCCTCTGAAGAGGGTGAGGATTTGCTTCATAGTCTTGTGGATGTTGAGGACATGAGGGCCTCAGATAATACTCAGACATGGGAGCAAAAGCTTCTCAACTGTTTGGTGCAAAGCTTCCAGGAGGTTCAGGGGATTGTCCTCTGTAGGAAGAACAGGGACCATCCTGTAGCCTTCCCCATCCCAGAAGGCTCTGTAGTGAATGCATAATTAGGCCCTCTGTAATTACCAGTTTGAATCTGCCTAGGACACTCAGGCTCCCACCCCCTAATTTACCTTATAAATTTATTCTGCTAAAAAAGTTGAAAATGTCAGTCTTCTGTGAGTGCTGCATAAATGAATTATCTCCCCGGATGACAGAAGGTGGGGGGGAGGAGGAGGCCTGGGAGGACATTCCTCACTTTGAGTGTCTGCTTGTCTCTACCCTGAGCTCGGCCCGGCAGCGAGCCCAAAGAGGCTGCTTTCTGTGCAGGAAGAGGACAGGGCCACCAGGTTCTGCCACTGTCTCCAGGAGGCCATTCAAACCAGCTCTCTGAGGACATCTTTGGGGACATTTCCTACTGAGTATTAGTAAACGCTAATCGGTCTTGGGTGGTGAAGGTCCCTGTGTAAAAGGAAAGGTGCTGTTCCCTAGGACAGATCCTGTCCAGCCAAGTCCTGCAGTCCCCTCTGTACCAGTATGGTCTCACTTGAGGACGGCAACCTTACTGGATCTCAAGGTCACATTCCCTTGTCCCCAACAGTCCCTGGTGTCTGATTCTTGGATAAAGAACTACTGCATAAGACTGTAGAAATGTGTGTTGACATTTCTACACAGTGACACATGCCTATGATTCCAGCACTAGGGAGGCTGAGACAGGAACCCAGGCTATATATAGAAAGATATTGTCTTAAAAAAAAAAAAAAAAAGGAAGAAAATGAAAGAAGGAAGCATACAAGACTTAAGACTTCAGTGCCAGGTGGCTTGGATGATGAAGTTCTTTCAAAAGCCCCTTTAATCCTATAATCCTAACAAAATGGTGGCTGTCATTTCCAAATCTCCATCTAGTCTTTCCCCATTCCAATAGTACTCACTCTCTCTCTCTCTCTCTCTCTCTCTCTCTCTCTCTCTCTCTCTCTCTCTCCCCCTCTCTCCCTCTCTCCCTCTCTCTTTCCCCCTCTCTCTCCCTCTCTCTCTCTCCCTCTCTCTTTCCCCCTCTCTCTCCCTCTCTCTCTCTCTCCCCCTCTCTCTCCTTCTCTCTCTCCCTCTCTCCCTCTCTTTTTCCTCTCCCTCTCTCCCTCTCTCTTTCCTCTCTCTCCCTCTCTCCCTCTCTCTTTCCTCTCTCTCTCTCTCTCTTCTCTTTCTCTCTCCCCCCCCTCTCTCTCCCTCTCTCGCAGTTGGGTTATAAAAACCACAAATGCAGCCCGTTGTAACTTGGTGACCAAGGGACAATGAAGGATGGAGATCGGCTCTCTTCGTGCCTGAGAGGACCCTGCTGACCACAGAGGCATTCTTCCCCGCCACTGTCCGCAGCTGTGGTTTTCCCAGCTTGGGGGTGTATTTGGGTTTTTTTGTCAAGACCTAGATGGCTCAGACTTTAATGCTCCAGAATGTGTCAGTCACAGGCAGAGGCGAGTAGGCAGAACCTGAGCAGTCCACTCTAAGACAGATGAGGCAGTTGGAGGTACAGACTTAGACATTTTCCCCCGGCATACTCTTGAACTTCAGCCTGGTACACAGCACTGAGCAGATATAGACGGCTTGTGCATGCATCCTTCAAAATTCCTTCCTTATTATGTGACATTAAGAGGTGGGAGGGGAATGAATCAAGGGGGCTCCATCATCACAAATGATTAGTGCCTTAAAAAGGGATGGGGTGGGGGTGGGGACTCTTCTCTTTGCCTTCTACTGTATGAGAGGCAGTACTGGTCCTCTCTGGCAGACACAGCACTGCCCTGGAAATCCTCGGTGGCCTTTGACCTTTACCCTCCAGGGCTGTGAGAAGTGCGTTTCCATTGTGCATAAATTGGCTGCTCCAGTTATTTTTCTGTAGCCACACAAATGAACCACGTCAAGCTGCTTTATCAATACCAGAGGAATATTCACAGCGTCAGGGAAAATTTCTCCTTTTGGATGAAAATGTTGAGGTGTGTGCCACGGATGTGAATTCCTGTAAAATCGGACATTGACCTCCGTCCGTAGTAACATCTGTAATCTGTTAAACGCCTGCAGTGCACTGTGTTCCCCGAGGGACTCCTGACAGAGGCTGTGGCCTGACACAGGAGGACCTGGGATGCTTGGAAGGGCACCTGCTTGCCTAGCTTATGACAGATGCAGCATGGATTTGAACCCAGGTCTATGAGGATGTAGGCATTATGTTGGTGCCTACCCTGTACCTCTTACAAAGTCCCAGGAAGGACAAACTCAATCTAAGAGGCAAAAGGACTTTGCATGCTTTCGAGCTCTATCCCAACATCAGAAGATGGCCTGACTGACAGTGCACCATCAGAACCTTCTCTGGGCCCCGTGGACTAGTCCATTTATTCTGTCTGAGACAATGCCCCAGAACTTTTATCTTTCATTCCTCACCACTTTCTCTCTGTTGTTTGTTTTCCTGGCCATGGTCACAACTTTACTTCCCATAAGCCCTGCCTGGTTTTTTCTGTTAGCTGGTGTCCTTGCTTGGTTCAGAACTTTGTACTTTTCCTTCCCCTCCTTCATATCCTGATCTACCTGGAACTTTTTGGCACCCCTATTCTAGTCCTAGGTCTAGTGAAAGCTCTGATACCGTCTTCTTCTTGGAGGATGGTTGGAGTGGGCTGGGTGGAGGACAGAGTCGTGCTTTTGTGGAGACAGGCCTGGGGGATTGGAGTTCGTCTTTGGGAGCCTGACTTTAGCATTCTCAGTCTAATGGGGAAGGTCTGTCTCTTGCTAGAATGAGCTAATGTAACCCCTGACAAACATATTTAGGCAGAGTATCTCAGTGACTCAGGAGGCCTGGAGAGCATTGCAATGGGTAATTCCCTTGGTAAGAGGGACAGACAGCCACAGGTACACCTAGGGGATTGCCATGTCCTCCATCCAGACAGCTGTCATTGCCTTTTGTTTGACGTCATTGGAATGATGTATTGTGTTTAGGTTTGTTTGAACTAGAAACCTGGGTATCGGCCCATAAGTAGAATTGCTAGCTCAGTCACAGAATGCTTGTTAAGATGTGTCCAAGAGGAAGTCACAGGGTAACTGTAACGGGATTGCTTTGTGGCAGAGGCCGGAATTGTCAGCTCACAGGTGTGCTGAGCCTGTGTGTCAAAGACACCCTAAATCAGAGACAGTCATGAATTTCCCTACATTGCTCAACAACTGGGCACCTTTTCTGGTGCATGCCTGCCTATCTGCATCCTGGGAGTATAGAGGGAGGACAGGGTCTGCAGGCTAGGACGTCTCTCTCATTCCAGGCCATAGAGAGCCCTTAGGGCTGGTAGGAGGAGTATGTGTACAGGTCTACTCATCACTTCTGAAGTCAGCTTTAGACCTAGCCTCCATTTTTCACTTAGTAGAAGCTCTTGGTGGACGCCGTGGTGGTGGCGGAGGCTAATTGCACGGGGCGCAGAGCTAATACAGACGCCGTAATTCCTGTCCCTTCTCACAGCTCACTAGAAGCTGCTGATGAATAGCGCGTGGCGTTCAGAGACTGTGTACATCCGTCGCATGTGTCACTGGCAGAGGTCTGGCAGGGCACCAGAGCAGTGGGGGAACACGGTGCCACCTTGCCAAGTCTTTAATTAAAAGAGGAAATATGTCAGAACCTACTCGGCCACTGTCCAACCTAACAGCTCCTTCCTAGTGTCAGTGAATGCTGCTGTTACAGTTTTTCTGTAGTGCTGGAAAGGTGGCTCAGTGGCTAAGATTATTTGTTTCTCTTGAAGAGGACTCAGATTTCAGTTCCCAGAACCCAAGCGGGGCTGGCTCACAGCCATCCATCACTGTAGGTCTAGGGGAACTGATACCCTTTCTGACCTTTGCAGGCAGCAGGTACATACATGGTATACATGTGTATGTGTAGGCAAAGCACCCATATGCACAAAATGATGAATAAACAAATATCACTTTTTTTTTTTAAAGGACTTTGATGGGAGTCAGCCATTCCAGTGAGCCTGAGCGAGGAGAGAGACTATTGGAACATGCCACGGCTGAGGTCTTCCAAGTTTTGTTTTTTTTTTTGGGGGGGTCTCCCAGCAGGTCCCCCATGGCAGCCTGGGGATCTTGCCTCTCTGTATCCCTTGCTTTGGAACAGTAACCTTCAGAGATCAGGAAGAGCCTGAGATTCAGACAACTCAATCAAGTTACAATAAAACATCCAAAGGCTTCCATCCTCGCTCACTTCTTTAACTCAATTTATTTTTCATTTTGTGGACAGAGATTTAGTCTGGGTATTAGTTTATGATTTTTACTGAAGGAATTACTCAACACACACACATATAAAAAGGAAATATTATTTTTATCATTTATTTTGTGCCATGTATACCATAGGAGGAGAAAACAGAGTGAAATCACTTCAGTACTGCTGTTTTTCATTACAAAGTTATTACATATAGAAATTACTCCAAATTATCTGAAATGAATGGAAATTATGAGGTTTAAATTCCCCAGGTTACTGCAGGCACAGCTCTGGAAATTTATTTTGTCATCTTGCTGAACATAATTGCTACAACAAAATTTCTTCCATTTTACAACTGCGGTATAACTTATTTATACCGCTGTAGCGGTAATTTTACATCAATAAGTTGCATGGGAAGGAATACACAGGTGGTAATTGAAAACAATAATTTGTGCCGAGGTCCAGGTGGGATGGTTGGCTCAGGAAAAAAAAAAAAAAAGGGCTCTAGTTACTGTCGGCAACAGCTTTGTGTCACCACTGGCCTCTTCTCATCCCCTTAGTCAATGTGGGTCGAGCCATCCATAAGGCCTTCCATCAGTGTTCTCTGGGGCTGGGGTGGTGAGTCACATTTGTCCTCTTAGCCTCGTGGCTGATAGACTCCATTCTGAAAACAGGGCGCGGGGAGGGGGGGCGCAGAGCCCCCAGGGGGCAGGTCCCGCTTTGCCTCTTTGCCAGCTCCTGTCCTCTTCCTCTGCTTTCCAACTTGCCTCTGGGTTGGGTGCATGAGGTACTCGGAGCTAATTAAGGTGTGTGATAGATTTCAATTGGAGTGTGAGTTCTTGCCAGAAACATCGACAATTCGATCCCCCAAGCACGGCGCTCAGTGTTAAATCCACTAATGCTTTATACATTACTGTCTTCCTTCCCAGCCGGAATGTGTGGTCTGGGTACAATACCGAACCAGTCCCCAAACAGGCGTCCCCACTCTTCTGTTCTCTAATTGTCCCTGTTAAGCAGATAGAAATAATGAAGCTGCAGATGCCTGTGCCGAATCCCAGCAGCTGACGAAGCCACCGTCTACATCTGGGGGTCCAAATGCAGATTTTAACAGTTGACCATAAATCTGCCCTGTTTAGACTCCAGATCTTCAGGGTGAGCTGGGCACAGGCCGGAAATGGGCTCCTCTGCTCCTGGTAGTGGTCCCTGAGAGGCTTGTGCGAGAAAGCAAGCACAAGGCTGGGGGGCTTTGTTGCAAGTTTGGATGGGGAATATTATCATCGCATCTATATTTTAGAAGCCATTGTTGTTTCAAAGATCCCAGAGGCTTAAGATCACAGTAAAATCATTTTTTTTAAAGACCCAGATTAAACTAATATCAGAATGTACGGCAACTCAGCATCTTAGTTCTCCCACGGGCGGCATTCATCGTCTTTTGTTGTGGTAAATTGTCTGCCTTGTAAATGGTACCCAAAATGCATCTTCAAAATAACGTACATTTTGTTTTATTTTATATTATATTTTACTTTCTCTTTTTTTCTCCCTCCCTCCCTTCCTCCCTCCCTTCCTCCCTCCCTCCCTCCCTTCTTCCCTCCTTCCCTCCTTTCTCTTTTTAATACAGAGTTTCAGGCAGTCCAGGCTGACCTTGAACTTGCTATGTGCCCGAGGATGACCTTGAACACCTGATCCTCCTGCCTCTACCTCTCAACAACGTATGTTTGAATATGGAACATCTTAAAACTTCTACATACCATAGAGATGCTGTTGCCCAACCCTTAGGAACTGTGCTGCCCAGCCTTAGTTGATTTGCAATTCTAACCCTTTTCTCTTCAGCAGGGGTAAAAAACAGTGACATATTTTCTAGGATATAAGCTATCTTTGTTGAATTCACTCGAAAGCATGCGTGTGGCTGTTTCTAAAATGACGAAATAACAGATGAGCTCTCCTTTTGCTTTCTTAGCTCTGGAAGGCATCATTGGAGCTGGAGCAAGGTGTTGGCTGGCTTTTCCTTTCCTTTCTTTCTTTTCTTCTTTCTTTCTTTCTTTCTTTCTTTCTTTCTTTCTTTCTTTCTTTTTGATCAGCTCCCCCTTGCAGTGTTCTCATTAGCTGTGCCTCGTGCCTTTTCGGGAGGGATGCTAGCCTGACTCATGCTTCTTGCTCCTTCTCGCTTCTTCTAGAAGCCTTCCTTCCCCCTCACTTCCTTTGTATTGCATTACAGCACAGAGAGGAGTTTTCACATCCTGGGGCTTGGGGGTGGGGGCAGCTCTCAATTGAATCAAACTTGACTACAACTCCAGCTTAACATTTCCCGAAACGTCCTCCTTCTCATAACTGCTTAAGGATACAAGCTAATTAATCCTCACAGCCTCATCAAATCCTTGTTGGGAAGGTGATCCTTACAACTGCTTCCATCTCCAGCCGTCCTCATCTCCTATCTCCAGGCACCTCCTTATCCCCCCCCCCCCCCCCCCAGTTCTCAGCCACAGCCTGACAGCCAGAGTCAGAACTGAAAATTCCCTTCTGAATCCAGTGCTTCCCCAAAGAAACCATTTCACCCCTTTGAACTTCCCCATACCCTTGTCTCTGCTCTAAACAGGGCAGCTGGCTTGGTCACCAGAGCACTGAACTCAGCCTCCTGAGTGGGCGCCAAGTGTGAGTATGTCTGAACCGGGAAATCTTCAGGGAAATGCCTCCTCCCCTCTCTGCATTTTAAGTCACAACAGACACACAGAGATCAAGGAAATGGGCATTGAGATCCTTTGCTACATGCACAGGGATGTAAGTACCCAGCACTCTGATCCCTGTCTGTGAGAGAGGTGAGGGCACAGGCTTGGTGGTGTCTCTCCCAGCAGGGTGATGGCTTCCTTACCGAATTTGAATTGATGACTCAACTAAAGAATTAAAATTAGCAAGGCAAGAAAATTCCAAACGAGGTGAGAAAGCTATAGAAATAGTTCCAGATCCCTTAGTACCGAGCCATTCAATATCACTTCTGATGACAGGGGCAGAGTTAGGAACGTTCAATGTGGGTGTGAGTCTTTTTCACATACAGGGAAAGCTTCACAAACTGGGAGCTGGGCAAGGTTTTTTTTTTTTTTAATTAAAATATTTTTAAAAGAAAATAAAACATGAATCAGGAGCAGTGAAACTGGCTTAAGTCTTCTAGGCTACAGACTTAGAGAAAGCAGTCAAGAATGCCTCTGTCATGTCATCACCCCCACCCCCCACCCCGTGCCTATTTCAAGCACTTGATTGTCAAAATTCTACTATGGTACCGAGCCCAAGTCTCCGTGGAAAGAAAAAATAAAATAAAATAAAATAAAAAAAAAAAAAAAAAGGAAAGAAAAGAGGCAGTGACTTGTGCCTTATCAAAAGCCTGGATCTTAATTTGGACACATGGAAAGAACAGACCTAAGAAGGCTGAGAGTCAAGTTTTGGGGTACTGTTTAGCCTTTAGGGCCAAGGCCTGAACCCTCTGTTATCCCACAAAGCCTTCCCTGAACCTAGGAATGATAATTCTAGGTGGTGGGCAGGAAGGCTTACCAGACCGCTCCTGTCCGCTCACCAGTCTGGGTTCCATCTCTTAAGGGTCTAAGCCAGTGCTGGAGAGCTGGGGGGCTGGCTCAGCCCACACAAGTGTTTGCAGAGATGTCTGAGGGCCTGACTTGGATCCCACGAGGCCCCACATAAAGGCGAGAGGAGAGAACCGACTTTGCAAAAGCCCATACACATCTTGTACATAATCATTAATTTAAAAAGATTCTAAATCACAAGGAAAGACATCATGGTCATCTTGGGAGCCTTCCTAATGTGTACAGGACTTACTTAGGGTTTCCACTGGCGGTTATTCTGAAAAAGAAGGTGCTGATGCTCTCATCAGAGCGTTTATTGAATTTTCCGAATCTTCACAGTCAATAAGGGTTAGAGCCTGGGAGAACAGAAAGCAGCAGGCATAGCTTACTTCGGAGTTTGCCCCACATTGTGAAAACGAGAAGACTCGCCTTCTCTTTTGCATGTTTTTTTTTTTTTTTCCTTAAGCACCAGAAATGAAACCCAAAGTAATTTGGTAAGCTGTGTTGTTGGGTCCTCAGACAGCTCCAGAGTTATCTGTCTACATCTCAGAGGGAGGATCCCTGTTAAGGAGAAAATAACAAAAACAAACGAAATGTCAGTTTTCTTCCTGCAAGGACTCCAGGACTTCCCATTTCTTCCACACTTCTAGATCTAGATCTTTCCAAATTTTCATAAAGACATAAGATGAAATATAACAGCTCAGAAGGCAAAGACAACATTGCAGTCTCTTCCACAGGCCCCAGTCTGTGCCCAGGGATTGAGAATCCTTCAAGGAATTTTAAGCAAAAAGCTTTTTTTTTTTTTTTTTTGTGGCGAGGGTGGGAGCTGGGGTGAGGTCCGATCAGTCTGTCTCCACTGTATGGTTTGTTACACAAGGCTCACGCAGGGAGTTAGAACCCTACACAAGTTAATAAAAATGCGCTTTGATTTGGCGAAATGAATTTTAATTTCTGAAGATTCCACTGTACAGAACGACTCTCCGTTCCTTAAAGGGCTTGGGGGGGGGGATTCGCTCTGGGAACGGAATCCGAAGGCCAGGAAGAAATATCAGGGGGATATTTGGGACTTCAAAAAGCTTTGTGTCATTCATATGCACATTCTTCTGCATTTGCCTCTATTTGCTCTAGTTCTGTGTCAAGGGCAAAGCACACAGTAGGCCTGTAGCAGGTACAGGAGAAATGACGTCAAGGTTTCTACGCAAGGGGTTCAGGCCCACGTCTGAACCTTTTCTCTTTTGGTTAGTCACTTGCACCGGTGTGTGTGTGTGTGTGTGTGTGTGTGTGTGTGTGTGTGTGTGTGTGTGACAGTGTGACAGAGAGAGAGACAGAGAGAGAGACAGAGAGAGAAAGAGAGAGACAGAGAGAGAGAGACAGAGAGAGAGACAGAGAGAAAGAGAGAGACAGAGAGAGAGAGAGACAGAGAGAGAGAGAGACAGAGAGAGAGAGAGACAGAGAGAGAGAGAGAGAGAGAGAGAGAGAGAGAGAGAGAGAGAGAGAGAGAGAGAGAGAGAGAGACAGAGAGAGAGAGGAGTTGAGGGAGTGACCTTTATTCTAAACAAGGGTTCATAGATGGGTAGATTTGTCTGAGGGAGTTTTGGATACACCTGCCCGATCCGGGATCCTGAGCAAAGGCCCTGTCTGACCGAGCGTGCGCAGATAGAGCCAGAGTCGGTCCCCGGGAGCCAGTAGCCTAAGCGGGGGTCGAGCAAGGGGTCAAGGTCGGCCGGGAGGGAGCTATTGATCTGGCTGGGAACGCGAGACACGGAGCGCAGCAAGACTAAAGGGGGAGCTGTGAGACCAGACATTAACAGCTTTCAGCGCAAATGATGCTGTGCCAGACGGGCAGAGGGAAAAGGAGGAGACTGGAGTGGCAGCTGGGATCGCTCGCTGCCTGCGCCCGGCCGCCTCCTGGGAGAGGAGGAGGCGCAGGCCCGGGCAGGGAGGCCTCTTGTCGGCGGCCGCGAGGTGGAGTGCGCGGCGGCGACAGCTCGGGCCCTGCACCGGGCCACCGGTGCGCGCGCCTTCCCGCCGTCGGGGTTGCGCGCAGTCCGGGAGGATGTGCTCCGGGTCAGTCCCGGCTGCACAGCCGCTTCCCGCTGCCCCTTTCCGGGTCCCCATCGGTGCTCGAGTAGGCAGCTGACTCCGGGGCCCCTAGGCTCCCTGTTTCCTAATCGAGCTCCTCCTCCTCCCTCGGCCTGGGCCTCTGGCCGGTCCCTGCTTCCTTGTAGCCATCTCCCCCCAGAAGGTGAGGGCCACGTGTTTGAATTTCGCGCCCAAGGTGGCAGGCTGCAGCTGGCACGCTGCAGTGTTTTAAGTCCAGACCTGCCCCTGATGTGCTGTGTGTCTCCGGGCTAAGTCCTAACCCTCTCTGGCCTCCCTTCCGATCTGTGGGCCTATTGCAACAGAAGACTAATTAATTGAGCTTTCAAACTGAAGCGCGCGGAGGGGGCGGCGTGTAGGGGGTGTGCGAGTAAGGCCGCTTTATGGATTTCTTGGGAGGTTTATTAAAGGGTGGGTGTGTGGGCTACTTTTTTCCCTACTCTGGCCACTTTCCTGGAAATTTTTTTTTTCCCAGTGGGGCGGGATGGGTTGAGAGTAGCCGCTTCCAGACCTTGACCACGTGGAGGGGTGCATGTGTATGTGGTGGTGGGCAGCTGCACGCGGCCTGCCTGGCCTGAGGAAGGAGGTGCAAACCCGCCCCCACCCAGCATCTTCTCAGCTGGTCCTCGCGACGGTCCGTGGACCCTGCAGCCCACGGTGCTGGAAACTGCAAGCTGGGGCACATTGTACAGCGATTATTTTGGGTGAGGTGGGAAGGGAAGAGAGATCCTTCTGTCCTAGCACTTAGCACTACGTGCTGTGTCGGTGCCATGGCCCCACCCATGGCTTTCAGAATGAACAAAAGCCCAGGTGCCCCCTGAGGAACAGGCCCCGAGAGAGGCGGCTCGCCTGGGGGCCTTGCAGCCTCGCCAATCCCTGGGCTGAAGCTGGGGCGCCGGCCTGGGGCGGGGTGAGGCCGGTGCAGCCAGCCTCACCGCAAAGCCCAGCCCCAGCCAGGCCCCGACCCGCCCAGGCTGCCGGGGAGGGGAGAGGGGTCCAGCCGCCTGGCTGGCCCAGCGCGGGAGGCCAGGTTATCCAGGAGACCCAGCTGGTTCCTGGAGGAGAGCGCCGAGAGGGGGCGGTGCATTCGGGGACTGCAGCCTGGCCTTGTCCCCGGGCCACGGGCAGGCCCCCACAACTCCCCTTGTCCTCGCCGGCTGGAGATCAAACGGCTGACAAGGCGGCTCTGTCCTTCCCGGTCGGACAAGCAATTTCAAGTCCGATCCCGGGCGGTGGAGGAGGGGGGCGACTTCCAGGTTGCACAGATTTCATAGAGGGAATTGGGGGGCACCTCGCCGAGTCACCCTCCTGCAGAAAGCTGGCCACGCCCACTCCTGGATCTGGGTGCGGGAGTCTTCTCCCACGTGGACTGCCCCTGCCCCTGCCCCTCCAGCGCGTGCTTCCCAAGGAGACTAGGGTGTGGGGGCGGGGCAATGCTTGACCCCTAGAAGTTAATGGGGCCCGGAAAGGCCAAGATCCCTTCTGCAATGGGATTCAAACAAAATGGGCCCTCCTGTGTGCCCTCTTAGTATCTTTTATTTTGTTCTCCGAGAGGATCAAGTCCCCACGGTTTACGTGGAAACACTTTTTGGAAGTTTCTACAAAACGTGCCCCCCACGTCCAAGTAAAGCCCACTGTAACTACTTTTCCAGTGAAGCAATGGTATATATTTTCCCAGTACACTCACCCCCTCCATTCCCAGCCCCCCCTTCCTGAGTGGGTGGGTTTGGACTTGCTTGGACGCAGTGTACTTCAGTAATTCACACAGCACCCCGCCCCCCTTTCTCAGGGGTCCTGCTCCCAAGGGAGGGGAGTGGGGGCAAAGATTTTATTTACTCCCCCCCCCTACGCTTTTGCGAAGCTGGAGCTCGGGGATAAGATCAGCTCACAAAAACAGCAGTTTGCACGTGTGGCCAGCCTGGGTTGCGGGTGTGCGCACTGGCGAGTGTGTGTGAGTGCGCGCGCGCGTGTCTCGGTGTGTGCTTTCTTGTTCTCTTACAGGGTACAATGTTAAAAAGCCACCGCTAGTCGCCCCCAGTGCTCCGACTCTCTGGGTCTTTTTGTCTCTAGAGCAGATTAAACGTCACGTCCGCACTTGAACTTGAATTTTATCCCATTGTACAGAGGCAGCCCCAGCCACAGAGAGACCGAGAGCTCCCGGAGAACCCGGACTCCGCCATCTTCACGTTGCAATCTATAGCTCCCGTCCACGCCCGCACCGACCCGGGCGCACTGGGCGAGCCGCCCCGCAGCCCCGCTCCCCCTGGGCCCGCGGCGCCGGGCAGCGCTGGGGAGCGCGCGCGGGGACCCGCAGCCCCTCCGGCCGGCGCCAGCCTGCCAGGTGACCCGGGAAGGAGCCGCTCCCGGAGTCCCCCAGAGCCTCGGAGGGGTCAGCCTCCGAGAAAGAAACAAGCAGGCAGCGCGCAGAAAACCCAGAAAGAGCCGAACCAAGGCAGTTTTTCATTGCTTTTGGGCTTTTGAGGGGGCGGGGTAAGGGGGTACGAGACAAGTCCCCAAGTTTTCTTTGCTTGTTTTTTTTTTTTTTCTTTCTTTTTTTTTTTTTTTTAATTTGTTTGCGTTTTCCTCCCCCCCTCCCCTTGGGTGGAAGTGCGCGTTCCACCTAGCAGACCCCGAAAGAAAAGTGTCAGAGGCCGGTGCAAAACCCGGCGTAACTTCAAGAAGACATTTACAAGTCTAAGAGGCCAAGCACTTTGAAGAAGTGTGAGAGATATTTTTCCTCCAAAAGAATATATTTTTAAAGAAACCAGCCAGCCCGCGGCGAGCAAAAGCAGTTTTATCATTTATTTTTGCCTTTTCTATTTTAGACCAAGCCATCTTCCTGGCTTTTTCTTTTTTTCAAAAACAAAAACAAAAACACAGCCCAGAAGAAAGAGCAAAATAAAGACGAAGAAGAAGAAGAGGAGGAGAAGGAGGAAGCGAGGAAGGGCAGAAGCACCAACCCGGGCAGAGGAGGAGGCGCGGCGGCGGCGGCGGCGGCTCGGACCCCCTCCCCGGCCCGCATCTGTGCAGCTCTCCGGGCGATGCCAGAATAGATGCCGGGGCAATGTCCCGCCGCAAACAGGGCAACCCGCAGCACTTGTCCCAGAGGGAACTCATCACGCGTAAGTGTTTGCGGCGCGCGTGAGGGGCCGGCGGCCGAGGCTTCGGGCGCCCGGGGCTGGGGACACCAAACCGGACGCTGCGGCCGGGCGCGGGGCCCTGGGAAAGTTTCTCTGCAGCCGGGGGGCAGCGGCTGCGGGCTCCGGGCCGAGGAGGGGGCGCGCGGGCTTGCAGGCGGCTATGCGCGCCGAGCCCGGCTGGACGCTCGGCCCTCCAAGCGGCGTGTGTGGCGGCGGCGGCGCTGGTGGCGGGGTTTGGAGAGGAGGGGGAGGGGGCCGAGGAGTGGAGGGGGAGGGGGAGCCGGGAAAAGTTGGCGAGCGCGTGGGTCCGCGCTCGGAGGAGCGGGCTGACCGAGCCCCGAGTGCGCCCCGGACTCGGGGACCCACAGGGTGAGGGGGTGGCCGCGGGCTCCGGGTACCCGGTGTCTGCGCCGGGCCAGGCAGGGCGCCGTCCGCGCTGGTGCTAGGATTCCGAAGCCGCCGTCCCCTCCCCTCCTCTCGCTATTTGCAAAAGAATCCAGCTGCGCAGCTGTTTGCTGGGCTGGAGCACCCCCTCCTCATTTCCCCACCTCCGTCTCCTGGGACGGTCTTGTCTTCTTCCCCCCAGCTCCAAAAAAAAAAAAAAAAAAAAAAAAAGGTGTGGGGGGAGGATTTTGGTTGGTGAAAAAAAAAAAATCCCTGCCACGAGTTAAAAAAAAAAAAAAAAGATTGTCAGGAGTGGGAAAAAAGAGGGGTGCGCTTATAACAGTAAAAATGAAGAGAGAGAGAGAGAGAGAGAAAAAAGGACTGGGAGAAAAATACCTATCAGCCTCTTATCCATCTCTCTATCTCAATATCTTTCATCTTCCCCATCTAAATAAACAAGGCAGGTCGCGGTGCAAATCCACCGGATTTCAAGCAAGTAGCGGGGCTCGCGAAGTCAGGCAGCAGGGCAGACACGCAGCAGCTTCCAACGCCCCAGCTGGGTTCATTTAGAAAAGAAAACGCCAGCGCGAGCCGCGCAGGTACGCAGTTCTCCGGAGCCTGCCTGGTCCCCGCGCTGGCATCAGCGAGGTCGGCTTGCACAGCTCCGAGCCGGCCCCAGCTGCCGCAGCCTGCTCGTGCCTCTCCCCGCGTTCTTTTGGTTGCGGTTGCTTTTTATTTATTATTATTTTTTATTGCAATAGAAATAAAATTTCCTCTGGGTGCCATCGAGACCTCAGGCAGGTTGTAATCTTGCAATCCTTGGTTCACCTCGCTGAGCCGGGGCCGGGCTGCCGGTGCTGGAGCAGTAGAAGGCTGTGAGCGTCGGCCGCCGCCTAGGACTGGCTGCCCTATGGTCGAGAGCCGAATATTTATGTTATATTTTAAAGAATTTAAATAAATAAATAAATATATAAAGGGGCTCTCCCCTCCCCTCCAACCCAGCACAGGAGCCATCTGCTCGAAGCTATTGCTGTTCCCGTCTCTCCTTTGTTACCGCAGACGCATTAGTAAGAATTTGTGCGTTTATTATTATTATTATTATTTTGAGGGGGGGTTATATATTAAAGTGAGGTTCTTGGGAGAGGGGTGCCTTTTAGGGGAGGAGGGGAGAGGAGCTTCCTTTATTTTCTTTCAGTGTTGTAATGTCAAAGGAGACTTGCTGGTTGTATTTAAAACAAAATGTTTTGCAACCAGATTTGAGCCTGGTCTCATCAAGATGCATTTGACCGCTTGACATTTATTTCCATCCTTTAGTAAGCCACAGCCATGGGTTATTTTACAGCTCCTTCCTACCTTTAGGTGCGGTGGTTGCAGAAACATCCATACTTCCAAAGCCTAATTTGTCCAGGAGGCAGTTTGCCCCTGAGAGCTCCTGTGTAATTGTAAAGATTGTTTTTGAGGAGGGCAGAGAGTCGATGGGATGGAAAGGGTGAGAAACCGGTAGCCTCAGCTCGGCTCACAGGAGCGTTTGCAGTTGAGTATTAGGGAAAGGGCAAGTAGGTTTGCTGTCCCTCTCTAGGCATCCCTGGGACATCCTGAGCAAACTGACCAGAGGGACCGGTGGCAGCTGGGCCTGGGGATGAGGGGTGCATGATGTGACATCCTTCCATTCTGCCTTGGTTCACTGTCTCACCCTTGCTCAGAGCAGCTAGGAAAAGCCAGCTGAGGCTGCAGCAGAGGCAGAGAAGGCAGAGTCTTGGGAAGAAAAGAGAAGCAAGAGACCAGGCTGCTAAGCAATTCTACCTGCCTTCCGGGGGCGGGGGGGGGGGCCCAGGAGCCTGGGCATTGTTTAAGGGGCTTAAGCCAAGAGAGTAGTCCAACCAGTGCTTAGAAAATACTGCTTATCCCAAAGCAGCTAGCTTCTCTGTCTTTGCTGTGTCACTCGGGAGGAGGCAAGACAGGGATGCAGAAGATGCACAGTGGCCTGGGGAATGTGACCATCCACAAACCGTGGGATGCAGGAGCCCTGGTTGCAAGGGTTCTGAAGCACTGGCCAGCAAAGCAGGTGTTGTCACAGCCCCTACAGGCACCCACATGTGAGATTTCAGAGGTGAAGGGAACCATCTAAAATGTGGCGTATAGTTTTGAGTTGGGTGGCAGCCTTGGGCCTGTGGGGTAGCAGCTTAAGGTTCTTTGGGGATGATGCAACTTAGAATCACCAATGGCCTAGGAAACCAGAAAAGCACAAAAATAGCATCCATGCTCTTGGTGTGTTGGGGGTGGGGGTAGGAGAAGGACTCCATAATGAGTTAGTTACATTTTATAGACAGGGCCGGTAAGAAAAGGAGCAAGGAGATTGGGAGACAGCTGGAGAGGGGAACCTGGGCTTCTGGTTTGTTTCAAAATGTTTGACCCAGATGGATTCGGCTTTTCAAACAGAAGGACAGACACAGCCATTAATAAAAACAAACACAAAATGACACATGGACAATGGTAGAAGGGAGGTAAGAGAGGCAGGCACTGGCCAGGCAGAGGGAAGGGCCATGCCAGGCAGGGTCAGGCAGAAGGAATGTACTTTAGAGAGGCGTTCTCAAGAAACAAGGGAGGTAAAATGGAGTGGTCACGTATAGAGCCCTAATTAAGCTAACTTTTCAATAACCCACCAACAGGTTTCCACAGAAGGCTAGTAATTTTTTTTGTATGCATTCATGATTTTGCACAACAACCAGAGATCCAAAATTAGCTGCAGAAGTTAGGCTAGCTGTATTAATTCCATACTAGCCTCTTCAAGCTGGGTTTTGTGATGTTGTATGTTTTAAAGGTGGCTACGTTCACAATGATCTGAACTAGGGTACAGTATATCGATAATGGCCCACTCACTCTCTTACTAAATTGTATCTCCGGTAAATGTCATAGGACAAGGATCCTCTTTTATTTTTCTGTTTTTGACAGTCAGGTAGGGGCAGTGAAGTCTGTCTGTATTTTGCACAGAAGGGAAGCCCGTGTCATTAGAAGTGTGATATACCAGCAGCTTGGATTCCATGGGAGAATAAAAATGTGTTCGTCAAAGGTGTTATGCCAGGTTGGTTTTATTCATTTGTAATTCACGCCAGAGAGAAAACAGCTATGAGCATATTTTAACAACCCCAATATTTTTTAAAGGGTACTTTTTCCTTCTCTTATTTGAAGATTTTTTTTTGTATAGATGCATATTTATTGTTTGGAAGGGGAGGCTTTGGCAAATCTTGTCTGCTCTTCAGAATACTTCATAACAGAAAAACAAGTCGGCTCTGCAGTGTTGGGGTGAATGCAGTAGCTCCTGGGGAGCTGGCCTTAGAGACTTGGGAGGGTCGGGATTAACTGCACTTCTCAGCTTGCCACTGAAAGACTCAGGGCGTCTTCCTTGGCCAACGGAAAGGTCAGCCGTTGGTTGTATCTGACAATAATTAGAACTATGTCTCAGGTGAAATGGATGCATGTAAAACAGTCTAGCTATAGACTAGTTTCCTACAGCAGCGAGCAGGTTTGTAGCGCCTAATCGGACTCTGACTCCTGACCGCTCCTCCCCGCCTTTATGTATCCATTTTGCACCTCCTATCTCCATTGCCTTGCACTCTCTGTTGCTTGTAGAGATAAAATACTTTCCAAAGTAAACTTTCGGTGGAATTGGCTTTTGGTTAATGGCAAGCCTGATGCTTCAAGCCTCGCCTAGCGCCTCTTGTCAGCTAGGGGGCGCTCGGTGCCCGTGTCATGGCTACGGTGCCTCTGCCGCTGTGCCTGGAAACCCGCCTCCATCAGCTGCATCGGCCGCCGCAGCAGCAACAGCGGCTGCAGTTTGTGTCGCTGCAAAATGTCTTAAGCGTGAAGTTGTAATATTGATTTTCCAGCAGAGATTCATGCAGGACAAAATGAGAATATAAGTTTGAGAAATCTATTTTCAAGCTATCGCCATCGATTTGTAAACCCTTACCTGGCAGGTGGGGAGGTATCTTTTTTTCCTTCAATTTCCTTTTCTTTTTAAACGATTAAAATAGTTATTCCTGAATGAGCATATGTCCGCTGATCTGTCCATGGTCTTGACGTTCAGAACATTTTGTTTTGTTGTTAAGGCATTCAGAATCCATTTAGGGAGTCTGGGAACAGTGGACATCATCTTAGGGGTGGTCCATCTTGGTGTATGTTACCTGGTTGGAGGGGGGGGGTGGTCACTGAGAATTGCTGCTTAAGGGAGTCCTGGACCCAAGACAGCTTGATGGATGGAAATACTCCCAATGCCATAGTGAGCCCACAGAACTAAGGGGAGCTAGCTCTTTCCCTAAAGACATACCATAACTCAAACAGCGTGGGCAATTTTGTCTGTAAAGAAGGAGTGTGTGCTGCTTGCCAGGGCCTCTCACCCCGAGGCAGTGTCCTTCGTGGATGGCGTGTCGTGAGGCTAGAATGCCCTCCAAACTTGTGTTAGTGTTGGGGAATACAATGTCAATGGTGGGGTTACTAGCTCTGTAATCTTCACTTCAGAGTTCAGAAACCCTGCACACAGCACAGTGAGCTGAAGTCGTGTGCGTGAGTTCAGTAGGGTACCTGAAGAGCTTGTCCTGACACAGCGAAGCGCGTTTATTCTAAACTGAAAGAGAAATAAATTAGGTCAGACAAAAGCCTTTGCTGTCATCAGCTGGAGGAAGAGGGCCGGCCAGCCATTTATCTGATGATTTCTCTACTTCATTTAGTGTTTGAATCCGGCCAGTTGCAAGCACACCATGGAGGCAGCCGTGAAATGAAGAATGTGGTACCTTTCAACCTTGGGTCTGGACAGTGGCTTTTGGCCTGCAGAGAATTGTTTTTTTTTTTTTTTTTTAAATTCAGTTTATAGGAAACTCCCAATCATTTGCCTTGGAATTTGGGGGCCTCAATTTGTGGTATATATATATATATATATATATATATATATATATATATATATATTTGTGGTGATGGGACAATGGTAGCTGGATGTTTTCCTGTGAAAAATCTTTCTCATGCATGACGGCAGGGCTCTTTAGCTGCTTGGTTGGTCCTTCCTTTAGCTTAAACTCTCCAAGGGTTTTGTCCCCAGGTTAATGCTGATGTCACATCTTGGGAGGGGAGGGGGTGTTCTACTCTGCACTGAATGGTCGAGGTATTGATGCCGGCTGAGCATCCTGCCCTGAAGACTTCATTAGCTGGAGACACACTTGTGTTCTGTTTGGCCGGGAGGAGACAGAAGAATGCTGGGGATGGTGGTCCCATGCCATACAGCTGTTCCGATCATGGCTTTGTCCTGTCTCATCACTCATTTGACTCTTATAATCCTGTCTGGGGGTGCTCAGCCCTCTACCAGTCCTCCGGCCTTATAAATCTGTTTTCCTGTACTAGGAAGCTAAATGCTGGCCTGTGGGATCTGCTCACACTCTGTCCCCCGTGTCTCCGGTTTGTAGACTGGCTTCCCTGAGGGCTTAGCTTTCCCAGGGTGTGCCTAAAAATTGCTGGGAGCAGGCTGTCAGGGGGCCATAGATCTTGTGTCCTTCTCGGGAGCTGGTGAGAGGTGGGCATAGCAATCTCTTATTTACTGATAGAATGGGACTAGACGCTGAGCGGCACTGTCTTCCGGGGACTCTCGCTGGCGTTTTGACATACGCAAGTCTTTTGTGTAGCTGCTGAAGTTCCAGAATTTCATTCTCCCCTCTCCCCAGTATTCCCCCTACCCCCCATCTTTCTCCGTGGCAGCTGATAATTTGCTTGGGTGTGGAATTAGCCGGCTCAAGCTATTTACTGCAATGAAATGCCAGACCACACAAAATTAAGTAACTTGAAAGTAAAAAGAGTTAAAAAAAAAAATCCTCTGTTTTGCTATAACTTTTTACGACCTTGTTCCACTGAACTGCTAAAACACAAATACGTTTTTGACAGCTCTAAGGGGCCTTCTAGAACAGCATGTGGAGAGACTGACTCGGGAAGCTGAGTGCCAATATTACTGCGATTAACAAGTGCCTCGCTCAGATGGAGGCATTGCCACAAACCAAAGAAGATGCAGGCAGCCATATTTGAATTTCTACCTAGGACATGGGAAGGAACTGCTGTCCTCGTGGGCGTCTCAAGGCCTCTGAGGACCTGGATGCCCTTAGAGACCCCCACCCTGTCTTTGAAAACCCAAATATTAAACAAATCATTGTTAGCCTCATTGTAGCTCTGAAGCTGGAAGGAGTTGTAGTTTCACGGACAAATGTGTTCAGAAGGTGTTCTGTCGTTGGTAGATTTTTTTTCCTTCCTCTTCCTTTTCTTCCTTCCTTCCTTCCTTCCTTCCTTCCTTCCTTCCTTCCTTCCTTCCTTCCTTCTTTCTTTTAAAAAGGCATCTGTTTTATTTATCGAAGCATATATCGATTCATTCTCATTTGTCGTGAGCTTGGCTTTTCATTTTAACTTTTTGGTATGTTGAGGGCCTATGAGAATGTCTGAGTATAAATTTCCTTATTCCTCCATAGTCTGTTCTTAGTTTTGAGGGGAATCCAGCTGGCTGAACTCTGTTTTGGGGTCCTGGGGAGCTGTGTGCAGTGGGAGAGAGGTGTTAGCACTAAGCCTGTGGAATCCTTTGGGCGACGTTTAGGTGTTGATTTTAATCTACTCACCTTTCCCCAGAGCAGGTGTTAGAGGACAGTCTGTGCAGATAGGGATCCCCTGTCCCCACATGTGATTTCCCTACCTAGTGTCTGTCTGTCAACCAATATAAGCGAGGGTCCCCTGTAGCCAGGACATCTTCATGGATCAGAGAGTCACCACCTTCCTGGAATGCTGACAAGGCTCCATCGTGCCTCTAGGTGGGTCATCTTAGCCATAATATCCTGGTCAGTTTCCCAGGAGGAGAAACCCACTGCGTTTTCACATTCTATGCCGACACATTTCTCTCTGTCTGTATCCTACTTGCCAGAAGTGGTGCAAACTTCAGGCCAAATGTGGCGGCGCATGCGTTTAATCCTAGCACAGGAGGCAGAGGCAGGTGGATCTCTGAGTCCAAGGCCAGCCTGGTCTACAAAGTAAGCTCCAGGATAGCCAGGGGTACACAGAGAAATGCTGTCTGGAACAACAAAACAAAAAACAAAAAGAAAAAGAAAAATAAAAAAAAAAAGGAGAAAGAAAAAGAATGGTGAATTTTCAAATGTCAATTTGAATTGTATGCTATGGTTGGCATAAAGCAGCCTGATGTCTGTATGCTGTGGCCCTGTCCTCCTGGGGAGAAGGCTCTTGGAGAGTCTTAGAGAGAGGCAGGGGAGTGATACCTGGGGCCTGCTGGACTTGTAAATCCACTGGGGGCCAGTGTGTAGAATAGAATGTGTAACTCCCGCTTTGGACCCTGGTAGTTGGGACCTGCTCTGTTGGGGACCTGGCCCTTTGTGACTCAGCATAGGCAAGTGCTACCAGCGTGTCGCACTCTTGGCCTCCATCTCTTCGTCGCTGGGCACTTCATTATTCCCTCAGTTGGAGAGCTTCATAAACACCTCTGGCCGTGCCTTTAGATCATTTTCTCCCCCAAGAATTGATTCCTGCTTCCCCCCCCAGCCCCCTCCTCCCCCTTCCTATGGCTGTTATTTTCCCTCTGATCCAATACATTAAAAATTGATGGGAGCTCAGAAAGTGTTGTGCTGTGCAGGGTGCAAGTGTGGGAGGTGTTGCTGTTGCCGTGCCTCTCGGTGTCTCGGCCCCTCCCAGTGTCCAGCCGGAAGAGTATGAGAGGGACCTTTGCAGACTGCTGGTGAGCACGGGCTAGCCGGTGGAGGCTCCGGCTTCCTAGGAAGCAGGCATAACGTCTCCAGTCGCAGGAGGCAGAGCTGGGTGGGTGCTGAACATTTCTTGTAAACATACATATGCATTGTGATGGCGGCTGTGACGCTGGTGGCACACTGATTTAACAACCTGCCCCCTCTCCCTCAATCCTTCCTTACTGATCCACTCACCTTATCCAAATAGTACTTATTGTGGGTTAGACATTAAGGATGGAGATTTGGAGCTGGGCAGAAGCAAAGGGGAACATGAACCCATGTGCTGTGTCTGTAGCAGTGTGTGTGCATGCAGTGTGTGTGTGTGTGTGTGTGTGTGTGTGTGTCTGTGTGTGTGTGTGTGTGTCTGTGTGTGTGTGTCTGTGTGTGTGTGTGTCTGTGTGTGTGTGTCTGTGTGTGTGTGTCTGTGTGTGTGTGTCTGTGTGTGTGTGTGTGTGTCTGTGTGTGTGTGTGTCTGTGTGTGTGTGTGTCTGTGTGTGTGTGTCTGTGTGTGTGTGTGTGTGTCTGTGTGTGTGTCTGTGTGTGTGTGTCTGTGTGTGTGTGTCTGTGTGTGTGTGTGTGTGTCTGTGTGTGTGTGTGTCTGTGTGTGTGTGTGTCTGTGTGTGTGTGTCTGTGTGTGTGTGTGTGTGTCTGTGTGTGTGTGTCTGTGTGTGTGTGTGTGTCTGTGTGTGTGTGTCTGTGTGTGTGTGTGTGTGTCTGTGTGTGTGTGTCTGTGTGTGTGTGTCTGTGTGTGTGTGTGTGTGTCTGTGTGTGTGTGTCTGTGTGTGTGTGTGTGTCTGTGTGTGTGTGTCTGTGTGTGTGTGTGTGTCTGTGTGTGTGTGTCTGTGTGTGTGTGTGTGTGTCTGTGTGTGTGTGTCTGTGTGTGTGTGTCTGTGTGTGTGTGTGTGTGTCTGTGTGTGTGTGTGTCTGTGTGTGTGTGTGTCTGTGTGTGTGTGTCTGTGTGTGTGTGTGTGTGTCTGTGTGTGTGTGTCTGTGTGTGTGTGTGTGTCTGTGTGTGTGTGTCTGTGTGTGTGTGTGTGTGTCTGTGTGTGTGTGTCTGTGTGTGTGTGTGTCTGTGTGTGTGTGTCTGTGTGTGTGTGTGTCTGTGTGTGTGTGTGTGTGTGTGTGTGTGTGTGTGTGTGTGTATGTGTAGCAGTGCACACACCCCATTGCCTGGGGACAGTAGGTAGCTAATCTCTTGGCTGGAATCCCCTGAGGGGCAGGTGCAGGGAGGTTGTTGAGAGCTGGGCAGAGCTCTAGGATCTGTGTGCACACAGGGGACTCTGAGGCCAGGTAAGGCCTTCTGAGCCCTCCTGGAGGTTTGACGGCTGCTTGGCTGGGCCAGTGCGAACAGTTCCTCTCTATTTCTGTCTTCTGTCCCAAATTCCTTCCCAGTGGAGCTGAGACATGGGAAGTTTGCCTTAGGATCAAGGGTTTCCCCTTCCACTTAACAATGCTGCCCATTATTTGTGAAGCCTGATTTCATTGCCTCTAAATGCGTTTACCAGCTGGGAGAAGGCCCAGCCTTGTAAATAAAATGTGGTTTTGTTGTAAAAGAAACTAACTCCCTCCCCTCTCCCTCTCCACCCCCCCAATGTGTGTGTGTGTAAATATATATTTGTTAACGTGCTTTAGATTTAATATTTCAGAGCTCTCTCCAATCCTGTGGTATCCTACATTCAAGCAAGTTGCCACTGCATCCGTCCATTCATTTTTCCTCTTTAATGAGTCAAACATTTTAGCAACCACTGTTCTCATTTGGCTCATGGTGTATTGAGAGCAATAATATTTTGCAGGCTGCCCGACACTCAGAGCTTTTCAGGAAAGAAAGCGCATGTCTTTTCAGAAGACCGCTTTACCTGTGTCTTGCTCGTTAAGGCCCGAGTTTGTGGAATGGGGCTGAGGGAGGGGCTGGCTTGTTGAGTCTTGGGTTGGGATGGTTGCTTTCATCTGGCTCCTCTGTGTGGCAAGTGGGACCCACCACCTCTGGAAGCAGAGGCTGGGTCCTCGGAGGCAGCACAGAGCTGGGATACACAAGTGTCTGGGTCTGACGTACATCTTCAGTACAGGGCTGCCGAGGAGGCTTCCCAGAGGCCCAGCCTCCCTTTTCTCAGGTCTTGGCCAAGAGTCTTTCCCCTTTTCTTTCTTCCGTTATTGATACAGTTCTTAGAAGGGACACACACACACACACACACACACACACACACACACACACACACCATGCCCAGCCCATATCCGCCTGCCGGCGGAAATGAAACCACAGCCTTTGGGGTGTCTCTGAGAGGTTCTGCCTAAGCTTTCAGGCCCAGTCAGCTGCCTGGTTCACCCACTCTGGCCCAGAAGTTGGGGTTCAGTAGGACTATGCTGCCTGAATGTTGGGGGGGACAATCTTGCTATCTTCCTCAGGAGAGAATCAGTGGCAACAGGCCAGAGTTCAGAGATCCATTCACACAGCCTGGGGGTGGGTAGAGGAAACCCACTTCTCCCGTGGTATTGACAGGCCTGGCATGCTGTGACCTTCAGGAGTTTTACATTCAACAGTGAAAGAGGGAGGGGAGGGGGCTTTTATTTTTGATTTTTCCTAACTCCTTTAGTGTGGCAGAAGGTTGGGTCCCAGTCTTAAAGCCAAGACCTAAGTTCTGAGCTGGACACGTGCCAGCACAGCCTGGCCTGTCTGTAGGGCTCTGGTACCCAGCTTGGCTGCCTGTGTAGGGGAGACACAGAACTCAGAAAGACAGCTTGGTAAATAGTATTGGAGACCTTCACACCCGATTACCGAGGCTCACTGGGCTTGCTGCACTAGGAAAGCAAGCAGACAGACAGACAGACTGAACACAGATGGGCAGACACATAGCCAGATATTACAAAAAACGATGCTGGTTGGAAGTCTTGGTCAAAGAAGGTGTGGAGGGGAGGGATACTGTGAACCAGCATATATGACATTTACTAATTTTCATATTAGTCTGCGTTTCTTTGGAATTAAGAGAATTGCTTTGAAAATTTGAGGCCTGAAACCTCCTAGCAGAGAGGACAGAAGTCAAACATTAGAGAATTGTCCAGGAGAGTGGGCATGGCTGAAAAAGTTAACAACAATAAATAATAATAAAAATATTGTTATCATGGATGGTAGACTCAATTAAAAGGCCAAATGGAACCCTTTGCTGTGGAGAGCAACGTTAGGTTGGGGATGTGGGTTTACTGTTGTTATCAAAGGCTCTGAGTACCAGGTGCATTCCCAGGCTGACTCAGGGTAGGCACTGAAAAACCATGCCAGATAGCACACCTCACTCTGCCTGGCTTGAATTCTCAATTTTATTTTGCCTTCCTTTTTTTTTCCCCCTTTTTTTTTCAGCTCATTTCCTTTGTGCCTCTTTTTTTTTTTTTTTTTTTTTTTTTGACCAAATAATATTTTGACACCCTCCTCCTATTTATTAGTGTTCCTTTTCTGCAAATGGGGCACAATACATCCTTATATTTCTAAAGGACTGTTTGCACAGCTCTCTCTTTTGGCTCTGAAATTATGTATATGTAATTGGTAATTAAAGGTACAAGCTTTTCAATATAAACAGTATTGCTCAATGTTAGATTATTAAAGGGAAAGGAGGCACCGAATAATTACCTTTTACGTCCCGACAAACGATTTACAGGAATCCAGTCTTCCCCTCGAACCTCCAGCTTGGAGGTTGTGATTACATTTTAACCATGGCAAGGCAGCTTTTCATAAAGATAAATCGGTAAATTAATTACGTAGCATTGTCTTCAAGCTCCCTTTTAAGTAAACTTCCATTTCTTTTTCAAGTGTAATTAATGGTTTCTGGGCAGTCTGATGTGGATTGCCCCTTTACCTGTCTTTTTTTTTGGGGGGGGGTGTTATTGTTGTTAACAATATGCAGAGGACGGATTGAGGATTTCCACGCCTGTGGGGGTGTTTCTGAACTGCCATGTTTTTCGGGTGTTTGTCTACATTTAATTCACAGAGGGCCCTGAGTGCCTCTCAGTGACAAAGGGCAGAGCCTCAGGTGTGATTTCCACTGGTGGTGCCTGCTCCTCTCCTTGTTTTGTGGGTGGTTCCAGGGAGCACATTCTAAGTCACGGGCCTCAGTTCTGCACATGGACTCACACAGGCCCCGAGCGAGCTTATGCTCAGAAAAGGTGGGTCAACGGCTTACATGTAGTGTTGCAGATGCCATTGAGTATTTCCCTTCAGTTTTCCACTCTGGCTCTGGCCCATTAGTAACCTCACTGTCACGGAATGTATCTTTCTCCTTTTTACCCCTCCAGCGCCTCTGTGCCAGTCATTACCCTCTCCTAACTGCTGTATAGTTTAAAATTTACCTTCCTCCTTGGTGTCAGACCTGTGGCTGTTCCCAGAGCCTATGAAGACCAAGCCACTTGTGCCTTCTGCCCAGCTGACATGGGAGAATTCCAGCCAAGGTTGCCCAGACCCCAAGGGGAACACAGAACCTTCTTGTCCCCTGCCTTTGATTTATTATGCCACTTCGATGCTGAGCTTTCCAAGGATCCCTTGAGGGAGTGGCTGACTCTCGAAGCATTTATTAGCTTCAAAATATTTAGATCCTGTGCCCCTTCCAAAAAAATAAGGTAAACAACAAAAGGAAGAGTCCTGACTGCTAAAGAAATTTAAAAACGTCCAACCCATTGACAGTGTGGTTTGAGATCTGCCAAGAAATGACTTTGGAGCCTGAAGAGGCTTTTTTTCCCCTTTCTCTTTTTCTCTGTCTCTCTTTCTTCCTCCCTTCCTTCCTTCCTTTCTATCTATCTTTCTTTCCCTCTGTCTCTCTCTGTCTCTCTCTGTCTCTCTCTGTCTGTCTCTGTCTCTGTTTCTGTCTCTCTCTCTCTTCCCTCCCTTCTGTCTTGGAATGAAAAGGAAATGGACTGATAAGGAAGGATGGTGCGAGCTGATGAACACTGAGAGTTTTGGGAGTGTGGAGGTCTGAGCAGAGCGCAGTGTGCGGGAAGCCAGCTCCCTCTTGGGCTTGTTTTCCCTTTCTGCGTTCTGGAATGTGACTCTCCTCTCCCAGCACTTTGCTTTCTTCTCTGGGCAGGACTGGCTTTCCAATGCCTGTCTAGGTTACTGGGTTTCTGTTTTCCAGGTTGGTGCCTGGCCAGGGCTCAGGTAGAAGAATGGGAGTAGGAAGGTCATGAATGGGGAGTCTAAGAGTATGAATGGAAGCTGGTGGGGAAAGGGCAGGGCCCCGATGGAGTGAGGGGTTGGGGCACAGTGTTACCGCCTTGCTTCTCAGCCTTGCCATGCATTGGAATAACCCGGGACAGTTTAGAGAATGATGACGTTTGGTCTTTGATCTGGAGTGGGAAGCTCTCTGAGCGATGCTCAGATACCCTGAAGTGTGAGTGCCAGCTGATGTTGCTGGCAGCCTGGGTGTGTGTGGCATGCTTGTGCCACGTGCGTGATGGGAGAAATTGGCAAGGTGTGCTCTAGGGGGCCAAGAATCAGTGCTTCTGTTATGACCGCTGGGCTATGATGGCGTGGGGTGGCGAACTCCAGTTCTGGGAGGATGTTGGGGTACCACAAAACTGGCAGTAAAGGGGCCTGCTTTTTAGTGGGAAGGGATGGAGGGTCTGGTGCCTGTGATCACCTAAGCCCATCTTTGTCTTCTCTGCCCCTCCCCTGTCTCCTTTCTGTCTCCAGCAGAGGCTGACCATGTGGAGGCTGCCATCCTCGAGGAAGACGAGGGTCTGGAGATAGAGGAACCTAGCAGCCTGGGGCTGATGGTGGGTGGCCCCGACCCTGACCTACTCACCTGTGGCCAGTGTCAGATGAACTTCCCGCTGGGGGACATCCTGGTTTTTATAGAGCACAAGAAGAAACAGTGTGGGGGCCTGGGCGCCTGCTACGACAAGGGCCTGGACAAGGGCAGTCCTCCATCCTCCTCTCGCTCTGAGCTCAGGAGAGTGTCCGAGCCAGTGGAGATCGGGATCCAGGTCACCCCTGATGAAGATGACCACCTACTGTCCCCTACGAAAGGCATCTGTCCCAAGCAGGAGAACATTACAGGTATGACGTTTGCTCATCTGATGGCTGCTGAAACCATGCCCCCCAGCTGGTCTCGTCCCCCTGACCAGGGACATCGATTCCTGGGGAGGTGCAGGGCCTTTCAAGATCCTCTGGGGAAGGAAGACAGCTGAGGGAGGCCCGTGCATGTTGGCAACTTTGCTTTGGGTGAGGGAAATCTATCTTGTGCTTAATCCAGAAGTGGCCTGGAGGGCAAGATGGAAATTTGGGGGTTGGCTTGGCCCTCTCTTTGTTGGTGATCTTGGCTCAGTCCCTGGCTTTGGAGCCAGGCTTGGTTTGGACTCTGTTGTTCCTAACCTGGATGCAGTGTTTCCCTCATTTCTAAGATGGAGTTCAGGAGGCCTCCCTTCGTGCCGACTGTTGTAAGGACTCAGAAGGGTCAAAGTGTGGCAGTACCTGCGAGGCACTCCTGTGTGGCGTTCTGTCTCCTCTCTTGGAACTCGGTTTCCCCGGCTGTGAATAGAGGGAGCTGGCCATCAGATCCATGGGCCTGCTTCTCATTTTGCCTGAGCCTCATGTTAGGGGAACCAGTCTGAGCTCTGACCCTCTAGGGGAGAATGGACATTCTTTTTTTGGCATGCTGTTTGGTTCTACCTGGGTAGCTGTTTTGCCCCAGGTACCATTTGTGTCCTTTACCAGGATGTGTCTGTCTACTTGGTGACTTTGCTGTACATCTTTCCTTCCTGGCCATACTGTGGCATGCTAGGGTCTCCCAGGGAACCTCTGTGTAGTGTGCAAGCCAAAGGTTTTGCTTTGGGAGAGTGTAGGAACCCTGTTCTACTGTGTTCCCACAAAGAGGCAACAAGACAGGCTTTAAAGTTTGTGCAGAGTCCTCGGATTCAAGTCCTGCTCTTTGACTGTGGGCTAGCTGCTTCGTGAGTCTGAGCCGCAGTTTCCTCTTTTGTCGACAGGGAGAGAACAATCCTGGCAGGCCTGGTGTGGGGACAGAGAAAGAAAGGGCCACTAGTGCTTTGGCTGTGGGACTCCGCTCTCTCGCGTTCCCTCTGGTTTTCTTCGCATCATGTCAGTAGGTAGCCAGATGGGGAAATGTAGAGAGCCCCTGTGGTGTTTGGGTCATGAACCGTAAGGACACTGGGGATGTCCTTAGGAGGTGACACAGAGCATAGGCCAGGACCTCACATCAGAGGCGTCATTGTCACAGCAAGCCTACCTGCACCACATGGCAGTTGCATACCTTTGGGGCCAGTTTGTCTACCTGTACACTGGGAGTCACTGGGCAGTCTGCAAACCCTTGCACACAGGCTGGACAGTGGGAGGACCTGTGGACTAGCTTGGCCTTGACTCTGCTTTCTGGTGGGTACCTAGTGGGAATCAGGTATGAAAACAATACCAACATAACCAGGCATAAAAACACAGCCAGCCTGACACTCCACCGTTAAGGCAAGAAGGATGTCTGGTACCCTTGTCTGTATTGTCAGACATGGCACTTGGGATGGATTTCAAAAGGGGGCGCTGGTCTCTATTTACTTTCGTCTGCTGAGCCTAGCCTCCAAACCCCTATTTAATTTGAAGGTCTTTCCCGAGGAGAGCCTGTGGATCACGGTGGGAAAGTTTGCCTAAGAAAACAGCTAAATGTGACTTTTCAAAAGGCAGTTCATGTCCCAGCAGCTTCATCCTTACCCTCCAGCACCCCACCCCAACCCTGCTCCCCGCCCCATACTGTATTTTTATTTATGTGGGACGGGAGGGAGATATCCTCAGCCCCCTTGTTCAGTGGCAGGGGCAAGAGAAGAAAGATGGAGGAATGGATTTCTTCATCCTAAAAGAAACAGGTAGAATTAGCCCGTAGAAGTCTAAAGAGATGTGTTTGTTCAAAGTGTTTACAATGCTGCTCTCATCAAAGGCGAGACACACTCTGTATGCTGTGTCAGCTGCAACTGGTCATTTCATCTTAGGGCCCAACCCACCCTTGCTCTCCATCCCCGGGGTCTTCTGGTCCCTCCCCACTTGGGTACCAACTTTTCTTTCTCTTTTATTTTTTTCTCCATTTAATAGAAAGGAAAGATTAAAGAATAAAACATCAGTGGCTCAAATATATAAAGTAATTTAATATGGTGAGAGCATTAATTACTTTAGCGTAATTGAATTCTGAGGACTCTGCAGTCCTTGCAGCTTGGTAGACAAGGCCTGTTTATTATTTCTCTGTGTAGATTAACAGTAAAGGAAACACAGATAACTTTCAGTTATTTATTGTAAAATAAATGTGTCAATTCATGTGTAAAGCAAGCTGCTCAAAGATAATTGAGTCTTTATATTTTAAGAGGGGAGCTAGGAATCACGGCCTCTTCTCCACCCAGGCTTCCGGAAATCCTTACAGCTGCTGTCCAGGCCCCTGGCACACTGGCCTCCGTGAGCCCCCTGCTCCTGCCTCTGGGCTGTGGCTTTGGGGACTCTTCCCAGTTGCTGCATGCCCTGCTGCTGCCTTCATTGACCTTGCTGGTCCCTGCCAGTAGCTGGGGAGCAGGTGGCTGCTGATTCTCGGACTCTGCTTCCGGCTGTCCAGGGTGGCTGACTCCATCATGGTGGGGTGGCTGTGAGAGGGGCACGTTCTGGAGCCTGCAGCCTTTCCTTGGTTCACATCACCTTTCCTGTCTACTAGAAACTTCTAGAAGCAGGGCCCCAGAGATGGATGGAGGTGCTGAGATTCTTCCTGTCCTTAACCGTGTCCCCAGGGTGAGAACTGAGTTGGGATTTGAGTTGTTCAACCAAGGTGTGGCCTGGGTCCATACCTTTTCTTTGGCAATGTCATTCTGGAAATGGCTATAAATAGTTTGTGATCTTTTTGTTGTTTTGAACTATAGAGGGTTAAGAAAGCACGGAGGAGAATTTATGAAGCTCGGCTCCTGGAAGGCACTCACTCACTCACTCCTCACTCACTCACTCCTCACTCCTCACTCACTCCTCACTCACTCACTCACTCACTCACTCACTCACTCACTCACTCACTCCTCACTCCTCACTCCTCACTCACTCACTCCTCACTCCTCACTCACTCACTCACTCCTCACTCACTCACTCCTCACTACTCACTCACTCACTCACTCACTCACTCACTCCTCACTCCTCACTCACTCACTCACTCACTCACTCACTCACTCACTCCTCACTCCTCACTCACTCACTCCTCACTCCTCACTCACTCACTCACTCCTCACTCACTCACTCCTCACTACTCACTCACTCACTCACTCACTCACTCACTCACTCACTCACTCACTCCTCACTCCTCACTACTCACTCACTCACTCACTCACTCACTCACCACTCACTCACTCCTCACTCACTCCTCACTCACTCACTCACTCACTCACTCACTCACTCACTCACTCACTCACTCACTCACACCTGTGCTCTTCCCCTTGAGAAACTGACCCTTATAGGGAATGTGTGAGGGCACAGCAGTCTCGTCCTTGATGGTGGCACGTTGGTCTGGGGCCTCCTGGATGCTCATCTGCTGTGGTAGAGGAAGTTTCTGGCAGTTGGTGTCAAGGCCCACCTAGAGATATGGTGCCTGGCTAGAAGTAAAGGCTCTGGCTGGCGGTCTGAGTCCAGAGTGTAAGTGTACTTACGGTAATATCTGCCCGTGTAGGCCTTAGAGATAGCTGGTGATGCCTTGCTGTCCCTCAGGCAGGGACTCTGTTTGGGCACTAGATCCATGCATCCAGGCTGAGCTGGATGGGGGATGAGGACGTACAGGGTTTTTGCTGAGGGCTCGTCTAGGAAGGAATGGAGAGGAAGGGGTTCAGGTGTTGGAGGTCTGAAGCTGTGTGGATGTGAGGCCACCCGGTTCCCAGCCCTTCACAAACTCAGTTTCCTCATGTGTGCATGCAGCTCATGGTGACTCAGGCCTGTGTGTGGGTAGCTGGTATGGACGGGGAGAGGCACACGTGTGATACACATGTACAGTGCCCCCCACGGAGGTTTCCACCCTGCCACTCTGCTTCCCAGCCACACACACTGCAGGGTTTTAGGACAGGCTCAGTGGCAGTCCTGCGGAAGTTTCCAGTAGGGTCTGAGATTCACACACCATAAACACGGCAGGGTGAGATGGGCAAGGGTTCATGTCCACCCCTCTATCCTTTATCACACTAGTGGCACATTGTGAGGTCTGTCACGGCGCCTCACCCTGGGAAGGGGATGGGGACCTTGGTGTCCCCTGGATGGAACCCGAACACCTTTGCTCCAGCTGGTCTGAGGGCAAACCACTCTCCTTTTCCAGTCCCCCTTTCTTCCCGCCCCACTTTCCAGCATCACAAAGAGGATTTGATGAAATGAAGCCTAGGAAATACCAGATAGCTCAGATCAGGTCAGAGCTTCAGCCCAGCAGAGGCAGTGTGGACTGGGCTGAGGGCAATGGGAACCCTGCTTTCTCAGTCTCTGTCTTGGAGCTGAACCTGGTCCTCTATGCTCTCCTTAGATGGCCTCCAAAGGAAATTCGGTTCTTCATGTTATCACCCTGTCCATACCCAAAAGGGGTTCAATGGGGAGGAATCTGCTCTTGACCATCCCAGAGTGAAAAAAGGAAATAAAAGGAGGACATGACTCTTCTTAAGGGGTTGAGGTGTTTTTTTTTTGTTTTTGTTTTTATAGATATAAGGGGGAAAGTGGGCAGACAGAGGGACATCTGGGAAAGTCCAGAATAAACACGGCCAGACCAAGCTGAGCCATATTTGAGAGAGGGGAACAGAACAGAGATTCCAGTGACCAAGAGGGGCATCCAGACCAAGAGACTGGCGTAGCCAAAATGGCTGTGTTATATAGGGGCCAGAGAAGATGGGGGGGGCGGAGCCCAGCTCAGTCCCTGGGCAGAAATTTAGGGTGGGGGATGGGGTATGGCAACCAGGAGGACCTTGCAATAGTCAGGGACTGAGGGATGCTGGGAGAACCTTGCAGCCTGAATCCACTTTGATAAGTTAATAGGCATCTCAGTTATTTGTCCCAGGTTTGGTCCCTAAGACTCCCAAAGCCCAATGCCAGTTTTCTGAAATGTAGGCTACAGGGTAGTAGGGATGGCAGGCCCCTAGCTTGGAGGTGACAGGTGGTTATCACAATGGTGACTGTGCTAGCTGACTGTGTCTTCACTAGAGAGCTGAGCTGGGCCCAGGATGCGCCTGGAGAACCCTGGCACAGACAGGGATTTGGTTTATGGCTTCAGAAACCTACTGCTGCAGCTGCAGGAGAGCGGCCCTGGTGAGCCGTGACTTCCATGCTGCTCTGATGATACCCGCTGCAAGCTATATAGAAAATGCGATGCGGAAAAACCAAAACATTACCCTAGACGCGAGGCAAAGTAAATCGGTGGCTCGTGCTGCAAGCTGGAGATAACCCACCTGCAGGCGGTCTCAAAACACTGGCATTTGATCTACTTGGAGTTGTTATTTTCCCTCAAAATTAAGATGAGTTAAATCCGTGCATATTGTGGCATGGATTACCTCTTTTTATTATTAAAACATGACAACTAATTATTAGTTCCGTCTGCAGTGAGGAACAGGCCCGCGTTCTGTCTGAGGAGCCATAGCCCTGGGTGAGCACTGGCTGGTGAACTGACCTCAGGGCTCAGGAAGGTCTTCCCGGAGGTCCAGACGGAGGTCCCAGTGGGCCCTCAGCGCTGTTCTAGATGGCTTTCTTGGGATCTCTCCAAATAGGTATTTCTGATCCTGTATTGTATTCAGGTTTGGAAAGTTCTTGGAGAAGTCCCCATAGCGAAGGGGAGTCAGGCCTGCTTGGCCCGGGCAGCTTGCATAGGCTTTTAGGGAGAGGAATTGTGTCCGTTGTCTGGCAGATCTGGGGGCAGCAGGCAACCCCTCTGTAGCCTATCTGCCATGACTTTTGAAGCCCGTGCTGGAGTCTGGAGTCTGGATGCAGTCAAGATTCCCCCGGCCTCCAAAACTTGACCCTTGGCATGCAAAGGCTTTGGAGAGGCTGGTAGCAGCTGAGCAGGCTGTAAGATGTGAATTTCCATGGGCCTGGGTTAGAATTTTTTTTCACTTGTGAGTATTATTTGTTTTATTTAATGCTCATTGTCACAGTTGTTTGTAACCCACAAATACAAATGATTTGTTTTATTTTGTGGAATTGTGGGTTCAAGCAAGTACCCTTCCAGGATGGATGGCTTACTGTAAAATGTACTTGATGCTGTATGACTCTACACTCAGCCCCTAGACCAGGAGCTGTTGTTACAGGGCCACTCTGAGGACAGCTGGCTCAGAGGTGTCATGGAAGAGCTGGCAACATCACCATAGACTTGGTGGCTTATCTGAAGTTAGCTCTCATGATACCTAGTTAGGATAGATGGTACTTTGCTAGCCATCTCTGCCCAGCCCTGAGGCTTGGGGCCAGGTATCCCTCCCACCTCCGAGGGTCCCACTTCACTTGTAACTGGGGTGAGCTTCTACATGGCAGGAAACAGAGGCTCCTGAACTGTACAAACCAGAGCAGTGCCAATGACAGTTACAACCCCAGTTCTGAGCTGTAGTCCAATATTTTATTGAACAAAACAAAACAAAAAACAGCAACAACAAATTGTTCTGCTAAAAGGGTATCTCCTTCCCCCTTCCCTGTCCTGTTAGGTGTGTGTCTTTATTTGCTAGATTTGCCTATTCTTATGGCAGTGGCTTGATCAAAGAGGAGAGAGAAGAGAGAAAGAAAGAAACTTGGCTCTGAGGGAGAATTTAGCTGCGTTCAGTCTGTTATTGTTTTTTTCTTTTTCTTTTTTTTTTTTTTGACAGTAGTTATAGCAGTTGACCTGAGTTTTTATTGCGTGTGTGTGTGTGTGTGTGTGTGTGTGTGTGTGTGTGTGTTTGTGTGTGTTGGACAGGGTTTGTTGATGATGGTGGCGTTGTTGGTCTCATGCAAATCTAGGGAGATGTACATCCATGAGTATGCAAAGTAGCCAGCCTGGCCTGTACTCCTGTCCCTCTGGAGTTATCTTTTCACTGGAGATTGAGGTTTTCCTTGTTGGACTTTTAATTTGATGCACATGCCACTATTTCCAAGGGCCTTGTAAAGATTAACCCTCCATGTAATCCTATGACCTTATGTGGTAGGTGTTAACCTAAACCCCACTTTACAGAAGGGAAAACAAGCAGAGATGTGGTCATATTTGAATCTTGGTTCCATCTGCTATCTCCACCCTGTGAACGCTGTCAATCAGCTGCCACTTTCGTTTTGTAGGAGAGGGAACTGAGTCATAGGCAGGGAGTGCCTAAGTCTGCGGTGCTTCTGGAACCTGCCTCCTGCCCCCCCCCCCCCCGAAGGAATCTTCACCAAAGCATCTCCTCCTGTGGGACTCTGGGTTCTTTACTGCTCCTAGACCGGCAATGGGTGCTGTCTACTGAGGCCCCGTTCTGAGAGGAAGTGGGACCTGGAGGACAGTGTCCCCACCTGTTCTGAACACATCTGTGATTAAGTGTCCACCTTTGGCTGTGCTGCCCCAACTGTAGGATGGCTTCCTGGGTGTAGGCAGAGAAGAGTCAGGTTGAGGGTCAGGGATCTGAGTCTATGCTTGCTGTGTGATCTTGAACTGGCCCCCTCCCTCTCTGGTTCCCCATCTTCTAAGCTAAAACGTGAGAAGGGGTGTTGGGTGGGACCCTCAGCTTCCCATCTAAGCCCTTCATACCCACCCACCTGGACTTGACTTATTTACAGACAGGGTTTGGGAAGCAAGCCTCCCTGAAGAATTGGCTGTTGAACATGAAAGCCACTGATGGGGCGGGCGGGGTGTCAGCAGAGTCCCTGGGAGGTAACTGCTGAGGGGAAAAGGCTGCAGGTCCCAGGTGGCACCGGTTTTGTGGCTTCCCATACAACATCCCTGGACCTTGCTCTTGACGAAAGACCCCATTCGTGGTGTAGCCCGAGGCAAGCAGATGTGCCTCCCAGGCAGGGCAACCCCCTGTCCACAACAGTCACACCTAGAGATGTGTGCTCACGGCTGTGGCCCATGGTGAACACTGTGGGTGCAGAGATCAGGGCCTAAACTCGGAGCCTTGTAAAATGGCTGCTTCCTCAGTGCCTGGTTTATGCCCCCAATGAAGGCACACACGAATCCCAGTTAGTGTCCTGCAAGAATAAATCTGGTTACCCTTGAACTGCCTGAGTGGCCCTGTTTCAGCTTTTCCATGACAGGCCAGATTTCTGGAGAGGGTAAGAGTCCAGTTAGGGATGGGCCCTTGAGGATGGAGGGCAGGGTCTGGATTCTTCTCCCTTAAAAACAAATAGGACAACCCCCCCCTTGACCCTTTCCCCTCCAGCAAATGGCTGGAAAACCGTTGTGGGGTCCTAGACCAGAATTTACGTTCTTTCTTGGTGCCTGAGCGGGGTCTGCCCCCACCCCCACCTTAGTTCAAAGCTAGCCAATTAAGAGACCTTAAACAGTGCGGTCTTCTCTGCATCATTGCCTTGTAAAACTTTCCCTGAAAACCAGGCAGTCGACTTCACTCGCTGGGAAGGGGAAACAAAGGCATGTAATTTTCCTGACCTGGCCTTTGCTTTGGGGAAAATGGGAAAGAAAGTCATTTTCGTAAACAGTCTCTCGAGCTGAGCCGCAAAAGAGGTCCGCGCTTTGAGTCGGGGTCTGTATACTGCAGTTCAGGGATCTGGAAAGTGGCCCGTGCTTGTAATGGTGGTCTCTAAGGTATCTCTAAGGTTTTGAGGCTTGTGGTGGGGATCTGGGGGTGGGGGTGGACATCAGAATCTTCTCGACTCTGACACTGAATCTCCTCTCAGGCTCCTGGCACAAGGCACCACTAATGCAATTTCCCATGCGCCCGGACGGTGCAACTTGCAAGAATCGTCTCCTTTCCCGCCTCTAGCGGCCTGCAGCCCCTCCCCCCACCGGGCCTCTGGCCCTCTCCTAGACTCCGGAGAGAGGGGGCTGGGACTGCGCTCCTCCGGTCTGATCCACATGATGTGCATCTCAGATCCTGCCTCCTCGGAGGGCACTCTGAAGTTTGGGTGCAGCAAGAGAACACAATGGCTTTCCCCCAAAGCCGGCCGCCCAGTGCTTTGGCCGGGTGCACGGTGTCGTATGAACACCCAGAGTTTGGCGACTGCACCCGGGCCTCTCTGGCTGCGGTGACCCTTCCCAGACCCACCCGGGTCTGCTCCGGGCCCTGGGATGCGCCGGGCCCTCTTCAGGGCACTCCTGCCCGCCCTCTCCGCCATACACGTTGATTGCACCCTGGGCGGGAGGCCGAGGGGAGCCTGGTCCATGCATAATTCCGGGGCTTAATGGACCAGCTGCCCGCGCCGGGCGCAGGGCGGGCGGAGGCGCAGCTGACCCTGCCGGCGTCTGGCCTCGCGGGGCAGGCGCGCTCCTTTCTTCTCCCGCTGCGGCCTGGGTCGGAGGAAGGGGTGGGGGCTGGGCGAGCCTAAAGGCCACTCCATGGGGTGGATTCGTCCTTTAAGCACCCACTCTTGCAACTTTTCCTTTGGGTTTCCGGGACTGTGCACCCAGTCGCAGCCGCCAGGACCCGCTGCTGAATGAGTAGCAAGCGCGGGTTTCCGCGGGGCAGGCTGAAGTCCTAGATTTTATTCTTTTCTTTTATGTTCCCCATCCCCTACCCACCTCCACCCCTGCACCTTGAAGGCCCCCCAGCCCAGCCGCAGTCCGGCAAGCAAGCTCCTGGCACTCAGCCAGCCCCTTTCCCGGGCTGCTGGAGAGGGATGGGGGCGGAGACCCAAGGTCAAGGGCTGGGAGGCCGCCGGCTTTGGGGCCCTTTGTGCATGGGACGCCCCTCCCCCACTGCCAGCCTCCCGCCACCCTCCTCTCCCCGTCCCCTCTCTGCCCAGAGTGCGTGCACCAAGTCGAGTGACCCCTGGCTTGGGGAATTGCGTTTCTGAACCCCTGGGAGGCTGTCGGTGGCCTCTTGCCCGAAGACGCCAGGGCGAGGGGCCGGCCTCCCAGCCGGTGTGACTTTTGCTGTGGGTCCTGGGGCTGCCCAGGGATCCCCTCTCATTTGCCGTTCAGAAGGGATCTTAAGCTCACCTTGGCCTAACGATCCAGGTGGGACCGAAAGGAAGGGGCCTGAGTTCCTTCCTGCATGCTTGAGTTCCTGCAGGGCAGCCAGGCCTGCCCGAAAGTGGGAGAGCGGGGGTGGGGGCGGGGCGACGGGCGAAGACAGGACCTGCTATTTTAGAGGGGAATCTTGGGGTCGTGACTTTGAAACACTCCGGGACAAAAGTTTTCCCAATTGGATGGGAATGGAACCCTCCATGGAGTGAGGCAGAAGGCACGGGATTCCTGGAAAGGTGTAAAACCCCTCCTCAACCCCTGCCACTTCCCTTACCATACCCCCAGAGAGAATTTGTATGCAAATTGTCACCTTGCTAGAATTCCGGTACTCATACTGTGTCTTAAAAATTGACTCCATTGTTGACGCTCTCCAAGAGGCCCTTACAAACAGTGGTGGTGTTAACCAATAAGCTGTTTGTTGTTTTTTTGAGAGAGGGTTTCTCTGTGTAACAGCCCTGGCTGACTTGGAAATTGCTCAGTAGACCAGGCTGGTCTCAAACTCACAGAGATACGTCTGCTTCTGCCTCCTTAGTGCTGGGATTAAAGGTGTGCGCCACCAAGCTGGGTCTCAACCAATAACCTCGTAAGAAAACCGTCAAACATTTTTCTAGAGCTGATACTCCTGAAATAGACACGTGTGTGGCTTGCCCGTGGAAGATGAGGTGTTTGCTTTCACTGGGCCATTTCCTCCAGCCTAGGATTGGGCCCAACTCTTCGTCCTCCATTATTCAGAAATAGGTGTGATCTAGACAGAATAAATATGCATTAGAACAGCAGGGCAAGGTGGTTTTAAAAATGCGTGTCCATGTGTCCTTGGATCTGACCTCTCTGGGCTCTGTGTCAACAATGTCTTCCTGGCATTTTGAGGAAGAGTTGGTCTTCAAAAGAAAAAGGTGGGGGGGGGGGACAAAAAAAAAAAAAAAACACCACAGTTTTAGCTAACTCCAACTTCGAGCAACTGGCTTTTCTGGTGGTGTCTGAAGGTACCTGTCAATTTATTTGAAAAGCCTTGGGAAGCAGCAAGTTGTTCCCGGGAGCGGAAACCTGCCTGTCCTGGTCAGGAAGGGTTTCTCTCTGCCTGAACTTGCTCTTGTATTTCTTAGACGTCCATCTATGTCAGTTCCAACAAGATAGAAACTGCCTTTGGATATCTGTAAATAAGGGTGAAGATCACAACCCTGTCCTCAGAATGGGCTGGGACAAAAAGGCAGGATCTGCGTTTGATTAATGTTTATGTACCTGGGTTTCTTTATGCAATGAAAGATGAAATATCGTGTGTGTGTGTGTGTGTGTGTGTGTGTGTGTGTGTGTGTGTACAATCAAAAGAGGTGAACATTTTAGTGTCTTTGGAGTCTGTGAGAAGATGGGTCATTGTTCATGCTTTGCCTGTGGGACAAATGTCCTGGCGTTTGGCTTAATGGCCATCACCCTAAGAAGAAGACTGGTTTTCACTTGTGTTTTTCTTACTTTGACAACTGGAAAGTGATTTTAAAAATTATGCATGTTTTTTTACTTTCCCCTTTAGATTTGAGCTAAGGCTTAGGGCAACTTAGTGGAAGGTTTTTCTCCAGGGCCTGACACCCAACTCCCCTCCACAACCGCACCCACCCCTTCCCCCTTCCCCGCCACTCTTCAGGGAACAGATGTGTGGCTCTTTCATGTCGGGGTGCCAGAGTGAAAGAGGGCTGCCTGGCTATGTGGGTCTGAGCCCTGGGTTGTGTCCTCAGGGTACAGGTGGCTTTGCTTGGCTTTGTTCAGTAGCGGTGTGTGGGAGGTGTGCGTGGAAATGAAGCCCTCTGTCAGCTGGATCCTGTGGCGGTTCAACCCGCTGAGCTTGGTGGCTGCTGAGCTTGGTAGCTGCGGGGGCGGAGGAAGCCTGCTACAGCGCCACTGCCCGGCACTTCCACTTCGGCTGCTTGGAGAAATCTCCACGTTTTGCAGGATTTCCCACAGCATTTCATCCCTCTGTGGCACCTGCACCCCGCTCAGGCGTTTGATAAATATTTGTTGTGGTTGGAGCATCAGGTGCCACCTCAGGTCTTAGGCACTGGGGTGAAGACTGGAGCCTTTGTCACTGCATGTCCTGTCCTGTCCTTTAAGAGCCCGGACCCTCAGAGGGCGCCTGCATCTGTAGAATGGGGACGTATTTTTTTATTTTTTATTTTTTTATTTTTTACTTACCAGTTCCCATCTATACAGGAGCTTAAGCCCGTGGTGGATTGAAGCTATGACTGATTTTGTCGTAGACACCATACCCGAGAGACTGTTATTGTTTGGGCCCTGGGGGCGGGGTGACTAATTTGCAAAGAGGAAAGGAATCCAACAGCTGCTGTATATATAGGATGCTGTTTTAATGCAGCGAGGAAGCATTTGGGGGCTTTAGGGGGAGGCTTACGGCATACCGCTAGGAAACGCCCCTCAGCCATCTCCATTCATTTTCGAGGCCCTTCTGTACCCCACCCCCTTCCAGCGCCTTATTGTTGGGGAACATCATGTGGTTCATGATCTTAATACCTATTGCTGTTACTGTTGCCCTTGACCTGAACACCCTTTCCTGTCCTGGTACTGGCTTCTGGCCATGAAAGGGTAGGGAGCAAGTTGGGGGTGGATGGAGAGGGTGGGTGTTGGGATGCCTTATAGACTGGGCTTGGGAGGGGTGCACACAGCAGGCTGTCTTTAAAGTGCATAGTCTGCTCAGTGCAGGTGAAGAAGGGACTCTGGTTAGCCCGGTGAGGAAACTCTCCCTTCCTTCTCTCTGCCTCCTCTCAAAGCTCACAGAAATCGGCATCTGCACACATCGTGCACACAGCTGGCGGCTATGAAATGGTACCTTCACTAGGGAGATTCAGACCAACGGCCTGCGGGGGGGGGGGGCAACATTTTACCTTTTTTTTTTTTTTTTTTTTTTTAATTTTGTATTCCAAAATTTCCCTCTGCAAACGCTGGGTGACCTGAATTTGAGCTTTAATAATAACCTCTTGCTGGACCCAAAGCCTCCAGGCCAGTCCTGCTCTTTAGGCATACTGACCTTGTTGTGTATCTGGAGTATTTGCCAGCTTGGGCTTGAGTATGGGACACGGTGGGTGGGGTGCGTGCACTCTCATCTTCCCTCCGGGGACCTTGGCAGAGCCCTTGTTCCAGCGTCTGAGCTGGAGAGGGGTGGGGACCGCAGATAGATGGGGGCTGGATCATAGTGTAGGCTCTCAGCCAGGTGTGTGGTACTCTGTAATTGAATACAGACCTGAGTGGGTTCCATACGGGCATGCAAAGATGGGCAAGGGAGGTATTGAGGTTCTCAGCTCTCTCTCGGCTGAACCTGGAATCTCAAATTTTCCCCGACTCCATCGAACCCAAATGATGCGTGGAAAAGCCAGGGAGCAGCAGAGATCCTAGGAGCCTGTGCATATTCTGTTTGCCTGGGCAGGCTCTCAAATCTTTTGTTAGTGGCAGTTACTTAATTAACCCACAGATTAGGGCTGCCTTCTTTTGACACGTGCATGTATTTTGGGGGAGAATATTCTTGTCCTCCTCAAACTCCAACCGGAACCTCTCAGGAGCCTCCCCGGGGATCTATGACCCCTTCTCTCTCTCTTTTCTCCCTAGCTTTCCCCTTCCTGTCCCTCCTACCCACCCTTCCCTTAAACCCAAGTGAGCTTGGAGCTGAGTGGAGGACAGCGCGTTACACACAGCTAAATAAATCATGTTTACGCTTGGCGTTCTCGGTAGTGAAAAAGCTGTTGGCTGTTTCCACTTCCTTATTTCTCAGCATTTGCTTCCTACCTGTTTTTGAGTACATGCCCAGAAATAGTAGTTTTGTCAAATGAGGGGATAATGCCAGCCAGCCTTTTCTGCTGCCAAGGAAGCTGCTGGATTTTGCAAAACAGAGTGACGTTTTTTTAGTGACACTGATTTCCCCCCTCAAAGAAATTAGGGTGTGGAATAAGGGACATTAAAAATGCAGAAAGAAAGAAAGAAAGAAAGAAAGAAAGAAAGAAAGAAAGGAAGAAAGCAAGCTTCCTGGCTACGCTTGCTCAGGGCTTATAGGAAGCAGGGTTAGGGAAAGGGGGTCTGGGTGTTGTTGTTGCTGTTGGTGCCTTCTCCCAGGGTAGCAGGCAGCCATAGGAGGTGCAGAGGCTGCTCTGGGCCCTGAGAACTGAGTCCGGTTCCTTCCTTTTCTCCGATTTGGAGATACGGTGCAATGATTCCTTTTTTCTTTCCTGCTGTTCAGGTTTTGGGTCTGTGTAGTTCTGGAGACGCCTACACAGAGCTTACTGCACTTCTCTCCGAGGTACCAGTGAGGAATTGAGACCCCCGCGGTGCGGTGGGCACTTGTTGGGACCCCATTGACACTGTCACGTTTCCCTACATCCTGAACCATGTAGGCCTTTCTCACCTCTTCGTTTCACTCATAATTTTTAGGGGCATCTGAAAAAGTCACTTTCATTTGGGTCCTCCCTGCCAGGCAGAGTGCTTCCTGGGTAATTATAGCCAAGTGCAGGCTTTAGGATAATAATAATAATAATAATAATAATAATAATAATAATAATACATAAAGAAACGATTTCAAAAACAAGTGAGTGATAGATAAACACGGTGCTCCTGGGGGAAGGTGAGACCTGTGCTCCCTGAAGGGTTCCTTCAGGAATTCTGTCCATGGTCTTAGCATGGACAGAATTCCTGTCTATCTGTTGCAAAGATAGACAGGAAAAAAAATTACAATAAAATCAAAGTAGGTGCGCTATGATTTCCCACAATTTCTAATGGGAATACTCTGTAGTAGAGATGATATTTCCATCGAGGGCTGCACTGCCAGCACCTTTAATTACATTAAATAGTGGCATAAGCCTCAGTTGAATGTAAACCTCCCATACAGCCACCGCCGTGAGCCTGCTAGATTGACTCGTAAGCATCAGCGTTGCCAGTGCTAACGTGATAACCATCTTTATTAAATTAATCCCACCAAGTGTTAATTTTTACATATTTTGTTGTGCACACGCCCCACATCACCTCTGGTGTGTTAGGAGATGAAAATGGATTTCACGGGGAAAAGAAAAACGTAGGAAGGTGACTGTCAGTTCTCCTTAGTCCCCCTTGAAAGGAAATGTATGATTTCTTTTTCTTTCTTTCTTTCTTTTCTTCTTTTTGTTACCATCCAATGCTACTAGGCTGAAAAGCAGACTCACTATATATATATTAAATGCCATCTACATACAGGAAGCTAAGGAAAGAGACTACTTGGTTGAAAGTAATTACAGGCCTGGCCTGTTCAGTTCTCTAGTCAGTAACATTTCTGACTTCCCTTAGAAACATGAAGAGACAGAAAGACCCTGTCCTCATGTGAGGCAAAGCATTCAGCCCTGGTACCCTGTGTCCTTCGAAAAAGGTACAAAGAGACGAGAGAGTGAGGGAATGGTCGTCAACTAAATCTAGAGGGGAGCTGGATTTTCTTTAAAGTTATAATAGGGGAGATCAATTGCTTATAACTAACACATGCAATAAAATGAAGCATGCCTTGAAGGGCTAGCAGGGTTCCTCTTTTTATTTTTTATTTTTTGTTTGTTTTTGTTTTAACCAAGTATACTTCGATTCCATCTGAAACAAGCCTCCTGCTGACCTGGAGGCTGAGTCTGCTGCTGTCCGAGTGCAGCTGTAAGGTGCCTTCTGCAGAAGGGCAGCTCCATGCTTTGGGCTGCAGTCACTGCACTAACCCCTGGGTTTCTTTTTGTTCTCTTTGGCTGCCTGTGCTGTTTTCTTGCCTCATTCTCTGGAATCCTCACAGTTCAGACTTCTGTCTCCCCTCTGTGTATTCTTTGAGTTTTCCCTGGGTGGCTGTGCGGGGATAGGAGGCTCACGCAAAATCCTGGGTTGGAGCTCCTGGCACCTTCTAAACTATTGACTGCCTGAATTGAGCAGTTTTTAAACATATTTTCTGCAGGATCGGATTTTGGACAAGGGTCAGGTTCAGTGTTTCCAGGTTATCGGTGTCAGGCCCAGTGGATGATGTTAGTTTAAAAACTTCCAGGAGGCCCCAAATCTGGCAGTTTGTTTCCTGGGTTATTTCCCTCTTGTTTTCACTGTGGTTCCCCCATCCCCACCCCTCCATTCTGGAGCTATAAATGAAAGGAAACATGAGGACATGTGTGAGGGATGCTTGATGGAGCTTGTGGTTGGAGTCTGGCCCTAAATTTTATCTGCAAAAGGACTGAATTGTCCTGACCCCTTGATCTCAAATTTTTCATTCTTAGAATGCAAACAATGTCCTCAGCTGTTGACTTCCATTTGTAGGCAGTATCTCCATGGACTGTGGTTCCTGTGGAGTCAAAGGAAGACAGCATTTCTCAAGTAGTGACTGACTTGTATTGGAGGGCAGAATCTGATAAGGGCTGGAGCAGCTCTAAAGCTTTTGGCTAAAAGGTCCAAGCTGGGAAATGGGGATTTCTTCTGCTAGGCATTGGATATTTCTGTAGGTAAGATTTAGAGTATCTTTTCAGCTCCAGCTTTGTCCAGGTAGACAGACGGCTTAACCTATCCATGTTCCGACATGTGTGTCTGTGTGTGTGTGTGTGTGTGTGTGTGTGTGTGTGTCCTGCTGCTGGTGTGTGCTTGCATCTCTCACCTCTCTCTGTGTCATTGACACACTCACATACATTTTTCTAAGTAGTCAAACACGTGGCCTCCCACTCTGGTGTCCCTAGGCCATGCCGTTCCCAGAATCCTGGACCCTAGTTTGATAGGCTATGCCTGCCAAGATCACAGCTGAGGATCCTGTTTGCTGTTGCTAAAGCCACCAGGCTCTGTCTGCAGGTGATTGTGGTTGGCTTGCATTCCAGCAGTTCAGAGAACTCCAGGCTTCAAGTTTCCCCAGCAGGTGCCCATCTGGGACCTGGAATAGGGAGGCCCAAACAGCAGGCTAGCTCCTTCACCTTCCTTAGGTAGATCAAGAAGATGCTTCAGGGTCACCTTGATACCTTAGTGGCACCCATACTATTCTCTCCTCAGCCCTTGGGGGCCTTTGGAAGATTCTAGAACAAGTGGTGTCACCTGTTTTTGGCTCTGGGTACAGAGGATTTCAACAATTCCATGTCTGGGGGAAGTTAGGACTGGCAGCCTTTGGGAAACATGCTTCAGGACTCTGGGAGGTAGTGCCGCTGTGTATCTGCTTCTGATTGCTAGATGCAGCTGCCTGACAAGCTGGTCTCCTTTCCAAGGCTGGCAGTAGGCAGAACGCAGGTTTTGGTGTACTGTTGGAGGGTACAACCCTTTCTCTGCCTCCCTTAACCCTTCCCTGGAATGCCTGTCAGGGAGCGACAACAGTGATGCTTTTTGGCAGATGCAGGGATGCCAGATGAGGGAGGAGCTTGGAGGAAGGCAGCCTGGCTCCAGATCCAAAAGATGTGCTGTTTTCTCCTAGGGTAACTGAGCCTTTTCACGCTGGGTGTAGGAAGGATGTTCAGCTGTGCACGTGGGGCTGTGGGTGGTGTCCCTGGGTAGTCATTTCCGGAAAAGGAAGTAACGATAGTTTTTTAGGCTCAGTCATGAGCGGTTGCCCGTGTTTCTTGAGTTCATGGCCAGCCATTTTCTTCCCTGCTGTGGGCGCCCACAGTGGCCTTCTCCCAGTTCAGGCATAAGCAGGTCAGGGAAATGCATCTAACATTCGGTCTCTTCCAGCTACCTGCAAGGCCATCCACCCACCCTTGAGAAAGCAGCCCAAAGAAAGGGCAGGGGTAGGTTTGAATTTCGTGTTTATGTCTTTCATATGAAGGTCTGGAAGGAACTCTGTAAGCACAGCTGTGAGACCCCATTTTATACTCGTGTTGTGAACCCATGTCCCGCATGTCCCGGTTGCTGACTGGAGACCTATGATGTGATGGCTGTCACACCCTGCTGTGATAGGAGGGGCATGTGACTCACAGGAGGATCTAGAGTGAGAAGTGGGCACGGGGGAGCCCTTACCCTCTTCATGGAGGTCAGTCATTTGCTGTGGGGCAGCGTGCCCAGCCACCCTCTCCCTGACTTGCTTTCTGGCTCTGTCTTGGAGGCCTGGCCTGGCCTTCTAGCTTTCATGGCAATTGATAGAGTTTATTAGAGGCCTTGCATTTTCCTTCCTGCTTTGTTTTAGCATTACCATTTATTTCCTACAATGAAAGAACAAAAGAATTTACTTCTTGAGTTTTGCTTCCCAGACCTGGGTAGCTCTGACAGTGAGTGACAGAGGTTTCCTTAAAATCGTCCCTATTTTCCTATCTCAGTTACTCCCTCCCCCTAGAAAAACCAGTTGGAGAGAGACTAGTGATGGCAGGCCCAGGCCTTGTCTGGTGAGCTACCCAGGCCTGTCTCCATCAAGGTGCCACTCCACCCCTTTGAAATAGGAAATTGCCAAAATGGATGTCATTGGCTGCTAATTAGATGAATTTTAACTGCAGGATCATTTTACCAGCTAATACTGTTATTATGTGCTTCCCTGTGAACCCATGGTGGAGCTGTTACAGTATGAGATCAGCCTCCACAGCCATCTAGCGGAGCTGGGTTTTGAGGTTCTTCTCCATGGCAGCTGGCTTCCCCTACTCCCACTTTCTGTGTTTAGAGCAGGGCTAGCGAGAGGAGGGCCTGAGATGTCCAGACTGTGGGCCTCCCCCAGTGCCCCTCCTCCCCAGATCCTCCGGCCTCTGGACTAGCCCAGCAGCTAAGGATGATGGCCTGTGCCTGGCTAGGCTCTGAGCAGGTGCTGGCTTTCAAGTGTAATCTGGCTTCACCTCCATCTTCTCTCTCTACTAAACCGGAAAAAGAATCTTAATTTCCTGTCGGGCTGGGAGGGGGCGGGCTAGAGTCAGGATAATAATTCTAAAATATGAGCAATGCGTTTGGTTACGTTATTTTTCTCTACCCCCTTAATACACAGCGCTTTTTATCATCCTTAAGACAAAGTAGCTGGCAAAATATTTAAGTGATCAGAAACAAATGTTTTTATTTGCCTGCGTGCGAATTGGGTTCTCTGCCTATCTTGTTTATGAAATTTGGGGCTGCCTCTCCCGCACAGTATGTTTGCCTCTCGAATCTTCCCCGGCTCCCATTTCCATATTTCTGCGTGCTTGTTCTTTGTTAATCACTTGGCAAGCGCTTATTTGAATATTAAAAATTTCTTTAATCATCAAACGCAGGAGCACAGTCTCATGAATATTCATATTCTCCCCCCTCCTCAGACTGGATTCTAGTTCATTACCCTGCAGTAAAAGCCAAACAGCCATCAATCGCCCTCATTACTGGCTCTGGCGTTTTGATTGGCTGCTTGCTGCCCATAGCTTTTTTTTTTCTTTTAAATTTCCCTTCTCCTATGAGCTGTCTTATACCTGCCAACAACTTAAAAAAAAAAAATCAACAATGCAAGAATAAATTTCTCTGGTTGAAAACAACTTAGCAAACTTGTCAAACAGCTCTTGTAGCTTGCTGGTCCCTCCCCAGACACTAGGACTGCATATCTCTCTCTGCAGTCCTCCTGGCCCACCCTAGCCCCCCTCTGCAACAAAAAATAAACAACAACAACAACAAAAACCCACCCAAAAACAGAGGGGAAAAAAAGGGAGGAGAGAGATAGAATTAAATAAATAAATAAAAAGAGAGAAACTTGAGCCTCAGAGATGAATATTTGTCAAGAGAGTTGACGTAAGTTTCATTTGCATAATGACTTTGTACTTCTGCATTAATAAAATTTGCATATGAAGCCATGTTAATTACTCCTGATCATGCTTTTTGCATTCATGCATAGTAATTTTCTCCGACTTGTGAGAATTAATGTCTTGGCACGAGGGGGGGGGCGGGGGAAGGGGCGCGGGGACTGTCAGGTTCCCTCGCCAGAGTCCCTCGCTCACACGCGCTGGCGTGGCTGTCTGTCTCCTTCTTTGATCTCTGACTCATTTCTGCACTATCAGTAGGAGTTCTCGCCTTTAAAAAATTGTATCCGTTGAAAGGCACCAGTGGGGAGAAAAATAAACCTCTCCGTACGGTGTGTGCCAGGCCACCTCTCGGGCTAGGAACATGGGATCTGCCACCTCCCGGTTGCAGAGTGGCGGCCCGGGCCGCGAGGACGCTGCACCAGGAAGGCTGCACTGGGAAGATTTGGTTTCCCTCAACCCGGACTGGGCGGTTCCAGGCATTTTTTGTGTCTTCACACTCCTGGTGGTGGGCGTGTCGCTGGTTAGTGCGCATGTGCCGGGCATGGAGCCCAGCATCTGCAGGGACTGCTTGCAAGAGAGGTGAGCTTCAGGCCGCCTCTGAGTACTTCACCCCCAGGAAGGCATTAACAGCGATCTTGCCCACCTTTTGGGTTTTAGCAAACATACCAGAGGCCTTTTGGGGAGACTTTTTGGATATTCCTTCGTAGGTGGCGAAAATGCCAAGAAGGGTGTCTAACGTGTTTGAAAGGGGCAATAAATATATCCCTGCCGCACAGGAAGACTTTACCCCATGGCATATATAATACATGTATCAATTTCGTATTTCTTTCCTCCTCGTTAAAACGTACTTTTACGATAAAAAACGGAGCCAGCCAGGGGTTTATTATTAGCTGCTTGGATTCTAGAAGCTGAGATGGCTTAGATGGTGAAAGAAAGTGTCCTTTACAAGGAAATAAAACTCATATTGTGCATGTTACTATTATGTTTGTGTATACGTAATGGGTGTGTGTTGGTATGTGTGCTGTGTGTGGCACACGGGTGTCTCAGGGACAATTTTGTGGATAAGTTCTCCTTCCCGCCTTTATGTATGTGGGGAACCCTAACCCTGAACCGTCTCCCAGGCCCACATCTTCTATTCGTTATTTTGGAAGTCTGGAATGGAACCCAAGACCTTATGCATACTAAGAAAGCATTAGCACTGAGCTCGAGCTGTGTGTGTGTGTGTGTGTGTGTGTGTGTGTGTGTGTGTGTGTGTCCTGTTGAGGCTTGTAGACTGCTTCGAACAGGAACAGGCAGGGCGCTGGCTGTGAGAAGGTGTAGAGGAAGCTCCAGACCTAGAGATGAATGAGATTTCAGAGTAAGATTAGAAATGGCCGTGTCTACGTGGCTGGGTCCGGCTGCATGTGACCCTGACAATCCCTTTAAAACCATAAAGACAGAAAAAGTGGCCGCCCTAGGTCACAAGCTATGAAATGTCTGAGAAGTCTGAACTTATTTTCCTGTCTGTCTAAACACTGTCAGTCTTTCAGTCTTTTTCTCTCTGTTCCTGTCTATCCCTCTTCATACGCCCCCCCCCCACCCGCCCAGGCTGACTTCCTCCGTGTGTGCTGTGTGTCAGGTGCACAGCCTGTTAGCAGGTCTCAGGAGCTTCTGTGTTCAAGGCCAGCACCCATCCCAGCTGAGGCTGGGAAGTGGGCAGGGCCAGGCCAGGAGACATGGTTCTTACCATTAACTTTCTTTTAAATTAATGTTCACATATTGCGAAACGTACTCAATCTGTCCCATTTGTGGCTTTGGGTTTATGTACAGTGCCGCACAGCCATCGCTACTGTTTAATTATCACCCGCCCCCAAGGAACCACAACTCAGTGACCCTCAGTCTCCGTTTCCCCCCAGACCCTGGCCATCACTACTCAGCCTTCGTGGATCTGCCTGCCCAGGAGCTCATCAGAGAGTTATAGGATGGGGGCTTCTCACTCAGCTCTCGTGGGAGCTGGATTTCAGAAGTGCCTCTGTGTGCAGAGCTCAGATGTAAGCTGGGTGTAGAGGGGACTTCCTGTGGGGTAGAGCTTGCTCTGAGAGTCCCATAGGGGCCCCACATCCTCCCTCTTGTCCTTGGAGCAGGTAGACTTCAACGAGGTTATCATGCCTGATGAGGCCCCGTGGCCATCACTTGGTGATGACAGACCCTGGTACAGCTCCAGTGACATCCTTCTAGGCTATGGCGGCAAGGTATTTCCTTCCTGCACCATGATTCCCATCAGAGTCAACTCTGAGGAGCTCCTGTTGGCATCTCAGCCATGACACACGGTGCTGGCTGAGTTATGGCCCTGTGTAGAACCCAAAGGTCTCTTCCTTCCATGATGGATGCGCTGAGGTCCAGGGTGTTCAGCCTTCCTTCACCCCGCATGCTTTCAGGATACAAGGTACCCTGGCCACTCTACCTCAGCTGCGGTCATAGAGGGGGGACGGAGCATAAGCAGGCTTTGGAGACACTGTTGTATCCATCCCTCCTCTCCAGCCTCAGTTTCCCCCAGTGGAGTGTAGGTGGTCCTCCCTGTTAGGCATGGTGGCTGTCCTATACTTAGTGATGGCTTCTGACGATCCTGACTTCTCCATGGTCTGAAAGGAGGACCTACACAGTGATCCAAGGCCATTAGTGGATAGGGTGAACCCTTATGCAATGGGCTTTGAGGCCAGCACTGGCCTTGCATAGGAGCTGAGTGATACGAGCCTCAGACTGTCCTTTCTTGAATCTCATAAGAAAACTGTGGTGTGGCGTTCTGCTCTGTGTTGTGTACTGGAACCATTCTTGGGCTAATCGGTCATGCCCTTCTGGGGCTGTGCCAGCCCGGAAACATCTGGGTTCTCTTGAATGAATATGTGACTACCTCAGAGGGATCCAGCAGCGTCAATGCTGACACTGGCCTCTTGGCTGGACAACAGCGAGCTCCAAGCTGGGGGGGGCACGCTTCTCCAGTGCCTTTATTCTGTATTGACGCGTTGGCGGTAGGATTCTGAGGAAGTCCAGAACTGCTAAGGTTTGGTGTTTTCTGCGGCCGTGGCCACTGTTTAGGTCTGTGCAATGGTGTCCTCATCATTGTGCTCAAGGGCCATGTAAAAAGCTGGATTGGAGAAGACTGACGGGGGGGCGGGGCTTGCCTAGTTCCCGGGAGGAGGGCCTTCCCTGTGGTGGCTGTGGAGTAGGCAGATGCCCACCTGTGAAGATCTGCAGGTGCCAGGAGGTGAGGCTTCGGCCTGCCCTGCAGAGCTGGTGAGGCCCATCATCTTGTTGATGTTTTCTTGTCTCTCTGATGCTTCCCTGCTCAATTATTTACCCAGGGAATTTGGGCTTCTTCGCTTGTGGTTTTGGCAAGGGCTTCACACAAATGTTTTGCCCTGGTGGTCTCTTAACCATGTAAGATAAACGGCCAAATCAAATGCAGGCCTTGCTGGCAGCGGAGGCTCACTGTGGGGCCGGGAGGAGGCAAGGCAGCCCCCCCCCCCCCCCAGCAGTCCTCTAGTTTTTCGCTGTCACTGGCTGTCAGATGAGGGATCGGGAACTACTGAGCCAAGGTGAAGACGTTAAGAGGGGCCTGGGCCATGCTAGGTTTTCTTGTGGTAGGAGAAGGAGAAGGAGGTCAGGACATGTTGGGAGCCGCTGGGGCTTGGGTGCTGCTCTACAGGGTCTGGGGAGAGGCCTCAGGAGATCAGCTAGGCAGGGGGCTCAGCCGTGTCCAGACCCTTGGAGGTAGACCTGAGGTGGCTCGGACCTGTCCAAAGAGCCTCGACTGATGAAATGACAGAGTCCTGCCCCTTACAAAGTGGGCTGCTCACGTTTGAGATAACAAAACCTCAACTGACACCTGCTCTAGTTTGTCCCTAAAGAGCCCGCCTAGGGAATCTTAACTGGGATTGGGGCCGTGACAGGCCTTCTGTGCCCTAACCCCCTGCACTGGGCCCCCAAAGGCAGGGTCCCTCAGGAACCATGTGGCAGCTGCAGGTGTAGCCCCTGCTAATGTCCCCTGTGCACCCTGACCCCTTCACCCTTGCTCGTGCCCCAGTTGCCATCCCTGTTGGGCTGGTGTCCTTGGGGCCAAACCCTCTTGGAGGCTGTACTGTAGCCCCGGGACCTGAGCCCCGTCCTGTGCCCCAAGCCTCTTCTGCAGTCCAGGGCCCAACTGACCAGTCTTTTCTATTGTTTTTTCTCCAGGGCCGTGCAGGCCTGCCCAGCTGCCATCGATGGCCCCCATAGCTGCCTCCTCTTCCCACCCTCCCACATCCGTGATTACTTCACCTCTGCGTGCCCTGGGCGCTCTCCCACCCTGCTTCCCGCTGCCTTGCTGTGGCGCACGCCCTGTCTCGGGCGACGGGACTCAGGGTGAGGGTCAGATGGAGGCTCCCTTTGGATGCCAGTGTCAGTTGTCAGGTAACAGAGCCGCTGCGGTGGGGGGAGGCGGGTTCCCGGGATGGCGGGCTGTGTCCCGGGCAGAGCTGGGAACCCAAGGTGGGGTCCCAGGGGAGATGCACCCTCCCACTCAGAAAGCTTTTTGGGGGATGGCAGCAGAAGCGGCAAAGGAGGTCAATTGAATCGTAAACCCGTGCCGGTTCCGAGGGGTCAGGGGTATATCTCACCCTCATACATCCCTCCACCTCCAAATTCTGAGTCTCGCTCCCAGAATGCATTGCCCAACCTCCAAGTTTCATCTCTTTGGGCTGTTTAGCTAAAGTTTAATTGGATAACACTTAACATCTGAGGTTTTCTTCTTCCCCTTGCCTCTGCTGCTCTGCCACCCACCCCAGACAAGGGCAGGAGAGGATTCCTGGGTTGTCTGTGTACAGTGCTGGAGCCGTTCAAAGTGCTGACTTTCTCTTCGGGACAATGTGTTGCCCATTAACTTAGAGGGAAAAAAGAATTTGTCCCAAAGAGAAGCCTTTAAAAAAGCTGTGGCCACGGGTAGCAGTGAAGCATTGTGGCCGTCTGGGGCGGAGACTATGAAGGTTGGTTGCTCTGAGCAGACCCGGACCTGCTTAGTTCCCTCAACTGCTGTTGGAGCCGAGCGGAGCTGCAGGTTACACAGAGGGTGTCCGCAGCCAGGCGTTGACAGGGCCCCGCTGCCCTCTGCCCTGTCTCCCCACAAACACAGACTTCTGTGGCCTAGGGTCCCCATGAGGTCGAGGGGAGAAGGCCCTCCCTGCAACCTCATGGTGGGGCCTGGCTTGCAACGCACTGTGGCTTCGGGAGCCAGGATGCTGACACAGACTCACGTGGCGAGCAGCTGTGGCCTGGTTTCCGTGGTCAAGGCCAGGAAGGGAGAGGGTGGCTGCCATGCTAGAGCACATTCAATCTGTCCCTGCTTCACTGCCAGGCACGTTGCGAGCTTTCTCTTGACTCAGGCTGTGGAAAGGAAACTGTTCTTATTGGGCATGTTTTGCTCTTCACTGACACGGTCTCAGGGACTTCTCTTATTGAAATGTTGGCTTTGCACAAGGCCGCAAGTAGCCCCTGCTCCGGGGGAAGACCTCCCGGCCTCCCTGCCAGCAGGGTGGTCTGCAGCCTTCGGGACCATCCCCCATACTCGTACCATGGCAGGTGGTTGTCATTGGATCTGACATCCAGGACCGGGGTTTTGGTTCCTTCTGGGTTTATTTCTTGAGTGGTAAAGCAGAGCCCGAAATCTCCTAAGGAAGATTTGAACAGCTTACAAGGCTTTCTTCCTGGCTAGCCCGGTTCCCAAGATTTCTCTTCCTGGCCAACCTGGTCCCCAAAGCAACCGTGGCTTCGTGTAGCTTTGGAAGATCTGTTGGGAATCTGTGGAAGACCCTGTCCACCGAGCTTGGGGGGCCTGCTGGTCTGGGCAGCTGCCCTGTTCTCTGGGTCCCTGCAATGTGGGCTGCAGCCTTGCAGCCCTGAACACACTTAGATGGGGGAGGCTTCACTTTTCAAAGACCAGCCTGAGTGTTTATGGCTGGATTCGGTCAAGTTCTGCATGTGGAAACATGATCTCTTTGTCTTGCATGCCACTGGGGTGTGCTTAACCCTCTGCTGGTCCCTCCTTAGGAGCCGCCAGAAAGGAAGACTGGGTTGCCTTTGATTTGACTGGGCAAATCCTGGTACCTTTGTGTCAAGTGCAGAGCAGGAGCCATTCCTGTCACCATTTTACAAATGAGTGACAGGGGCAGAGGCTGGAAGGCCATGGCTGAGCCCTGTTCAAGAATTGGCTTAGTCCTGGGGATTAGCTCATCTAGCCACATGACCTCTGCCTAGGCCCTGTTGGAGGACAGACAAGGTCTGCAGGGCCTTGGCAGCCAGGGGGGGTCTGCCGTCAGTCTGTGCTCACGTGTGTTGCCTGCTTTCTTAGTGTAGCTGTCTGTCGTGGACTAGGCATTTGTGTGTGGGCCAAGGCTTTACTCCCCACCTTCCAGATGAGCGTTAGAGCCCCGAAGTCTCACAGCTCTGACTTGCTCATCCCTCAGTTGGCTGTTGGTCCTTAGGCACACAGGCCGTGTGCAGACACAGGCAGAGTCAGGTATGTGGGTCCCTTGCCTACCTTGCAGCTTACAGTATGGGACAGAGGCTGATGGGAGGGGCGGGAAGAACACAGAGAGGAAGTGACACCTTCTCTATGTGTAGGGCAGAGGCCACCATGGACACACTCCAGAGCTCTGTGCCGCCCTGTCCATGTGTGGCGAATGCTGTGCTGTGGAGGGGGCGGCAGCGAGGGTCTGAGTCCCGGGGACCTCTCTGGGAGCTGGCTTCTCAGGGACCCGCTGATTGTCTTTCTTCCCATTCGTGGTCCCATACCCAGTGCCCTCCATAGGCATTGCTCTGCCTTGTTAACTTAGCCTGATCAGACCGCACTGCTGTGCTGTGTTTTCTGATAAATTTTGACACATTCAAGTGTCCTCTTCCAGTGGGTTTTGTCCCTTTGGTTCTGTTTCTGGCACTGGGCTGTTTGCTGAAGTGTTTTTAGTGCCTGTTTAATTAGTAGCTGCAGAGGAGGCATAAAATTGCCAGGAACCCTCGAGGAAGGAGGGGCCGCAAAGACAGATCACTGGTGCTCAGTGCGCTCTGTCCCTTTTCTGATCAGGGTGCTTTGAACCTATCTCTTCACATTAACTGAGGAGGCCCAAGCTTCCCACAGGTTAATTGCGTGCCCACGAACACACTCTCCATTATTTACAGAAGATTCCATAGGAGAGAAAACTACCCAGATGCACCCAGGCCCCGCCGGGACCCTCTCCCATGCTTCCCTCGGATGATTACAGCTGGGAGAAGCTGGGGCCTATTATTTTGTGGATTACACAGAGAGCCTATGTGGCTTTGGGTCAAGGTGCTCTTGGCAACTGAAAGGTCTTCTCTCAGATGTGTCAAGGTGGCTGTGTAATCAAGAGCCAATTGCCCCGCCCTGTGCCCTCTGAGGACCAGAGACCTTGAACATGTCATTGTCCCTTTAAGCTTCGCCTCCTTTTCCTGTTTAAAAAAACAAAAATGAAAAACAAAAACCAAACAACCAACCAAAACCCAATCCCCCCTCCCCATATATATGAACGTAATGTTGAAAAGCAAGGCTCTGTGCATGGATCTGTGGACTAGAATGGGTTGGGCTTTTGTGGGTCTGGGCCTGTCCAGGGTCCCAAGACAGAATCTGAGGATACTCAGTGACAGTTGAAAGTCACTGGGCTATATCCTGTCCTCAATCCTTCCCTGCTCTGAGGCATCATGAGCAAAAAGTGGCTTTCAGAATGTATTAGACATGTGGCCACACCCAGGTCATTCCCTGTCCCCTCTGCTCCCCCATTCTCTCATCTGTGAAATGGGCATAAGGACAGGGCATGCTCTACAGTTATGTGGAGGATTTTTCTTGAGGTCATTTAGGGCAGTTATTGAGAACAACTCTTTGTATGTAACAGGCCTCACAGGCGTCATGATTCATACGCAAGCAGAAGGAGTTTCACAACCTCGATGGCCTTGCGTATCCGGCATCCGGTGGGAGCTTCCTTTAAACTGCATCCCTGGTTTCCATGCTTAAAAGCATCTCGCCTCCTGGCTGGCTCCATGGTGCACCAGCGTTAGGAGGTGGAACGGGAACTGGGAAACTTCATTGCATATTTAGAAGCTGTAAATGGTCATCAGCCAGAGTGATTAATGCATGTGCTTGGCGAAGTTCAAGGTCTCAGGCAAGAACACACAGCATCCAGGCTCAGGGAAGTGGAAGTGTTTGGATTTAATAGAGGGAGTCAGTTGCAGTCATTAGTATATGCTGAAATCACAGGGCAATCTTGTAAAGTTAAATTCAATTTACTTTTCTACTGAAACTGTGCTTGCTGTGTTATTTAACTAGTCTGGGGTTTCTTGGCATGGGTTAAAGGGACAATAAAGATAAAGGAATACCTGTAAGTAAATAGTAGGGTTTAACAGTAGAATCTGTCGTTTTCTCCTCCTTCAATTATATCCCAGTGTTCGGGTTGTGTTGGTTTTTATAACTGGAGCCCTCCAATGGGATGCCTAGGATCAGACCACCCTAGCTGTGGAGGCTTGATGCAATTAATACAGTCTGTCTGGAAAGTGGCCTTATTTCTGGAAGTTTTATGTTAATGATATGGTCTGTTCATTGCACATTTCATACCAAAATGAAGATGGAGCTGGAGTTTCTTTCTGGACTGGGTTTGATTAGCAGCTGGGGCTCCCAGGGCAGCCCCTCTTCCAGAGGACACAGATTGGCACTTCTCCCTGGTCTGCCCTGCCTGGTGGGTGTGGTGTTCTGGCTGGCTGGCTGGGTGGGGGGCATTCAAGCCTCCATGGAGACCAGAAGGAGGAGGGTCCTACCGTGAGGGTGTAGTAGGGGACTGAGTGTGAGGGAGGTGTGTGGCGAGCCTCTGGGGAGAGGTGATGGACACACTCGTGGGCTCCACAGCAATGAGAGGCTGTTGGGGGAGGGGTGCTTTCTGAGCTCACCAGGTCCCTGTGTCAATAGGGCTGGCTCGGTGGAATTATTAAAAATTTAGAGAGCCCTACTGGGAATGTAGCTCAGTTGTTAGAGCGCTTGCCTAGCTTGCATAGAGCTCTGGTTCATTCCCTAGAACCACACTGAGTAAAGCAGGTGTGTGGTGCAAACATGTCATTCTTGCACTTGGGAAATGAAAGCAGGAGGATTAGGAGTTCAAGGTCACCCTCAGCCACACAGTGAGTTCATAGGTCAGCCTGGGCTATGTGGGGCTCTGTCTCAAAAAAAAAAAAATAATTAGTTGTTTGTCCCTTCACAATGTCTATACGACAAAGACATCGGTAGTCTCACCATGCTCTGGCTGACATTTACAGTATGGCTGGCGGTTGGGTTCCTGGGGACAGGTTTCTAAGATGGACTCTGGTGTCTGTGTCATCTTGGGATGGTCCCACTGTAGCCGTTGTCTTCCGGTGCCTGCCCCAGACCTGCACACCATCCTCCATGACATAAAGCAGGTCCAACAGTGGCCATAGAGAGCTGCAAGGCGCCTAAAGTTAGGAAGCCAGTGTTCATGTCAGCGAAGGTAGCTGAGGCCGACAGCTATTTGGCGGACTTCAGAAAAAGTCCATGTAACTGGCAAATCACACCTTTCAGCATCAATAGGGGCACAGAGCAGCTGGGTAGTGGGGTCAGGGGAGAGACTCAGGTGGCCAGTCCAGGCAGGACTCACTGGGCGGCCGTCTTCAGATGAAAGGGGTCATCCCAGCAACACAGCCGCTACTGCACCCTCTGAAGATACCATGTCACCCTCTGCTGGCCCTTCAGAAGGCAGAGCTAAATCAAAGAATTCTGTTTAGATCTGTACAAGATGTTGCTGTTTTTCTGCTCTGACAGGAGAGGCATTTGGAAGAGCAGTTTCTTTTTCTTTCTTTCTTTCTTCCTTTTTTTTTTTTTTTTTAATAGCTGTCTTAAAAAGGAGTTTGGCTGTTTAGCACAGCTGGTGCTCATTACATTATGGACTGGCAATAAAATAGCATGTGTAATTAATTTTTAATGCAGCGCTGGATGCAGCACTTTCAAGCAGTTAGTGGATGTGAAGACCCAGCGCTGGCTGCGGACATCAGAGACCTCAGAGCTAGGCAGCCACAGGCTCCTTTAAAGGGGATTTGACAGTGTCGGGAGAGGCTGGGTACCACCCTGCATGTGGAAGGGATACCATCCAGAAAGTACTTTGCTACATGTGACCCAGGGTTCAAATCAACCCCCAGTGAACCAGGAATAGGGGTCCTGATCGGACATCTCACCTGACCCCTTCAGCCTCTTGTTGAAGAAACTGAGCCAGGCAGTGAGGAAGATGCCACAGGCATGAATGGCTGCCATTCTTGGCTCTGTGTCTCTTGGGCTGTGGCCATTAGGCCATATTGCCTCTCTTTTCATTTTGAGACAGCAGCTCTTCTATCCCAGGCTGACCTTGAACACACTTGGAAACAGAGGGTGACCTTGAACCTCAGATCTCCGGTCTTAACTTGGGATGCTGGGATTTCAGCATCCTACCATTTCAGTCTATCCTACCATGCCCTGTTTTGTTCTGTGTCAGGACTGAACCCTGTGCCAGGTACCACATCCCCAGCCTGCACTCTGAACCTCCCCTTGAGATCACGCTGAGAATTAGTGAAGGGTACCTGTTATCCAAGGGAGATGCTTAAAAACCAATTTCTGTGTTGCCACTAGGCTGGACACCCTGGGCACTGGACTTGGCAGTACTCATGAGTTATTTTTTTTTTCTTGCCTCTGCTGTGGGGCACTCATTCTCTTGTGCATGCCCCTATTCTGAGACCTCTCTGGCTCTATGGCGCTGTCCAGTGTCTGGGAACTGTAGCATAAACTCTCGTTTGATTTAAGCTTACATGATCCACATGTATTAACAAAGAAGTCCCAGCCCTAGGGCACCCTTGGTCCTGGCCTCTGCAGTATGAGTGCATGGCTCTGGGGCTGCCTAGTCCCCTTCTCTGAGCCTCAGTTTCCTCACTTGTCAAACAGGGCACAAATACCTCTTTGGGAGGCACTGAGAAATGTCCGTCAGGGTGCTGCCAGGGCGTGAGGTAGCAGGCTGGATGACCTTGGGTACACACAGGTCCTGTCTACCGGCTCTGTGGTCATCTTCACCTGCTAGTTTCTTAGCACGAATGAAAGCCAGAGCAAGGCCCATTGCTGTCTGTGCTTCTAGGACTTGCTTCTGTTATCTGCTAAACCTACTGTGCACCAGCGCTGGCCCTTGACCGTTATCTTGTCCTCATCCTCTAAGAAAAGGTACCCCTCATCCTACTTGAGTGAGCTCTGCTCAGGGAGCGCAGGGTACCCCCTGGGGATCACAGAGCCCCAAACCCACAGAGGGCCTCCTGTTGGGCTGCAGTAGCTGCTCGGTCCTGCCTAACATACGCGGAGCATGCTGGCGAGAAACCAGTTTGGACATAATCCCCGAGAGTGTGCCCTGATGTCCCCGAGAGTGTGCCCTGATGTCCCCGAGAGTGTGCCCTGATGTCCCCGAGAGTGTGCCCTGGGTTCTTTGTTTTACTGACCCTGTTGTTGTGTCTGACCCTGACCTTTGTTGACAAGGGACCCTCGGGTGTGTGAGAACCAGAATGTTCTAGAGACTCCTGAGGTGGGGCGTGGGGAACGCTGCCCTTCTATCCGGCTTAGACACTGGCTGCTTTGCCTTGAGCGCCCATGTGTGACTGGATGGAGGGACACAGGGAAGAAGAACACTGAAGAAGGGTGGATCCCGAACAAGACTGCTCTGCAAATTGCCCTACGCCTGGGTTTGGTGTTTGGGTGGGAATCCGGCGTGCCCCTCCCTGGCAGGCTTTGTGCTCTCTGCCTCCCCTGTGGTGTGGTGGGGCCTGCACCTGCAGGTGCACAGGATGCTGGTGGGCATCCTGGGGCCCCGACAAGGCCAGGAGAGTTGGGGCAGGTCCACAGGCAAGTAGTCTAGGGAGCATTGCTTGCTTTCTCCGTACGCTGTAGACCCAGTCCCACGCTCAGGGGGAAACTGAGTTTGCTGTTATGGGATGGTTTGGGGTGACACATTGAATGTTGCCACGGTACAAGGACATGACCATGGGATTAAAAAAAACTAAGTATAGATAAGAATTACAATTTTGGCTTTTTCTGTTTTCTCCATTTTCTACTGCTGGAGACCGAACCCAGAGCCTTGACCTTGCTAAGGTGAATAAAATGACTCACGTTTTCCAAATCTGCAGCAGGGGCAGAAGGAGAAAGGCTGTCTACTGTAGGTGTGTTACAGCGAACTCCGAGTTTATCCAAATACAATGGAGACTGGCCAATTTAATCCAGTGGTGGGGAGACGCCATGGTGTGTGTATGTGTGTGTGGGTGTCCCTCCATGTGAGGTTTTCCAGTTCCCATAAGACTTTGGAGGATCTGTGTCCTGGCTAGATCTGTGGTCCCTTTTTAGTAAGTGTCAGGAGGTGGCACATGACCTCAGTATATGGTCACAGGCAGTGGAGACAGCCACCTTTACTTTGACTTCTCACTCAGGGCCTTATATCTAGCGGTGGGCCCACCTGGTGGTGATCAGGCTGTCATCTATACAGTCCCAGCACTCATGGGGTCCTTGGCTAGGGCCCTCTGAGTTTGAATTCAGTGTCTCCTTGGGGGCTGGCTTCTCCCGTAATGAACAGGTGAAGAAGACACTGGCGTCTAAGATGTAACATGAATGGTACTGAAGGGTGGGTTGGGTGATGTCTTCCCTGAGACCAGGTGTCAATGCTGCCCTTCTTGCAGCTTCTACCTGGCAGGTACAAGTAGAGGGAGGTGCAAACATGAATCATGTGCTCCTATGGGCTTTGGACAATAAGACCATCTATATTTTATGGCTTCTGTAGAAGAGGTCAGAGGGCTTGGGTCTTCTCCAGGGAGGTTAATGGGAAACTGAAGTTACTATCTGCAGAAAAAGGCAGATGGGATCGGTTCATAAAACTGGACGTTAATTATTGCCTTTCTTAATAAGGTGATGAGTGGCTGATGGGGTGAGGCCTGACCTGCCGTGTGTGTGTGTATGTGTGTGTGTGTGTGTGTGAGACTGTAAGGTTAACCTGGCCTTTGTTAAATCCAGGCTTGGTACTGTCACTCCAGATTTCCTTGTGTTTTTATTGACCAGGTCTGTATTTCATCGTAAAAGAAACCACTGGCTGGTGGGACATGGTGTGCCCAGACTTGCTTTTTACTTTGTGTTTGAGAGAGGCTCTCATGTAGTCTAGACGAGCCTTGAACTTGCTGCCTCCATCTCAGTGCTAGCATTACAGGTGTGGGTCACCACACTCAGTTTCTGTGGTGCTGGAGGTCAAACTCAGGGTCTGGTGCACACTGGACAAGCACCGTATGACCTGAAGGACATCTCAGCCCCTATGGATTGAGTGTCACAATGGTTCAAAGTAGGACCATGAGATTAATTTCTTTCCCCCTGCGACAGGGCTTCTCTGTGTAGCCTGGGCTCTGTAGACCAGGCTGGCCTTAAACTCAGAGATTTACCTGCCTCCTGTGGTACACCTATACCACCCTAAATATTTTTTTTTTATTGTGGATAACTATATATAAGCTTTCCAGTTGTGGTAGGTGGCTGTCACTGCTGCTGCTCCTGGCTAAGTCTGGAGTCTGGAGCTTGATGGGGCTTGCTCTTCCACTCAGGGTGACCCTAACGTCATTTTTTGACTGTTTTTAAGTATACGCTCCGTCTCCTCCTCCCATCTCTGGAACTGTCTCGTCTCTGTTAAACAATAACTCTACTTCTCCTATCCCAGCTCTTGGCAGCCACCGGTCTACTTCCTGTTTCTATGAATGCTGCAGCTCCAGCGACTTTGTATGGTGAGAATGAGTGTGCCACATGTGTGTGAATGTGTGTGTCTTCTTCCCTCTGCTCATCCATGGAGTAGCAGGTGTCATAATTTCTTTGCATTCTAGGACTATCCCCTGTGCATATGGATTGCATCTGCTCTTGCATTTATCCATCAGTGGGCACTGGGCAGCTTCCATCTCTGCCTAATGTCAGCACTACAGCTGGGCGTACACATCAGCTTTAGGTTCCTTTGTGTGTGTACCTAGAAGTCGCATAGCCGGGTCATAGGTGACTGTGTAGTTTGGAGAGAGTCGTCCAACTTTTTCACAGAGGTCGCACCGTCCCCTATCCCTACTTATGTTGCACAAGGCTCCAGTTGCTGGGTTTTAGAGCTAAGGAAGCCATCAACAGAGAGATGGGAAGGGACAGAGAGCTGAAGGGACAGAGTCAGTGCACCCTGGGTATGAACAGAAGCCAGGCCCCACGCACTCAGGCTTAGCGTTGCTTTAAGTTACCTAACTTCCCTCATGAAGACTTTGTCTTCTCAGTTAGTTGGTTTTAAGCCATCAGCTAGACATTCATCCAGCATGAAGATTTGGGGAAGAAACTTGGGTAATTTGGGTGGTTTTTTTCATTGATTTGGAGCCAGCTTGACAGAAAAGTTCTGTGCTGAGGACACCGCATTGCCCTCTCTGAGCCTCAGGGATTTCTGTCTCACATGATCCTCTTGCTGGCCTCACTCCCTGGACTGGAGGAAGGGTATTCAGTGCGTGGTCTTGGGTCCTTTGTAGATTGGCACCTAAGTTATGAGACGCCTGCAAAGATGATTGCTCAGGCCTGTGCCTTCTCTCTGATGCCCTCTGTGAGAGTCCGGGGTCTGGCTATGGCGACTGAACACATTGGGAGTTGAGGAAGCTAAAGATGCAAAGCCAATGCCTTGGCTTCCTTTAGAGGCTGTGGCAGAAGGTCCTTCCCCACTTCATCCATCTCAGGTAACTCCAGGAGTCCCTTGGCCTCTGGTCACATCACCTTCATCCCTACCTTCGTGGCCACATGGTGTCCTTGGCAGTGTGCTGCTGCGTCTTTTTAAAGCAGTGGACTATGGGTACACCCAGACCATGCGAGGTGGTCTTGCATCACAATCCTTAATTTTACCCCAAAAAGGCCCCTTTCTAAATAAGGTCACACACAGCTTCCACCGATTCAGTCGCAGACATAGTTTTGAGTCTTACTTACCAACCCCCTTCGTGCCCGTTGGTGTTGACTATAGGCCTCTCCAGGTCAGGAACCCCGCTTCGGTTCCTTTGGGGAGACGCTGAAGTCTGGGCAGTTCTAGACACTGTGTCACCCTGCTCGCCTCCAGAGTGGGTCCCCCGTGAGATGACCACAGGAATGCCATGTTTTTCAGCTGCCTGGCACCTCTGGCCAATTCTCCTCATGCGCTATGGCAAGCTGTGTGGCCACATCTGTTCCCACCAGTCCAACCTGTGTCAATAATATAGAGTATGGGTGTGTTTGGAGTTGAAGGGGGGGGGTTCAAAAAGCCTGTAATGATTACGAGAAAAAAATTAACAGAGTTGAATAGAAGCTAAAAATAGCTGGACACACATTTGCCTATAATCTATTTTTTTTTTTTTTTTTAAGAAAACGTAATTATTTTTGTAAAGCAGCTTTGAGGAGCCAGAAGTATTTTTAGCACATGTCTTCTAGGACGCTGGGCATCATCTCGGGAAAAGCATCTCAGAGCCCACCAGAGTGTAGTGATGTCACCATATCGGGTGACAGCTCCTGGGGAGCAGGGTCTGACGTTTAGGAGCCCTGTCCTCAGCCCTACTTTGCTGTGTGTGTTTGCTGGAAGAATAGTTCTTGAGGGTCAGATTGTGGCTTCTGTGGGTGATGTAGCTGGGGACATCCTGGTCACAAATGGACAGGTAGCCTTTGCATTGGCCTGTTGACAGCTGGCTCAGTCCTGGGTTGAGTGGGTGGTGGGTGGGCGTCTTGTGGTGAGAGCAGCCCAGCCTGCTAACTCAGAAGGATCTGCAGGGATAACTGGGGCTTGAGGGGAAGGGTTCTAAGTCTTCTTGTTGGGAGCCAAACATTGCCTTACGTCATCACCCCATTTTCCCATTGCCCCTGCCAGGGTCGTTGGTCCTGGCGTAGTCTTTGTAATAAAAATCGGTGTGTGTGTGTGTGTGTGTGTGTGTGTGTGTGTGTGTGTGTGTGTGTCCGTCCATAGGTAGGTGTGTAGCACTCCCTCTGTGTATATGTGTGTGCATATCAGTGTGTGTTTATTGCTTGTAGGTGTACTATGAGTCGGTATGAGACTGTGAGTGTGCGCGTTACGACAGTGCACGCTGTATGTCTGGTGTGTCTCTGGTATAGTTGTGTGCTTCCTGGGTTGTGGCATGTGCTGACATGGCTTAGCACTGCAGCCTGCTGTGGCCTTGGTATGAGGTGTCTCTGAAGACAGAGTCTCTCCCCAGTACCTGCTGGGGAGTTCATTGTGACCAGTCCAGAGTGTGGCAGGGAGACCAAATGCCTTGAAGTGGATGGAGGGTTTTCCTCCTGGCTCTGACAAGTTGTGGTTGTGGGTGGGTGAGAAAGTCCATTTCCTCATCTGACAAATGGGAACGGTGCCCACTGAGTGTCCCAATCAGCCACGACGATAGATTCGTGAGCTTCACTGAAACCCTCCTCAATCTGCTGTGTGAGGAAGGCGTTAGCATCAACCCCACTTTACAGATGGGGAAACTGAGGTGTGATGACCTCAGACATGTTCCTGACGAGTCTTCCCCACTTGTGATGCACTCACTGCCTCAAGCAGCAGCTGGCCTGGTGTCACTGTTACATTTTATTGTTGTTATAACTATAATTATCATCCTCAAGATCATCACCGCGGCCGTTTCCTGGGTGGAGATACTCCTCTGGTGTGGCTCCAGCCAGCCCTGACTTCTTCCCTGTTCATCCTTTCTGGGCCTCTCATCTTCCATCCACCCGCACTGAGCCGCCTCCCTTCCATGTTGGGTTTCTGTGTCTGAGGTCTCAGAGCCTTTCTGCTCTAATTGAGATAATGAACCCAGTTCCCCCAGCCCCCAGAATCTCAGCACTAAAAGTCAAGTGCAAAGTGATGATTTTCTTTCCTTGACCTCCCCTTCCTTTCTCTCTTAATACGCATCTCTTTAGGAAGGGATTGACTGGATGCAAACGGCTAATAACCTATGGATTTATGGAGGCAGAGCCAGCTAGCTTTATAAGCTCGGATACCTGCAGTTAGCGTCCTGTCTCTTTAAGCTGAGGCTCCGACTTGCCGTGGTATTTTACAGTGCCTGGTTTCATTTATGCTGGAGCCAGACTTACTATGTGAGCGTCGTCCGCATGCTGGAATTAGTCTTAAGCTTGCTTCTGTGGCGTTGCCAAATTCCATGTTTGTGTTTTATTTAGAATTCTTTTCACGGCCAGCCGATTCTGTGCCGGCACACACAGGCACTGTTGCGCCCCATGGAGAAAATAAGCAAGCTTGCGTTTTCTTTGGCAGAGGCCGTGGCCACAATAGACTGTGGTCTCTGAGACATTTTTTAAAAGCTATTTTAACCCATAACAGATGCATAAAGTCGGCTCAGGCATGCCAGTTTTCTTAGTTTTAATTAAAAAATAATTACAGTCTAATGGGATGTTAGTGACACATTTGGATGAATGGTCGGTGACATTATCTGCAACTTATAAATTAGTCCCTCTCCCTTGGCTGGGGCAGGGCTGGGGAAGATTTGGGAAGGGCCATTTGCATATCTGTTCTTAATTGCAGGGTGGGGGCTGGGAGGATAGCATCACTGGGTTGAAGACTGAGGGACAGGAACCCAGATCTTGGTCAGTAGCACTCAGTCCCAGCATGTGTGACATAGGCATCTGATAGCATCCTTCCTCCCAGCATCATCAGAGCAGAGAGGACTCACCTGCAGAGTCCTCTCACATGTGGAGCTGAGGTGCCAGCCAGCAGGACACCTGCAGGTCCTGCAGGTCCTACAGGACCACTCAGCTCCCATAATCACCACTCTTCAGGATGAAAGGTAGTAAGTACTAACTAGGACCTGCGGGGCCTACATGAATAAGAAGGTCCACTGGGCAGGAAACGGGACAGAAAATGCAACAGTATATTGCCAGGCACAGAGGCTGTGGGACGCTTGTAGCCCACACACCCTAGCTTTAGATTTTATGAAAACCTTGTCATTCGCTGGAGTCCCAGCAAAGGGAGGTAGGCTACAAGTTTGTGCGTTCTGGGGTGTCTGCAGATACCATCTGGGGACATAAGGGGCAGGTCATTGCACTGCCTCTGCCTGAGAGGCAGCTAATCTATGGTGACCCATGACCCCAGGTTCCCTATGCTGTTTTGGGAATCTGAGAATCAGAGTAGGAGGGGCCAGTGTCCTGGGCTCAGCCTCCCTGTTCCTGTTCACCCTGCCTTCCTAGATGGAACAATTCCAGATGGCCACAGAATGCAGCCTGTCCTCTGTAGATGTGGGGAGCCGTGCCGTCCTATCCTTGGAGATGAGGAAGCAGATCCTCCACCTTAGCTGTGTGCCTGTGCACGTGGTCTTGGCGGCTGCCCCTCTAGGGACTGTTCCCAGGGCCTCTGCTTCACTTCGAGGTTTCTGTCACAGGTATCACCCAGGTGTGTCCTAGGGGCCAGCCACTGGGCTGAGCGAGGACCTGTCTGCCTTAACTCCCCGCTTTTCCTTTGAAGACTGCTCTCAGTTCCAGCGTTTGGGGGACACACCCCGTGGCTCGTGACAAGGTCTGGGGCTGGCACTGGGTCTTTATTTTTACCTTCAGGGTGGTGGTGGCGCTTCCTGTTGTCCGGGGTATAAAATGAGTGTTTCTTAGACAAGATTTTCCTGAGCCCAAATTCCTCCTGAGTAAAATTAAGTTCTTCTATTAAAAACATGAGTCACACCAGCCCAGATGAGAATAGTTTTGACGTTCCTTGAATTTTTTTGGAAGGGAAGCATCACATTCGTACTAATCCTTGTAATTACACCTCACTGCGGGTAATCCACCAGACGACTGGTAACCTAGCCCTGTGCCATTGATGTGCTTGTGTCTTCGTCTCCTTTGCTGTCGCTTACCCAGGGCTGCTTCCCCTGTTCTGGGCTCATCAGATTCCCTGCGCGTGGTCTTGGGTATCTAATTGCCGTGGATGATTAATGTCTGCTTGATAAGGTTCCATGTCTGGCTGCTCACGTGAATCCTAAGGAGATGGGAGTCCAGCTCTGTGTCAGAACTGGCGGGCGGTGTGCCCTCCCCAGGGGTTTTCTGCTCAGGTGGGGGTGGGCCCAGACATCCCTGATGATCAAGACAGGGACCTAGGCAGGGACGTGTCACTGTGACGGGGAGGCGGGGGATGGGGGGTGTCGGACCCGCTTTGGGAAAAAGTAGCCAGGCTGGTGAGGAAGTAGAGAATATTGTGGCCATGATATCAACTTTCCTGAGCTGTGTGTTTCTCTTGCTGTGGCCTCTCAGGTCTAAGCTCACCTATTGCTACAGACTGTGGTAGGGAAGTCCCCCCTGATCCTGGGACTAGGGTGACATCACCTCGACTCCTTCCTTCTAAGTCACTATTCCTGCCAATTGTGGTCTATTCCTTCTGCCTGTGGACCCCAAAGGCCTAGGTCAATGTCTGGCTGCAATAGGCTGTCTCTGGGGGCTTCCTGAGCCCAGGTCAAGGCCGAAGCCCATTGTGACAGACACCCTGGTCTGTCAGTCAGGAACCAGTTTCCCGTGGTGTGGGCTGCCTGCTCTAGTCCCCGAACAAGGGCAGGGTGGCGTAGCTGAAGAAACCGCCTCCAGGAAGTGCAGCTGTCAAACAGACCTGAATTGTGCCTCTGCAACATTAGGTGCAGCCTTTGAGTTTCAGAGGTGGGGCTTTTTCTTTTATTTCTCCTCTTCCAGAGAGCTGCTGCAGCTTCCCTGCTGCCCTCTTGAGCCCTTGGGCAGGAGGAGGCTCTGGTACCCTGGGGAGATGGTGGTGGGGGCCGGGGATGACACGCCAGTGGAAGCCATGACTGCGATGGGGAAGGCTTTGGGTTTGGAATGGGATATAGAGTGTGGTTTCTGAATTTGGAATAACACTTCTCTTTGGGATGTGGGGAGTGGGGGTGGGCAGGGGTTCAACTTCATTTACTTGCATTAAACTGAAGTTTCCTTTTTTCACGAGTTAGAAGTAAAAGCCCCAGAAAGTGATGAGAAACACAGTCTGGAGAGGCAGTTCGTTTACTCATTACATTTTCCATAAAATAAACAAAGATTTAGAATGGAGGACCCAGCTGCAGGGCGTTCTTCTGGGAGGGGACAAGTTCAATGTGAACTCAGTGGGAAATGGACCAGCAGGCCAGGAGCATGTAGGCCTGAGTGTCCAGGAGGGGCGAGTGTGTACATATACATATGTGTAAGCATGTGGGCACACTAGTAGTTCACATGAGAACATGTATAGGCAGGCTTTTATGTATGTACACATGTAAGCAAGTATGCACACATGAGCACATGTATGGAAACATGCAGATGCAGGGGCATACAGGTGTAGATGCATGCATGTGCTCATGTACATGCATGTGCAGTGTGGTCATGTGCATTCAGACACAAGTGTGGGCTGTCTATGTGTTTAGATGTCTTTACACACACACATATATATATATACATGTGTATACATGTATATATATGTGTGTGTATATGTATATATATGTGTGTGTGTATATATGTATATATATGTGTGTGTGTATATATGTATATATATAGTGTGTGTATATATATGTGTGTGTGTATATATGTATATATATGTGTGTGTGTATATATATGTATATATATATATGTGTGTGTGTATATATGTATATATAGTGTGTGTATATATATGTGTGTGTGTATATGTATATGTATGTGTGTATATATATGTATATATGTGTGTATATATGTATATATATGTGTGTGTGTATATGTATATGTATGTGTGTATATATATGTATATATGTGTGTGTATATATGTATATATATGTGTGTGTGTATATATATATATGTACATATATATATTCATGAATAGTATGCACCATTTGAAGGATGTCTCTGCTCCTCTCTGAGGACTGCTTGTGACGTGGTCCCTCAAGCAGTGATCCAGAGCCATACATGGCTTGGGGTGGGTGTCCATACCTCTTGATCTCATGGTACTGCCTGAGGCATAGTGCAGACCCCTATGGGGAGCACAAGATGGGCCTTTGCCCTTTTATAAGCTGAGGGATTTTTCACCTTCATGTTCCAGCCTCAGTTTCTTTCCTTGCACAAAGAAGATAATGGTGTTATGCTGGTCCATGTGTGTGCAGCACTGGGGTAAGGCTTCTACGCGGTAGACTCTAGGCTGTAATTGACCTTGTTGTGTGGTAAACGTCCATGTATGTGGAATGAAGGTGTCTTGTCCATAATGATCTGATGAGTCTGCAGCAACCCCAATGCTGAGGGATGATGGGAAGGCCGGGCTCCACCTTAGGATTCTGCTTGTCTAGGCTTGGTAACCCATTCATCAATAATACCCTGTGCTCCAGTGGAAGGCCGGCCCCCTCTCTCTCCATTCAGCCAGACTGAGGCCCTCCCTAAGCTGCTGCTCAGTTTCGTCAGACTCTGTCCAAACCAGAGCAGGGAGAATCCTCGTCATGGCTGGCTTCAGGCAGTAGGCTTCTCCATCCTCGTGCGAGCAGCTTGGGCTCATTTGGGAGCCTCCTAGACTCAGACAAAGCTAGGCAAGGTTCTAGAAGGTGGCTGAATGGGCACTGAGATCTTGAAATGGTTTCTCTCCAGAAAAGATGTGGACAGTAAAAGATCTTTAGGGATGGCTAAGAAAGCTGCATACTTGCCCTGGGCCCTTAGAGCCTAGGGATTTGGGGAACTAGTCAGCCTCCCTTCCCAGGGGTTTCAGGCATTCTTTTGGAAGAGCTCATCAGCCTCCGCCCCTTTTTTTTCTGGTCCTGGTCTCATCTCTTTATTTCTCCTGGAAGGAGCAGGGTACTGAGGATGCATCTGGGCCAGGTATGCACACAGCATTTGTGTCTGAGTGGCTCCAGCCTGCACCATGGCAGACATTAGTAGGTGATCACCACTTTCCATGATCTGGATAGCTCAAGATGATAGTCAGGCAGCCAGTAATAACTGATCATACTGGCCAGGAGTTGAAGCCTCACTTCTGTTTGTTCTGGCAGGACTTTCCTGAAGGGAGGGAGGGGCACATTCGATAATAGCTTCCCTGGTGAGAGGCCTTCTGTGCCAAAGTCAGACCCCGCAGGTCTTGCATAGGTTGCAGTTTCTTGGTTTTGCCTTTAAGGTTCAGAGAAGGGAAGGCTCTGACCTGAGGATCCAGACTTAGAAGCAGAAGCATTCAGACCATTCCCAGGCACTCATATTTCACCAGTGCTTGGGATGCCAGCGTTCCCTCCAGGTGGCTTTTGGCTGCTTGGGAAGAAGGCACTGGCTCACTGAGGCTGAGTCTCCCCAGCCTGGGGCCAGGCGCCCAGGCATTTTGCTGAGATGGTGGACTCGCGTACTGCTTACCCTTCCCGGGTGCTCTGTCGGAATTACATCCAGGGTAGGGCCATTCCTCATACTGCCCTAGCCCTGGCTGTGCCTTGTTCTGTCACATGCTTCTGTGGTCTCTGTGGGTTTCCACCCCAGGGCCATGGCCTGTGCTCCAGTCACCCAAGAATTTCTCTGCTGATGTCAGCAGAGGCTGCGTGTCAACAAGGAGTCTTAGGGTCCACTAGGAATGTGAGTGGAGGAGGCAGGAACCTCCTCCCCCACCAGTGGCTCAGTCATTACCCATTTTTCTCCTTCTCTTCAGGTCCTGCCGAGGTGATGGCTACTTCTGTCTTAGAAATGGCGAGCTGAGGCTCGGAAGGTCAAGGTCCCCCAAGGGTGACAAGCACTGTGGCCAGTCTCACTCTCTTGGGCCAGCTTTGCCACACAGAGCCTCCTCTGACAGGTCAGGTCAGGTCTTCTCACTGCCACCCCTGTGTCCCAGCACTACACAGATTACTGTTGTCCGTGTGTCTGGCCTGGCTGCAGTCCAGCTGCAGTATATGCATACAGCTGTCTGTGAGTTCCTCTTCCGAGCTGACCCCGATTTAGGGTCAGGGACCATGATCTCTGTGTCCCTACATCAATGTTGTGCTGGGCTCACTAGAGGACTAAGTTATGCCTGCTGGCGTCTGGGGAGCACAGCACTGATTTGATTGGCACCTGGAGTTGAATCTTCAGCCTCTTTGGACAAGATGGTCACTGGGGTTTGCCTACCAGCCAGCCCTGGGGATTGCTGTGATTCAGTGAGAGGCATCTCAAAACATGATTGTTTGAGGAAGAAACACACTCACAGACGGACAGACAGACACCTCCCCACATACATACATACCACAGATACACATGCACCACACCCGCCACACGTACCACAGACACACACACCACAGACACACATACACCACACATACCAGAGACATACACGTTCACACATACACCATACACCCACATCCTAATTACATATATACCACACACATTCACACATACACACACACACACACACACACACACACACACACACACACTCACTCATACATCACAATACAGCACATACACACACTCACACATACACCACATACGCACACAGGACTGCAGTGGAAATCACACCATCAAGGGATGGGAAAGTTTGTGTCCCTATAGCTTGCCCTACAATGGAAGATAGACACTTATTGACAGCCATGGCAAAGCCGGAAACATGATGGGCAATGATGAGCTGCATGAGAGGAAGAATTTTTGTGTCAGCCTTAAGCCCTGTTGGTTTCATCCTAAGGTATTTTAGGTAAGGCAAGGAGGGCCTCTGTCTAAGACAGAGATCCAGATAGTGTGTGCTTTAACTCTTGACTGTAGTTAAGAGCTCCAGACTCCAGCACTGGCACAGCCATGACCCCAGTAAATCACAAAACTTGCAGCCTATCTACAGCCTGTGCTTTGTGGATCCTGAGAGAAGAATAATGACCACTGCTGTGGCAGATGACTACGGGGTCATCACCCACAGGAACATGCATGGGCATGTATGCACTCATGCACACGCGTGCACACATCCACACACACACATCCACATTCATGCTTACACACACACACACACACACACATTCATGCTTACACACACACGTACGCACACACATGCACACACATGCACACACACAGGAACATGCATGGGCATATATGCACTCATGCACACGCGTGCACACATACACACACATCCACATTCATGCTTACACACACACACACACAGGAACATGCATGGGCATGTATGCACTCATGCACACGCGTGCACGTGCACACATCCACACACACATCCACATTCATGCTTACACACACACACACACAGGAACATGCATGGGCATGTATGCACTCATGCACACGCGCACGCATGCACACACACACATCCACATTCATGCTTACACACACACACACACAGGAACATGCATGGGCATGTATGCACTCATGCACACACACACACGCGTGCACACACACACATTCATGCTTACACACACACACACACACACACATACACACAGGAGCATGCATCCGCCCCTCCTGCTTCTGTCCCAGAGAGAGTGGGCCATCCACCTTCATGCTTCACACACACACACACACACACACACACACACACACACACACACACACACTGGAGCATGCATCTGCCCCTCCTGCTTCTGTCCCAGAGAGAGTGGGCCATCCACATTCATGCTTACACACACACACACACACACACACACACACACACTGGAGCATGCATCTGCCCCTCCTGCTTCTGTCCCAGAGAGAGTGGGCCATCCACATTCATGCTTACACACACACACACACACACACACACACACACTGGAGCATGCATCTGCCCCTCCTGCTTCTGTCCCAGAGAGAGTGGGCCATCCACATTCATGCTTACACACACACACACACACACACACACACACACACACACACACACACACACTGGAGCATGCATCTGCCCCTCCTGCTTCTGTCCCAGAGAGAGTGGGCCATCCACATTCATGCTTACACACACACACACACACACACACACACACACACACACACACACTGGAGCATGCATCTGCCCCTCCTGCTTCTGTCCCAGAGAGAGTGGGCCATCCACATTCATGCTTACACACACACACACACACACACACACACACACACACACACACACTGGAGCATGCATCTGCCCCTCCTGCTTCTGTCCCAGAGAGAGTGGGCCATCCACATTCATGCTTACACACACACACACACACACACACACACACACTGGAGCATGCATCTGCCCCTCCTGCTTCTGTCCCAGAGAGAGTGGGCCATCCACATTCATGCTTACACACACACACACACACACACACACACTGGAGCATGCATCTGCCCCTCCTGCTTCTGTCCGAGAGAGAGTGGGCCATCCACATTCATGCTTACACACACACACACACACACACACACACACACACACACACACACACTGGAGCATGCATCCGCCCCTCCTGCTTCTGTCCCGGAGAGAGTGGGCCAATGAAGCAGCTGGCCCTGAGCATCAGTAAGTGAGCCCCAGTGGCTCAGATGGCCCTTCCTTCTGTTTCATCGTCTCTGGTGAATTCCGAGGCCCTCGCTGCCTCCCCACAGGACTTCTACATAGGACTGCAGTGGTATTTGTCAGTAGCGTCTGGGATGTGCTCTAGCTGGGGGGACCTGAGCAGCTCTGGGAGCAGGGATGAGGGCTGGCGTCTCCTTTGCTTCCGTGGAGGCTGTAGGGTGGGAAGTAGCTGGTTCTGGCTTCTCACTCTGTTCACACACTCCCAGCTTGCTGCCCTCACTTGCTGGCTGGAGGAGGTGTAGCAGTGGAGTTGGTACCATTCCTTCTCAGGCCGGGAAGCTCATCCCAGGTAGCCTTGAGGCTCCTGGAGCCCTCCCAGGACAAGACAGGCAGGCAGGAGGGCCTTCATGCCATGGCTCCCTCTCCCCAGGCTGTCACTGCGCTTGACTTACACCAGCGGTGGGAGGAACAGCCATTGGGTGGAGCATGGGCCTCCTGAACTCACAGTCCTGTCCAACATCTTACCATCGCAGAATGAAATTCCCAAGGGCGAAGAGCTTTCCTGGGAGTTGCAAAATTGAGTTATAAGAAAAATCACACTCACAGGAGAAAAAAAAAAAAAAAAAAAAAAAAGAAAAGAAAAAAAAGAAAAAGAAAAAAAGTCTCTTTTATTTTTGGAAACAGGATCTCACTATGTAGTCCTGGCTGTCCTGGCTCTCACTGTGTAGACCAGGCTGGCCTGGAACTCCCAAGTACTGGGTTTAAAGGCACAACAGCCTCATACTATTTTACATTCAGAATTCTGTGTTTGGGTTGGGCAGCATCCGTAACTAACTGCTCTTGGACCCATGCTGCCTGAGGGCCTTGGGTTGAATGTACCCACTAGAACATGGAGATCCCCAGAATGAGGACAGCTCAGTTGAAGAAGTAGCCCAGGGTTAAAGCACAGTCACTGCTAGTTTCAGGGTTCCCTTGGCCACCAGCAAGGGGCTTTCTAGATCACCTGGGTCCTGCTTTGTTCCTGCCCTGAGAGGTGTGGCTGGGAAGTAGCCAGAACACTATCTGTCTGCAGAAGTCATGTGACCAGACACATGGGCAGGTGGTCTGGGGCCTAGCACACCTGTCCAAGTATGCCCTTGATGAGGACAGTGCCATACAGGCTGTGTCACACTGGTCACACACGGTGTGCTTCCTCTAGGCTCTGTGTTAGGAAACCGTGGTTGCTGTATGTGGCTGTAGGTGGCAAGGTTCAGGAGTTTTCCTTATGGCTTTTGTATTTTGTACATGGAGTGCTGGCAGTCCTTCCTGGCCATCAATGGGGACCATCAATGAAGAACACTCTGGGACTCAGTTCTGTCTAAAGTGTTCCTTTCCTAGTCCATGCCTGCCTGTTTATGGCACAAAAATAGAAGTTTCTAGACCCTTTCCATGTTCTGGGCTGCCTGGCACTAGCCCTGGCAGTTGAGGAGGCAGCTGATGGAGGACGCTGGTTGGTCACTGTGTTATACTGGCGGCAGAGTGTCACAGGAGTACTGGCTTGGGAGTGTGCACTCTATGTGGAGGGTGGAGTTCTGAGGTCCCCTCCTTGCATCCTCCCTCTGGCTGGCCCACCTTACTCACAGCTGTGGGCTTTTGCCAACAGGATGAGCTCAGATGGTGGCTAGCCAATGGGGGCGGTGGTGGTCTTAGGTTTTCTGGCCTCCCTGCTATCTCCCTTCATCTCAGACCCCCTGGGAATGACTAGCCAGCTTGGATAACTGATGACTGGGTTCAGGACTCTGCCTGTATCCCTGAATCATTGTACAGGAGGCAGCTTCTTATACCCTAAGACAGGTATCCATGCAGTGTTCAGAAATTCCTAGGAAGAAAGGAAGGGAGGGGGGAGGGAAGGAGGCAGGAAGGCAGGAAGGCTTTCCATCTGTAGAGGCTAAGGATGGAAGGCAGTAAGGCTCTCTGCATGTTGAGGACAGCCTGCTGAAGTTCATCAGCTTAGGTACAGGCCCAGGGACTTGCCATGCTGCAGGATTAGTCACACAGCAAGCTGTCCCTGCTTCCTTTCTTACCCCACAGCTTTCTGTACCTTCCTATGCTAATGTCCTATAGCCGCCTTGGGTGGGGGGGATACCATTTCCTGATGTCCCTCCCCACGCAGGTACATTGCCTGACCCGCAGATGTACTTAGCAGACCTATTTTATAGAGAGCAGATAATGAATGGGCACTGAATGGGTGAATAAAGTGCTGGGGCAGGGTCTTTCCCTTTGTTCACCGGTGCCCAGCACAGAGTAGGTGCTCACAAAGTGCTTCAGTGAATGAACTGCAGACAGCCTGTCTTCCCGCCTCGGCCCTTGGAGTTCCACTGTGCACATTCTCTCCCATTAACCGCATCCACCTAAGCTTTAAGAGAGACAGACATGGATTTTGCAGTCTCTCACTCTAGACCCACATCATCAGCTGCTAGAAAGGCTTCCATGATTCAGGGACATCTCATCCTAGAAGCTTCTCTATTCTGGCTGAGCTGCAACCCTTTCTGCCTTTCATGCTGCATCTAAGGTCACAGAGGACAAGAACAGAGCTAGGGACACAGTGGGGTGGTCACTGCTGGAGGAAGCTGTTCCCATCTCCAGCCTCAGTATTCCCTTCCGGGGTTCACTGAGATAACGTGGCTGGACTCAGCCTCATACTGGCACTGGCATAGTAGGGGCGTGTGAAGGCTACCATTTATTCTGCCAGACAGGGGTGGGCTCTAGGCACTGAAGGTGGAGATGATAGGATAGGCGCTGGCCCTGCATGGAAATAGTCTCTCGGCAGCTGCCTCTTTCCCAGAGTGCTTGATGGGGAGGTGCTGGCTTGGTGGTGCTGTATTAGACTTCTGGTCTACCTTCTTCCTCTCCAAAGCTGGGGCCAAAGCTCTGAGAGACTTAGGCTTGTTCTGCCAAGCTCTAGGCCTATCTCATTGCCTCCAACTTTAAGTTACACTAGGTTAGGGAAGCTCAGTCGCCTTGTACCCATAAGTGCTGTTGGACTTGGGCTCCAGTAACTAAGAGGTAACCTCCTTTTTCTTATCAGGACTCTTGAGCTGTGTGGGCCTAGCAGAGACTGGCCCTTCTCTCCTCTCTCATGAGCCTCTGGCCTTCCCCTGGTGTCCTCTTAGATTCCCTCCTAAAAGGGAGCTGTTGCCTTGAGGTCTCCCCTCTGCAGGCCTGGGCTGTCCTCTACTCTGAGGGGTGCTTTGGGTAGATCACCAAATTACCACTCGCCAACTTCTCTGGTGGAAACTTCAGAAAGTGGTCAGTCGAGAGAAAAAGACCACTGTCTGCCATTCTTGGAGTTTACTGCAGAGGGAAAAACTGTAGTGATTGCCAGGGTGATGGTTTATTCCTGTCAGCTTGACCATGTCTTTAATCACCGAGGGGAGACAATCTCTGGGTGTGCCCTAGGGTGTTTTCAGAGGGGGTTGAGTGAGGGCGGAAGACCTATTTGGAATGCAGCAGCACTGCTCTGTGGCCTGACCTTCTGGAGTGAATGAAAGCCGGGAAGGGAGCTGAGAGACACAACATCCATCTCTGCTCCCTGACTGTGAGCCCTTGTCACCACGCTTTTTCTACCACAGTAGACTGTCTTCCTTTGACTGTGAGCCAAAATGAATTCTTCTTGCTTTACTACAATGTCAGGCATTCTCTGAATGAGGAAAGGATCTAAAAGACAGGGCCAGGCAAGGGGCTCTGGTGTGTGCATGCTAAAGGCTACCACCCCTCCCTGGCATCTGCCTGGTGATCTTGGTATGGTACTCATGGACAGTGAGCAGCATGCTGTGCCAAGCTGCAACCTGGATGTCACGAGGTCTGTGGAGAGTCAGAGCCCACATTCACAGGGACAGAGACATCTAATATCCGGCAAAGCAGGGGGAGGAGACAACAGAGCACGGGGTTCAAGGGAGGGTTCTCCTGAGGCCTGCTATCAGCCAGTGACGCTCATCTTTAGGCTGCCTAGGACAGTATGCAGAGGGGAGGTCCAGCTGACCACTGGAAGCTTCTGAAGGCAAACACATTGCTCTAGGGCAATGCTTCTCAATCTGTGGGTCTCAACCCTTTTGGGGGTTGAACGACCCTTTCATAGGGGTCACCTAAAACCATCGGAAAACATAGGTATTCACATCACAGTAGTAAAATCGCAGTTATGAAGTAGCACTGGAATAATTCCATGGTTGGGGGTCACCATGACATGAGGAACTGTACTTAAGGGTCGAAGCATTAGGCAGGTTGACAACCACTGATCTAGAATAAGAGTGGGCTGCTCATTTCCCAGGGAATACCTGCTTAGAAATGACTCAGCAGTTTCCAGCTGTGTGAGCCTAGGTTTGACAATTCACCTCTCTGAGTCTGAGAGGTTCCTCTTCTCTAAATGGGAAGAAACATACCAGATTCACCATGAGATGGACAGTGACGATGGTGCTAGTACATTCCTCAGCTTGTTGCCAGGATTGAATGGATATGTGAATGTGTGTGTGTGTGTGAGTGAGTGTGTGTCTGTGTGTGTGTGTCTGTGTGTGTGAGTGTGTGTGTGTCTGTGTGTGTGAGTGTGTGTGTGTGAGTGTGTGTGAGTACGTGTGTGTCTGTGTGTGTGAGTGTGTGAGTGTGTGTGTGTGTGTGTGTGTGTGTGTGTACGTGTGCTGTTTTCATGCTCTTCTTCCCATTTCCAGCAGTATTTGTGTTATGTCTGGTATGTAACAGCTCTAGCTACTGGCCAGTGTGATCTTCTTCAGAGCTAGCCCAGCTCTTGCTTTAGGGTCGAAATTTCTGGCTAAAATACCTTCTTTCCCCGCAGATGTATTGGCACAGACCCTTGGCCACTTGCCTCACCCTTTGGGAAACTGGAGTGCCATGTGTCCCTTTTGGCCTGCCTTGCTCCAATATTCTGCCTCCTTCCTGCCTGCTGGGGGTGGCTGAGCCCATGGGCCTGTGCAGCTCTGTGTGGCTCAGGAGAGGCCTTGGAGCCAGTGTGTCATCATTAGATTGTTGACCCAGCATGCTCTGTGTTAGCCTGGGAGGCACCAGATTGAAGGTGGATGGAGTATAGACTTCACCTTCTGGAAGCTCCAGACTCACTGACAGCTTCTGTTCAGCTGTACCAGCCTCTTGCCCTAGGCCAGGGACATATGGCCCTGGGGGTGTGGAGGGGCTTGCAGCTTAGGTCTTGGAACAGATTTGCAGGGATCTGGGACTGTGGACACATGGACAATTGAACACCATCTCCTTGCCTTGGCTGTCCTGGGCCTAAAGTGGAGGCATCCTCTTCTGCTTGGGGCTGGGAGGGGGTTACAGGCTTAGACGCTCAGCAAGCATGAAGATTTGTACAGTTGTCTACATCAATGCTTAGGGTCTTGGGTTCTGCTCACATCCCTTGACTTGGGTAGTGCATCCTGGTTTTGGCGCTCAGCAGTGGTGCTGGGCGTGGGGCTTCTTCCAGTGGGTCCCCTCCTCTGGTTGCCAAGGAATGTGCTCTTTTTAGCACTGGCCAGACCTGGTCATCAGTGCCTGGACAGAGGGCTCCTACCACATCTGGATTTCTGTATACTCTTGTTGGTGGGCTTTTGGGGTTTGGTTACTTACCAGCTGTGTTTTGTGTTAATAACGGTGTTGTTTCAAAAAAAAAAAAAGACAAGAGTCTCTGTCCGTGGTAGAATTTGTTGCCTTCGAAGCCAAGGGATGGGGAAGTCAGGGGGAGCTGTTTCACAAGAAATAGACTGTCACAGCTTGCAATTTGGGGAAACAGAACTGGCAGAGTTTCTTTTTTTTCTTTCCTTCCCAGGCACTTTGTATTATTAAGATACTCTGTCTTATAGGGGATGCTGGATAATTAATCCTGTGGAGAGGTAAAAGCAACAAGCATTCGAAGAATATATTTTAATAATGAAGAAGTTCTTTAGTATGGACCAGGAAAATTGCTCTGGACTGGTGGCATGAGAAAGAGAGGGTCTGTCTGTGTGTGTTGAAATGCTCTCTCCCCTTCAGAAAATGGGGCTTGTATACACACACACACACACACACACACACACACACACTCACACACTCACACTCACACACACTCTCACACACACACTCACACACACACTCACACACTCTCACACACACTCACACACACACTCACACACACACACTCTCACAATACACTCACACACTCATACACTCACACACTCACACACTCACACACACACTCATACACACACACTCTCACACATACACTCACACACACACTCACACACACACTCTCACACACTCACACACACTCACACACACTCTCACACACACTCACACACACACTCATACACACACACACTCACACACACACTCATACACACACACACTCTCACACATACACTCACACACACACACTCACACACACACTCTCACACACTCACACACACTCACACACACACTCACACACTCTCACACACTCACACACACACTCATACACACACACTCACACACACTCATACACACACACACTCTCACACATACACTCACACACACTCTCACACACACACACACTCATACACACACTCACACTCACACACTCACACACACACACTCATACACACACACTCTCACAATACACTCACACACACACACTCATACACACACTCACACACACTCATACACACACACACACTCTCACACATACACTCACACACACACACACTCACACTCACACAACACTCTCACACACTCACACACACTCATACATACACTCACACACTCTCACACACACACTCACACACACACTCATACACACACACTCACACACACACTCATACACACACACTCTCACAATACACTCACACACACACACTCTCACACACACACACACACACACACACACACACACACACACACACACACACACACCTAGCCAGAACCCTGCTAAGTCTTCTCTCTTTTCAGTAGAAAGGAACCAATTATGTCTTGTGGTCGATTTCCAAAAACCACTTTTGATTGTGTGATTTGGTTGCATTGGAGAGCGCTCCAATCAGCCCCTTAGACATGAGAAGGGAGAATAAAACCCCACCAAATATCTGGGCGAGACTCTCAGCATTGAGATTATTGACAGCAATCAGGATTCTGCGGCTGTTGAAACTTCGCCTCTAATTGAACTAGGAAAGGTAAACCCGGATTCAGGGCTCTGCACGCTATAATTGCAATAATTTAATTTAGCTATTTAACCTGTAATTCAGTGGTATTTATTAAGGAGCATGGGAGAAAATGAGGCCATTAGGAGCCAGAGATGAATACATTGAAATGAAAATGAACACTTCTAACTGCCAGTTGACCCTCGGTTTGTAGCAGTTTTTATTAGGCTGGTCACGGTAATTACCAGGACGTGAATCGGGGAGGAAAAGTGAATAATTTGGTAATGAACATTTTTATTCATTATCTCACATTTCCAGGAAGTGGAAAGTATTGGGAAAGTACCAGCCATGCTCTTTCTGTTTGTTTTTCAAAACATGATTGTTTGTGGACAAAGCATTGTTTTGTGACTTGGGAGCCTGAGTGAGGTATAGAGGCGTGTCGCTGGGGCTGGCATGCTTCTGGAGTGCACCCTGGGAGATGGCGGTGTGCCTGACAGGAACAATGAGAGGCCACCTCCTCCTGGCCTTAGATGGGCGATGTTTTTCCATGGTAATTTGTGACATAGAGGGACATTTTTCCTGATGCACTGGTCCCTGGTAGGGGAGGCCAGTACTTTTGGGGCCCGAGGGTGGGTGTCCGGGCGGAGCTGTACGTGGGAGCTGGAAGCATGTGATAAGAGTACTCAGGGTCATTGTCTTAGGGATGCTCCTCCAAGAACCACAGAGGTGCACTGGGACGTGCAAACACCTGTGGCATCCTTGTGACAGTGGGAACCTGGAAGGGAGCAGATTCCCATAGGAAGAGAACGTGAAAGCAGACACAGGAAGGAACATTACACAGCAATTAAAAGTGGCAACACCACAGGCATTTCCAGGGATGGGGGAAATGCCAAGAGGGACAAGAATAAATTCAAACTCTGACGGGAGGATGTAGCTGCTATAAGTCTGACACCAGAGCAAATGGCAGCTCCTGGGTCTAGCAAAACATACGCTAGGGCTTACGCTCTCTCTGGTATCCTTCTCTATATCTTTTACATTTCCTTCCAGATGAACTTGACCTTTGAAAAGCAGAAAGCTCAGTGACCCCAACCCCCAAAGTTTCACTGACTTTTGCTGATGGGAAAAGAAAGTTTCTGACTGGGTACCCTGTGCCAACAGCCTGTGCCAAGCCTGTGGTTTCATTAGCCTGCCTTTCTCTTCCCAGAAAACCATTCCGTCCTTAGATGTAATGGGGAGGCACTGAAGATACTAGTGTCAGCGGGCTGTGATTGATCAATTCCCAACACCGCTCCACACCCCTATGTCCTGGGAGATACCTTCTGTTTATTGATGTCATTTCCACACCCCACTCGGGGCTTCAAATGGGGAGGCAGGAGCCCAGGGTCCTTCAGAGTCCTGTATCCCAGGGCAGGGATGTGTGGGAGATGACTCTCTGAGGGTGGGTTCCTTCATGCTGCTGGTAAATTGAAGGATGGCTTCCGAGTCTCCTCCACCCAGACTGCTCACCAGTCTCTGGCTTTGGCCACTGACACTCAGAGAGATGCACTACTAACCCTATTCTGTGCATGCGCCTGGGTGAGGGCCAGAGTGGGCGGGCCTCTCCATGTTATCAGAAGAGGTTCACTAGATATGCAGGTCCTCCATGCTCCACACCCCAGCAAAGCCTTCATTTCCTTCCTGAATGCCCCTCGACACCTCCTGACACGCAGAGGGGCCAGAGTCTTGTCACATAAAGAAAAAATTATTCTCTTTCCAATTTTCAATTTCTCATCTTCACTCATTTTCTTTATTAGGTGAACTATGGATATTAGAGAGAGAGAGAAAATGACATTTCTGCCATGAATTCAAAGCGTGGGACCCTGCTTTGCATAGCAGCTTCTGCTGATTGGCAGGAGGGGCCACTGGGTTTCTAGCCTCCGGGGTAGTACGTGGCACTTGCCGGGTCTCTGATGCTGTGTCTTCTGCCCAGGGACCGTCTTCTTTCTACATACATGCACCTTTCTTCTGGCTCTATGCCACCAGCCTTCCATCTAGAACGTGCTCTTAAGCTAGGTGGCAGTGAGTAGAGGTTGGATTGTGCACCCAAGGGCTCAAGGACCAAGGAGGCAGAAGGGCAGGCCCGTGGCTCCTGGCTCTGAATTTGGGCTTCAGTTCTTCCAAATCTGACCACCACCAACAAAAACGATAAGTAAACTGCCATGCATGAGAATAAATCCTCACGTACAGGAGAAATGTTTGAGTGAAGTTCCCAGCACATAGTAGGGTCTTTTTCTTTTTACAATTTCCAGCCTGAGCCTCCGTTAATATGGTGGGTTATCTTCCCAAAACAGCAAGCAGATGAGGTACCAAAGTGAGCAGAGGGTGTCGGGCCTCTGGGATGTCTTCTCGACCCTGGGAAGCATCAGGGATTTTGAGGTTGCAGGTACACACCATCCATAGAACTCCGTTTCACCTGGAAGACCCTAGAGACCACCCCTTCATATGCTGCCAGCTCACCAGACACCCGCATACACTCTGGCCAGGCAGGCATTTCCCTACACTGCTGTCATCCTTGCAGCCACCTTGAGGGCAGGCACTCGCCTGTTGTCACAGCTGGGGCCCAGCATGGTCAGGGAAGCTACAGAGCAAGGGCTGCTCTGAAAAGACAATGTCCTAGGCCTGTCACCACCAGCTCTTTGGGAGCCAGCTTTGAGTGATGGACAAGGAGGAGCAGCTGGTCGCTTGCAGAACGGGTCAGCCCGCCTGGTGTGGACAGGACAGGGAAGCTGAGGTGTTTAAATGTTGTTCCTTCCCTGCTTTTTAAGACCCAGAAAAGGTATTTGCAGGCAGTAGCCACCATGCAAAGAAGGCAGCCATCCTTGCTCGCTTGTGTAGAGGAACTTGGGAACCTTTCTTCCCCCTGGTTGCCTGGTTACAAGATCATCCGTCACGTGTTCCCAGAGAAGGGGGCTTGGCTGGGGAGACGCGGCAGGCGGTGGGGGGCACCGAGAGATAGTGTCTGCTGTGGGAATCAATGAGTACCTTCGATCTTATCACATCCCATTTATATTACACCGGACAGCCCCACTGCCCAGCTGCCCTCTCAAAGCCTCGGACCGCTGGGGCTTTTTTGATGCATGAATGAAGACTGGGAAGTGGGCCAGGACTTGGCTCCTGGGCTTCTTCATCATTTATTAGCTTCTAGTTTTAATTGTTTCTCGACTTCTTTCCAGATATTTATCTAGGAAGAACTGTCAGTTCTTGGTGCATGGTGCAGACGCGTGGGGCGGGAGCCGACTGCAGAATTTTAACAGCTCTTCTGGGTAGAGGGTAGGAAAGCATCTCAGATGAGTCCAGCAGGAATTGCTCGAGTACCTACTATGCGCTGTGTGTTGATAGGATTCCCGGGGGGTGGGAAAGCAGGGCAAGCTCCTGCCCACGAGAGACCAGTCTTCTTGGGGTGCAGACAAAGGGATGGCATTTGTGTCATGTTTTGAGTGCTTATATGCCGGAAGTCCCCAGCTTCTAGGCCGGGGTGAACTGTGTGGCCTCTGGAAGGTTGCTTTATGTCTTGGGGCTTTGGATTCTCAGGCTGTAACCCAAGGCGGCCGGACCTCACTTGGGATTGTTAATGGTATTCTGAACTGTCCAGTAAGCCTCAGGAGGGCAGGCTACTGTTGAGGGTGCTGAGCCCAGAGAAGTGTCCTAGAATAGAGGGGGCCAGGTTAGGATGCCAGGAGTACCTTCTTCCTTTGAGTTCCAGTCAACCATTGGACACAGAAGTATGATGGCGTGTACTGCCCAGGAAGCCAGAGGAATGTTGGGGAGCTGTGGGTCAGAGTGGACCGCCATGCGTGCCTAGGGTGGGTTTGCTGGGCAGGCTTCGGAAGTGTAGGTCAGGGAGTGCAGGCGGGCTCACTCAGAACACTTCAGAGAGTATCACCCAGATTCGCTTCATGAGGCATAGTTAGGTCCTTCCTTCACCTGAGTGGGACAGCAGTCTAGGAGCGGAGACCTGGGTCAGCCACCTCAGACATCAGAGACTCTGAACCAAGGCCAGCTAGAGCGGGAAGGGTGGGGCTCTATCCTGCAAGATGCCCTCTGTCTGTCAATGGTGGGAAAATAAGCTGCGCCCTTAAGCTCTGGCTCTGCTGTACCCCTTGGGGGCCATGATAAGATGGGATTGCCATGTGAGCATGATGCGATGCACATCCTGTGTCTGACTATTAACTTCCTCCTTGGGCTGTTGCCGTGGAAGGCAGTAAGTCCCTTGGTTAAAGGCTGGCTCGTGAGTACATCCCCCAGGCCTGGTCTGGCTGCCTCTTTCCCTTCCTCTAGCTTTTCTTTCTCCAAGGCTCTTTTATGAACATGGAATTTCACAACCAGGGTTAGGCTGAGAGAAGGTAGGTGCCTTGCCCTACCTAGCTGTGGTGTTGAATTCTTTGCTGAGCGTGTAGGTCATATGAACCATGGTTCTGAGTGGCTCGGAGGGCAGAAATAGGATGATGGTGTGTGGACCACACCCAAGGCCTCTTCCTGGTGCTACTGTTATCAGTCTGTATTACCAGACCAGTGTAGGGGAACAAGAGGGTCAAGCCTGGATCTAGCCCTAGGCTGAGCCTCCATAGAGGAAAGACAGGTCTCTCTGGGCATGCTTCTTTTCCACCATGTTTGGGAGAAACCATGAACCCCAAATGCATCATGGGTCAGGCGTGCGCTTGACTCTCACAAAACCACCATCTTCTGGGGAGCTGTCAGATTTCCAGTTTGCTTTAGGGCCATGTTGATGGTCAGTGACCACCCTGCAGTCCAGTTCCTGAAGCTGCATCAGCCTGCACCAGGACTGATGAATTGGCTGCCATGTGGGGGCACAAAGGGACGTTTCTGATGATGTAGGGAAAGGGAGTGAGATGAACTGTCCACTGGCTTCTTCGATTGCCTGTTCAAATACATTCTGGCTTGGGAGACAGAGCCCTGCTGGAATTTGAGCCCAGGTTATTTAAAGGGAAATAATCACCAGCAATGATCATGGGATGCCTCAATTAAGGCTTTCTCCCAGGGACGGGCACTAATGCTAGCAGTGGGCTCTGATGACCTGGGAATGTCCTGTTGTCCCTTACACCTTGGGCGCTTGTTCCAATTGTCCCAGGCTTGGCCACAGGCATTCACTTTACATCTGTGGAAGGGAAGCATTTTTGCAGCATGTAAGTGGATTGGGGGAGGTCGCCCCCTCTGCTGCCGGAATCTGAGTTCCCTGGCGCATTGTGCCAAGTGGTGGTTATTATTCCTCCAGAATAATGTCCTTTTTTTTTTCACTTGCTTTTAACACTCTGCCCTTGGCATCTGTTCCAGGCATTGTGGACGAACGGAGACTGTGTTCTGACAATGGGTTAAAGCGAGCTCTTATTGAAAAGCATTCTCTACTTAATTACGTTTCCTTCTTCTGGAAGCTATTTTAATTTTTTTTTATAATCACATGTTAATTGTGTATTAGCGGGGCCTTTCTGATTAGTTGAAAACATAATGAAACCTTTGTAAACAACACAGAGAGAGAAAGAAAAGGGGATGTGTGAAACAGAGCCGGTAGTGACGAGCCAGCTCTAAGAGGCCCGAATAGCTACATTTCCTGATGCTGCGGAGGGAGGGAAAGTGTACCTGCAAGGCCCCCTGAATGGCAGCTCCAGTTGCAGGACCAAGTGGCTCAGTGGGACTTACTGATCTGTGATGGAGAGGGATTTGTTCGCAAGCAGCAGTGAGATGGGACCTTGTAGCCCGGTCTTTCGGTTCACTCATTCATTCACTCACTCACCACTTAATCATTCACTCAGTCAGTCGCTGATTTACTCACTCATTGCTTATTCACTTAGTTACTCATTCATTCACTTACAATCACTTGTCCATTGACTCCTTGTGGTCTTACCGTCCAGGGGCCGTGTCTGCAGAGCGCTGACCAGATGCAACCCCCTTACCCGCCTTTTCTGAAAAGTCTCTAACATCTTCAATGCAGGTGTTAGGCAGATCGTGCTTGATGAGAGTAGGGCTTGCTCGTTCAAATTCGGCTAAGGCATTGGAAGCTGCAGATCCAGGTCTGTCCACCCCGTGTGACTGGAAACGCTGGCATCTGCCGGGGTAGCAGGATGCTATAAGGAGCCCACAAGGGTGGGCCTGTGTGTGTGTGTGCCTGTGTGTGTGTGCCTGTGTGTGTGTGTGTGTGTGTGCCTGTGTGTGTGTGTATGTGCCTGTGTGTGTGTGTGTGTGTGTGCCTGTGTGTGTGCCTGTGTGTGTGTGTGTGTATGTGCCTGTGTGTGTGTGTGTGTGTGTGCCTGTGTGTGTGTGTACATGTGTGTGTGCGTGTGCGTAGGGAGATGAGAGCTAGCATGTGGCTGTTGCCTGAAAGTAGTTGACTGGTATTGTTTTGTTTTCTGCTTTTAATGGGAGCCTTGTTTCTGGACAGAAGGCCTGAGCCCAAGTCCCTGTTGTGGTGAGCCGGCCCCAGAGCCCTGCTCTGTTCCCCATTTAAAGGGCTGGGCTCACGGGCGTTTTTTGCAGTTCCCAGGCTGTTATTAGGGAAGCGTGGCTGAGGCGCTTCAAATGAAAGTGCTACTGTGTGTGTGAGCCAGGTTCACCGTGCGCGCTCCAAGGAAACGATGCCAAGACAGTCTTATGAACAGGCGCCAAGCAAAACACGCGCGCTCCGTCCAGAGCAGCCAGCTCAGTTCTGCAAATAGAGGAAAAATTGACTTTCTGATTTGGAGTGTTTTTACAACTAAGAAGAATCACTTCAGTGATTGTTCTAAAAATAGCCCAGAAGCAGCACACTCTGGAAGGCCCCAGGATAGTGAGCGTCCCTTAATTGTGCTTTTTATGTAATCTCTCTAGATCATTTTTTTTTTTAAATCACTTATGCTTGCGTGGTCATCCCCCACCTCCCCATATGTAACACAGAAATTCGAGAGTGGTCTACGCAGCAGAAGCTGTATTTTTATCTCTTCGACTTCAGGAAGTGTATTTGGGTTTTCGTCTAATGCAGCAGCCGCTGCAAGGCTCGCAGCTGAGCTGCCAAATCTAGGGCAGACCTTGCTACCCTGCCCTAGTGGTCGCTGAGCTCTGCAGGGAGGTGCGTCTGCCATGGAGGGTGCTTGGTGGTCAGCTGCAGGTCAGGGGTGCTGACAGTGGGCAGGGTCTCTGTCTACTTTTACTTTCCAAGCCGCTATCCCCTTTCCAAGGCATGGAGGCTTCAAGGCTGCCATCAGCTCTGAGATTTGTCAACAAAACTCTGCCTTCCGCTTGCTGTCCCTTCTAACCTTTCCTTCCCTTCTCTCCTCTTCACCCCTGTTCTCACTTTTCTTCTGTTGTCTTTCCTGGTAGGCTCCAGGGGTCATCAGCAGTGGTGGGGTGGGGTGGAGGCAATATAGAAGCTGAATAGTCCAGGGCTGCTCACCCTCTGGGCTGGGTCACTCTGCAGGGGTGGGAGGAATGGCCTGTGCATCATCATGGCCTCCCAGGCTTTTGCCCAAGAGATGCCAGAAGCCTCCCTCCATTCCTGCCAGACATGACAATCAAAACGTCTCCAGACAAAGGCCCCTAAGGGGCGAAATTGAGAACCAGTGGTCTAGCCTGTTTTCCAAGACTAGAAAATGGCCGAGGAATGTGAAGATCCATTTTTATGTTGCAAAATAACAATAGGAAGGAATCTAAGGCCTTAGAAATCGAGATTAAATCGCACTGTCAAATTTTACCCCAAAGCATATGTTACACGTTTGGCTCTGATTGAAGAGTGACTATGATGTGTCCCATGCAGGCAGCAGGGATCCCAGGTGGCAAGCTGGCTTTCAAAGGCATCACCTGAAAAATGTGTGCGGTCAGGAAGGCCAGACCAGACACCTGTACCTTCAAGTAATCAAGCTGTTTTCTCTACAATCTTCCCCATTCTGAGTACCTAAGACGACAATACTGGGAAAATTGTTTTTTTTTGTTTTTTTTTTTTTTTTTTTTTTTTAGACAAAGTCTCTTTAGCTCAGGCTACCCGAGAACTTACTACGTAGCCCAGCTGGCCTCTAACTCACAGTAGTTCCCCTGCCCCCCAGTGCTGCTGGGAGTACAGTTAGGAGCCACCGTACCTGGCTCTGACAGTTGTCTTGATGAGTAGAGTCTTTTTAGGAATTTTCTGGTGACCGGGAAATATTCCCTGGGACTTGCTTGGTTTTGTCGTCTTCCCTTTCTTCCCTGCCTGGTTCCCCGTCTCCACTTCCCTCGTCCTCAGAGGTCCTCTTCAGGACTCAGCCTGCTCGAAGGCAAATGCCTGCTGGAATGGTCCATTCTGTAGCCGAGTTCTATGGCTTTAAATGAACTCATCACTGTGACACTCTACAGGACAGGTGTCAGGGGTCATCTCCTCTCAGCACCCTCAGCTTAAGGAACCTGGAATCGGGTGGTCAGTGGGTTTTTGCCCAACTCCTTTGGAACACCATGTGACTACACAAGAGTCATTTTCTGTACCCAGCCAAAACTCTAGCTCCTACAGGCAGCTCTCAGCCAGCTGGCCAGCCAGCCAGCCCTGAGGCTCTGCAGACATGTGGAATTCACAGGATCCCACCTCCCTTGGGGCCTGAGCTTCATGGTTTCCGGTTCTCTGATACAGTATCCAGGTCCAGGGACCTTCTGGCCCCATACCTTACAGTTCTAGGCTGTGGTTCCCCCACTGTATCTCTTCTGACTTCTATGGTCTTTGTCACTGGATGGGCTGGCTGCTCATGTATACTTCCTTCTATCCTAGGATGGTGGGCAGGATGTTGGAAGGACCAGCTGGTACAGCTGGTGTTGGTCACAGGCTGTGGCTGGACCTAGATGCTGGACCACCCAGCCACCTTGCTAGGGCTGTCTGTGTTTGCAGGAGGATATGTTATAAGCATAGCTGTAATCACTATCTGATATTAATTTCTTTCCGTGTCTGTGCCCATGCGTGTGTGTGTGTGTGTGTGTGTGTTGTCACCCCTATATTCCTCATTTTTTTTTGTGTGTGTGTGTGTGAACATGTTCTTAACGTCTGTTTTCCGCGGTGGCGATGTTGGCCTGCATCCTCCACGGTGGCGATGTTGGCCTGCATCCGAGCCTTCTGATTTTCTAATCGTTCATCCGGGCACCCGGAAGCTAAGCTCCAGTGCTGTGGGGCTGAGCCTGGTAAGGATGACCACAGCCCGGCTGCCGGCACAGGGCTGGAGGAAGCTTGGCACGGTGGCGGAGGGAAAGCTGTGCAGAAGAACCGCGGGTTTTTCATATGGAAATGTGAAATAATGGGGTGATTAAATAGAGCTGTATATTAGAGTACATCTGACATCAGAATTACCATAATGTGCTGTAGCCTTAGGCTGAGTACTTTATTTGCCATCTGCGTCGGCCCAAAATCCCCCGGGGAAGCGCTAAAATATTCTGAATAAACTCAGCTCCGGTTCTTATTGAGAGTAAAATACCATTTGTGGCACGTCGTATTGATTCGTCTTAATTGTGGTGCAAAAAAGAGCAGTCACTGGCTGATGACTTTTGTGCTTGGTGACAAGCTGGCTGGAGTTGCTCTCACGCTGTAGTTGGTTAACCTGGGTGGACTGCCGGCCGGCCGGGACCAGGTGGGCGCCTGGGCTGCAGTGAAGAGCCGCAACACCACCCCTGTCCCCGCCCCAGGCTGTGGGCACAGCTGGGATTCTCTGCTAACCCCTCCTGGGGGATGGGAACGTGTGTGTGTGTGGGGGGGGGGGGGGGCAGAGGGATCCTTTTGTGGGGCCCTCCATGCTTCGGCCTGTCATCTCCTCAGCCGTACAGCAGCCCTGACACCAGCTCTGAGGAAGAGGAGCCATTTACCTCAGCTTCCATCTGAGGCAAGAGAGACACACTGCATACCCAAGGAAGCAAAGCGGGAGAAGGAGGGCAGTGACCCAGGCAAACCCTGGTCCCTGCTTAGTGGCTGTGGAATGTGGTGTGTACCTCACCCCGTGGGGAGGAGCGGGGGGGGGTGGGAGTGGGGGTGGTGGCGGTGCTTACAAAACGCATTAAAGATAAAAGAGTCGTTGGGGGTAAGCACTCTGTGATCCACATGGCACAGCCCCCATTCATAAGGTCCAGTTTTTACCCTATAATTGCCTATCATTATACACAATTTAAATATTCAAACATTCTCCACAAACCCTGGGCTAGCATGTTTTTATTACAAATTCAGAACAAGGGAATAACCTTTAACTTCAGAGACAAATGAGACAAATTTACAAGTGCGTATCTGCTGTTTTCTTGTGCTTTATCAATCCCCGTGGACCGGAACACTTTCGCTATAACACCACTCAGAACAATATACATATATTACGACTTGTTTGTAGTGTGTCGGTAATGAGTCCCCTCTGCATTAGCTAACCTATATAACTCGGGCGTTGAGGCTCTCCATAACGTCAATTATCTCCTCAGAGCTAAACGTACACTCCATTAAAGCGAGATTTACTGCCCTGGCCATACTTCTTGGGGTAGAAAGTGGAAATTTTTGTGGATTTAAGGAAAGGAAGAAGAAGGGAAGAGGGTTTCCCGGGAAGGAAGGGAGCCGGGACATGAGAGGTCCTGTGTCACCTGGGAGGGAATGGAAGTCCAGTGGGCTGAGGTCAGCTGCTGAGAGAGGTGTACACGTGTGTGCGTCCACACACCTGCACTCTGCCTTTCCCGCTTGTTTCCTGAAGTCACCACCTTTTGACCATTAAGCGACAAGCGTGCTTTGCCAGCTTCTGGCACGTTCTCTATGCACCTCCTGGTCCAGAGCTCTCGAAACCCCCCGCTGGCACTGAGTGACTGATCCACTCAGATGCATTTGTCCAGCTCCTCAGATCTCACAGGAGGGGGCTGAGGCTGGCAAGCCTGAGGACCTGCTTTTGATCCCCAGGACCTATGTTAAAAAAAAAAAAAGCCAAGCATGGTGATATGAGCCTGTGGTCTCAGGCCTGGGGAGGCCAACACAGGTTTGTTCCCTGGAACTCTCTAGCCAGCCCCAGCCTGGTTAGTAAACCCTAAACCCAGTGAGAGAGAGACCCCATCTCAAAACAAAAACAGCAAATCCAGGGTGGATGGCTCCTGAGAGAGCACCCTAGGTGTCCTCTGCACACACTTAGACTACCTCTCCCCTGCACACTTGCTCTTGCCTACACAAGAGCACATGGACATTGATCCACACATACAAAGAAAAACCCACTGCATTAGTGCCAGTGTGGTTCAGAGAAGCCCATGGCGTGCAGATTTCAAGGGACCTGCATCCTATGCCTCCTGCATCCCACGCCTTCTGCATCACACACCTTCTGTATCACATGCCTTCAGCATCCTATGCTTTCTATATCCCATGCCTCCTGCATCCCATGCCTCCTGCATCCCACACCTTCTGCATCCCATGCCTCCTGCATCCGATGCCTCCTGCATCCCATGCCTCCTGCATCCCATGCCTCCTTCATCCCACGCCTCCTGCATCCCACGCCTTCTGTATCCCATGCCTTCAGCATCCCATGCCTCCTGCATCCCATGCCTCCTGCATCCCATGCCTCCTGCATTCTATGCCTCCTGCATCCCATGCCTCCTGCATCCCATACCTCCTGCATCCCATGCCTCCTGTATCCCATGCCTCCTTCATCCCACGCCTCCTGCATCCCACGCCTTCTGTATCCCTTGCCTTCAGCATCCCATGCCTCCTGCATCCCATGCCTCCTGCATCCCATACCTCCTGCATCCCATGCCTTCAGCATCCCATGCCTTCAGCATCCTGTCCTCCCCACCCTTCAAGTCTGTGACAAACACCGGTGTTTTCAACCTACTCGGATATGCCTCTCGGTCAGCGATTTCTCTTTGTTTTGGAGCTGTGTGGCTGTTACCCCGAGCCTAACATTGCACACCTGGTCTGACCACAAAAATTGAACGGTTGAAATAAAGACTGTTTTGGGACATGAGCGTGCATGGTGCCTACAGCTGAAGTTCTGTTCCACTTAGCCCAGACCACCCTGGTCCTGGAGGTGTGGATTCATGGTTCTCAGCTATCAAATGAGAGGTTTGCTGGGATAATCGACCTGTTTGAGAGACTGACAGAGAGCTGCCTCCTACATTAGAGGTCTTCAGAGATTGGGTTGAAGTTTTGTTTTTGTTGTAGTTTCCACATTTGGGACTGTAGAGGGGGCATCTATTTGGAAACTGTCCAAGGGTTTCATGGGCATTCTTTGCTGTAGATTTTACTAGATAACACAGTTCTTGACTTGCAAATGCCCTGAGTATACGCTTGAAAAAAAGGTTACTTTTCTTTTTTACTATGACCATTTTTACTGAGAATTTTAGAAGATGGACTTTATTTTTCTCTTCTTAGATGGGTTCCAAACCCTTCTAGAGTTCCACCTCTAGTGTTTGGTGCTCTCTCTGCACCAAGGGTACCGTCTCCGTGCTTTGTGCACTTATTTTCTTCTGCTAGCCTGACCTCTCTCTCCTTTCTAACATTAACCCTCAGAGGGTCTTCGCCAGGGCTTCCAAGTTTCCAGAACTCACTTTTTTTAGGGACCAGTGACTTGAACCCGTGCTGGAAAATCCCGTAATCACCAATGTCTTTCTGAACCATAGTTAACTTGAAAGCAGGCCTTCATGCCGTGTCTGGATGCTCAGAGATCCCGGTCCACAGTGCTTTATATTTCTGTGGAGTATAGAGAGAGCAAGAGGCAAGGGCCAGCACGAGGATGAAGGGTGCAGGGAAGTTGCTGGTAACATTTGCATTAAGGTACAGTTTCTGGGTTTCCAGACACAGTGCGACCTTGGAGATGGAACTCCTGGGAACAGACTAATTCTTAACATCCAGCCTTTAGTGTGGTTTGGGAGGCTGAAGGGGTGCGGGTGGGGCCAGCCCTCCACCCAAGGCTCTGGAATGCAAAACTTCTGGATTCTGTGCGCTGGCTGTGGCATCTCTCACTTCCCTCCCATTGCCCGGCAGGCAGAGCTGCGTCCCCCATCATGGCTGCTTCAGAAGTCTACCTTGCAGGCCCATCTCCCTCTCCTCAGCACCTCTGGTCCTCTCCGGTCTGGCTTGAATATTGTCACCTCCAGCCCCACCCCCGTCTTTCTGCGTCTTCCCTCTGAAGTGTCTCTGAAGTCCTTTAGTGGCGTCGGCTCAGCCTGACAATATCCTGGGTAACTGGTCACCACCGTGCCCATACCCCAACCTGAGGCCTCCTGGAAGGGAGGGAGGCAAGACTCACTCACATTTCCAGTAAGACTTGGGTTGAGAGGGCTGTGTGGCCGTTGCTTTGCCACTGTGGTGAGGGCGGTGAGTACAGAGCTTTTCTCCCAGGGTGAGGTGACACCTGGTAGATGAAGCCACGAAGGGGAAGAGAATAAGATTTTCTCAATGTCACACCTCTTTTTTTTTTTTTCCTGCACTTGTACCCCTACCACTTGGCTTCCCTGCCTGTCCAGCTGTTCACTGGCATAGGTGGAGGACTGCAGAAGGAGGACTGCCTTCTTCAGGGACAGCTGGCTGTGGTCACAAGGACACAAAATGAACCCAGGCCAGGCGGATCTGAGTGTGAATTCTGGATTTCCCAGTTAATAAGCAGTGAGACTGTGGGGCCTGCTGTCCCATTTGACATCTGATTTCTTTCTCCTAAGGCGTTTGGGTCAGAACTGCTTTTCATGTGCTTCAGAGGTAACAAGGGTGAGGTCAAAGAATGCTGACCCGGCATGAAGTGGGCTTGAGAACCTGAGGAAACACAGGCTGGGAGCAGAAGCCAGGTATTCCGTGAAACCTGGTCGTGACACTTTGCGTGGCGCAGACCATGGGAGAACACAGAGAGTACGGTGAAGGCTGCAGGCTATGCGTTTTCTGTTTCCCGGGTCACCTGCTGTGCACCCGGGAAGTCCAGGATAGGGGAATCCACGGTGAGCAGTTTACTACAACAGTCACCCCCAGCCAGGCCTCTGCTTTTCTGATGAGAACTCCATCTTTCTTGTTATCCATCAACTTGACCACAGTGTCAAGTGGAACAGGAGCTTCTGATTGCAAAGGCTAAGTGAAACACCCTAGGCCGCACTGAACTCCAGGGTCACAGGGCACAGACGTTAAAGACCATGCATGATCGTAACCACCGTGGGGGTTGCAGTCCCAGCGCTTGGCTTGGAATTCAGCCGCAAGATGGAGTCTAAACAGTTCAAGGCCCGTCGCACGCCACCCTGCCTTTATTTTCTTCTTTACATGGTCGTGTGTGCGGTTACTGTGAGGGGGTAGGACAGGAGCCAGTGTGACACAGATTCTATCCCCGATGCAGTCAAGCCCATGGCTCCCTTCCATCAGTCCCCAGACTTCCCCCCAGCACCACTCATACAACCCTGTGTTTCTGTGTGTTTTTGCACACGTGTGTGCATGCGCATACATGTTAGAGGCCGGAGGACCACCTCAGATATTACCTACTTCTCAGACTTTTGTTGAGAAGCCTAGAGGTAGGGTAGACTAACTGGTGAATAGGCTTCTGGGAGCCTGCCGAGTTCGCTTCCCCACACTGGGATTCCAAATGTGCGTCATCGAGCTGGCTTGTTTCGTTAAACATGAGTTCTGGGAACTGAACTCAGGTCTTTGGAGGCAAGCACCTTTCCCAGTTCCATACTTTTCACTAAATAGATGCGAGGTGAGCTCCAGCTGCCCTGGACTGTGAGCGGTGCCTGTGTCTGGATGCCAAGCGCATCCAGGGTGTCCAGTCATTAGTGAAAGGTCCAAGCCATGACTGTTCTCCACCGACAGGAAGAACTTTTGACTTCACTCGGTTCTGTGTATCCCCACTCCCACGCTTGAGCTCTTGTGTACTGGGACCCACAAATGGCAGAGAGGCCCAGGCTCTGTCTTTGCTCAATGCTGTCTGCTGCACAGGCCAAAGAGGATTCAAGGTTTGCAAGGAGAGCAGATGGATAGGTGGACCAGTCTGTTAGACTGAGGCCATCACTAAGTGTCAACATAGTTGTCCCTATCCCAACCCCTGACCCCACCACTGTCACAGCTACCACGGAATCACACCCTTCCGTGAATCACTGTGGATCTATTCCATTCTCGTGAGCTAATCAGCATGGATTCACTTACCACAGTTATAGCCCAAAGCAACACATCTTGGCTTTTTTGTTGTTGTTCGCACATAAGCTGGGACGGAAGGTAAAATATGAAGGCACAGGTGCCTATCCCCACCCTAGGTTCCTGAGCTCTGGACACTTCTCTCTTGAGTGACTTTTGTCTTGACAGCATACCACATAGGTACTGCCACTTGCCAGCTGTGGGGCGTCAGGCAGATCCCTTTATCTCTTCCAGTCCTCAGTTTCCCCATTGTGAAGTGGCACTAATTGTACACTGGCTGGGTTTGCTGAGCCGTGGGGAAGGTGCTTGAGGCCCCGGTGTACTTAGCTCAACCCTGCCTCGTGGTGCACATTTCCCACTGTCTGTTGCAATCTCTGCCATATTCATCCTCTCTACTTTGTGCCTCCCAGGGCTGAGGTCTGATTGAGTGAAGTGGGAACTGGCTGGATTTGTAGGTGACCAGGAACACTCAAGGAGCCCAGTTGACATTTTTCTCTCTGATGTCATGAAAGAAGAAAATTTTTTTTATATTGGTGCTGGGAGATTTGGGGATTGGATCCAGGGGCTTCCTGCATGCTAGGCAAGTGCTCTACCATTGGAAAACAGTTCCTGCCCAGGAGGCCGTTTTTAAATGAACATGGGACCTATATGTCTCCTGAGTAACGGTTATAGGTGCTGCCATTGTGGAGCTGTGGAGACAGCCTTCCTAGCAGCTGTTTGCTGGTGTGGGGGCAGTGGTAAACGATTAGGCAAAACCAGCCTTCTTCTTGGGTACTGGATGAGGAGGATCACTGACAGACACCCATGAATAAAACTTCCTTCAATAGGTCCCCCAAGTAGCACATGCCACCCGGCAGGCTCTCTGGCTCTCTAAAATGGCTTCCTTGTCCCAGCTTAGGGTGAAGGTCTGGGGTGGACCTAATGGAGGCTGTGTGAGGGCAATCAGTGCCCTTGCCTGAGAGAATACTGTTATTGTGAAACTGACCTCCACACCTGCAGAGAGGGTGACGGGCGCTGTGGTTGGTGGGTGTGTGCAGGGAGGCCACTGGGGTCCTGTACAGGGCTTGGGAAGATGCTGAGGGTGTGGCCTTGCCACTTCCTGGCTGTGACTCCTATTCTCTAAACTGCATGCCCCATGATCTAGTATGAGTATGACCCTCAGCCAGCTTCCCTCAGAGGCTGTGGTGAATTAGACTGACTGGCATGAGCCGAGGCAGCGGAATGACAAACCACTGTGCAGTGCTGAGGGGTCCAGGAGGCCCACCGGTTCCCCTGCTTGGACAGCTGTGTCCTTTACCATCTGTAGATTTCTCTCTGGAGTTGCTGTTTTTGAAGAAAGCTGAATTACAATTCACCCAGGCCTTATTACCAACAATTAAACCAAAAGGCATCCCCCAAAACACCCACAGCCATGTGCAAGGATGGGTGACAAGAAGCCAAAGTGTCTAATGCCTCCTGCCACATCTACACAGCAATGCATGGTTTACAGAGGCAGAAAGGACTTCATTGCCTTTCTGTTTTAGTGACTGCGAATGAAGGCTCTGAGAAATGACATCACTTGCTTGGTTACACCCTTTTGTGAGCAAAGCACACGTGTTAAGTGATGGTCCTTGTCAGAACAGATCTGGGGTAAGATTCTGCATTTGAAAATGCTAAGACAGCCTCTTGGTAGCTGCAGGAATAAAGGCTTAGTGTGTGCTCTACAGATCTATGAAAATAAGGGGGAGGAAGCAAGGGAGGACACGCGGGGCCCTGGGTTCTATGAGTTTCCCCGCGTGATTCAGTGAGACAAATCCATCTGGCATTTCTAGGTCTGTAGGACAGGGTTGATGCTTTTAAGTAATCTGGACCCAGTGGTTGGGATCTTTAGCAGCAGCCATCATGGCAGCAGTGCGGGGCCAGGGGACCCTGTCCTGTCTGTTAGCAAAGCAGCCACCTCCTCCTGCAGGACATCCTCTGTGTGCAGGTGGCGGTGAATTTGAGGAGAAGCAAAGTTTGGGATGAGCCCAGGTTAGCCCTGAGTCGGAAGTTACCTGCTGTCTAAGGCTTTTCTGCTAGCCGTCTGTGCATGTGCTGTGTCGGTAACACAATTCTTGAATAGAAAGGTGTTCCAGGTAGCTCGTCCAAGACACCCTGACATTGTTCAGTTCTTAAACGTGAGCAGCCCTGTGCTGAGGGCTATTTCTAGGCAAGAGAGAGCCATGAGGTCATTATATGGAAATTAACATTTTATTTTAAAAAAGAAGGGGGTGGCTGGAAAGAGAGTTGTCTAGGGAGGGACTTCAAGTGCTGGGAGATTTTCTTTTTTCTCCTTCAGGTACTGGGGAGGCTGCTGCCTACAATGAATCTTTGAGTTCTATTGAGGGACACTTAGGGACTCCTGGGGACAAATGGCTCTGAAATCTGACCTGATGAGTAAACAGCCCTCTTTCTCCTCACAGTTAACTATAGAGGTGACATCCATCTGTACACACCTTCAATAAATGCCTGAGTTTTGGGGCATGTACTTTCTTAGTATTATTGTTTTTTAATGTAGTAAGTTATTTTGGCTACCTAATCAGCTTTGGACATCTGTATATGTTGGATAGCCACATTGCTTGATTTCTAGCCATAGAACAATCTAGAAAAACATGTGGCCACCAGATGAAGGGACAGGAAGTGCTTCAGAGGTGTTTGAGGAAATGGAGATGTTGAGAAGAGATGGAGCCCAGCTTCAGAACACCCCAGCCCTTGGCAGCCATGTGCCATAAATCCATTGCTTAGAGTGTCTGGGGCACAGAGAAGGCCACAGAGACAACTGTTAATTTGACCTGGGACCTCCTAGGACATGGTACCTCATTTGTGTTCATAGTTCCAAAGTATCTGAAAGGGACTTATGTTTACCTTCTTGAGAAACACACACACACACACACACACCACACCACACACACACACACACACACACACACACCACACACACCACACCACACACACACACACACACACACACACACACACACACACACACACACACACCACACACATACAGAGGCATATACACACAGCATAGACACAGACACACACACCACACACACAGAGACATATATACACACCACAGATATACACAGACATAGACACACACACACACACCCCACACATACAGAGGCATATACACACAGCATAGACACAGACATACACACCACACACAGACACAGACAGACACACACACACACACACACACACACACACACACACACACACACACACTGTGAGAAGGAGTCTACAATCTGTCTTTTGGCTAGCTCCGTGTGAGCTGTCTGAGGCAAGGCAGCCTACCTCTCAAGCACATTAGCTAATACACCGAGCATGGGGTGGGGCGGGGTTAGGGCTTTGGGAGGAGGCACTAGCCCTCTGTTAGTTGAAGACCCTGATAGTGAGCATAGAGACTGCCCAGGCCTTGTGAAACCAGGCTAAGATAGAAGATTCCCTTTAGGTGTCCTGCAGAGTACAGACCCATCCAGACAGGCTGGGACTGGAGAGAGCAATTGCCTCTGATCTCCAGGACTGGGTTTTTGTTTTTCTGTTTGTTTTGCTGGAGGGGCTGGTGCTGAGGATTGTACACAGGACCTCATGTATGCTAGGCAAGTACTCTACCACCAATCCATATCTTTAGTGCTCTCTTGGCAGTTTAAAAAAGTGGAGAGAGGCCTGGAGAGATGTCCTGCAAAGGTATGCCGTTGCAGGCATAAGGACCCAAGTTCAATACCTAGAGTCCACCTAAACAACAAGGGGTGGGGTCATGCACTTGCATTCTCAGTGGGGAGGTGGGCGGAGGAGGCTCTCTGGGCATACTGACTGTGAGCCCCAGGTCCCAGTGAGGGACACTGGCTGGAAGAAGATGAGATGGTGCTCCGTGGGGAACAGCGCCTGAAGTTATCCTCTAGGCTCCACATGCATGTATGCACACATGCATACATATCTGCATGCGGGAACACACATATTCAGCGGAATGAGGGTGAACTTCAGGATTCTTTTATTTCCCTCCCCTCTGCTTTACTTCCTACCACACCCAACCCACAGACACACTATCAGGGTAATCCCTGGCTTGCAAAAGCATGCCTCGGATTCCAGTGCTGCTTGCCCTGGGCCTGTGGGTGCTGTAGTTCAAGGGACTCTCAATCCTGCCCCATGATGGCAGAGGGCTTTTCTGTGAGCCATGGCTCACTAGTGAGCCTGACTTAGAGAGGCCAAGGTGGACTTCAGAGCATACATACAGTGAGGATGCAGCCTCCTAGGAATTGTAATCAGCTGGTGGGAAATGAAGATGGCATCTATCCAGGATGATAGAAGTCCCAGGATAGGCTGGGATAAGCAGAGATGGGGCCTTGTCTACCATGGGGTATGGTAACCGTTCCTGTTTGGCTTTGCTGGGGAGTTTGAAACTCCTGAATTAGTGTCAGCATTGGCATCTTTTTTGATACAGGCAAGTTTAAACAGAGGAGAGGGGCTTTTCAAGGCTGAGGGTACCATACTTTGTGCCAGGTCTGGAATGAGAGGCCTATTCTTACTGAGCCGCTGCATCCGATGAAGGCAGACAGGCCTGTCCACGCCTGTCTTACTCATCTGAAGCATTAGGAAGGTTCTGGCAGGCAGAATGTGGCCTCGTATTGAGGTCAACGGCTGAGACAAAAGGTTCAGCCTCCATCTTGAGACCGCCCCAATGACTGACAAGTGTGGGGTGTTTTGGCTCAGGGCCACTAGTGTCCACTACCATTTGTTACTGATGTCACCCGAGCCAGTTATAACAAATCAACACGTGTGGCTGTTCATCCTGACTGCTGTCACATTTGGCGACCTCCTTTCATTCCTTTGTCTTCTGGGAGAAGACATCAAACTACTCTTTTAGGATAGAGCTCCTTCCCCCACCTTCTGCCCTTCTGGGGACTGTGGGGCTGATTTCCACACTGCAGTGTGTGTGTGAGGCCATAGATAAGGGTGGCGTTCACAGAGTAGCAGACTTCTGAACTGTGTTAGCCTTGCTGGGTTTCCACTGGACAGTATTTTCTGCAAAGATACTGGCCCATGACACAGAAAAAAATGTGTCCTGTGGCTAAAATCTCAAATGTAGGCAAGGAATCACAGAGCTATCTGGATGTCTGTCTCTAGCAGCGCTAGGGATTGAATGTAAGTCCCCATACATGGTAGGCAGGCATTCGACCACAGAGCTTCATAGCAATTTCTGTAAAAAAAAAAAAAAAAAAAAAAGTTAATTTTGCAAAGCAATGGAGTCCCCAACGGGAGGATGAAGTGGGTAATTTTTATCCCAGAGGAGACATTTGATGACGTGTGTGTATACTTTCTGTCTGCACCACTTTAGGGTGAGGATTTCCATCCCAGCAATGGATTATGAGGGTGGGGTCTACGTGTCAACAGTGACTGAGTCAAAAATCCTGGTCTAGATGGTGTGGGGCTGAGGTTTCTTACCCTGGCTATCTTTTACATAATGTAGCTATTGTCACTCTCTCCCTTCTGGTCCCCAAAATGATGAAGATAAGAACACTTTCAGGGGGAGCAAAGCCAGGCCTATTGAATGCAAGCTACTCCCTGGTGACTTGGGGCCTGCTCATCTCATAGATCCTGTTGTCCCCTGCCATCTGGGTGGATGCAGTGAGGCCTGTCCACTCTTCAGCTGCAAAAGCCAGACTCCCAGGAGTCATGGGCCCTTCTCATAGATCCCGTTGTCCCCTGCCATCTGGATGGTCGCAATGAGGCCTGTGTACCCTTCAGGTGCACAAGTGACTCCAAGGATCCCCCGGCCTGCTCACGGATCTTGCCCTCTACCATGTGGGCAGACACGGTGAGGGCTGTCTACCCTGTGGCCACCCCAGCTCCACCACAGCTAGCTGCTCACGCTCTGCCTTTCTCTTTCGTCTTTCCCCAGGTAAAGATGAGCCTTCCAGCTACATTTGCACAACATGCAAGCAACCCTTCAACAGCGCCTGGTTCCTGCTGCAGCATGCACAGAACACGCACGGCTTCCGCATCTACCTGGAGCCCGGGCCGGCCAGCAGCTCGCTCACGCCCAGGCTCACCATCCCACCTCCACTCGGGCCCGAGGCCGTGGCGCAGTCCCCACTCATGAATTTCCTGGGGGACAGCAACCCCTTCAACCTGCTGCGCATGACAGGCCCTATTCTGCGGGACCACCCTGGCTTCGGCGAGGGTCGCCTGCCAGGTACGCCGCCGCTTTTCAGCCCACCGCCACGCCATCACCTGGACCCACACCGCCTCAGTGCAGAGGAGATGGGGCTCGTGGCCCAGCACCCCAGTGCCTTCGACCGAGTCATGCGCCTGAACCCCATGGCCATAGACTCTCCCGCCATGGACTTTTCGCGGCGGCTGCGAGAACTGGCTGGCAACAGCTCCACGCCGCCGCCGGTGTCCCCAGGCCGTGGCAACCCTATGCACCGGCTGCTGAACCCTTTCCAGCCCAGCCCCAAATCCCCGTTTCTCAGCACGCCACCGCTGCCACCCATGCCCGCGGGCACGCCGCCGCCACAGCCACCCGCCAAGAGCAAGTCGTGTGAGTTCTGCGGCAAGACCTTCAAATTCCAGAGCAATCTCATCGTGCACCGTCGCAGCCACACGGGCGAGAAGCCCTACAAGTGCCAGCTGTGCGACCACGCGTGCTCGCAGGCGAGCAAGCTCAAGCGTCACATGAAGACGCACATGCACAAGGCGGGCTCGCTGGCCGGCCGCTCGGACGACGGGCTGTCGGCTGCCAGCTCCCCAGAGCCGGGCACCAGCGAGCTGCCCGGTGACCTCAAAGCGGCCGATGGCGACTTCCGTCACCACGAGAGTGACCCATCGCTGGGCCCCGAACCCGAGGACGACGAGGACGAGGAGGAGGAAGAAGAGGAGCTGCTCCTGGAGAACGAGAGCCGGCCTGAGTCGAGCTTCAGCATGGACTCGGAGCTGGGCCGAGGCCGTGAAAACGGGGGCGGTGTGCCCGGCGTGGCGGGTGCGGGTGCCGCAGCTGCGGCGCTGGCGGATGAGAAAGCTCTGGCCCTGGGCAAGGTGATGGAGGACGCGGGGCTGGGCGCGCTGCCACAGTACGGAGAGAAGCGTGGCGCCTTCCTGAAGCGTGCAGGTGATGCGGGTGACACGGGTGCTGGCGGCTGCGGGGACGCAGGAGCACCTGGCGCGGTGAACGGGCGGGGCGGGGCCTTCGCACCTGGCGCAGAGCCCTTCCCCGCACTCTTCCCGCGCAAGCCCGCACCGCTGCCCAGCCCCGGGCTTGGTGGCCCCGGGCTGCACGGGGCCAAGCGCATCAAGGTGGAGAAGGACCTGGAGCTGCCGCCTGCCGCGCTCATCCCATCCGAGAACGTGTACTCGCAGTGGCTCGTGGGCTACGCCGCTTCACGCCACTTCATGAAGGACCCATTCCTGGGCTTCACAGATGCGCGCCAGTCGCCTTTCGCCACGTCGTCCGAGCACTCGTCCGAGAATGGCAGCCTACGCTTCTCCACGCCGCCGGGGGACCTGCTGGATGGTGGGCTGTCGGGGCGCAGCGGCACGGCGAGTGGGGGCAGCACGCCTCACCTGGGTGGCCCGGGTCCTGGGCGGCCGAGCTCCAAGGAAGGCCGCCGCAGCGACACGTGCGAGTACTGCGGCAAGGTCTTCAAGAACTGTAGCAACCTGACAGTGCACCGGAGGAGCCACACCGGAGAGCGGCCTTACAAGTGCGAGCTGTGCAACTACGCGTGCGCGCAGAGCAGCAAGCTCACGCGCCACATGAAGACACACGGGCAGATCGGCAAGGAGGTGTACCGCTGCGACATCTGCCAGATGCCCTTCAGCGTCTACAGCACCCTGGAGAAACACATGAAAAAGTGGCACGGTGAACACTTGCTGACTAATGATGTTAAAATCGAGCAGGCCGAGAGGAGCTAAGCGCGTGTGCTGGGGGGGCACCGCGTGCGTCTGTACAGCATGACCATCGCCAACCATCCCCAACGGGACCCGGTGACCGGACTGGCCTCTGTGTCCCCGGGGCCCAGGGAGGCGGCAGTCCAACCTAACCTGTGTCTGCGAAGTCCTATGGAAACCTGAGGGTTGATTAAGGCAGTAAAAATTAAAAAAAAAAAAAAAAAAAAAATTGTGGAGCCTTTTAACTGTGCAATAATTTCTGTATTTATTGGGTTTTGTAATTTTTTGGCATGTATGTGCAGGTACTTATTATTATTATTATTTCTGTTTAAATTCCTTTAAAAGATTTTGTTGGGTATCCATCCCTTCATTTTTTAATAACCCAGTAGTAGTTTGAGCAATGACTCGCAAGTGATGTAGAGGGAAGCTATCTTTTAAATTATAATTTGTGTGTGTGTGTTGGGGGGGTGCTGCTTTTTTGAAATTTAAGCTAAGCATGTGTAATTTCTTGTCAAGAAGCCAATACTTAAATGACTTTTAAAGTTGTTTGCCTTTTCATCATTTACTTTTGTCCTGAAATAAAAAAAAAACATAAAGTGGCATGTGGGTTTTTTTTTTTTGAGGGGGGAGGGGTGGCTTTCAAAAACATTTTTCTTTTTTTCCGGGAGGTGGATGTACAGCGGATTACAATCTTTAAAAGTGTAGCACTTTGTTTTTAGCATCGGATTGGAGACGTAGCACTGATGTCCCCCCGAGTCACAGAGACCTCTGTGTGGAACTCAGCTTTCATGTTATGGAAGGAAAACTTTGAGGGAGGGGTGTGTGGCAAGTGAGCTTCTCCCCCACTCGGGACCCCAAGAAACTTTTCCAGGGTGACTCTGGGAACAGCCCCAGCCTCCTGCAATTGCGCATTACCAGGAGATAATGGTCCTTTTCTGGGGAGCCTGGTGTATCCTGGGAAGCCGCCTCTGGCCTTTGCTGTATAATAAGGGCTGAGGGTACCTACTGGGTAGACAGCCGCGGCCTGCCGTGGCAGGAAGAGACTAGCGATGTTCTTTCGGGGTTCTCTCAATGCGATGCCCCTTTCTCTTTCGCCCCCCCCCCCAGCCCCCAGCCTACAGATAAATCCCACGTGTCCATTGCTACAGGGGTCAGTAACTGACCATGTCTCAAGCAGACAAGTGGTCCTGATGGTGGCCTAGGGGCGTTGGCTCCAGGGTCTCTCATCCAGTGCTGGCTGTCAGCACTGCAGGGCCGGGGCATCTTGCCTTTTCTTTCTTGCTGGAGGAGTTGGGAGGAGTACCACCCAAGGTGACCCACGCTGCCTCCATTTTTGTTTGTTTCCTTCCTCCAATCAGTTGGGACTTGTTCGGATTTGATGTTTGAATTCTGTTGACCCGCACTTTAGAGCTTTTGTTTGCATTTAAATTAAATGGCTTCTAAACAAGAAATTGCAGCATATTCTTGTCTTTGGCCCAGAGGTGGGTTGAACTGTAAGGGACAGCTGAGATTGAGTGTCAGTATTGCTAAGCGTGGCATTCACAATACTGGCACTATAAAGAACAAAATTAAATAATTTATTGGACAGTTTCTCTACTGCCATTCAATTTGATGTGTGTGCCTTGAAAACTGATCTTCCTATTTGAGTCTCTTGAGACAAATGCAAAACTTTTTTTTTTTTTTTTTTGAGATGAAAAGACTTTAAAAAGCAAACAAGAAAAGTACATTCTTTAGAAACAAAAGCCACATTTACTTTAAATTAAAAAAAAAAAAATCCTGGTTGAAGATAGAGGACGTGAAAATGCCATAAGACCCAATCAAATGAAGAAATAAACCCAGCACAGCCCTGGACATCCATTAGCAGAATTGTTTTCAGCCCCTTTTATTTTTGGGACAACGCTGCTTAGATGTGGAGTGGAGGTGATTTACTGCTGAATTAAAACTCAAGTGACATAAGCCGATATTGTTGAATGAAAAAAAACAAACAACAAAAAACAATTCAGGAACAATGGCTAATTTTTTTTTCTAAATTTAAATTTAGTGCACTCTGTCTTAAAAATACGTTTACAGTATTGGATACATACAAGGGTAAAATAAATTGTGTGTATGTGTGTTGGAGCGATCTTTTTTTTATTTTATTTTCAAAGTTTGCTTAATAGGTTATACAGAAATGCCACAATGGCTACGTGTATATTGTTTTCTTTTGGTGACGGGGTTTTAGTATACATTATATATATTGAAATTTCTTGATTACTGTCAAAGTGGACCAGTATTTGTAATAATTGAGAATGCCTGGGCATTTTACAAAACGAGAAAAAAAAAAGTCCTTTTTTCTTTTCCTTGAAACGGTTACAGTAAGTTTTAAATGGTGGGTCTATGAAATCTGTTCTGTCACAGTAACTGTAAAGTCGGAGTTTTAGTAAATTTTTTTCTGCCTTGGGTGTTGAATTTTTATTTCGAAAACAAATGTATAGAAACTTGTATTTGGGGATTAAAAGGGGATTGCTACACCGTGTAGAAAAAGTATGTAGAAAAAAAGTGCTTAATATTGTTACTGCTTTGCAGAAAAAAAAAAAAAAATCACATTTCTGACCTGTACTTATTTTTCTCTCCCCACCTCCCTCTGGAATGGATATATTGGTCGGTTCATATGATGTAGGCTCTCGCTGTATTTTTACTGGAGCTTGTAATTTTTTAACTGTAAGCTTGTCCTTTTAAAGGGATTTAATGTACCTTTTTGTTAGTGAATTTGGAAATAAAAAGAAAAAAAAAAACAAAAACAAACAGGCTGCCATAATATATTTTTTTTAATTTGGCAGGATAAAATATTGCAAAAAAACAAAACAAAACAAACAAACAAACAAAAAACCTCACCCACATTTGTTTGTTAAGTCCTCTTGGACAGGAGGAAAAAAAAAAAGACACAAAAGAAAAGAGTCAAATGCTTTGGTTCACAAGTCATTTTAGTTGTACATATTCCGTCGGGATTGGCCCACTCAAAGAACTATTGGCTTTGGGCTTCTATCTGAATGCCCGGACTTTGCATCAAGCGTCCTTGGTGCGGCCACAGCAGATGCAATGGGAAGTGCTTTGTGTTGAGTGGAGAAAAGAGAGCCTTCTCTGGGAGAGGCCTTCTGTAAGACGGTGGGTGTGGGGGTGAGAGGTCCAGGTCACCTCCCTACTCTGCTATGGCTACTGTGGCTGCCCCTCCACCCTGTGGCCACCCTCAAGAGCAGAGAGAGAATGAATCCACAGCTGCTTTTGTCCTTGAGATAACCTGGATGGGTAAACCTTCTGGAAGGAGCAGCTGGGCCCAGGGGAGCCTCTGCCACTGAGACTGGTGCAGGTGGGGCTGAGGAGGGCCTTGAAGTACGTTGGTCCTTCTGTTCCGTGGGGAGTCTGCTTGCTTTACTTCTCAGCTTTGCTGCTTTTCTTTGCAGTCCCATCAGTTTCAGAAGGGTGAGGGCCTGGGATGAAGGAATTCTGTGCCTTCCCATCATTCTCTCCCTCTGTGTCCCCTCTCTGCCCTCTCAAGTCTCTTCCCATCCTCTATCTGTTCATCTTTAATTTTCTTCCCCCTTCTTTGTAAACTCTCTCCCCCAGCCCTCCCCCCTTTTGTAAAGCCAAGTAGCTTTACGATACTGAAATGGTTGTTTATTGGGTGAGGGGATAATACACTTTTCACACATATCTGTATCAGGAAGCCATTGTTTTTAATTTCAGGAAATGTAAGAAACCATCATCTCGGGTTATGGAAGTGTGGCCGCACACCTTTCCAGGCGGGACCTTAACTAAATGCAAAGAGCCTGTTTCACTGTTTTCTGTTTGACTTGCCTTTGCACAGTTAAAGGATGGGGCCCAAGCAGGATGCCCCGCCTAGGTGTCAGTGTCCTACATGCTTGCCCCAAAGCCTGCCCTTTAGCTGGCCTGCCCTGTTAGCTGCCTGGGTGGTTCTCCTTTGCCCATAAAAGCTAGCCAGCACTCACCAGCTCACCGGTCACCAGAATGCCAGGACTAAGCCATCCTAAAGCACAAGGATTGTGTGTCTCTGTCAACTGCAGAGAGAGGAGAAATTTGCTTCTTTTATCAAAGAGAAAACCAACCAACTAACCTCCCCGAAGCAGGCGACCCAGCCAAAGGGCTCTAGCGAGGGTGACCCAACCGACCTCAGGTCGGGTTCCACACTGCCACAACTTCACCCAAAGTTGCCCCCAATTGGAATCTGCCACTTGCCATTGGGGGGTCCTTATGGGAGGGGTGGGGGGGTAGAGGAGACTGCATTACTCTAAGCAAAATGTGAACCCAGAGGTGAACAGCCTTCCTCCTGGGCCTTCCGTCCAAGGTTTTGTCGGATGCAGGCGAATCTGTGATTTTGGTGCTCTCTGTATCAGCCCTGCATAGCAAAGGCACATTGATTTCAGCTGTTTGCTTTTGTACTGGCGAGGTGAAATATTTTTATTACCTTTTCTATTACTTATCGTATGAACTTTTGTTGTTTGCCTAGAGGGTTTGTCTCTTACAACAAGTTTGGAGCTATTTATTATTGCTTGGTACTTGTGCTCTGTTTTAAAAACAGGCACTTGTTTTTTTTAATTATGGATAAAATGTTGAGATGACAGAAGGTCATTTCAATATGGCTTAGTAAAATATTTATTGTTCCTTTTCTTCTCTGTATACGATTTTGGGCCTCTTTCCCTCCCCCCCTTAATGTCACAATGTTGAGTTCAGCATGTGTCTGCCATTTCATTTGTACGCTTGTTCAAAACCAAGTTTGTTCTGGTTTCAAGTTATGAAAATAAATTGGGACATTTAACTTGATCTCCAAACCTTGTCCTTTTCTGTGTCGTTTAAAGGTGGGGAATGGACAGCTTATTTCTAAGGGGGGAAGTGAAGGTCTTTCTCCTTTTGACCCACACCCTAAGACCATGGTCAGGAGGAGGGACAATAATTCAGCAAAGCGGTGAGGTTTGGAAAGGTTCTTGGCCCTGACTCTACACTATGAGGGCATATAGTGAGACCTTGTCTAAAACAACAACAACAAAACAAAAAAAGATAAAGAAAATGGCTATGAAAAGCAGTTTACCAAAGATAACTTTAATTTCCCTGGACATCCTGTGCCACAGCCCCTCTCCAGTCATCATCAAGCACTCTCTAGTGGCTTTTGTAGCCGCAGTTTCTTCAGAGAACTTATGCTCACATGAAGACTCTTAAGCTCACTTCAGTTCCAGGCTAAAACACACGCAATGACTTATGTTTGTTTTGGCTGAAGCAAACAAACAAACAAAATGGCAGCATTGCTGGTGCTATCTGGAAGCAGCAGCAGGGTCTCATGTTCGAGGCCAATCTGGCGTCCAATGATGAGATCTAGGCCAACCTGGGGTACATAGCAAGATCATGTGTGAGAGACAAATAAAGAGAAAGAGGGAAGGAGGAGAAGGAAGAAAGGAAAGATGGTAGGCAGGCAGGAACGCAGGCAGGCAGGTGGGCAAGTGTGCCTGCCCAGGGGCTGGAAACCAGTTGCTAACTGTGCAGGTGCCTTTGGCTTTCCAAGTACAGAATGAGGTTTTGGGGCTAGACAGCCTCTCTGGCTGTCATCTCACAGAAGGAATCCCTTCTCTTCTCTTGCACTAGCTGTTAACACAATGTAAGAAACTCTCTTTTGGGTTCACCAAAGTCAAGCCTTGCAACAAGCCTTTAACTTGGTTCTCCCAGGTTGAGCGCAGAGCAGCTGGATGGACGAAGACAGGGTCCCAGGTATGGATGTGTGGGTCAACACCGTATGGTTTTCTCCATAGTAAGGACTACATGAAGAGAAGGAAGGGTCCCCTGGGTCCTTGACCTGTTCTCTTCCCAAGTTTCCTGTTCTCAAAGGGACAAGGAACGTTCATCTGAAATCACCCTGCTGGCCCTCAGGCTCTCGTCATGAGCTGAGTGCTATGCTAGAGTGTTTGTGGGGAGGGTGCAATGGCAGGACAGAGACATGCCTTGTTGCCAGCATGCTCTGTGGTTCCACCTGCAGAGATTACAAGAGGACGAGGGTGGTGTGCTTCTCTCCGTCCCAGCTGCGCCCGGAGCTTTCCCCCAGTTGGCTTAGAAACAGGCTTCTGAGCCTTGGTATTTCCCACCCGGGACCCCTTGACTAGCAGAGCTGAGATGCTCCAGTGTCTTCTGATAAGAACTCATGTGGTAAGCTCTTTTGGGGGAGACACCCTCTTCTGTAAGCCATGGAAACAAATGGTTAGGCTGAGTCACAGAAATTGTTCAGTTGAGTGAGTTAACAAATGCTCACCACTAGCTGGCTTACACAGCCAAATCGAGGGCCATGGGGCAAATTGAGTATAAAGTGGGGCAATGGGAGGGTCTGCCCCATTTCCTACCAGCTCCTTTGATAAATGGCTTTATGATCTCAGATCAGTCACTTCCCCTTTCCCAATCTGTTTCCTTCTCTGTATAGCAAAGGGCTAAGACTACAGGAAGGAACCATCTTTTGCCTTCAGACAGAAAGCCTCTAAGGGTGATGTGGGCTGCCTGACATCCAAACCCTGAGAAAGAGCCTCAAGGGCAGAACACCCCACTTTCTGGTTGTGATTCGAAGGCTTCCTCCATGACATAAATCATGGGATCTCGGAAGCTCTCAGCCATCCCATTGCGGTTTGGGCATCTGTGAGGTTTCTGGACACCTCTAGTCATCCCATTCTGAGTTGCAAGGTCCAGCAATTAAAATGAGAAAATTTCCTTGTCTGCTTTGGAGATAAAACTAGATGAATGGGACTTTTTATGTTAATGTGATGGAAATACATAATGAATCTCATATAACTTTCAAGCCAGGGAGGATGAAAACGCTGACTCTCTGTGCAGGTGAAGCCTGAGCCACTAATTGCCTGCCCTGAATATTCTTCGAGACGGCTTCATCGGATTCTGATTGCAAACCATCGAGGATGCTTAAAAGACGTCAAAACACGCTGAACCTGGAAACCAATTTAGTTCCCAAAGCCAGGCCTGAACTGGATGTCACAAGTGGGAACATAAGGAGGCCTCTGGCTTGTCTTTTGCTCTCAAGAAAATAAGCAGGAGAGTTCCTGGAACTAGGTAGTGTGGGCAGTGAAGGGCGGGTGAAAGAGAGAGACAGATCAGCCAGGTGGCAGGAGGGTTGGGTGGGCTGTTCCTTCAAAGGCAACTGAGGATTCTCCAGAAGATGAAGGCAAGTGAGGGAGAGAAGAATGTGCAACTGCAGGGTGTTTGGGGGAGAAATTCCATGGCAGTTGGAGGAGCAGAGTCAAGTTCACAGAGAAGCAGAACCCTAGTGCTGACTAGAGTCCTTAAACATCACTTAGTAGATTCCTAGCTGACAGGAACAGGAACCACCTCCAAGACCCCAAAGTACCCCACATCCAATCATTGATTCATGAATACATCCCACATGCATGCATTCATCCACATTACCAACCATCCATCCAAACATCCATCCACTACCCACTCACCAATCTAAGCACCCATCCATCCATCCATCCATCCATCCATCCATCCATCCATCCATCCATCCATCCATCGTCTACTCATCTCCCCACTCATTCAAACATCCTCTCATCCACCCACTCATAAGTCTGTTCACTTCATAAACATCAAAGACCCATGCTGTGTCACAGATACTAATGGAAGTTAAAAGTGACTAAAACTCTTGCCTTTTAGGGATGTTTATTTCAGTGGGCGGATCAGGTTATCCACAGATCCACTCGCCCAACTACCAGTCCGTCTACCTACCTGTTTGTCCTTTTACTCTGTTGGGTTTCCACCTGGTGGCCCACACTGCCAGGCCAGCCAGTGTAGCCAGTGCAGAGTCACTGTGCCTTAGCAGAAACTGTTGTAGGGGAACAGGTAATGAGGGCTTGGTGCGTTGACAGATAGGCTTCAGTGGGGAGCTAGAGCAAGTGTCTCTCACACTATGTCTCCCTTTACTATGGTTTAGTTTTCAGACCACAGTAACAAGGAAATTACAATTTTGTAATGCCTTATATTAAAACAAATTAAAATAGTACGGAAATGTCTGGTTTAGGGACAGAGTACAGTTGTGATCCTAGGGGCCCTGGGTAGAACAAGTAGAAGAATATTTATCTGTTCAAGTCCCAAGTGATGTGGTGTAGCTCTTGGGCCAGGTCATGGGAGACTTTTTTTTTGTTCAAAATGCGCTGGAGACTTCAGTCTCCAAAGGTTTGGCTAGCGTCTCATCATCTAAAAAACGGAGACCCAGTGTAGGGACAGCACCCCACCTGCCTCTTCCTGTCCTGTCAGAAGGCTCTGCCGTGCTCCTGCTCTCTGTCCTGTACAGCATGGAGGAGGATGGCCCACTGCTGGATTCAAAGTGATCCTAGGAAGCCCAGACGGAGTTGACAGGTGTCATGCCCCCACACACTTTCCACACTGGACACGACCCTGCCCTTTGCCTGTGATGGGAGCATGATTGTGGGTTTGCTTTGATCATCCATGTCATGTCCCAAAGCCATGTCCCTGGAGGCGCTGGGTAGTGTGTATGGAGAGCCTACATGATATTCTGAGTGTTTGATCTGGGGATGGTGATGTCATTCTTGAAAACTGCGTTGGGTATACTAATTAATGATTCCCAGACAGAGGGAAAAGCTAGGTGCCTGGATGGTCACTTCAGCATTGTGTTAAATATTTTATTACTAATTGGTGTTCGTCCTTGATCCCCAAGGCTCTGAGCAGGCCAGTAAGAAACATACAAGAAACAAACACGCAACAAAACACCAGGACCTGAGAGACTAGGACGTAAAGTAAATGTGCATATTCATGAAAATAGAACTGCATGCTTAAACCATAAATTAGGGATAAGCTTCCTGGCAGCCAAAGGGAAAAAAGAAACATAAGCATGGCCTTTATTATACACGGTGAGAGAATACTTCTTATTCATGACATGCATGATGGCAAAGTTTTATAAGCAGCTTCCCTGTTTGGCAGCAAAAGAGTAAATGAATGAAGTGTAGCTTGCTCATTAGGAAATATTTACTTTGGTAATGACATGGAAACTGTGTATGGAATAATGTTAACTTTTTAACGGCTAGAAAAGGGGACTGGAGAGAGGGCTTAGTGGTTAAGAGAACACACTATACTTGCAGAGGACCGAGTTCAGTTCCTAGAACCCATGTTGAGGGGTTCACAACGGCCTACACCACCAGCTCTTTGGCATTTAGCACCCTGTTCTGGTTTCTGCAGGCACTGCACTCACATGTGCATATACCGATACACAGGTACACATAAATACACATAATTACAGAAAAATAAATCTTACAAACATGAAAGGCTAGAGAATGTTTGGATGCTATGATCACAAGCTTCCTGCTTTAATCTGTGGATGTAGATTGGGTACAGATGGTAGGCTATACCTAAGGAAGTTTCTCCTATTACCAATGGACAGTCTGTAAATAGCTTCCCCCTCCTGTACCTGTATTGGTAGGAACCATCTCATCTTTTATCCTTAATCTCTGTAATGACTTCTGTTTTGGAAAACTGTCCTGAAACAGCTGCAATTCATCCAAAGATCTAGCCATGCATTTGTTCACTGAAGCTGTCCAAGAGGGAGAGGACAAGATAGAAAATGGCTCAAGCCTTTGGGGTCCAGGGAGTGGAACGTGGTGGCTTGAAGGAAAATGGTCCCCAAAGGGTGTGGCACCATTAGGAGGTGTGGCTTTGTTGGAGTAGGTGTGGCCTTGTTGGAAGAAGTGTATCACTGTGGAGGTGGGCTTTGATGTCTCATGTATGCTCAATATCCCCCAGTGTCTCAGTTCATTTCCTGTTGCCTGCAAGATGTAGAACTCTCAGCTTCTTCTCCAGCACCATGTCTGCCTGCATGAGGCCATTTCCCACCATGATGATAATGAAGTAAACCTCTGAAACTCCTTCCCTCCTTTTCTCCCTCCTTCCTTCCCTCCCTCCCTCCCTCCCTCCCTCCCTCCCTCCCTCCCTCCCTCCCTCCCTCTTTCCCCTTCTCAGTTTCTTCTTTCTTCTTTCTTTCTTTCTTTCTTTCTTTCTTTCTTTCTTTCTTTCTTTCTTTCTTTCTTTCTTTCTTTCTTTCTTTCTTTCTTTTTGAGACTGGGTTTCTCTGTGTAGCCCTGGCTGTCCTAGAACTAGCTCTATAGCCTAGGCTGGCCTCAAACTCAGAGATCTGCCTACCTCTGTCTCCCTAATCTTGGGATTAAAGGCATGTCCCACTACCATCTGGCAAACCTCTGAAACTGTAAGGCACCCAAATAAATCCTTTTTAAGAGTTGGTGTGGTCATGGTGTCTCTTCACAGCAATAGCAACCCTAGGATATAGGCTGAGCAAACCATGAAAAGCAAGCTAGAAAGCAACATTTCTCCATGGCCTCTGCTTCAGTTCCTGGCTCCAGCCCTTGCTCACCTTCAACATGGACTGGAAAATGTGAGAAAAATGAACCCTTTCCTCCCCAAGTTGCTTTTGGTCTGTTTATCACACAACAGAAAGCAAATTGAGACTGTGTGGGAGTCAAGGACAGAAGGATAGAAGAGCCTGTCAGGAACCCATGAGAAGCCTAGAGATGACAGGAAGTGCCCTCTCTGACTCAGGAAGCTGGAGAGGTTACATAGCTAAAGGCTGGCGAAACCATCCTCACCAGCCTTGCTTGGGGGGATTCAGGAGTCTCTGTCTACTGAGCAACAGTACATGGGGAATGCTAACACTGGAATGCTGGGAGAGAGAGAGGCATGCTGGGAGAGAGGCATTCTGGGAGAGAGAGGCATTCTGGGAGAGAGGCATGCTGGGAGCTAGCTATCCTAGCTTACAGCTGTGCCCTGGTCTCCCAGGCTGTGGGCTCTGAATCCAGTTGTGCAACCTGGTTGTGCTTCTGTTTCCTCATTTGTACCACAGGGAAATGACAATCTGAGGGATCTGAGGAGGATCCAGATTGTGTAATCTTTGCCCTGCCCATATCAGCATCTAAAACAAGGTTCACTGTAGTGTTAGGGTTTTATCTGCTGCTGACAGGTCCTTCCAGAGGAATTCTTGCCACCCCGCAGTTCTTTTGACTGTGTGGACAAGAGGAAAGGTTGCAGGAGCTCTCTACCACATTGCTGGCCATGCAGGGAACATGGAAGTTCTACAGTCTCACTCAGCGCATTCCGTCACCTACATCCCCTCAGAGGGGTTTTTCCTCTGAGGACTCTCATCCATCTGACTCCTTAGTTTGTAATTTCAGACTGTGAGCTCATCTCTACAGATTCCTCCCAAATGAGTCTTCAGTGTCCTGGCTATGAAAACAGCCTTCGGAGCTTCAGCGCGTTTCAAGGCTGCATCTGGGCTGCCTAGGGGCCTTAGCTGGTAGCAGAGTGCTGTGATTTGAATATAAAATATTCCCATGAGTGCACGAGCTGGAACACTTGGTTCTTACCTCAGGGAGGGTCTTTCGGTGGGGACTTGCTGAGAGAAATGGGTCACTAGGGTGCAAAAGCAATGTGACCAGCTGCCACGCCTTCTCAGCCATGATGGAACCAAACGTGGGCCCTTTCCCCTGGAGCTGCTTCTAGCCAAGTCTTCCATGGCAGCAACAAAAGACTAAAGAATACAGGAAGAGACAGTCTTTGTGGATACCATGCACTCACGATTGCAAAGCTTTAGTTCGCAAGTCGGGTTGAGGTGGTCAGCACACTTCCTTAGCTGCCTCCTGATGAACGTGACTGCTCCTGTCCTGGCTTTGATGAGTAACTCCAAAGATCCCAGCTGTGTGCATGGGGTTCCATATGTACAGCCACGTGTAGACATCAGAACTCATTGTCCCCACTTCCCTTTCTGAGTCTGTGGAGTTAATTCTTAGCAGGCTAGCTTTCTTTCTCTAGCTTTTGTGGATTCATGGATTGAATACATCACACACACATACATATATACATATATATGTATATGTGTGTATGTGTGCATGTGTATGATATACCACTGAGATATGCAAATATATTTTTTAATAACTGTGTACTTACATAAATAACACAGGATAGGAAGATTTGGGGATATTCTATCCTTCTGCAACTCTCTATCAGGGACCAGGAGAACTTAGCAATGGGAAACAAATATTCCCTAAATACCTTAATGCTGCTTCATTTTGTATTCAAATTCACATAACTAACTGCAGTTTACATTTTTTGCCACCAATGTCAGGGAGCTCAGTGTTAAATTTAATGTTCAATAAAAAATATCAGAAGTATTCATTTCAGTGTTTTTTAAATTTCTCTTTCTATATTCTTTTTGATGCAGCATTTTAATAAGATTATTCTTTAGGTAATTTTATTGCAACCTCATGAATATTGAAGGTGCTCTTATAAAGAGCTATTAATAAATAAAGAGATGATGCCCAGTGCCCCACAGAGCTATCCAGGGTGCTGTCCACGCTGTCTGCTCCCATCAGGCTCCTGCGCATTTACCCTCCAAACCTCTGCGGCTGAAGTGCTCACAGCTCTGATACCGCTAAGTGGCTCTGCTTCTAAACTCTGTTCGTTGTTCTTTGTGTCATTTAGACCTGAGAAATGTGGTAGCAGACATGTCCAAACTGTGGTCCACGGGCCACATGTGGCTGAGGAAAGCTATGAACCAGCTTGGCACAAAGTCATAAACTGACTTAAAATTTTATGAGATTCAGTTTTGCTAGCTTTTTGTAACTTGATTACGTGGCTCTCAGGTGTGAACATTAATATCAAATGTTGAACCCACCTGTGGGGAAGGAATCGAAATTTATTTGTTTCACGTGCGTATGATGTGGCGCATGTGTGGAACGGGCACACACAGGTGTGTTGGCGTGCTCGCCTGCGTATGCTCACAGAGGCCAGAGGAGTTAGGTGTCCTGCTCTGCCAGGCTCCACCTTCTTCTTTTAAGTCAGGGTCTCTCCCTGAACCTGGGGCTAGGCTGGTGATCAGCAACCCTCCTGTGGGTGCCCTTCCCCCACAGCACGAGGTTACAGGTGCCCGTGTGTGGCCACACCTACTTTAGTTTCTCGGTCCTAGAATCCATGTTCTCATGGGTTGCACAGCAAGCGCTTCTACCCACTGAGCCATCACTCCAGCCCCAAGAATAAGGAGGCTAGGGCTGAGCAGCCCTGACTTCTGTAGGAATTTCATCTGCTTCTTGTCTGCTAGCTAAGTGCCCGAGGGCTGGAATCTCTCTGCCTGTTTCCCTACATGCAATTCGAGAAAAAGGATACCTGTAGAACTCTTGTGAGGATCCCAACAAGTGGAGGCAGGGCCAGTGGTATGTGGAGAGTATCCCCAACCCTCCAGGAAGTCTCTCTCTCTCTCTCTCTCTCTCTCTCTCTCTCTCTCTCTCTCTCTCTCTCTCTCTCTCTCTCTGTCTGTCTCACACACGCACATGCACACGCACACGCACGCACATTGTCTGGCCCACAGTAGAGGGCCAGAATCCCTGGATACCTCTGGTGTCCTAGGTGTTTTTAGCCACCTGTGCCCCACCCGCCTGTGCCTCGAGGAGCCTCTCCTGGTAGAGAGATAACTTTGGCTCCTGGCAGCTGGGCAGGGGGTGAGGGGAGGGGATGAAGGGGCCACCTCTAGAGGTCACTGCTAGTCTGTGCACCTGTCCCTCAGTCTGGGAGGGTGGAAGACCTGGATTAGGAGCCGCCACACCTGAGTGGACTCCTCTGTGCTCCCCGCCCGCCCCTCTCCCTTCACTCGGCCCTCTTAGTCTTAGTTGGGTTGGGCCCTTTTGAGAACTGCACAGTCTACCCTGGGCTGGCTTTTTCTGGGCCTCTCCTGACACTCTGGCCCCATCTCCTGCAGTGCTCTCTGTCTCCACCTTCCCGGTCGCCCGATTCTCGGGCTCTTAGACATACACCATCAGAGCGTCTCTCTGTCAGCTACATACACCGTCACAAGCGTCTCTCTGTCAGCAGTGGGCCCTCCCTCCTCCCCAGCCCTGGTCATTACTTCTGTCCCTGCCTGGTTGGCCAGGAGGCGGTGGCATGGCCCTGCCTTCATTTCAGGGACTGTGTAGAGGGCTCTATCTTGGGACTGTATTGCTACCTGACTCAGTGTCCCAGATTTCCACCTCACAGCTCTGCTCAGCTCACTTTTATTCTCCCACACCCCACTTCTCCCCATGGTGCTGTGTCAGGGCAGCCCTGTCAGAAGTCAGGGAGGCCTTCTGAAGTTCCAGACAACCTCGTGTCATGTCTCAGTGGCCCTCTGCAAACCAGTCCCTTGGCTGGAAGTAGCCCACAGCATGGAAATAGCCACGCCCTCTGCGCGGTGCACAGGGTTGGCGGGGTCTCGGGAACAGACCACAGTGGCGGTAGTCCTTGCTCCACCAGGGATGAGATGAGCGAGTGTGGCCTCAGTGTGGGAACTCGGAGGCTTTGGATGCAATCCTTCCTGTAAGCAAACATGGGCGAGTACCTGGCTCATCCGGTGTGGTCTAGACAGGCAGGCAGGGGCTCCAGGGACTTGCACAGAGTCTCCAATACTGTTCCAGGGGCCTCGCAGCATCACTGGTTAAAGTGAGGTTGCTGTGTGGACGCTGGTGCTTTTCACATTACTGGATAGCTCAGCCTGTCCAAAGGCGCATGGTTATTTCCTTCTTATCCATCCTGAGTCCCCTGCCTCTCCACCCCAGCCTCTCGTCTCTGCTTTACCCAGCCCAACAGAACTCACTTCCACCCTCCTCCACCTAGGCTGAGACATTCCAGGTGTGTGTGTGTGTGTGTGTGTGTGTGTGTGTGTGTGTATGTGTGTTTCCCCTATAACAAATGCAAAGTGTGTTATGTTATTTATTTATTTATTTAGTCAGAAGCGCCCAAGCATTTAGCAGTTACCAATGATCAAGAGTACATTTTGCAAACAAGTAATAAATTTTAACAGCAATTTGTCCATGAATTGTGGCCTTTGGATGATATATTTGATTTTCCCCCAGAAGCTGAACCTCTTTGTCATCTAGGTTTGATTCATATTTTAATTTTTTTAAAAGCAAATGGTGTGTATAACACATTGCAACATTGAGCTGATTGCAAATGCTATTTGGGTTGCAGTCAATATTTTTAATTTATGCTGTTCGAGATACACAGGGAGCCCCCGGCCCACTCTGCTAACAGCTGCGAATCCACACATCTCTGCCCCTGACATTTTATACTCTGTAGTTTTCTTAATGTTGTATGGATTTTTTTTTAAAAGAGGAAGTATAATTTATGCCAGTGCCTTTTAATGACACACCTTTACCCAAAGATAAAACGTGCCCCCACTACGCTTGTCCCCACCCTCTTGGCCTGGGTTCCGAGGATCACATTCTCTTATGGGAAGAAAGCTGCTGTCTCTCTGCGCCCCACAACTGCTGCATTACTTTGTGTTAATTACCTCAGGAAGGGAGAGTGGCCCAGATGCAATCATCTTTGTTTGTTAACACACCCTGGCTGCAGCAACACTCCCCATAAATAAAACATAACTGAGATTACAATGTCATGTTTGCTGTGACTCCAGACCTCGAGAATCATTCTAGTAGAATTCACAACGTGTCCCCCAGCAGCCAAGATCCTTGGGGATGCGGTGTGGTCAGAGTGGCTTCTGAGCCTCTACCATCCTTGCCTCCGCAAGCCCGACTTCATCTGTGGACCCGGGTACCTGTGTGCTAGGGAGGCTGGCACAAGCCAGACATGCAGTCTATGAGAAAGAACCCTGACCGCTCATCAATAAAGGGCATAATATAAAGAATAGGTAAAAGATGTGAGAAACGATGATAGGAAAGGTGTTCCATATGCATGCTTATTACCATGGGGCATTAGCAAAATGCAACTTGGGAAAAGAAAGAGAAAGTGAGTGCCACTGACTGCTGACATTAGAAGTCTAACAGTGACAGGTTCTGAGGAGGGCGGGAAGCAACAGGAACACCCAAGGATTGTCTGGGCAATGCAAAATGGTAGAGTTCTGGAAAATGGCTTGGTAAAGTCTTTGGAAGTTAATCGTACCCTTGCTGTAGGACTCTTAAGAATTTGTTTTGAAGGAAAGTAAAAGCAAAAAGTTTTATTCAAAAAATAGCCAACAACACAGAATAGGACCTGAACCCTGAGAACATCCCAGATGTTTATCTGTGGTTAAATGTATAAACATGACAGAATACTAGTCAGCAATGAAAAGTAAGGAAACTTTTACTCTTGCAGGAGCATGGATGGCTCTCAAAGGCACTAATGTTACATGGAAGAGGCTGACGACATTGGATTTAATAGAACTCTGGTGAGGGCAAAGCAGACGGTAGGTGGGGGGTGGGGAGTGACTTCAAAAGGACAAAAAAATGGTGGCTCCGGGACCATGTAACACCACAAAAGTTTCTAACTTTGTGTTTGAAATCGGAACACATTTCTCTGAATGAAGGCAGTTGCCTACAAGCAAGCACCCCTAAAATGAACTTGGTACATTTCTAGGAAAGCAGGAGGGGTACATCTGGGAGGAGCAGCCCTCTGCCACAGCCCAGGTGATTTTAGCTTCTCTAGAACCCACGCTCATTCTGACCACGTTACTGGAAGAACTTGGAGCTTGAGAACAATCCCTGGCGTCTCTGCTGTCCCACACTTCATCAACGTGAGCTGTTAGCTTCACCCCTCAGTCATTGCCTTCTCCCACCAGCCAGGTGTCACTTTAAAGCTCTTCCCTGTTTATTTCTGCAGCCCAGGGATGGCACCACCCACAATAAGCTAGACCCTCCTCCACCAACCACAGTTAAGAAGGTGCCCTTTGGACTTGCCTGCCTATAGCCATTCTTATGGAGGTATTTTCTCAATGGAGGTTCTTTCTTCTCAGTTGACTTTAGCTTGTGTCAAGTTGACATAAAACTAGCCAGAACACCTCCCAAGTTGGATTTGTTAAGGTGTTCATCGCAGAAAGCTGAAAGCTGGCTAGGACACTTTGCTTCTTCTGGTGTGGAAATGCTGCTTCTGAGGAAACCAACACACTCATCTAAAAAGTTTAGCGATTTGTTTCTCTTCTTAGTTAAGGGACAAAAGTCAGGGGTCATTGTGCTGGAACTTGTGAGATTTGAGGGCATCTTAAGGGGCAGGGCTGAGACCCATTGACCCTAGATTTTCTTGTCAGTGTAATGATGCCTGTCTGCTGTAGCCAGATGTTTAGATACTGAGGCGCTCACAGATCTTGTGACATTTCCATCAACACCAGGTTAAGAGTCCCTCCTTCCATATGGTAGGGTGGTCGGGAATTGTTTGATGACAGTGACAGAATTAAACTCAAATGTGTGTGGAATGAAAGTTACTTTATTGTTTCTAGTAAGCCTTTATCTCCAGCTGGAGTTGGAGCCTTGGATGATGCTCTGGAATCCTGGTTGCCTCTTGAATCTCGTGGTCCCATTGGCCTCCACTTGGCTTCATCTGTAAGGGGGTCTCAAGCTCAGCAGAAATCTCTAACTGTTGTTGTCTGGCTCCTGGTCCATCTCTGACAAATTGCTGTGGTAGGGTAGGGTACTCTGATTGACAGCTTGGCTACTGCCATGGGTGGGAGACAGGATCTGACTGCCTTACCAATACCATATGGAGTTAGAACATCTTCCAGGTAACCAGGGGAGTGGGTAGAAAGGGAGTGTGATATTCACATGGCACCAGCTTACAGCTATCACTGCCTACTTCAGACACCCGAGTGAACCCCAATGATGGTTAGAGGCAAGATTCAGGGGTCACGAGGGGGGCCTGACACTGGGCAGAGTGGTGTGGTGTGGGGAAGCGAGAGGCCAGGTCCTGAGGAAGTGCCTGGGTGCCTGAGGCATGGTTGGGTGTGCAAACAGCACACAGCTAGACAGGAGCCCAGGACTGTAGGTATGTGTCACCTTGTAGAGCCAGGGTCAAAGGCATGATGCGGTCAATGTGCTCTGGTTAAGAGTAGCGGACTGAGGTCTATCGGGGTCTACTAGGTGCTCCAAGTTGGACATATGTGACAGGGCAGAAGGTGACTGTACTGATCGCACTTGGACAGTCGCCTGGAAGTTCAAGGCAGGGTCTGGCAGCTGGCACTGAGTCCTCAGCCTCCAACGGCAGGCAAGTCACTTATGGCAACTGAAGGCCTCAGCTACCCAAGAATCTTAACATCCTGTAGGCTCTACTAAATGGGGCTCTTCGTAGCCCAGTGAGAATACCCATCCTGTAGGCTTTAGAATCTTCTCTGCTATCACAGGAGGTGTCCCCAAGTGTTTCCTACACTCCAGGGACCACACAGGGAAACCCACACTTGCAGCCTGGCCCTGGACTCCGGCCCATCAGGGATCCCGCAACCCCCACTTCCCCACCCTTGTGGAGCTTATCTTCCCCAGCTGTGAGCAGAGAAGGGGGCCAGGGTAGGACCCCGAGTCCCTGGGTGGGAAATTATGCCGCTTTCTGTCTGCCTAATCAAAAGCACACTCTGGGGAAGGGAGGAGAAGGCAATTTCGTGATTGGTTTCAATTAAAGATTTGCTACTATTTGATTAAGATGTATTATTGATTTGGGATTGTTCCAAGCTAGCCTAGGCCTGCTTCCTGAGGGGGAGGGGTTTGGGGATTGATCGGCGCCAGGCGGGCTGGGGCTGTGGGGGCCAGCTGCATGCCGCCTTGCCTTGCTTCCCTTTGCAGAGTCTAGTGTGACCAGTCTTAGGTCTGGCCAGAGTCCTGTCACTGACTGGAGAGGGGACCTTCCCGATTCAGCATGGCCATGGCCACCTCTTCCATGTGGCTCTGGCCTCCGAGCCTGGCTCCCTTGCGGTACTGCCCTTGTCTGTGTTCCGTCCATCTCCACCCTTCCCCGAGCATTTTCTTGCTCGCTATGTAGTCGGGTCCAGCCCTGTCCTCCTGCTCCTCTGTGGCAGCCCTGATGCTCCCCAGACAGCCTGTGTGTGGCCTCTATTCTCCAAGGCCCGGATGTAGCCGTGTCTGTGGAATTCCAGGCAGTGGGCAGCCATGCTGTGTGAGTGAGCGCTCAGGCCTTCTTTATAGCCTTGGGCACAGCGGTGGCGGAAGGGGCAGAGAGCTGCTTGGGTGGGAGGGCCTGGTCCCAGCTGGCTGGACCACCCATCAGCTTCTGCTGATCCCTGGAGCTCAGCTGGTGCCTGCACACAGTCCTGCTCCACTCTGGGCCAGTGTCATTTCACGTTCATTTTCTCCTGCCAAAAGCAGCCAACTTGTTCCAAAGGGGACAAGCTCAGGTGACCAATGAGAGCCGTGCTTTCTAAACTCAGAGCCGTGCCCTGGCCCTGCCCCCTGGGAGCAGCCACAGGGACTCATCTGTGGTTTGCAGCTCTCCACCTGTGGACTGTTGAAGGGTGGGTTCACAAGCTATGGTTCTAGAACAATGTTTGGTGCTGAAAGCAGAGCCTGGTCCCTTGCTTCCTGGGTTTCTGCCAGCCCCCAGGTAAGTAGGGGACTCTGATGGGGCTGTAACAATTCTCCTTCAACAATGGGTCTCTTTGTCTTGGCAGCTGCCCTTGGGCCACCATGTGTCTGGCCTTCTGGTGGGAAACCCTACCCAAGAGCTAACAGCTTTCCTGTGGTGGCAGGAGGAAGCAGGTCCCCAGGGCAGTTGGGGTCTCTGGTTTATAGAGGCTCCCTTTAAAACCTATCCAGGAAATATTTGGGGGTAGGAGGTTCCCGTGCCGCAGAGGGAGCCGCCCTGAGGATTCGTTTCTGCTCTCTCGGTGGAATTACTCAGTCAGGCTCCACGAGTTATTAGCCTTCCCATAGACCTCACACCTCCCTTTACACTAAACTATCTGCAAGCCACACACGGAAGGGTCGCTCAGGGCTCTCGGATGTGACTTCATCCTGTCATGTGTCCACATTCAGGGCCTGGAACCTTTACCTGTCTCACCCTGACAGGCAGATCTGCGGGCTTATGTTTACCTATCTGGTTAATATTTGACAGCCCTACATCCCTGGACACAGGTTTTAGCCTCCACTGTATACCCAGCACACTGCCCCAAGCCTCCTACACTCAGGCTGTCTACCAACAATAGTCTGTGATGACCCAGCTCACCAAGGAGCAGGGGCTTCCAACGCCCCCTCACTCTCACCTCCATAGTTCAATAGTGGGCAGAACAGTTTGAGAACTTGATTATGCTCTCCAGAAAAGTGGTCCATCATCCCCTTTGATAATCCCCTGCCCCACCTCCCCGGTCTTGGGCTAAGAGCCTTGATCTATATGTCCAGGTTCCCTATGAGCCCACTGACATCTCTTGATCTTACAGGCACTGATTGTTTCAGAGCAGAAAGGACCCTACTGTGCTGTGGCCCTGGTGCAGGGAGGAGCAGACAGGGGCTGTTAAGCAGACCTGAGAAATCCCAGGCAGCGGCAGAGGGGAAGTACCGCGTGCATGTAGGAAGCTGGGCCTCACCTCTGCCTAATGGTGCAGAGCGAACTCTCCGTCTCATGCTCTGCTCTGCCGCTGCGAGCCACCCGTTCCTGTGAACCTCACTGGGCGTGAGTCTAGAGAGCAGAGTCCTCCGGGTCTCATCGTGGAAGGGATACTTGGATGTTGCTTGGCCAAGCTGCTTTTGACTACAGGTGGACCAATGGGATGGGCCTGGGAGGGCAGATGGTGAAGATGAGAAAGGACAGAGCGCCAGTTCCCTGTGCCGAGCCTGTGGGAGGGTTCTCCATGAGCAGCCATACTCAGTGTTTGAGGGCTGACGGTGGTATGTTGTAAAGGCCACCTTTCTGCGCCACCCTAGGCGTTCTGTTCACCCGGCCTTGCTCACCGTGGTGCGACTCATCACCTGGCTTCTGAGCCCGACTGGCTCCAGACGTATATGGGTAGAAAATCTGGATGGCCAGCCCTACTGGCCAGGAGGCTTAGGAAAACTGCTCCAGCTCTGTCAGGTCAGCGCCTGATGCTGTGGCTTGAACCACTGGTCTAGGTCTGTGCCTACACCTTAGCTTCGTGACCTGAAGCCCCTGACAAAGTCCTTATAGCTTTGTCCTATGCACAAGCAGATGGCAGCTACAGGACTGAGTGCGGCTATAACCCCGCCTCCTACCTCTCCAGGCTCTTGCCCTTGACCTCGGAGGCTTGCTTTCTGCGGTCTCGTGTCAGAGGTGTTTAAACCCTGCCCCTGAGACAGAAGTATTCATTTCTTTGATTCCTTGCTGGGAATTCTGGTTGGAAACATGATCCCACTGAGTACAAACAGGGCTGTGTCACTATCTGTAATTCTTTGAAATGTTCCCCCAGAAACAGAAGCTCAGGAGTAGCTTAGGACCTATGCTGTTTTATTACTCCATGCTCAACACTGGGAGAGCTACCAGACACAATGTAAACTGTACCCAGGTGTGAGTGTTCCGGGTAACCCTGGTGCTGGAGAGGAGAATGGTGAATATTGGGATGTCTGTCAGGTGGGCTTCCGGGAGCAAGAAGAGGGCCGTGAAGGATACCTGGAAGACAGGATGTTTTGTAGACACGGAGCTGTGCCCGGGTCTCTTTGGGAGGTGGAGGCCTGACATCTGGGTGTCCTTCCCAGGCTGAGGTCATGTGGGCTCTTGCTGGGCTACCCCTGGGGATGGCTGTCCTAGTTTGACTGTGGGCCTCCTTTGCCGCTCCCTCCGGCTTCCTTCCAAGAAGTCTGTTCTGTCAGAAGTTGGCCCCAACTCTCCCGTCTGCACTCAGAGAGGAGACTGTCATTCCTGAAACAGGGCCTCGTGAACCTGCAGCAGAGACAGGACAGAGGGCCGGCTGGGAGGCTGCGCAGCTGACAGGGAGATCCGCCTTCCCTCGAGAGAAGCTGATACACAGGAGACCGGGAATACGCACCCGGGGAAAAGAGTCTTCAACTCAGCTGCCATTTGTGGCGATGGCAAGGCTGCTGCTGGAGTCTTACCTTGTTTCTGGTATGAACATGCTCTTCTGGCAGAAATGTGACAAGTCCCTTTCTCTCCCAGGAACATCTAATGCGGATCCAATCAAGGCAGAGACTTCTAGACATGGGACCGCTTTGGGAAGACACAGATGGCTGCTTCATCCATTAATGCCCCCCCCAGCCCAGCCTGCAGCCAGCAGCCCCTGCCTCCCAGTCCCTTTTGATCGTAGCTCCTTTCTTCAGTTCATTCCAGAGATTTCCAATTCTGACTGGGGCAAGGGGGAGAGCTATGAGTACTTCAGGGCTCTGCCCTCTGCCATTCTCACAAAGAAGAGAAAGATGTAAACACAACACGAGCCTGCCAGGATGGGGCGTGTGTGTGTGTGTGTGTGTGTGTGTGCGCGCACATGCGTGTGTGCGTGTGTGTACATGTGTGTGTGTGTGCACATGCGTGTGCGTGCGTGTGTGTGCATGTGTGTGTGTGCATGCGTGTGTGTATGTGTGTGTGTGTATGTGTGTATATGTGTGTGTGTGCGCACCTGTGCGCGTGTGTACACCTGTGCGCGTGTGTGCACATGCGTGTGTGCGTGTGTGTACATGCATGTGTGTGTGCACATGTGTGCATGCGTGTGTGTGCATGCGTGTGTGTGTGTGTGTGTATGTGTGTGTTCTGCAGTGTAGACTGGGCTGCCTGAGCCATGGCTGTGTTGTGATTTTTCATTCATCTGTTTTTCAGGAAAAGAAAGTGGAGGTGAGGAACGCTTTGAGTTTGAAGCCAAGAGGACAGGGCAGTCTGCTACCTGGAGTGATGTGGACATGGCCTCTGCTTCCCCATGTTGAGAATAAGCGCAGGGCTCTACGCTTTCAGGAAAAGGAAGACAATGCTTTCTGGAGCCGCCATCTGTGAGCAGCGGCTGCTTAGTCTCTGGCGTTCTAGGATGTAGACCCAAGGCCGAGCACATCTCCTTTGCACAGGCTTATTCTGATGTGTCAGTCTTCGGTCAGCGTTGGGCCTGAGACCCACGATTCTCAGAGGAGAAGCAAAGGGACCTTGTCAGGCAGGCAGAAGTGGACTTAGGATCACAGGTCTCCTGGTCCAGTTTGCCATTAGGACCCATGCATTTGTAGAGTTTGTACCGTCCTGCTGGTAAGCCCAGGCAAGTGGGCAGGGCTCAGAGCTGGCCCCTCTGTAAACGCCATTTCCTGTCACTGTCAGCCACGTCACTAGATGCTTACTGTTGGCCCATTTTATAGAGGAGAAAGTAAGGGCAGGTCACATGGCTACTCTGACTGCTAGAGCTCGGTGCTGGGACTTAGAACCATGTCTCTCTGATTGAGACTTCCGGGGCTGGGGGGTAGAGAGGGAGAACCCACGATCTGCAGCATCTCCCCCACACGCTGTGACTCCAGTGCTGCTGTCCCATGCTCCTGCCAGGGCCATTTCCCCAAGCCCCACTCCCGCTCAGCTCTCTCGTACCCCCACTGAGCATCACATGCTTACTGGATGGGTTTCCAAGACTACCTGATGACCCCAGATTACAGCCGGAAAGGGAAGGTGGCTGCTCTTGACATTGCCTCTGACCTCTGTCCGCCCACCTGCAAGGGGTAGCCTGAGCTGGCTCCCTCCCAGCACACCGCAATTGCAGCAGGACAGTGTGAGAACCCTGGGTCCTCTGTGCATGTTCTCTGCTCTCCGTAGCGGCACACCGCAGCACAGCCTATGGTCTCTGCCTGCACACGTCCCACGGTGGGAAGCTCACAACCTTCCAGGGTAGCCAGTGACATATTTGGACAGTTCCCATTGTTACAGTATTCTCCTTTGTAAATTTACATATGCTTTAAGTATTTTATAGATTCATGATATAAGCTATATACTTTGTAAACTACATGCTGCCATGTGTAAATTTACATGCATTATATACATTATTAAATACACATCACATACAAAGATCTTTCTATAAATGTTCCTTTTAATTTAAACCCCTTTTAATTTTGTCTATGTATGTCTTTCAGTATGTTCTGTTGAGGTGGGTGTGTGTGCGATTCACCACATAGTCCTAGCTGGTTTTGAAGTCACGCTCCTCCTGTCTCTGGCCTCCTGAGTGCTGGATTACAGGTGTGTGCCACCACACTCTACGTGGTACTTGTTAACCTATTGCTACAGTGCTCATCTGTTGCTACCAACGCCTTCACTTCTTAGCATACAGCGATGCTCAGACCCAGTCTCTTCCCTCTCAAGCCAGAGGCTGATCTTTCCTAGTTTGTGGTTATTTAATTTTGCCAATTTTGTAGGCAAGTAGGCAAAGGAGGGTCTCTCTGTTCTACTGCAAAATCTTTATTTCTAGAACTGTCTACTGGCTTCTCCTTCTACAAAATGGGCTCCAGCCTAGCTCTTTCTGGAGAAGAGGGGCTAAGAACTACTAGGAGACAATTGGGCACTTAGGAAGTCCTACGATAAGGAGATATGGGCAGGGAGGAGGAGCCAGAAGGCTGAGGCCGAGCTAGGAGAGGGAGCAGGCAGGGTGTATCAGTGTACTCACTCCTGTCCCCTCCATATCATGAATTCTGCGTGTGTGTGTGTGTGTGTGTGTGTGTGTGTGTGTGTGTGTGTGTGTGTGTGTTTTCCATGCATTACACCCGTGGTCCTCTTTAGTGGATGTTGAGACAGTTTACAGTGTGAGCTGTCTCTCAGAGGTCAGAGGTCAGTAGGGGGCTGGGTGGTGGAGCCCAGCTCTGAAGCTGGAGCTGTTGCCCTCCAGCCCTCGTATGGTTAGAGTGAAGAAAGAAACTTGCGGGGCACTCCTCCGGGGAGGAGAAACTGGAGGGACAAGGACAAAGTAGATGAGAACACAGGTCTGAGGCTGGAAACCGGCAAGCACAGGTAGGACACAGCTGAGGCGGCCTTGACGATTGAGAGGTAGAAGAGGGTTGCTTCTTGGGGACGGAGGGAACGTGTGAAAAGATGTGAAGTCAGAGGCAGAGCAGGACCCGCAGAAGGTCCCACATGTCCCTCTTCAGCTGCCCCACACATGCGCCCGTCTAGTCCAGGCCTGTCTCAACAGGCCTTGGATGGCCTGGGTGCTGGCCCTGCTCAATTGAAACAGACCAGGAGACCCAGCCACAGAACCATTTGGAAAGAAGGGGACAGTGTGCACCCTTTTCAAGCGGCCCTCTGTACAGACTTAACCCAGGCAGAACAGCTGACCCACCACAGCAGCGGCCACGCTAGATCCCTGCTCTCCTTGATGTCCCTCTGCTGAATTCAACACCTCAAGTGCTGCACACTGAACCGAAAGCTAAACGGCCTAGGAGCTGCGGTTCTGACTGTCCCTTCCCCTGCCTAGCCCTTAGGGATAATAGAGTGACATGGAATAGTCTATTCAGAAGGGTTACACCGCCGACAGGGTGCTACACGCCTGAAGGACCCCAGCCTGCCTGGGCCAGATAACCTTTTCCCCATAGGGGTCCTCCTGTGTGACAGGCTGAGCTCTGAGCTCTGCTGAGCTGGCCCTACAGCTCAGTCCCACCATGCTGTTCAATGTCATGGACTCAAAGGAGGTGGCAGGATGCATTTACTTGGAACTAGGGCACCGCCTTCATCAACATCCCGAGAACCTCTCCTCCTGCAACCTTCTCCAGTATGGATTTACTTCTTGGGCACAAAACAGCTATGGGAGGCTCGGGATTTTTCTGCCCTGCAGGGTTAGGGATAGACAAGCTGGAAGGAACTTGTTTCTGGTGGAAACTCAACCAGAAAGCATTTCTTCGTCCAGGTCTCAGCCCCTCCTCCAGCTCACACATATGCCCCATGTACCCATTCATAGACATATGATTTAAGCACACCCATGCACAAGTGTTCACGGCGTGAAAGAGAAAATACACATCATTTTCCACAGGCTGTAGGAGGAGCCTGGCAGTACAAGCTTTCTGTTGATCTTGGAACAGGCTGGAGTTAGCAAATTACCCCTCCTTGGAGCAGCCTGGGCATTCCTGGCTTGCGCGTGCAGGGAAGAAAAGGGTGAAGGATTAGTTTTCTGTCCTCTGATGGGCAGTGGGGAGGCAAGTCATGGCAGTGAGTGAGCGTGTGCATGCGTGTATATGTCCCGAAAGCTGGGTGGCTGGGTTTGGCAGGGCCCTGCAATGGCTGCAGCTCATCTTTGGAGGTCTTTGTTGATGGTTTCCACACTGAGGAATTGTGCTTTGGGGTTGATTTTGTAAACTCTAGTCTCCTTTATGTACTGAAGCCATTACTGAGGCAATATGCCAGAGACCGGAACCCTCCATTTAGCCCAGGAGAGAGAACCCAACTCCTCCATCAAAGTCAGGCTAGAATACCCAAACAGGACTGACGTCTGCGTCAGCTGCCACCTTCGAGGTAGCAATGGCACCAGCCACATAGAGCTCGTCTCTCTGGACTTGTAGAGCAGTGGCAAGGGATGGGGTTCCACCAGTAGTTGGCCTGGGTTGGTGCTCCTGACCCTCCACTCACCAGCTGTGAAATCTGGACCAGTTCCTCAGCTCTTTGAGTCTGTTTCCTTCTATGTAAGCAAGGATGGTAATGCTGAAGCTGGTCACAAGTGAAGGCTGACAGAGCCTTGCAGGGTCCAGAATGGGAAGTATGGGGAGGGTCTGCTCTATGTTGAACCTAAATAAGCCTTTGTTTTTTAACACAACACAACACAGCACACTCTGTTCTGTGTTAAACCCTGTCTAGATATCTTTCCTGTAAAATGCTGGGAAGGAATGTCCATATCATTCCTACAGAGGCCACTTGTGCTAAGGGACTTGGTTAAGGCCGTTGGCCAAGTACTGGATGAATGTGAGGAGCCAGAACTTGATGATGTCCATGAGCTCCTTGATAGTCACTCCCTGAGGTCACTCACTACCTTTGCCTTGCTGTTTGGAGCAGGGGAGTGGCCTTTTCAAGATAACTGGACTTCATGTAAACAGGAAGTGCGACAGAGGGCACTCCCCTATGTGGTAATGTGGTAGGGGGCTCCTTGGGGTGGGCAGTAATCAATTAATAGGCTCACATGCATTTGAAACAGATGGTTTTCCGGCAACGCTCGCCCTGTGCAGCATGGTGGCGTGTGCAAGGACGTGGGAGAAAGGGCCTGCTAACTGAATTTGTAAAGCGGTGTGAGAGTAATGTGCTTATGTAAAACCAGTGGACCAAAAATACAGACTAAGAAAACCCAAAGGCCGCACAATTAGTAATAGAGAACAAACATGCTATTTTCCCTCATTTTTTTTCTTGACATTGCCATGGAGGGTTTCCTCTCATTCATCAGAGGCGGGCGAGAGCCTGCTGACAGTCTCCAGGAGCTTGGCTGGCAGTGGTGGTGGGCTGGGGGTGGTGCCAGGGGCCCAGGGACTCCCTAGCTCCACGCCTGGCATTGAGCCTGATTTGTTGGATTTGAACTCTGGCTGTTCTGACTGAATCTAGTCTGTTTAGGAAATTACAGCACTCTATCCCTCTAGCCATGCCCTAGAGGGTTCTAGAAGGAGTCAGGCACTGCAGCCTGCCTGGTGGGTGAAGAGCTCTGGGCAGGGCCAGGGTTTTCTGTGTTGAGCTCCTAGTTTTCTCCTGGCCTACCTTCTGCCTGTCTACCATCTATATGGTGAGTTCTGGGCGGACTCTGCCTGTCCTGTGGAGAGTGCCTGCCTCCCTCTCGGGTTTTCTTGTTTGTTTCCCCCTGGGCCTGGGAGCTCATGGCTTGCACACCTGCCAGAAGTTCCTACAAAGGAATCTTGGGGACATTGGCTCATAGAGTAAGAGAGCCCAGCTCAGAAGGCAGTCATCTTACCTTAGAGCTGCTAGGGCACAGCCCTGCGGTGTGGCTCTGCCACCTTCTCCAGGTGACAGCCATCTGGGTCCCATGGAACAGCAGGGTGGAATGTCCAGGAGAACACTATATTAGTTATAGGGGCCTAGGGGATGCCTGGTCCCTTCCTGAATGTGGCACTAGGAATGAGTAGCGGCCTTCTCTGAACCAAGGTGTCTTATTCTCAGCCCAGGGCACTGAAGTATTGGAAAAGCAAGGAGAGTAGTGATAAGAGAGTGACCCGGGAATGTTTGTTGTACAGCTGCTATGTGTGTGACACTGTGCTGAATCTCGGTGATTTGAAGTATGACAATTAGTCACCCAGCAAACTAACCAACTAACTGATTAACCAACATAATAATCAACCGACCAGTTAACCAATAGAATGACCAACCCATCAACCAAACAACCAGTCTATTGGATAGGTTACTATTCATCCTGTCAGTGAATAAACTAACCAGTCAACAAACCAACCATTCAAACAACCAATTAATCAACACAATAACCAGCCATCAACAAACAAAACCACCTAATTAACCAACCAGTTTATTATCTAATCAACCTACCAACCTACTCCCTGCTCTGTCAACTGTCAAACTGACAAAATAACTGATTTACCAACAACCAATCAACCAGCTAACTAGTCTACCCATCCATTAACTAGTCGAGAGGCTGGTTGACTGACTTGTCAGCCAGCAGAATAAGAGGCTTTGCTTTGCTGAGGAGAAAGATGGAGGAGTCCCAGGGCACAAGTGAGACACCCTCTAGGCGGGCGCAGAGGAGAGACTGAGGAATCCACAGACACCCGTGAGATGGCCCTCTGGAGAGGGATAGAGGGAGGGAGTCATGAAGTGTAGGGTGAGTTGAGATAGCTTGAGCTAGCCCATACTAGTTCTTCTTGGCAAGTGCACTTTTAAAAGGACGGAGACAGGGTGAAGAGTCTGCCTGTAATTTACTCGTGAATCCAAACTCTGTGTATCAGGTGACATACCATGAACCGAGTGCAGCTCAGGAGATAGGTTCATGTTTGACGTGAGTGACCATGGCAGGTCTGACCCTTTCTGAGCCAGGCTTTCCCATCAGTAGTGAGGTGGCTCCCACCTTGGTGGCGGGGTGGCTGCTTCCTCTCCCCTCTGAAAACTCGGGTCTTCGGAGAAACTCATGTCACTCAGACCTGGCCTTGTGATATTCCCACAGAAGAGGAGGAAAGAAGGCACAAGAACAAGAGTCGCCTCTGTGCTGTCTTTAGACATTTCCTTTTAGCAAGGGCACTCACTCAGTGTTTATTGAGAAAACGCTAATGCTGTCTGCTGTGGCATGCACGTGGTTTGTCTCCATCAAAACTCCCGTTGAAATCTGGCCACCAGGTGTGGGAACTAACGACTATAACCCCAGCGTTTGGGAAGCCGAGGCAGGAGGATTATGAATCCCAGGCTATCCAGGGCTACACAGAACCATCTTAACAAGAGGAGAAATTTAGTTGTCAATGTTATCATGTTGGGAGATGGGAGGATTGAAGAGGATCAATGTGTTTCTCTTGGGACTAGATTACTTGAACTTGGGCATGATAATCAATATTGATTGTTAACGTGGTAAGATCCAGTATCACCATGGAGACAAACCTCTGGCTAAGTCTGTGAGGGAGCGAAGACCCACCTTACCAGCCCATGGCAACAGTCCCTGGGCTGGGGGCCTCACCGTATAGGAGGGAGGAGGCACAGGGACTCATCTCTCTCTGCTTCCCGAGTGCAGATACCAGTGAGACGGACCAACTTGCTCACCTCCCCAACGCCATGCCTTCCCTATCACAACGGACAGTGTCTCCTCACACTGTGAGCCAAAATAAACACTTCCATCCTGAAGCTGCTTTTTGTCGGGTACGTCTTTGCCACAGCATGGAGCAGAGCAGCGGGGATTGCTACTCATCCCGTGGGTGCATCCTACTGTCTGTACACTCTTCTGCAGGCAGCAGCCCTTGCTTCTACCTCCTGCAGGGCGGGAGGAGCTTTGCGGGTCTCGCACCTGACAGGGGTCTCGCACCTGACAGGGGCCTCGCACCTGAAGCCGAGCAGGTGATGAGCCACGCCCTCCGCCCACCACAGCTGCACCAAACCTGGTTTTCCTTCTGCATTGCCGTCTCTCACGAGTTTCTTTCTAGCTTCGGGACACAGACCGGGGTCCGGCTTTTGGCACCTATGCTGGCCTCAGCATCCTAGGTATCCTAGGTGGGTTCTGTTCATGTGCAGAGTACACGGTGGGCACCAGACCCTGTCCAAGGCTGTGGCTGAGCTGTATTTACAGCCAAGGACCAGAGTTACATATGTGAAGTCTGTGTTTCCAGCCCATTTTAATAGCACACGTCCTTCTGCAGGGACTAGTTCATTAATATTGGCTGGGCGCCCAAGTGCTATATGGGACTCCTCTAGACTCTGGCTCTGGCAAATTTGATTTTTTTTTTTTTTACTGAAAATTACCCACTTTTTAACATTTAAAATGTTATCGAACCATGTGGCCATTGCTGTCTTGGGCAGAAAACATCTTGGATGAATTTGCATTTTTAATTCTTGGCATTTTTATTTTGCTTTGGTTCCCAAAGAGCATTTTTTTTTTTTAAAAAAAAAAAAAAAAAACTTCTTGAGGGGAAAAAAAAAAGGAGGCCTGTAGCAGGGCAGGAGTGCCAAGCACACACAATCGTAATCGTAGTAGTAATGTGTGTTCCCTCACTGCTAATTACACTACATTTTACCACGTACTTCCAAAACGGAGCCCGCCCGCCACTCTGCAGACCCCGTCTCCAGCAGTCACTTAAGGCAGTGGCACTCGGCTCCTTGATGGTGGGTGGCTTCTCCCCAGGGTGGCTGCCAGGAGACTGATTCTGGCTAGTGCATGGGTCAGCACTTTGGGCCTGGTTCTATATGACAGATCACTGTCTTAAGCTCTCTGGTCACCTGTCCTACTGCTGAGCACTAGGGCTCTTGACATGACTGGAAGAATTAGGCCAAATGGTGTTGGAGCTACACAGGGCTTTCCAGAACCCTGGGCCGTGTCCTAGATGGGGAAACTGAGGCTGACAGGAGGAAATGAGAACGGGGTTCCCTTTAGTGTCAAATGATAAAAGTACCTATGAGAACCAAGCCTCAGAGAGGTTGGACATGGGTCTGTCCCAATCGTGAGGTTGAGCTAAACAAGAACCGAAAATTTTCCCACAGGGTATTTGCTCCACGAGGGCCACCTGGGTGTTTGGAGACAGCGTTTTGGTGAGGGAAGCACAAAGAACAAACAAACCAATAAGGATGGTGTTTTCATACTCAATGCATGCAGAATAAACAGATAGAGAAGGATGGGTGAAAGGGAGGTGCTAAAGGATGTCACCAGAGGTCGAGACAGGTGGCGATGGACCATCAGCAGCTCTATTGGCATCTGCTACCACTTGCTGTGTGGACACAAGCAAGTTTCTCAGTCTCTCTGTGTTCCCATGACCACATCTATATAATGGAGTAGCAACGGTATACGCTACATAAGGTGGTTGTGCAAACGACAGAAAGCACACATATGATACATGTGGTGTGTGCTCCTCTCAGCCAAGAGCCTGACAGAATACCCCTTGGTGTGTGTCGGGTGCTAGTCTGCACCTAGTGCCAGCCTACAGATCACACATTGCTTCTTCAGCTCCCCTCTCCCTTCAGCGACTCCCTGGGCCCAGTCAGCCTGCTTTGCTAACCGAGGAAGTCACATTTGAATTTGTTAAAAAAACAAAAAACAAAACAAAACAAAAAAACTCAACAAAAGCCCCAAACCAAACAAACACTGCGCGACCGGGGACGTTGTTTCCTTCAGCCGGCGCCTTCCACAATATGGTGTGACGGGCCGGGAAAGCTTGGCCACAGATGGCATGCTTGGTACCAGCTCTGTTTTCCAAATAGCGGGCTCCTGGGCGTCAATGGTGCTGTTCAGACACATGCTGCTGCCTGGCTCTCCGGAGGCTCCGGCAAGAGTGTGCTTCTTGGCCCACAGCCTCAGGTCCGGCTCACTTCCGCCAGATGGTGGCCATCAGAACTTTCCAGAAGGTAGAAAGTGGGTGCTCATATTCAGGGTAAGCCCTCCTGCTGCCTGTGCCCCCTTTAAGACTTGCTTCTCAATCCATGGTCTGTTAGCATAACTCCTTGGGCATGAGTACCTTATGGGAAACCTTGAAATGACATCATATGTCTTGTCATCGGTGAGGCTGGGATGACATCATATGTCTTGTTATTGGTGAGGCTGGGACTTGAACCTGGGCCTTCTGGGAGTGGTCCTGAGACTGCCGTTCCTTTCAGGAACAGTGTGCCTTCCCAGGAGGAGTCTGAGTGCCCCTTCAGAGGCAGAAAGGGGCCTTGGAAGGCAAGATGACCATCTCCCCCTGGAGAAAACCTCAGTTCTGACACTTCCAGGCTGAGGCATCCGGCTTAGCAGCTTACTCCTGGGCCCTAAGTTCCAGGTCTTCCCCTGACTCCCCGATTTCCTCTCCCCTCAGGAGTACATGAGACTATATAGGCACACACACACACACACACACACACACACACACACACACACACGCACACACACACATGCACACACACACATATACACACACATGCACACACACACACATATATACACATGTGCACACACACATATACACACACATGCACACACACTTTTTTTTTTTTTTTTTTTTGGAGACAGGGTCTTTCAGTGAACCTTGAGGTCACTGTAACGAGTATGTTTTCCCACCAGCCGCCTGGTCCCACCGCCGTGCCAGCCCCAAATCATACACTGAGACTCTATATTTGATATTAGACTGTTGGCCAGTTGTTAGTTTTTTTATTGGCTAGCTGTGTCTTAATTATTAACCCATTGCTATTAATCTAAGTATTTCCACGTGGTCTCATCTTACTGGCCAGAGGGGCTGGCGTTTTGTTCTCTCCAGACTCTCCATGCTGACTCCTCCTTACTCTTTCCTCTTTGCTCCTAGTTTCCTAGCCCCGCCTATCTTGCTTTCCTATTGGCCAGCGGTGCTTTATTCATTAACCAGCATGAGGAACATATTTACAGAATAGCATCTCCCTTCAGGTCACCCCTTTGATTAGACTGTTAGCCGCTAGCCTCGCGGAAGCACTTGAGTCCTCCTGCCCCTAGTGCTGGCTGACAGATACGGGCTGCCCTGCCTGGCTATGGCTGCCCTGCCTGGCTATGGCTGCCCTGCCTGGCTATGGCTGCCCTGCCTGGCTATGGCTGCCCTGCCTGGCTATGGCTGCCCTGCCTGGCTATGGCTGCCCTGCCTGGCTATGGGTTTCTCTGTACTTACTTTCAACACAGGTGTTAGGGATAGTACCCAGGTCTGCGTGTTTGTACGACAGGCACTTTATCGACTGAGCCAACGCCCCAAAGCCCAGTCCTTAGTGATAAGTCAGAGGCCATGTACACAGAGCGGGACCCGAGGAACAGCCTGTTTATGGGGTGCAGTGCCTGCAAGGAGTTTACAAGATGAGCCCGGACTCACAGTAAGCTGAATTTTATTGCCTGTGCCCGCACCTTTGAACAATGCCAGGGGATGGATTTTTCCTTCTGAAATAGTCCTTTGTGGTCCTAACATTTTAGATCATTGATGTACTTATTAATAGTCTAATAAGCTAATCTTTAGCTGTAAACCCTTCAGTCTATGCTGTATCAATACAAAACTTGAACTATTTGGTTCCACCATTCAGCTGAGGTATCCATCAGGAGAATAAAATTCCTAACAGCCTGGCCCACTCCAGACCCTTGCTGCCCTGGGACATCCTGCTGACTCTTCACATTACCTGGGCCTGTGACTTAGGACAGAGGACACAGGAGCCCAAGGGCAGTGTGGCTAAAACTTAATGTGTGGACTACTTTCCACTTGGAAATATGGGCCCTTCAGGTGTTGGTTTTAGGCTCAGCTTCCTCACCCACTGGGCCCACTGGGCGTGTGAGCAGTTCTGTGAGGTCCTGCCTTCGTTTCTGAGAACTAAAGGTTGCAAAATCTCACCCGGTTTGGGATACCTCTGCTGGGGCTGACCCTGTCCCACTCAGCCATTGACTCTGGGCTTTCTTCCTCATTCCTGGCTTCTACTCTTTCGGAAGCTTCATTTGGTTTTGGCTCCTAAAGAAAGACCCGCTCTTCTGGAAGGCACCGTCTTTCTTCCCGTAGTAACCCAAGGCATGGCTTACTCAACACGAGCTAATGACATTCACGTATGTGCAGCAGCTGTGGTAGAAAGACATTGTAGTGTGTCTGTGTTGACAAGTGGGGGGCTCCTGACATGGGGGAACCCTTGAGGTCATACCAGGGAGTGGGGAAAACCCCAGAAAGGATGTGGTTCAAGAAGCTGGAAGCAAAAATCCATCCTGGAACATTTCAGTGTGTTGACCCAAGAGCCAAATCCTGCAAGAAGGCACTGATCATCAGCTGGGGACAGGCCTTGGTACCCTCAGACGGACCGTGTGCCTTTTGGCTTCTGAAGCAGGAGACGCTCTATGGAGTCACCTCAGGAGCCACACTGAGGGGCAGCTGACCCCCTCTTCTAGCCCCTCTGCTCCCAGGTGGAGGTGCACTTCAGGCTCAGCAGACACACCTGGGGCTCTCTCTCCTGCTCGGCGATGGAGGTCACAGCCATGTCTCTGTACTGTGTGCAGAGAAAACCTATATTGCTTATCGTGTTCTCAGGGCTTGGGTGGTGCCCTCCACACCTTTCTCTTTTAAATGCTGAGTTTTTGGAAGCATGCATCAGTACCCCTGGTTTTCAGAGGGCATGGAGATCCTGTAGTTGGGACAACTCACGGATTCTTTTAGGTGCAAAAAGCCAAAGGCATCAGAGGCGGGAAGAGATGCAGGGCCCTTGTGACGTGCTTTTCTGTTTCTATGATAGGACACTCTGACCGAAAGTGACTTGAGAAGGAAAGGGTTCATCTCACCATACAGCTCACGCCCCATCACTAAGGGAGCCAGGGCAGAAACTTGAGGCAGGGACCTGGAGGCAGGAACTGCAGCAGAGGCCATGGAGATGTGTGTCCAGGCACACAGGCTGGCTGGATCACTCTGGCTCATGCTCAGCTGCTTTTCTTACCTAGCCCAAGGCCAACAGTGGGCTGCCCCCTCCCACACTGATCATCAATCAAGACGACATACTGAGAGAAATCCCTCAACTGAGGTTCCCTCTTCCCAAGTGAGGCTAAGTTGCTTCCTATTGATAACGGAACTAAGCAGAGCAAGGGCTGATGGAGCTGAAGGAGGGATCTGTGTATCAGACACCTGTGGGGCCTTCTAGGAAAAAGAAGTTCCCACAATCTTATGTTACTGAGGTCAGGTCTTATATTTTTGGAGGGAGTGTGAATTCCTGGGTGCCCGACCTGGGTGGTATTGTAAAGTTGTGTTGGCTTTTCTTGTTTGTCAATTTGACACCTGCAGTGAACTAAACCCCAATGGCTGGGCACACCTGTGAAGGATATTTCTTAATAAAATTATTTGAAACAGGCAGACCTGCTTCTAATAGGGCTCTTTTGAGGTGGGAAGATCCACCTTTAATGTGGGCCACACCTTCTGCTGGCAGACTATAGAAAGGACCTGGAAGCAGGAAGCTTTTCTCTCTTTGCCTGCTTGCTTTCACTGTCACTGGTGTTAGAGCCTACTTCTTTGGGATTCTGGCATATACCAAACACCAGTTTTAGCATCTAACCTTGTGGACAGATAACTATGGATCCTTGGATCTTCTGTTGGTTGACATCCATTATTAGACTAGATGAACCACAGCCTGTGAACATTCAAATAAATCACATCTATGTCTATACCATTTCATTCTATAAATTATCTTACTCTAGAGAACCCTGATTATTATACAAGCCAACCCATAGAAGGCACCCAGAACGTCTTCTAGTGCTGGGAATTGAACTCAGGTCTTACAGATAGCAAGTGCTTTACCACTGAGCTTCATCCCTAGGCTTGGCCTAAGTTCAATGCTCTGCTCATGCAGTATTGAAATTCTTAACCATTTGGAGCAAGGGGCCCCATGGTTTCATTTTGCTCTGGGCTCCAAAGTTGACAGGCCAGTCTTGCTTTAGAATGGGGGGGGGTTGGTTAAAGATGCTTTGGCTGACAGTCCTCTCATAGTCACACAACAAATGCTCTCTGCAGCCTTGATCATGTGGGCCCAGCACCCCCACATCTTTTCCCCTTGAATTCCTTCCCCTGGGTGTCAACAGTGAACCTCTACCTGTAGAGGAGGCCAGAAAAGGAAGCACTCACCATGCAAAGGCTAAATAAAAAGTGCTCCAGTAACTTTTACTGTGGTCACCTTATCATGCACACCACCAAAGCACCAGAGGAAAGTAGCAATTGAGATTTTTAAAAAAATAAGGAGAAATAGCTAGGTGTCATGGTGCCTGTAATTCCATCTTCCAAGAGGCAAAGGCAGGTGAATCCCTGAAAGTTTGAGACCAGCCTGGTCTCTGTATTAAGTTACAGGCTAGCCAGAGTAACAGGATAAGACCATGTGTCAAAACAAACAAACAGTGAACTGTATAAATATGTAATAGAAAAATGCTTTAAAATAGTATTATAATTAGAAGTACCTGCATTTGATGTAAGAAAAAAAAATAGGCATTGAAATGCGTGCTGGTTAGTTTTTTGTGGGGAACTGGACGCCCATATTGGGTCATCTTGGAAGAAGGAACTTGATTGAGAAAATACTTCTATCTTATTGGCTGTTAGGCAAGTCTGTGGGGCACTTCCTCCATTAATGACTGATGTGACGCCAGCCCTGGGAAGGTGGTGCTGAGCTGTATGAGGAAGCAGCTTGAGCGAACCGTGGTGTAAGAGAGTAAGAAGCTCTCCTCCATGGCCTCTGCATCAGTTCCTGTCTCCAGGCTCCTGCTTGAGTTCCCTTCCTGTAAGATGAAATAAGCACTTTCCTCCCCAAGTTGCCTTTGGTCACCGTGTTTATCACAGCAACAGAAAAAGTAGGGCAACAAAAAGGAAAGTGTAACTGTTGTTCAGCCAGACAGTGGGGAGAACACATGAATTAAAATCCCGAGCTTCCCAACTCTAGGACGATCTCAAAGGCATAAACTGTTGAAGACCTGACTTCTGAGGTTGGGGCATGAGGGTCACAAGTTCAAGGGCAGCCTGCACCACACAATGAGACCTTGTCTTAAAAATAAAAAGTAAATAAATTTCTCAAAATTTCTCAGATGTAGTGTTGTTATGAGTAGTTTTTTCCCCGCCGGTCTGGTCCTGCAGCCACACCAGCCTCAAATAACACACTGAGATGCTGTATTAGATATAATTCTGTTGGCCTGTTACTAGCATTTCTTATCAGCTAGCGCTGTCTTAATTATTAACCCATTTCTATTAATCTAAGTGTTTCCACATGGTCTCCATCTTACCCGAGAGAGGGGCTGGTGTTCTTCTCTCTGTCCTTCGTCTTGGAACTCCTCCCTACTCCTTCCTCTTTCCTCCTAGTCTCCTAGTCCCACCTACCTTGCTTTCCTATCGGCCAACAGTGCTTTATTCATTAACCAACAAGAGAAACATATTTACAGAATGACATCTCCCATCATAGTGTAGCAGTGGAGCTGTTGACTGATATACAGGAGGCTCGAGTTCAATCCCTAGTATTAAAAAAAGTGATTAGAGACACAGAAAGCAGAACTTAAGTCAAAACGACATATTTCAAATGTGGAATAGTCAGTTAAGAGAACAGAAATAGCAACTTTGAATGAAATACAGCGATGTCAAATATGGAATGAGAATCTCCAATATGAACTTAACAAGATGAAAATTGGAGGAGAAAAGAAAAGACAAAAGGGGTCTGGGTGTTGGTGGCATAAGCCTTTAACCCCAGCACTTGGGAGGCAGAGGCAGGCAGATCTCTGTGAGTTCGAAGCCAGCCTGGTCTACAGAGCTAGTTTCGGGACAGGCTCCAAAGCCACAGAGAAACCCTTTCTCCAAAAACCAAAACCCAAAAACCAAACAAAACAAAGAGAAAAGGAAATTCAAATAGCATAGGTTGACATATATAAAGAAAGATGGATGGCAGGCAGTGAGATAGTATGTGAAGTTGCAGTATCTGAGAACTTTCAAAGGCCATAAACATCCACATTTATTCACCCCCTGTGAAACTGTAGAGTATCAATAGTAGAGAGAAAGTCATGAGGGCACAGGAGAATGAAATACACACACACTGTTTCCCACAGAACAGCTGTCAGACTGCCAACCAGTTTCTCAAGAACAGCAACATGTGCCAGAAGAAACAGAAGTATGACTTTGAGGTTGATGGAAAAATAACTATGGATATACAATTCCATTCTAGTCAAACTATGATTTAAGGGGCAACATGCCATATAGATATTTTTAGATAATCAGATCATGGGATAGAAACTACACAATATGTTTCCTAATGTAATTCTTACATAAACACTGAAGCAAGCAAAGGATTCCAGAAGGAAGGAATGAGATATAAAAACACTGAGATGTAAAGATATGAAGTGGAATCAATATTTTTAAATCATTAGCAGAAAACAAATTAATATAGAAAACTTGATTTATTAACAAAAGAAATGTGAAGGGGAAACATAGAAAAAAAGATAAAAAGAAAGCCTGAAGGGTTACAGCTACACATGTTACTAAGTACAATAAATGTAAACAGGTTAAACTCACAACTAAAAGACAGAGACTTGGATTACAATAAAGTCTTGCAAGTATATGATGACATTTGAAAACTGAAGTGTAGAGAGGATATACAAGGTGTTTATCAACCAAAAGGAAGGTAGTAGTGTCCTTATTCATGGATATGTAGAATTTAATATGAAAGCATTCCAAGTCATATTTAAATTAGAAAGATCTATTTTACATCAATAAAAAGAATAACTCCCAGCTGGGTGTGATGATCCCAGATACCTCAGGTAGAAATAAATGGTCAAAAATGATCAACAAATGGACTGATTACATCATGGAGGCCAAGGGCAAGGTAGTGAGTGCAGTGGCTATGTTCTTACCAGAAGATGACACTGGTGACAGCTAAGACTACAAGGTGAAATGATGGATTTGTCATGATGATAGTAGTTCTGTGAAGCTAATCACACCTTCCAACTACATGAAGAAAAAGTGGCCACAATAATGAGAAATGAAGAAAAGAATGATGAAGTGTGTGTGTGTGTGTGTGTGTGTGTGTGTGTGTGTGTGTGTGTGTGTTGGTGTGGGATTTGCTACTATTTGGAGGCTAAACAAAACACTTCAAATAATCTACAGGTCAAAGAAGAGTCATAAAGAAAGGAAACAGTATTTTAAATGGAGAGAGAGAGAGAGAGAGAGAGAGAGAGAGAGAGAGAGAGAGAGAGAGAGAGAGAGAGAGAGAGAGAACATGAAAAGGCTAGGGCTAAGGGTTTTGGAGGGAATTTTTTTTAAGCATTTCTATTAGAGAAAGGACAACAAGCTTAAAATAAAAGTTCCAAGACTCCAGTTTAAGAAAGTAGAGCCTGGGCAGGGGCTGAACTCCTCAAATCCCAGCATTTAGGGGGCTGAGCCAGGAGCACTAGGCTAACCCTGGGCACAGAGCTAGATGTCCCCTCCCACCACAAACCAAACAGAACAAGAGCAAAAAACAAGCAGAAAAGCAACTGAATGAAAACCTAAAATCAGCAAACAAAATGAAGGACACCACGAGAGCAGCTGGCAACAGGACAGAAAATATAAACACTGGAGAAAAAAATGAAAGAAAACCTAAGTTTGTTCTCTAAAAGCATGGGTTGTATTGATTGGTCAAAGAAGTATCTGGGGTTGTCTACTAAGTGGGAGTCAAAGAGGCTCCTACCACGGAGCCTGCAGATAATCAAAAGACATAAGCCACCACAACAAGGTCTGCAGATGTGCAAGAGTGGTCCTGGTCTGTAATTCCTCAGGAGGCTGAGGCAGGAAGATCCCAAGTTCAAGGCCTTCCTGGCTACAGGGAACATTCAATTACTGTTTTGACCACCTAATTGAGGCCCTGCCTCAAAATACAACTGTATTGGTACCATTAAGAAGATATGCTAAGGTAGTGTGCTTGCCTAGGGCACTCCAGGACCTGGGTTCGAATACCACAGGGGTGGGGGAGGCTATTAACAAACTATCTTGACAATCTTAGTTTTAATAACTAAAAGTATATTTCTATGTGTATGTTTTGCTTGCATGTATGTGTGTATAATGTGTGTGTGCCCAGTGCCTTTGGAGGCCAGAGAAGGTATCAGATTCCTTGGAACTGGAGTTACAGATGGCTGTGAGCCACCATGTGGGTGCTGAGACCCAAACCAGGGTCCTCTGCAAGATCAGCAAGTGATCCTAAACGCTGAGCCATCTCTCCAGACCATTAATGCCAATAATTTAAATAACTTATATGAAATGGGAAAAAAATGTTTGAAATGTGTAACTTGCTAGAATAGCTGTAAAGAAATCAAAGGTTTTAATAGTCATAATTTTATGCCTATTAAATTAAATATCTAAGTAAGAAACACAGATACTAGCATGCAAACATTTCCACGAAACAGAAGAAAAGCAACCAGTTGCTGAGATGGTGGGATGTGAACCGCCGTAAAGAAAGCATAAGGAAAGTACAAACCAGTTTATGTCATGAATACTGAATGAAAATAGTTACAGTGTACTGTCAAGTTGGGAACATTCCTGAGATACTGCCAGTATGCAGGGTTGTTTTGACCTCAAAACACCGTCAACATACTTCACAATATTTCCAGCGAAGCCAAGGAACATTGTATGATTATTTTAATAGTTGCATATAACCATTTGGCAATATTTGACAACATAGAATATCAAAAGTAGTGGAAAACTGGGAAGAAAAGGGAAAAATTAACACAGAGTTTCCTGAGGAAAACATGTATCAATACCATGTGTAATAATGGAAATGTAACATTTTCTCTTGAGATCAGTAACAAGTCAGGATGGCTGCACTGCGTAGAGGTGGTACAATGTGTGATAAAGCAAGAAAAAAGAAGCAGAAAGCACAAGACTGGAAAAGAAGTAACCATTACATGGAGATAACACGAATATGGGTTTTTAAATGAGTCTGTCAGAATGGAAAAGGTGAGTAAATCTGTTCCTTGTAGGAAACTAACACAGAGAATCTGTTACAGTTGTCTCTCAGTATCCATCAGGCATTGGTTCCTGGATCTCTCACAGATGCTAAAATCTATGTAGTTCAAGTCCCTTAGTGCATGGCTTAGTATTTGTGTATGATGTGTACACATCCTTTCACTTACTTGTCAACTTTAAGTTACTAATGATACTAATAAAATATAAATACTTTGTAAGTAGTTGCTAGCTAACACAATTCTAAGGAGCCAAGTTAAGGGGAAAAAATGTCTATTCAGCATGGGTCTTTCCCCTATGCTTTTAATGGAATTTGCAAATGAAAAGGGCAACTGTATCAGCAAGAATGATTAGAAATGCACGATGCTTAGGATGAAAATGAATGAGGTATCAAAACACATGATACTGCTGAAGGAAATTAATTCCTAAAAGCATGGAATGATGCTACAGAGTTGGAGGTGGGTGTGGCGCAAGGCAGACAGTTGTTGAGATGGGGCAGGGGTGTCTTTCTCTGACAGCACCCTAAGACATCTGTGAGATACTCAGCCTCGTTGCTGATCCTCCTGTAGGCATGTCTGGCTGCGGGACTCTCCCTGAAAACAGACGAGACCCTCATTTTGTTTTTCTCCTTTTGGCTAGAAACCACTTCAGTACAGCCTACATCTCCTTAATCTAAAAGTCATGCTGCATCAATTCCAACATCATTGATGGTTCTCTGCTTTCAAATCAACAGCCACATTTGGACCAAACAGCAAAAAAACGTGAGTATCTGGAAGTCGCAGTCATGGCTCAGGGACAAGACTAAAACGGGGACAATGAGGACTTGGGGACATTTTGGGGATCCAGCAGGCAAAACTAAGGCGCCTTCTTTGAATCAGCATGCCACCAGCGGGTTAAGCCATCTCCCTCTATTACCTTGTGACATTCATGTCTCTGTGAGGGTGTCACAGGTGGGTGTCACTGGATCAGGTGACAAATACCGCATGGGGGAAAGTAGCTGCTGACACTCTGAGCAGGGACTCACGTTCCCCTGAGCCCTGAAGCGCTGGCTGGCTTAGACTCAACGTTCAGTGCTCAGTCCAAATGCTCTTTTCTCAGAGTGTCCTTTCTAGATGACTCTACCTGAAGACGCTGTGTTTCTTTAAGCTACTTTTTTTCCTCCTCCTTCCTCTTCCTCTTCTAATCAGCAGTCTGTTGATTTATTCAGGTGTATTTATTGTCTCTGACTCTGTTCTTGGTCCCTCTATGAAGAGGAGCAAACTGCAGCCCCTCACCAACGCTGCCTTGCCCATCTCTGCACTCCCGCCTCCCCTCCCCCGAACCTGGCTAGCATCTACAGACATTTGTGGACCAGGCAAACACGTGTGCTCATGGGCACGTCCCACTGAGGTGGCAAAACCAGCCTTGCTTCCTTCTCAAGTCCCCGGTACACACAGAGTCTACTGAAAGGACAGACACACGACACAGTTTCAGCCAGTCAAGGCGATTACCACTTCTATGTAACATGAGAGCAAGTGACAGACATATAGGTGACTGCAGATGAGTGAATGAAAGCAAAATAATAATAATAATAATAATAATAATAATAATAATAATAATAAACAAGACTTCAAACACACAAACAAATGCCCTCCCCCACAACTGCTTTCCCTTTCTCCTCCTCCTCCTCCTCCTTCTTCTGAGTCTTGATTGAGCTTTGCCATCTGCAGAACTGTTGCTGAGGCTTCTGGGAGAGTCCTAAAAAGAAATCAGAGAAGCTTGCCTACAAAAGCCTGGAATCCTGGTATCTCTTTTGTTTTCACCCAAGTCTGTGGCCACTGACACTCCTCTTTCACACTGCGGGTGGATAATAAGCCCCCTTCTCAGGCATCAAACTGCTCTTATACATTTTAATGTGACCTTAGACGGCGCTTTTCAGAAATCAGAGGCCCATCTGACTGCACTTGAGTTTGAATTGAGCTAATGGTGTTCACCTCATCTTTAGATGCAAAATTGGAAGATAAAAGACCTTGATGTGAAAAGAAGGGGCGGGGGGAGGAGTGGGAGCAGTGGGGGCTGGATGGGTGGCAGGGGGCAGGAGGGGGAGGCAGATTAGAGATAGTGCTAAAAAAATCGTGTGATTGCACGGTGATAACAGAATGTCTCCTCTCTCCGATTCCCCATGGGCTCTGGGATGTCCTTAATGCTTTCTAGTTTTAATGATAGAATCTCTTTATTCCTGGACCAAGAAAAAAAAGTGTTTCTGCATATGTGGCTAGGAGATATGCTGACCTTTATCAAATCTCACTTTTTAAGAAATCAGATGCAGCACTTATTGTAATATTCCAAGTTCCCAAGATTGAAAAAAAAAAAAAAAAAAAACCAAGATGGGGAGGGGGAGGAGGAATGGAGGTGGTTTAAATTTGATAACGATGCTGTGCTCGCTTTTAAACGACTGGTGATCGTCTTTCGGGTTTATAAGGGGCACCTTGGTGTCCTTGGGTGTCATCTCAGGAACAGAGAGAAAAGCGTTGTAAAATGAGGGCACACTGGTTCCTGTCTGTGTGTCATGGGCTTGGCCCTCACAGGGAGTCAAGTACACCCAGAAGGAGCCAGCAGGTATGGCAGCACCAGGGAGCCCAGGGAGCCCCTGGGACTCAAAGACAAACAACTGTGCGTCCTCTGGAGACAGGCTGCCTGCTTCCAGTTTTGACGTGCCCGCTGTCTGTCAAAGGCCACAAGAAGGCTTCCTGCCACTAGGACTCAGCCTCCCCAGGATGGAGGAGGCCAGGTGGGCCATCCATCAGTCGCACACCTGGGCTGCCTAAAGCAGACAGCGGCAGGGAGGGGCCCCAGGGCACGGGGAGAGGGAATCCGAAGTTTGAATTGCTGAGACAGGACCCAGGCCTCCGGGCACATCCATGCAGGGCGTGTTTGTACGGATTCATCAGAGCAGAAGGGGTGATGGGCTGGGCTGGGTTCCCGGCTGGACTTCCCAGCAGTGCCTGCATCCAGGGGTTGAGTGCTCAGGGGTTGCAAGTCCTGTGTGTTTGTGTATCTGACTTCTACGGTGGCCATGCTGGCTCAGATTCAACAGTGAAGGCACAACAAATGGGCTTTGACTTTGTGTGTGTGTGTGTGTGTGTGTGTGTGTGTGTGTTTGTGTGTAGTGGTGTGCATGTTTGAGAGCACCTGTATGCATGCATGCATTGCTCTGTCTGGGCCTGGGGCATGCATGCGTATGTGTGTATATGTGTGTAGAGGTCAAACACAATGCTGGCTGTTGTTCCTCGGGCACTGTCCACCTTATTTATTCAAGGCAAGCATCTCCCACTGGCCTGGGACTCTCCAGATAGGCTAGGCTGATTGGCTAGCGAGCATCAGGGACCTGTCTGTCTCAGCCTTTTCAATAGCACTGGTATTGCAATTGCTTTTTAAAAATGGACTCAGGCAACGAGACGATGGGACAGACTTAATAGATTTCTTAGGGAAGGGCTTACCCTCTCTGTGGAGCAGATGGGAGGGGGCTGGGGGAGTGAGGGGAGTGAGAGGAGGGGGGGACTGGGATTGGAATGTAAAAGATAAATTTATTAGAAAAGAAAGAACGGTAAAGAAAAATGGACTCAGGACGTTGAGCTCGTGTCTTCATGCTTGCAGGGCAAACACTGAACTTACTGATCTATCTCCTTGGATGGCCAATAATCTTATTTTATTGTATAAAGATGTGAAGTTATTCTTTGCTCCCACCCACCACGACCACTCTGCTACAGGGGCCTTCCTGAGAAGGACTGTGTTCTGAACAGCTTTAAACAGGGCTAACCTAAGCAGGATGACTTTTGATGTCTACTTCTAGCAGAATTTCCTGAGGTGTCCAAAATTTCACCCAAAACTGGATCCTTGGGACTAATACACGCACGCACGCACGCGCAACCCCGCATGCAACCCTGTGTACACACACACATACACACACACACACACACTCACACACACAGCAAAATAAACCAACTACCGCTAATGTGCCTTTAGCCTGATTTACTTACGCTTCAGGAAACCCGCCAGAAGATGTGTGAATGTTTAATATATTTGCCAGTGGGTGAATGAGTACCTCGAGCAGGCCAGGGTAAGTTGAACGGGACCTCGACTCAGATAAAGGCCAGACTTGGGGACAGAGGTTCGATCTTGGTGAGCTGGTGTAAGTGCGTGAGACAGAGGGGACCTTAAGTCACAGGCAGAATGCAGGCCCAGCTTTGTGGCACCTGGCATGGAGACTGGAGACGCGGTCTCATTCGCCTGCCTATCAGCTCGGGGACAGGAGGCTGAGTCCCCTTCCTCTTGCAGAGGGATGAAGCTTTGAGACTAACTTGCTGAGGGTCCCTGGGGACACAGCCGAGCTCCAAGTAGACTTTCCTCATCCAGGTTCCTGTGTGCTGGGCCATACACTGTCCCTTTTGGAGGCCTGGTCGCCAGGGTGTGCCCTGTGGAAGGACAGGCTGGCTCCGTTCCTGGAAGGTACACCTCTGGAGTACATGGTCTGGCTTGTGCTGGGAATTCTCTTGGTGCCAGGGCCTGGGAACTTTCTTCCCATTGCTTACCCTGGGCCTGATGGGAACTGGCCCTGCTCCTCCTAACCTTGTCCTGACCAGTCCGCAAAAATGCAGTCTTGGCGGGTGGCGGTTAGGGAGGGCCACCAGGTCCACTCTTTGGATCACAGCCATCTTGTCTGAAAAACTCTTCAGGGTTTCCTGTCCCTGCCGGGGCCTCTGAGATCCTGGCCTGAGTTCCCCTAACCCGGTCTGGCTACCTTACTGAGATGCGGGTGGGGCAGGGGAAGGGTGGGGCTCAGCTGTGTCACCTGCGGGGGCTGGCTTCTCCCACCCCAGGAATGTGCTGACAGTGTTGCTTTCAGCGTGTCCCCCCCACCAAACCTCAAGGGCATGTGCTCTAGAGGACGGAGGATTTGTGTCCCAGAACTGACTCTGATCTGAACGTCTGTGTCCACAGCGTGTGTGCTGGGGACGAACTCTGCTGGGGACACAGGCTACGCGGGCCAGCCTGGTGTCCTCTTGAGCCTCTGTTTCACTCAGGTTGAGTTCAGAGGGCACCCAGGCTGTGGGTCTTCAGAGGAGGGCAACGGCCCGCAGCAGCCAGCTCGGAGCTGGGAGTGGCTACTGCTGCTTCTTCTTTTCCAGTGGAATGAATGGACCACGAGAGGGGGGTTGTCATAGGTCACGTGGGGGTGACCATGCTGCAGCGAAGCTGGGCTTCTCCATTCACCCACCCCCGGTGAGGGTTTCGGGCTCAGTGAATGGCTTAATGCACTGGGCTGCGGACACACAGAGAGAAAACAGCCCATGGTGGGGCCTCCTCCACTTGGCTGTGTAAGGACCTGAGCGAATGGGTGGGCGCCTGGGCAGAGCGCCATATCCAGGGGGATCTGATTCACCCTCAGAGGACTTGACTGGCTAATATTTGTGCACTGGGAGTGCCCCCTCCACAAGTAGGTTCAGGAAAGAAGATGTTTTGTATTTTGCCATAAATATTTGGAGTGGAAATTGTCTTTGAAGATAAATGATTTGGCTAGAAGCAAAGCCTGCCCTGTGGTATTGCTGTGTGGGGACTAAGGATGGGAGGGGTGAAGAGTGAGTGACAGGAGGCTGGTGTCAGGGCTGGAAGGATCTGAGGGATGTGGGGAGACTTGCCCGGTCTGGCCACCAGTGGGGCGGGAAGGAGGATGTTTCTGGTGGCCATAAGAACCTCTTTCTCCTCTCTGCAGAGTGGGAGGCACAACAATCCCCCCCCACACACAGTGTAGGGGACAGGTTTAACTAACTCACATCAGAAAGTAATCGATGCCTCTATGTGATTTTAAAAACAGTTTTATTGGGAAGTAATTCACAGACCACACAATGTCCATTATAGTTTACAATGTAATGGGGTTTAGCATTCAAAGACATGTTCAAGCCTCACCATAGTCAATTCTAGAACAGTGCTCTTCAGAATGCTTTTATGTCAGCTTCCTGTTTCCTCGTCCTTCCATCTCCGGGCAACCACTAATCTACCTGTTATACAGACCGGCTTCCCTATTGTGGAATTCTGAAGTGCATGGGTTGCATCATGAACCTCTTTCTTTGTGGCAGGTTCCTTCAAGTGACAAAATGGTCTCAAGGCTTAGCCATGTTGCTGTGTCCTGTTCTCTGGATGTTGGTTCTTTCATTTGTCTGTTCACTAGTCAGCTGGTATTCCCATTGGTTATGCCTTTTGGGTGACACAGATGCTGAGGCTATGAGCATCCACACTGGGCTTTCTATCTCTGTAAGAGGGGAACTGTTGGCTCTTACGGTCCCTCTGTTGAGTTCTATGGCCACTCCACGTTGAATGAGGGAATGAGAGGGCTGGGCTTTCATTGACCTTCCTGCATGGAGTATATGAGCGTTCTCCCTGCAGACTCCAGGTCAGACCCTCTGGGCCCAGCAACTCCTGACAATCCCACACAGAGGCCAGCAAGTCATTGCTTCTTCACTGTGTAGGTCTGGCTGGATCCGTCCTTGCCGCCCCACCCCTCCTTCAGGGCTCCCTTCTGTGGCCAGCCTTTCTTCCTCTGTCTCTTTCCGACCCCCATTTCCAGACTTGGCACATGTCTCCGTCACCTGGTCTGCCCCTTAAGGCACTCTGGAATTGCCTCAGCCACCCCAAGGTGATTTACCTGTTGGGTCTCATACAGCACCTGTACAGGTTGTCATGGAGAACTGAGTTTCGACGCAGACCCAGCCTCTGAAGCCGTCACTTCCTTGCGCCTTTGATGTCTCAATCAGATACTAGAAATCTGTGGAATCTGGACGTCCAAGAGCAGCATGTCATAGGTAACAAAAGCTGGACTTTCACTATCCCTGGGGAAGCTGTAGGTAACGTGGCCTGATGTGGTCTTGGAAGTATGTCCTTCATTCTGGTGATCAACTGGGTGGGTGCAATTTAATAATAGCCACGTCATAGAGGTCAAGTTGAAGTTTTTTAAGAACTTTAGCTGCCAAGACTTCTCACATCTGTAGGAAGAGCTTGGGACAATTCATGCAGTGCTAGCCATAGTCACGAAGTGTAAAGGTCGTACCACCCGAATGTCCTTGAAGACCGAGACCTTCAAGGCAGCATGTGGGATAAAGACTGGACTTCCCACTTCCTCAGGGCCTCTCACAGACACAGCAGTGCAGAGGAGAAATGAATCGAAGGCTGCTGGGACACTTGTCAGAGCTCTCAGTACTGGAATCAGTCTTGACCAAGCAAGGGCTAGCTTGTTGGGAGGGAAGACACTTGGGAGGTCCCCAGAGAACCTAGACAAGGGAGGCAGCTTACATGTGGCTCCTGGGCCTCTATTCAGGGATGGGACTCTTCAGCCTGCTGGTCGACCTTCCTTACCTGACTGAATGGAGCTCTTGGGTCTCAATGGTTCTCCTTCTCACAAAGGCCATCTCTTACCAGCACTCTGACCTGACCCTCACTGTCATAATTGTAGCATAGGGCAGTTAGGCTTTGCTCAGGTGTCCTGTTTTCTTTTCCTCCTGACTCAATGCTGCCCCTGTAAGGAAGAGATCAAGGCTTTCACTCTGTGTGTGGAGAGAGAGCAAGGGCTCACCCATGACCTTGCCAGTTTCAGCCTCGTCTTGGTTCCTGAGTTAATGTGTACCTCTCTTATGAATTACAGAAGGAACAGACCCTCCACATGTGATCCTCACGGACACCAGCTTTGGTTTACTCAGTTAAAGAGTTCCAATCCTCAGAAGAGATTTAGGGGGGCCTTGCGACCTCTGCAAGGTCATGCTCTGCCGTCATATTATCTGTGCCCTTTCTATCAAGGCAGAGGTGAGGCCAGGCCTTCCTTCTCATCCCTTTCTCTTTGCAGGTGGGACACACTGCTCAGATATGAGGGTTCAGGAGTCAAGGCTGTGTCCGGAGACTATAGGCAGGCATTTATGACTCCATGGAAAAAGCAGTGGGTCACCCATGAGAGTGACAGTGATCTGGGGTCTTGCTCTGCTTTACAGCCACACTAGGTGCGTTTAGAAAACTCTCACTTCTGAACAGCCAGTGCATACCTTTCTTCTAAAAACAACTGTCCCCATTCTGCTGCAACTGAGACATAGTGATCATTGGAGTCACCCACTCACAGGGCAGGGACTGGCTCCTTCATTTGTCACTTTTCTCATTTCTGTGACCAGATTTCTGTCAAGAAGCAACTTAAGGAAGGGAGGAAGGTTTCCTTTGTCTTACAGTTTGAAGGGATACCATGCATCATGGTGGGGAAGGTATTGTGGCTGGGGTTGAGGTAGCAGGTCACATTGCTTCTGAAGTTTGGAAGCAGAATGTGGACAGGAAGTGGGGTTAGGTTATGAAATATTTTGGCCCACTCCCAGTGACTTACTTTCTTTCAGCTCTACCCCCCACAAACTTCCAAAATGCCACCAGTGTCTAAAGATTAAGTATTTAAACATGTGAGATTTTAGAGGACATTTCACATCCACATCATAACACTTTTTGAATCTATCTGTCTGACTGTCTATCTATCATCTATCTATTTATATCATCTATCTATCTATCTGACTATCTATCTATCATCTATCTATATCTATCTATCTATCTATCTATCTATCTATCTATCTATCATCAATCTATCTATCTATCTATCATCTTCTATCTGTCTGTTTATCTATCAATCTATCATCTATCTTCTATGTATTATCTATCTATCTATCCATCTATCTATCATCTATATATTCATATGTGTGTGTGTGTGTGTGTGTGTGTGTGTGTGTGAATCTGCATGTGGGTGTGGATGCATGACATGGAGCACACACTGAGGTCAGAAGACAATTTATTCTGAGCTGGTTTTCTTCTTCTATGATATTGGTCCCAGAGATCAAACTCAGGTTATCAGGTTTGGTAGCAAACACGTTTACCTACTGAGTCATGGCCAGATCCCTATTATGTTCTTATCATAGTACAATTTTGTTGACAAGGTCCTTGCAATTTTAGTCATTTCAAAGTTGTTGCTACCTGCTCCATTCTGAGATTGACCTGATTGCAGAAACACATGCATAGAAAGACTGGGGTTGGGTGGGCTGTGAGCTCTGATGGAGATTGATACAGCAGCCTAGAGCATCACATCAGCACATTTATTATATGGGGCAAAATGACGGGGAGGCAGGCTTGCTGATCTGGGTAGGTGGTCTCTGTAGGCCAAGAGGACGCTTCTGCTGATAGTTTTTCTGCATATGATTGTGTTGGGTTATTTCATCACACTGATCCACTTCCTCAGGATGCCTCTGTTGCAGTTCATATAAAGATCTGTGTCAAGAACGTCAAAGCTGCTAGCTAAGATGGTCCAGCCTCACAGACTACTCTAGCCAGGACTTTGGTTAAGCCCTGTACTTTCCCATCACACAGAGACCAGACAACAAATGATACAGCCAGCTCTCCCAGACTTAACCATTATCCCAATTTTATCAGGGTCCCTTCAAGACTCTTTCATCCCCAGACAATAGGAAGCAGTTTTGAGAACATGACACCCACATTTCTAAAAGGTGGGGCGGATGGTTTAGGTAGTTCATTTGGTTATGGATATTTGTCATTGTTTAGTGGGATTGGTTGCAAATTATTATTGGTCATGATCAGGGAGGAAACCAAACAAAGGAGGTTTGATTAAAGGATTTCTTTCTTTTAAATCCTTACTTTTTTCTTTCCTCTTCCTTATTTCTCTCCTATCTAGCTAAAAATGGGGAATATAGGAATGATAGGATAAAAGGGAAGCTTATTGAATTCACTTTTAAACTAAAGAGAAACTTCCAGTCTTAAATATTTTAAATAGGTATGAAATTTTGTATATAACATACTGTATATATGCTTCTCTTTTTGTTTAAGTATTATACCTATGGAGCTCATTTAAAAATGTAATATAAAGTTCTAGACCTTGAAAGTTATTATGACAAACTATTCCAGATAATAAAGAAATGCAGGTTAGCAGTTAGTAATTCATAACAATCAATCTTGTAGTCAGAATGTTTTCAAGGTTAAACAAAGATATACTTTAGATAGGTCATCTTCAAACACTTCAGACATCTACAGAATATGACCTTTAAAGTGTTTTAATAACATAAGGCTTTTCATGACAATGGGATATGTCTGCTCTTGGCAGCACCAATGTATTCCAGAGAAGATGATGGTCACTGAAGAACCTCCACATGGAGTTTGTTTTAAATGTGGCAAAGCTAGCCACTAGACAAGAAACTGCCCTTGCCTCAACTGCTGATAATATGCTGTCTGAATTGGACACAGAGGAAGTTGACTGCTGAACTTCGCCAAGACAGGGTAGGACAGTCCTTTAAAATTCCTGCTTCACAGAAAACTCTGTCAGGTATTCTGGGCCTGTAGGCTGAAGATGGATGCTCCAATGTTGCAGAGGAACTCTGGTTGACAGCCCAGGAAGCCAGCTGTCTCTGTCATTTTTACAGTTTTGGAAATTGCTTACTCTGCACTTCCTGTTCACTCAGGTAATATTTCATCCTTCCCAGGTCTCCGATAAGGTTGAAGACTAGCTAGTTAGAATTATATAGTTTTTCTTGTTACCAAATTCAGAAAAGAAACTCACAAAAGATATGTAAAGTTTATAAAGGTTGGGATTCATAAAAGCTCAAGTTGTTTTTCTAAGAAAATGTTTTAAGGTCTAAAAAACATTTTTAGGATGGTGATAATATGAGTTATTATACAAAGTGATTTAGGTGCAAAACTCTGGCCTCACAAATGTAGGATAGACAATGGAGTACTTTTTCCAAAGTTGCCAAATACAAATGAACTGAACACTGTAAATATAATTTTTACCTGATAATTGTCCTTATTGTATATAGTTTTACTATGTCAGAGTTAAACCTTTTTTTTTATTTAGACAAAAAAGGAGAATATTGTGGGGTAATTATTTTGTATACTGTGCAGATGTGTCTGTTTTACCTCATCTGCCTAAGGCATCTTCTGATTGGCTTAATAAAGAGCTTAACTGTTAATGGCTAGTCAGGCCAGGATAGGTAGGACTTCCGGGTAGCCAGAGGAACTCAGGGGAAGAATCTGAGAGGGGGCAGATTTGCCAGTCAGACTCAAAGGAAGTTGAGTATACAGTACTGAGGAGAGATATCCAGTCACATGGCAAAACAGATTAATAAAAACAGGTTAATTTGAGTTTTAAGAGCTAGTTGGAAACAAGCCTAAGCTAAGGCCAAGCTTTCATAGTGAGAAAAAGTCTCTATGTACTTATTTGGAAGCTGATGGTCCAAAGATACATATGATTATTTTAGCTAAAGGTCAGGCATTCAGCACTGGTTCTTGGACCAAGGGAAGGCTTTGGCAATCCTCTGAACCTTACCCAGGAAAGCCTTGTCATTTCTCTGGGCCAGTCCCCACACTAAGTACTCCATTCAGCAACATCACACATGGCCAGTGTTGTGTGACTGGCAGTGTGATCTGCACCATGTTGAGATCAGGCTGTGTCCTGCCCTGAGTCTCTCCCACAGTGTAAAGCAGTAGATTTTCAGACTGTGCCAACTTGTACCAAGAGACTCTATGTTACAGTTTTTGACTTCAGTTGGAATGCAAACACAGAGGAAGGATGACCCTGTACCCTGATCAGCAGGTGACACCATCTGTTCAACACCACCTACAAGGCACAGACTGATAGGCAACTTATGAAAAGTCAAGAGGGTGCCACCCTATAAACCTATCGAAGTCAAACCGTATGAACACACAGATGTATTAAATCATATCAAGAAAACCAAGCCTGGGAGCCACACACATCAGATTAAGGAAAGGGTGCAACATCATCACCTGGCCCCCATAAAGAGGGGGACCCCAGACACTGATGGACAGCTCCTCCCACCTGTCATCTGACTACCCCTGCCTCCCTGTGTGCAAAGGGGACAACTATTTCAGGGGCTTTATCTGGGCTCATTCCCTGCCACTGATGTTACTTATTTGAATTGTCACCTGTTTATCTCTTCTCTCTTCCATCTGGGCCCAGTTCTGAAGTCTTTCTGTAGACCTTTACCATCCTGCCCCTTGATTGTGTTGCTCAGCTCACTCTAAACAGACTTTTTAGCAAGTCTTCTTCCTAGGTATCCTTTCCTAATTTTCTCAGATCCTCTTTGCATCCACAGCAGTCTTCTTGTTGGCTCTCTGCCTATGCCTCTTCCAACTCCTTGAATTCTACTATGGCCCTCACACATACATCTACATAGATACTGACCATGTGAGGCTGAGAGTTAACTTTAGCAGTTTAGGTTGGAATAAAAGAACCGTGTTTGCCTCAACCAGCCAGCAGGGGAAATGGAGAGTGCTTGTCCAAAGATTGTAGCCAACAGAACTGACATATGTGGTTTGTGAATTCATTGTCAGTCAATAAATTTCTGTATTGTAGAAAGACACAAATATATGCGTTTGTGTTTCTTACATAATATGCTCAACATAACTTCCATCATCCTCAACAGAAACTCTGCCCCCATTAGTGACAGCAATCCTGCCCCTCCTGGCCTCTGGTGGCCAATTCTTTAGCATACCAGTTTCTTGATATTTGAGAATATTTACAATTAAATCACTCAGTAAATTAAGAGACTGCGCCCAAGGCCTGGGCTGTCTCTCAGGCTGAGGGCCACTTAGGGAAAGGAGGAAAGGAAGAGGCCAAGGGGCTTATCCCAGCTACTTGGCTAAACTAACCAGTTCTTATGGGTGTGGCTTGCCTTGGGAATAGAGACCAGGATGGAGATGTTCAAGTCTGCATCTCTCCTCCCGGGTCCCCTCCTTCCTCTCTTTATTTTGAGACAGGTTCATGCCATGTTCCAGGCTGTCCTCAAGTTTGTGGGAGTTTTGCTGCCTTGGCCTCATGAGTGCTGATACTTGCTTGGCAAGGCTTCTTTTGGAGATGTCTGGGCTGGATGTGGCCTCTTGGCAGGCTTGGGCACCAGGTGGTTGGGCTGTGGTCTCCCTTTTCCAGCCAGGCTATAAGCTACTCTCATTAAATGGATTTCAGCAGCCCCTGGGGCCCACAACCAGATACCCATTTGGGTGAAGCTGTAACTGCCAGGTCTGATGTGGGAACAGTTCAGAGGGCAGAGGCAGTGGGCTAACCAGTTTGTTGATTTTGTTTCTAGACAGAAGTTTGGCTAAAAGTAAAGAAGAAAAGGAAGGCTTCAGATACCAATATCTGGCCCAAATATCAAGAAATGGGAAGGAGAAGCATATGGAACATGGAAGTCAGACTGGGATTTAAGTCTTAGCTTTCTGGCCATCACTTGAGACAGGAGTTCCAAACCCTTCATGGCCCAATTTGGGAAGACAAGCTAATGGAGGAGGCTGTTACACAGTCCCTTGTTACAGGCAGTTTTGCCTCCAGCCTGGTCTCACAGCCATGTCAGCCCCAAATAACACGCAGAGACACTGTATTAGATATAAAGAGGTTGGCCAGTTACTAGTGTTTCTTATTGGCTAGTTCTGTCTTAAATATTAACCCATTTTTTTTTTATCAATCTAAGTGTTTCCACATGGTCTTGTTTTATCAGAGAGAGGGTCCAGCCTTCTCAAATCCCTACATCTTGAATCTTCTACCTCTCCCCAAATCCTCCTTGTCTCCTAGTCCCGCCTATCTTCCTTTCCCATTGGCCAACAGGGTTTTATTCATTAACCAATTTGAGAAACATATTTACAGAATGACATCTTCCATCAGTCCCTCTCTGCAGCAGAGGTGCCATGCCATAGTCATCTGCAAAGTCAGTCTTTTGAATGTGGTGGGTGCTGGGAACACCTGGGAACAGCCCGTGAAGACTTCTAATACAGTTACAGGGCACCCCAGAACCAGAAAGTTCTAGTCTGCAGGAGCCCCTGTAATCTGAGGTAAGCTCAGACAGCTAGGGTGGACATATTGCCTCCTGCTGCTGTCCCATCCTACCTGAACATTCTCTCTCCTGTCCAACCTACCATGCCAGCTTGTGTCAACACTTCTCTTCTATAGACGTCTATACAGCCCCATCTAAATGATAACCAGGCTATGGCTTTTGCACCTTATTATTCTGTTATTACAGAGCTGAGAGATGTACATACTCATCTCATCCCCGGGGACCCTCTGAGCACCACTGTGTGCAGGTGAGTTTCCTACTATGCACATAGATCATCAGGAGTAATCACTTGTAGATAGATATTGTAAATAGAGATTTGGCCTCTTTCCTGTCTTGTGATAGATCCTGTAGTGAGGATATAGCTGTCAGTCAAGTACAAGACACATTTCTATTAATCAGCTGACCTAAGAGCCCCAAAAGACAGGACAGTGTGCATTGTGTCTCCAGCTGGTGTTCATCATCATCATCAAGTCTGCACTTGTCACTACACCAGCGACAGTAGCCAGGGAGCTATGGCTATTATTTTGGTTTTAGATCAGTCTCTATAGGCTGTCTTTGTAGCTTATAGATGTGTTAAGGGGATACAAGCTGTAGGCTTGTATTTATGCTTAAATAAAAATTTTCAGGCATAAAGACAAATAGACAAGCAAACAAACTCCTTTAAAAAAAAAAAAAGAGCTGTACCAAGGGATGTGTTAGTAATTTCCATGAATTTCAGAATTGAAATCTGTTCTGTAATCTACATTTCACTCCTCTGCTGAGGCAGAGCTATGTCCAGGACAGAAAACGTAATTGACAAACCTGAGGTCCACTTTGAGGACTGGTGACCTTGAGGTCTGGGTTCTACAGATGTTGGGGAGCCACTACACTACTCTCCCTTGAGAGTAGTATGTACATTTGAGGCAACAACCATGATGCTGAGACAAATCTGCCCTTCCATGAATGAGGCTCACCTCCAATCAATCTCAGAATCTTATACTTGGAGTGACCTTGACAGATAGACCCAGTTTCTGGAATAGAAGGGTGCTGTCTTCTCCCAGAATTCATAGCAACTGCCATGTGTGGATTCGAGGACCACAAGGCTCTCCTTCTTTCCTGTTTAGGACATGGCTCTGCCCAGCTCCAGATCTGTTTGTAAAAAATAATTATTTGCTTAAAACATGTGAAGCACTCCTGTAATTTTAATCGATTTAATTTAAATTTTAAACGACAGATCTTCAACCTCTAATCACTTTGAAGCTGAAGAGCTGTTCAGTAAATGTGAAGAGCTTGGGGATGGAAATGATTATGTGGAGGGCGTTGTGGGGAGGAGATGGAGAAAGGAAAGATGAGGAGAAAGAGAGAGCAACTCAGACTGGAGTGGGAAACCCTCCCTTGGGCTAAGCTATGTTTAGGGCAAGACTCAACCATTTAGAAGTGGCAATGGTGCCCACACCTTAGCCCGACTCTAGTGGTGAATCACAATTCTACTTGTATTTTTTTAAATTGGCTTGAGATTTAGATGCATTGGGGCCTTTATAGTGACTTATTAGGTTTTCTGATTGTAAAATTCTTATAATTCTTCCTACACCAATCTCTCTCTCTCTCTCTCTCTCTCTCTCTCTCTCTCTCTCTCTCTCTCTCTCTCTCTCTCTCTCTCTCTCTCTGTCTGTCTTCCTGGAGTCAGTCGTAGTCGTGTGACTTGTCTGTTAGCTAGGTCACTCAGCCCTGGCCATAGAGTAGTCTAGGTAGTTGACTGAAAGAGGAACTCATGAGTGTTGGCTCAGAAATTGGACCTTGGATTACAGAGCTCAAGAGCTAGGAGATCCTCCTGCTGGAAGGCGTGGCTACAACCCAGGGGTTCAGGGTGCTCGAGTTTATGTGTGCATTTGTGCATCATGTGTGTGTGCCTGCACGCATGGGACTTTATGCATGTGTGATTGTGAGCACTCATGTGCACATGTGTATGCAGATGAGTGTGTGCATATGCATGCATGCAAAAGAGGATGTATGTGCATGTATGTGCATGTAATCACCCATGTGAGAGCCCCCGTTGGACAGTGGGAGCGCCTGGGCACAACTGTGACTTCTGTGTGGGTGCAGGAATCTGCAGTCTGCACGTTTAGAGTCCCTTGTCACTGAGGAACCAGACTAGTGTCTCACAGGCTTCCCTTCACTCCTGCCCCCTCCCTCTCCCCTTCTCACCCCCCTCCCACCACGAATAATCCCACTAGCAACCACAGTGTTACTGGTTCTCTTAGTGGGAGGGAGAGGGGTGGTGTGCTTTCTAGAATTTTGAGTCTTGGCTTCACCAGCCTTGCTCTGGCTATGCAGTGGCCTCTTCACTTCTCATGCTCTCAACCTCCAGGGACCAGGAGGTGTCCTCTGGCAGGGCCCCCATCTGCCTTTGTCCTCTTCACAGAGGGCACTGATTGGATGGATCTCAGCACCTGCCAAAGGGCCAGGAGTTGAGAATAGTTCAAATTGGAGGCTTCTGGAAGGCAGGGAAACAGTTAGAGACAAAGCAGAAGATGGGAGTTTTGCTCTAAGCATTACCACTTACAGAAGAAAAATAAGCATTCACCAGCCAGCCTTTGTTTCATATTAAAAAAAAGTCTAGCCAGCCCTTGTGACTTCAGGATAACTCACAGGTGGGCTGAGGACTTAACTGCAAGAAGGCCCACACACTCGTGATGCCATTTGACTATATCACAGTAGACTTTTCTGTTTTAAAGATGCCACTGTGAATGAGGCTTGGAGGCTGCGAACAGAGAGAAGGGAGGTACTGTTCTCAGGGCAGGTGGAGGGTATGCTCCAGAAGAAAGGAAGAACCATTGTTTCTTCCCTCAGCTTATGATCCCTCTGCTCATCACCAAGACACGTGGGTTGTCCAGATGTGGACACCCTGATGATACAGTATGGGGATTACACACTCTTATGCAGGCATTGATTTCATCAGAGAGTTTTGAAATGCAAGGGTGACATAAACTCCTGATGGCCAAGACAGATTTTCAAAAAAAGAAATTCCAATTTTTATTCCAATTTATTGAAATCTATCATTATGCAATGGGAGTAATGCTTTCTGCATTTTTTTCTTGCTTAAAGCAACATTTGCTCTGTCCATTTTTCAAAAATGATTTGTGTTTTAACATATTTTTTCTGTTTTAACTTCTATTGATTTTTTTGTGTCTTTCACATCATGCATCCCCATCCCATTCATCTCCCCATCGCTCTATATCCACCCCCTATCTTTGCAACCTTCCCCCACAAAAGAGAAACAAAATAAAACAAAACAAAACAAAAGAGATATCTGGCCATGGGAGCTCTAGCACAACAGGGTGAGTCACCCCTTACTTTCTGCCCATTTCCTTCAGCACATCCAGATGTCTCCATTTGAGTAGACGTGGGTCACCTGGTGACGATTCTCTCCAGAAAGAACAGTGCTGGATGATGAGACGCCTTGTTCATACCACCCAGTGTCAACCATTTTATCTCAGGGTGGGGTGGCCTTGCTTGGTGCCTGTGTCGATCTCATCACACAGAACGTCAGGCAACTGTGGTCCAGGGAGAAGACTCAGTACAAACCACTTCTCCTGTCCTGTTTCACTGAGGAGAGTCAGGTGAAGCAGCCTCCTTCATGTTATTCCATGCAAGCTCACGTGACTACCAAAGAGGCTTCTCTCCATGGCTGGGATTCGAACCCAGGCACCAGCAGTGTGAGGTTTGCAGTCAGCCAAAATGTCAACAGAGGAAAAGAGGCATACAACACCTTAGAGGGACTGTAAAAAGTTTTGTTCCCAGATGCTACACATTTTTATAACTTATTATGACATTTTATTTTTGTTTTGTTAAAAATTATTATCATAACAATTGTGTGCATGTGAATGTGTGTGTGTGTGTGTGTGTGTGTGTGTGTGTGTGTGTGTGTGCATTATGGCACATATATGAAGGTCAGAAGACAACATTGTGGAGTCACTTCTCTTATTCCTCCTTTACATGGGTTCTGGGGTTTGAACTTGGGTCTCCAGCATTACACAACTATCACCTTTACCTGCTGAACCTTCTTGCCAGCCCTTTTCTCCCTCCCTCCCTCCCTTTCTCCCTCCCTTCCTTCTTTCCTTCCTTCCTCCTTCCCTTCCTCCCCCCTCTCCCTCCCTCCCTCCCTCCCTCCCTTCCTTCCTTCCTTCCTTCCTTCCTTCCTTCCTTCCTTCCTTCCTTCCTTCCTCCTCCTTCTTCTTTTCTTCTTTATCCTCCTCCCCCTTCTTCTTTGTGTAAATCTTAGATTGTCTGCGGAGCTTGGAGTATTTTTACTTTCTTGGTGTCTTTCCCCAGCTGTGTTATGGTTTTCACACTCTTTGTGTCCATTCTGTGGTCTGTGTGGCATCAGTGGCCATCACTGTTTACATACCGTGTTCATACACACTGACCCTGACATCCACCTTTTAGCCACTTTGCAAGCCTTTGTACATCATTTCCAAGCAGATCCCCAGAGGTCATCCTCCTGCTCCATCTCCTTTAGTGGGATTTGCCACCAAGAATTCTCTCAGTTCAAAATATCTCTCTCTCAGGCTGAAAATGCCTTCACTCTATCTTCAGTGTTGGAGGATATCGTTTCTTTCTTTCTTTCTTTCTTTCTTTCTTTCTTTCTTTCTTTCTTTCTTTCTTTCTTTCTTTCTCTCTTTCTTTCTGGCTGAGGAATCCAGGTTTGCAAATTTTCCTGGAGTGTCTTGTAGATCATATTCTATTGTCTTGCCTTTGAGAAGTCAGATACCAGTATTATTCTTGCTCTGTTGAAGACTGTTTTTCCTTTTCTCTCAGATTTTAACGCCTTTTCCTTTGTCTCTGATTTTAGTTGTTTCAGCTTAATGTAATTGGAGGCCTTTTGTATTCATGGATTATTTCTTAAATCTTTCTCCATATATGTGTCCTGTGTTTGAACACTCAGCCATCGTCTCATCAGGTCTCCCTCTTCCTCACTATTTCTAAGACTCTAGTTTCATAGACATGGCACTTTCTCACAGTTCCCCAGCATTTCTTACCATTTCTCCCGTCCTCCCCATCCTCAGGACTCTCCATGTATCGTCTGAAACATTTCTTTTTTGGCATCTTTCTCAGCTTACTATTATTTCTCCAGCCAAATCTGCATGGTGAACTTACCCATTGGAATTTTCATTTTAGTTACTCAGTTTTCCAGTCTTAGGATTTACATTTGATTAATTTTAATAGTTCCTGGTTCCTAGACACATCCTCTAATTTTGTCTTTTGCACCTCTTAGGCTAGTCACTTTTAAGGTCTGGATCTTCTGGCCTCCATCTGGAAGCCCAGCAGGGAGTTTCCAGTATGTTGTGTGCCCTTGTTTTCTATCATCTTATTTTGTTTCCTTGTTTGCCTGGTTTTGATTGAATACTGGAAAAACCCTGGGGATCAACCAAGGGCTAGGATGGTTACAACTTGTTCAGACAGGTTTCAAGTTTGATACTAACAATAACAACAATATCAAACTTTAATACATCCAGAGATGGTGGTGTCTTGAACCGGGGTTCAGTCTTCGTGAAGGATGATGCGCTTCCACTTTGCCTTTCTTTCTCGGGTGCAAACCCTCAATGTCAGCTAAGCCAATAGCTTAGAGGAATAGTTAGTGATGGAAGAAGACAAGAGAAGGCTGTACCACCTCACAGGGTACATGATGGCCAGCTCACATCAACCAGAAAACAACCAAACCAACCCTTCATTTTTTCTCTTCTTACCACTTGCCTGGTGAGGAGAGAAAAGTGTCTGTGTACACTGGAAATCTGTGTTGTAAAAGTCTTCTGTGTGCCAGGGACGAAGCGACAAACAGAGCCCCTATGCTAGTAAAGCTTCCATAGCTGTGGGGAGACAGGCAGTAGGCCCACAAGTAGGAGTTTGTGTGTATACAAGCACCTGCACATCGTGCACACAAGTAGCTGCCTCTGTGCATCACTCACATGTGTGCACACGTGTTAGGTACTCTTGAGGATAGTGGGGCCAAGACCTCTGGGTCCTCCAGCTTTCTTAGAGCTCTCTGCACATTGCATTCTAGCTGTTGCACATCTAGAATGTTCTATCACTCTGCACTGCACTCAGTGCTTCCAGACCCCTCTAGGGTGCTGTGACGCTACCCACCCTTTACCATGCCTGGGCCCCAATCCTGAGCATATTACTTCCCTGGGCACAGCACCCTTGCTGCCCTCAGGTCTCTAGGTCTGGGGAGAGAACATCTACATCTTGCATCTGCTTTAATCTATGGGAGGGTCTGCTGTGTGGGGTGTGGTCCCTTCAGTTTGGAAGGCCTCTTCTATGCTGGCTTCCCATTGAGAACCACAATGTTCTCAGGCAGGATTAGCCTCTTCTCATGCATTTATAGATGGAGATGGGTCAGGAGAGAGGGAAGAGGAAGGGGAGAGGATGAAAGTAAACATCATTTTATCCTCTTCCTCAGCAGGCCTGCGTGCACTGAGCATACACTTCACACAGTTACTTGAGTCTGAGAAAGGATTCAAACTTGAATCTGTCTCAACACTGCAGCCTGTGTGGCCACCACCTAAGATAATGCCCACCTCGGGGGAGTTAAGGAGAGGCCAGACACCCCAGGCAGCAGGACCAAGTGCGTGCCTGGCATTTAAGAACTCGGTGTGGTCTTGCGATGCCTTTCTATGAACAAAAATAAATATTAAAAGGAAGCAAAAATCTGTTGCCTTGGAGAAGTTTGAGAAGAAATCAGATAGTGTGTGGGCAGGAGTTTAGTTAGCCTGGGTTGCTGCACAGGTCCTGGTGGGCTCAGAGTCCCTTGTCCCTCTGAGGATGGGGCATCGGCCCACGGCATCTGGGCCAATCTCCCCCCCACTTTCCCCGGGTGAGTGGGCAGTTGTCCTGCACAGACGGCAGTGGGTTGGTATCTTTTCTTGACAAATGCTGCGTCCCTCAGCCTTGTTTTCTACTCATTGTGATTATGTGCACAGGAAGGGTTGCACACCCAACAGATTGCACACCATCCTGGAGGCTGCCCTTACCACAGCGCCTGTGATTTGGATCAGTTTGAGAGAGAAGGAAAGGGGGGCTCTTTGTGAAGGAAACATTTTTATGTGCCTCGTCATTATAGAACACCATCATGCTGTATTCGGCCCACCCTGCAGAATCGATGCTAGCAACATCTTCATTTCCCTGGGCAAAGGCAGCCCTCACAGATTACTGCCTGGAGGAAAGATGTGCCGTGGAAAAGAGGAGGGTAAAGCCGTGACTTCCATCTCTTCCCCCTACTGCAGGAGCACCCTGATGTCAGGTCCGTTACCCCAGAGATTTGATAAGTCCTTCCACATCTCTGATCACCCCTAATGGGAGCCTCTGCACTCATAGTTCTCAATGTCCTAATGCTACCACCCTTAAGTACAGTTCAGGATGCTGTGGTGACCCCAACTATAAGATGATTTTCATTGCTACTTCATTGCTGTAATTTTGCTACTATGATGAATCGTGATGTAGATACCTTACATGCAGGATATCTGATGTTAGACCCCTGTAAAAGGGTGGTTCCATTCCCAAAGGGATTACGGCCCACAGGTTGAGAAGCACTGGTCTAAGCTCTCCTCTATGGCTCAGCCCTTCTGTGAGGTGGTGGTCGACAGGGCTGGCCAAAAGCCCTCTTGGTATTTTTTTTTTTTTTTTTGCTTTTGTGATTCTTCATAGAGGCTGCTGGCTATTGGCTGGGATTCCAGGAGGCTGGTGTATCACCAGGTGGCTTTCTCTCACTGTATGTCCTTACCATGGTTCTCATGACCAAGATTCAGAAGTCACACAACTTTGCACCTTTGTTCTCCACTGTTGGCCCTCACTGAGTTCACGCAGGGTCACAGGTGCAACCTCTACTGTGGCACAGTGGGATGCGAATGCCATTCGGAGAATCAGTCAGTCATCCCTAGGAAAAGGACAATAGGTGTTTGGGTCCCTGTGAGAATTAATGGGATGACCTTGATCGGGAGTGGGATGTAGGGAGAATCCAAACTGATTCTAGAGCCTTCAACCTAAGTGGGGCAGGTTCTAGAGGATTCCATACCCCAAGGCCACATTGATGCGAGTGTTGGAGCCCTCTGAGGTTTGGTGGTGTGCACGGGAAGCTGTGCAGGTGGACACCTGTCAGCAAGCTTTGCCTTCTGCATGGGACGCTCAGGTTAGGTGAAGGGCTGCGTGCACCAGACCACAGGGGCTCTTCCATAGTCCTTTGCTTCTGGTTGACTGGAGAGTTTGCTCATGTATGGTTCTCACCAGTCACAGACTAGGCAAGAGAAGCAGCGTGTGTGGTCTAAGACTGTGGATCATATGAAACATGGGATAGCATAGACTCAGGGCTCCGAAGACTTGGGCCTGGGTGGTGGCTTTGTTCATGAGCTGGGAACCCAAGGGAAGTCAGGGTCTGACTGATGTTGGATGTTCTATGATGATGGGGTGTTCTACCTGCTAGGCCATGCAGACAGTGAACTGGAGTTGACCCTGGCCCAGTCTGCATGGCCTTGATGGCCACCACAGGACAAAACTGTTCTGAGGGAGAGGATAGAGGGAGAAGCGTCAACATGTTCCCGGAATGGGGAGATCTTTGGCAAAGGTGTGTTCTCTACCAACTTCTGGGAGCCTTGCTGGCAATGGGTGAGGGTTCCCCACCCCCGCAGCAACTTTTTTGAGATGCTTCCCTTTCACATGCCAGAAGTCCCCACCAGAGCCACTGGGATCGTCCTGGGGCACAGCGTGGGTTTCTCCTGCCACATACGATGACCATGGCAGTCAAAGTCCATTCACTGATGGGCAGGCAGTGTCCTGAACAGGGTAGGTGGCTGAGACAGTTTCCTGAGTTCTAGTTAGTTGACAGTCCCTCAGCATCCCATACCTGCACATGGTCTCGCAAGGCATGGGCCCTGGATCCAGATGAAGCTGGCTGTCTTCCCTGTCACGTGTACTGGCTATGAGACCTTGGCTGGCTGCCTCATTTTGTTTATCTGTAAAATGGGAACCATGACACCTGCCTCCCAGTACGACTATGTGAAAGAGAGTGAGCTGTAGTCTATGTAGCTGAATGCTGACTTACACAGTGCTGGCCGCATACTGAGTCCTGGGTGCCATTGCTGGTGCCAGGACTGGTTAAATAACGGCAAGCCGGGTGGGTGGGGAGTGGTGCTGATCGCTAAGCAGAGGAGTGAGTGAGCTTTCTGATCTGTGGGCTGCCAAGGTTCCCACTGGGAGTGGAGGTGTGCTCTGGGGCGGAGCTCATGCTCTGGGCTGGGCATGACGGGAGCCTTAGCTGTGGGGAAGGAGTGGACAATCCTGGGGCTGCCAGTGAAAGCATGCTAGCTAGACATCAGGAGGAGCTGGGAGACCCCCACACGACGTACATTTCACTTCCAAGAGGATGAAGCAGACAAGAATGGGCTGCAGGGGCCACGAAGTTTAGCTGGGGGACAGGAAGGGACCAGGCAGACGTGGACATGCAGGCTGTCCCCTGTAAGTTAATTTGAAATATCTGAGAGACAGGATGCCAGGGGGTGGGGAGTCAGGACCTGCTCTGTCCTCGCCTTCCCTTACAATTTTTCCATTCTTCAATAACTGCAAACAAAAGGAAAAATAATCCTTGAAATAGACTTCTTTTGAGTTTCTCCACCAAGTTTCTCTCTTGCCTGGAGAGCGACATGGAACGTCGCAGCCCAGGCTTCTAGCTTCCTTCTTGACCATAGCTCCAGGGACCCTCCCCATGGTCCCATAGCCCCATGAGCCTACAGTCCAGGGCCCACTGTTCAGGGTTCACTGTGCAGGGCTTCACGTAGCTTGCAGGAAAAGTAGGCAGGACTCAAACCTGACTTGGCCTGAGTCCAGGCATTCTCCCGATGCCAGCTGGAGAGGTCCAGTCCTGGAATCCTGTCACCCAAGAGTCTCACTCTCTCCTTTTCTGTCCCCTCAAGCATCAGCTGTGTGTGTGGATGGGGTGGGGGTGTGGGAGACATCAGCGTTTCCATCACCTGCCAGCCTTGACGGGGCTAAGTGAATTTCTTTCAGCGATGATGGACATAATTAATTTAGAAGAGAAGTTGCCTTATTGCCGCTGGTGTCAAATGAAAGCGAGAAGGGAGGACCGGCTGCACACCTGGCAAGGGGTTCTTGGAAGAATGCTGACTAACACCGGGGGCCCACTGCCCTTAGTGATGTCTCAATTGGGTATCACCCTCATCAGTGAGCAAAGTGCCAGCAACGCGGGTAATAGATATGAGGCGCTGGGCTACGGACACTGAATGCGCAATGCCAGGCAGGTGTGGAAATTTCCAGAACTCAGCAGTAGAGCTTTGTCTTTAAGTGGAAGCCAAGCCTCAGAGTCCGGGCACATCACTTAGACGTTTCGTTTCTCCGCAGAAGTCCAGACTCCTCAGCCACACCCCCAGAGGCTGTTTCGCGCTAAGGTAGCTGGTGTTGTTTGAAGGAGAAGTGTCCCCCTTAGGCTCATTATTTGAGCACCTGGGCCCCAGTTACTGGTACTGTTCTGGAAGGCCGTGGAGGGAGATCTCTGCTGGGGGAAGTATGCCCCTGGTGGGGTGGGCTTTGAGGACTTATGGCCCCAGGCCCCCTCTTTCTGATCCCTGTATGGATGAAAGGGAAAGCAATCAGTGAGCTCCCTTCTCCTGCCTACCGCCATGAGCATTCTGTCCCTCTGGAATCACATACTGCAATCCGGTCTTTCTTTCTTAAGCTGCTTTTGATAGTGGCGTTTTTATCACGGAGGCAGCAAAGTGACTGACACGTTAGGTACTGATACAGTAGCCTAACTTTTTCAGTTATTCCGGACGGTTCTGACCCAGGAAGATGTGGGCATAGGGCTTGTGATCACAGCTTTTACAAATTATGGGTTTGACACTGAGACAATCCTGCCCAAGCTAGAGCCTCTGTGGCCTTTCCTCCCTGGGTGTGTGATTGGGGTCTTAATAGCATTTCAGAGGAGGAGGATGGCAGGGAGCACTCAGAATCTTGCATATAAAACTGCCCGGATTCTGTATGTGCAAGTTTCACGGTAGGCTCAGCCTGCAGGTGAGGGCCAGCTGGGGAAATGAAAGGACCCCACCCACACATCATCTCTCTGAAAAAGTCTCCTGTTGTGCTTCTCCTAACTGCTGCGATCGCCTCTGTAAGAACATCTCTCACTGCACTAAAGCAGTCTGTCTGCTGTCCTCTCTTCCATGGACGGGACAGACTTGCTCATTTTTGAAGCTCCAGGGCCCATCCAGGACCAATAATACATTGTACACGTTGAGAACGCTGGAATGATGTCACGTGCCCTTCCTCTGGCTTCCCATCACTCATCAGAAATTTCTCCAAAGTGCAAAGTCTCTATTGCTATGTTGTGACTGTCTAACTTTCTACAGAGTTGTGCCCCCTTTTTGCCATTATAAGTATCGCTGGAGTGAGCATCTTTGTGTCCTCGGTTGGCATATTAAGCTCCTGCAGGTTAACAAGATGGTACACGCTCTGCAAGTTCACAGTTATGGGACACAGGATAAAATGATGCCTTAGCTTTGTCTATTGAATTTGCAAGACAAAAAAATAATTATGCTCATTTCAGACATGGATGTCAACCTAAGGAATCAGGTATAGTGGTTCAGCCTCTCCTGCAGTGGAAATCTGAACTGTCTGACTGACGAGTCAACAAATGAGTAGCCCTCCTCTTTGAAAGACTGCTGTTGCTAGTTCATTATTGTAACCCTTTTTGAGACAGCATCTCACTATAGTCCAGACTGCTCTCAAACTCACAGTCTTACTGCTTGGGCTTCCAGAGCGTAGGCATGTGCCACCACAGCCAGCTCTGGACACAGCTTTCGTTTTGTAGCAGAGACCTCTCACAGGTGTTGGAAGAATTCAGCTTGTTCATGGCTATCCCTTAAGGAGACGAAGTTGCCCTCTGTACAGAAGATGGCTTCTCCAGGGTTCTAATGCAACACTGCACCAGCTCCAGACTGCGGGACTGGGGTGGGGCTGTCAATTCTGGACTTGTAGAGTCAGTAGTTGCTTGTTCAGTAGGTGGGAGCGTGGAGTGGTAGGGGCAGGGCTCCTAGCTTGCACACCTGTGTCTGTCTGTGTGCTTATGGCAGAATGGTACGTAGGCACTCGGGATGTCAAAGGAAGAGCCTGGAAGGACTTTAGACTGTGATGGGTCTTCCTGGCTTGCCGGGGCTTCCCCTGTAGATGTCGGGGTGACTGAGTTTGGGGGTAGTCAGAGGCTTTGGACTTCAGAAAGACCTCATGGTCTGTGGGGTAGAGGCCTGAGGCAGAGATGCCAGGTGTGAGACTGTGACAGAATTCTCTTGTGGGGAAATATAAAAATGGGCCCTCATGAAGGGAATTGGATGGAGAGGAGGTGGGCTCCATCATTTTGGACCTTGCCCTCAACTTTTCTCCACAGCCCTCCACCAGACCCTTCCTCGGGGCAGGAAGCAGCCTTCTGTGCCCCCTTATGGTACTCAGAGTCTCCTGGAAGCCCGAGGTGTTTCCGTCAGCCCGATCCATTAAAAAGCTCACTAATTGCACATGGCTAATTGCATAATGTGGTTATCTGCCTAGTGGATTGCGGCCCAAACGTTGCTCCATGCAGGATAATTATTCTGGATAAGTGAATGACTGGAATGGTTACAAGATTCTGTCCCTGGTCGATCTCCTTTCTCAGAAGACAGCCGCTGTGTGGGGTAAAACATAAGACAGACAATATCTCTGGGGCTTGTGCAACATGGCGACAGGCAAGCTTGTGGTGTTTCAAAGAGGAACATGGAAAACATTAAGTTTGGATAGAAAAGAGCACACAACTGTTCCATCCTTGACACGCATATGTTCTGCCTGATGACTGACGGGACTCAGTTTGCTCTTGCCTGCTTCCAGCCGACAGCGTTTCTCATTTTCAGCTCAGGCCTGCGCTCGCTGAAAACCTGCTGTGAGCTTGCACATTGGTCCACACATGGCTCCCGTGGGTGTGGTCGGGTCTCATCATCTTCTGTGTCACTTCGGGGGTCCTATTGCGGGGCATCTCAGAGGAAGAGCAGGTGAGGAAAGAGGATGCGATGGTCCCCACTTCTCGTTCTCTCTGAGCGGTTCGGTGAAAGCTCAGTGCCTGGGTAGAGAGGTTTCCCAGGAGATGGAGGACGCTCTCTTTTTCATTAGTTTGATGTCCTAGTCAGCATCATCTATCAGCGTGGCACAACCTGAAAATCATTGGAAAAGAGCCTCAGCTGAGTAACGCCTTTACTGAGTTGGTCTGTGTCCATGTCTGTGAGGGGCTGTCTTGATTATCAGTTGATGCAGGAGCGTCCGGCCCACCATGGGTGGTGTCATTCCCTTGGCCTGTTGGCCTGGGCTGTATAATGAAGGTAGCTGACGTAAGCCCCAGTGAATCAGCCAGCAGAGCCGCTGCATGGTTTTTGTGTTGAGTTCCTGCCCCGACTGCTCTCAAGCACAGCCTGCAACCAGAAGGTGCATGTACAAAAGGACTCCTTGACCCTCTGACTTGCTTTGGGCCATAGAGTTCCATCACAGCAGCAGAGTTAAGCCAGAACGCGGGGTGAGACCCGGCGACTGTGGCCTGGACCACCGACAGGCGAACTGACAGGTGTGCTGACAGGAATGGTTTTGGATGACACAGCAGCCTTCCATGTACCCCATTCCATGCTTCTGAGAAGGCATTTGCTGCTCTGAGAGGCCATGCATTGTTCTTTGGGGGCCACAGCTCGCTCTCCCAGGATTTAGGGGCACCTGTCATATTTGTTGGGTGTGGGAGGCCACATGGAAACCGCTTGCTGTCACTTTCAGACAGGCTCCTGGCTCTGCACCTGGCTGGAATTTTCCTGAAGTGGGTGTGGCTTCTCACTAAGGTGTCATCATTGCCAGCTGCCTTCATCCAGATCCCCACTGTGGACATCTCCCATTTCAAGACTTCCCTTGCCCTGGGGGTCCCTGCTCTCTCACGGAGTGGTCTATTCTCACCAGTGTTTGGCAGGGCTGAGCTTTCTGGATTCTACAGCACTGACAGGAATGATTGCCGTGTAGTCTGTAGATCAGGCCCGAGTCTTGGGCAGGGGTCCTGGCCTGCACTGACTTCCTTCCTTGTACCAGCATGTCTTTAGATAAGTTCTGGCTCAATGTTCCCACCTGTCCAATGGGCGCACAGTACATCCTTGCTCTGGTAGTTGGTAAGGCTGATACAGGACAACAGACACAGAATGTGTGGCACCGTGCCTGCTTTCTCGAATGTGGTCTGTCTCAGGCACAGTTATCATTATTGTCAGGGTCCTTGTCATCATCATTTTGCATGGTGTGGAGTTTGGTGCCGTGAGAGGCCAGTGGAGATAAAAACGTGCTCTCTGTCCCTTGCTGAAGCCTGCAGGTGGGTGACACTTTCTGACCTGTGAGAGGGAGCTGCCCTAGGCCACTCTCGCTGACTGGCCTTTTCTCTTCTCACATGGCCTTCTTCTATTGTAAAGCTGTGTCTAGACTACACCCCATAAGGTCGCTAGCCATAATTGAGATGGGGCCCACCCTGAGGTCATTTTAAACTGAGTTACTTCTGCAAGGCCTCTTTGTATGCAAACACAGCCATGTTGAGGTTCCTGTGAGGAGAGATCAGGTTGTAACACTGGGACCCTGAGGACCAGAGGGGAGGCAGGAAATGCAAACATAGTAAGGAGCTGGGCCATGGGGGTCTCAGAGGCAGAGCCTTGGTGCTGAGTTGGCTGAAGGATCTGGAAACTTTGGCAGGCAGCAGGTAGGCGGGTAGGATGGCAGGGCTAGGCGGGAGCTTAGTGAGCTGTCCCTGTGGGTGGATGCAGGACATGTCTTGGGCCTCCCAATGCTGAGCTCAGGGAGCATGGTCCACAGGGAAGCCTGACATTGTGCCTGTAGAAAGAGTTTATGTCCCGCCTGGTCCTACAGCAGTTTAGCCCCAAATAAACACACAGAGACTTAAATTAAATAGAAACTGTTTGTCTAGTCGCTCTGGTGTCTTACTGGCTGGCTCTCTCTTCATTTATTAACCCATAACCATTGATCTATGTATTTCTACATGGTCTTATCTTACCAGAGAATGTCCTATCTTCCCAACAGCTACATGGTGTCCCCCTCGCCGCTTCTGGATCCTTCCCCCAGAATTCTCCTCGTCTGGTATCCCTGCCTATACTTCCTGCCTGGCTACTGGCCAATCACAGTGCTCTACTCATCAACCAATAAGAGAAGCACATGCACAGAAGGACATCCCCCATCAGTGCCCAGATGGCTGCCTGCTGGCCTTCAGAGGCAGAGGCTCCGCAGTGGCTGGGGCTACAGTGGGGCTCCTATCTGAAGACCAATGTTACTCTCACCTTTAGCCCCTCGTGTCCTTACTGGACACATACAGAAGGACTGGTTCTTTGTCGAAGGACCGTGGGCTCTGGGTGACAAGCTTACTGGCCTCGACGGCATTTTTAAACCCTCTGGGACTTGTTCTCTCTACTGTGGGAAGGAGGGCATGCCTGCCAGGTGCGGGAAGGGTGCTGTGTGTAAGAGGCACTCAGTGCTCCATCAGTACCAGCTTTAGTGTGGAGGAGGGTGAGGGAGAGGGAGGAAGACAGACACAAACAGAGAAGAGGAGAAAGGGGACGGGCAGGAGAAGAAAGGAGATCTGTGTGCTGGAGCACGCAGGAAAGAGCAGGGGTGTCCCCATGCCCCAGGTCCTCAGCCTAAAGCCACTACAGCTGTGTTCTTCCACACCAGCCTGAGGGAGAGACCGGGAACCAGGGTGGGGCCCTGCGCAGGGAACGCTTTGTAGAAGGGACCCAGTGGAGTGATGGCCGGCATCAGTGAAGCTCACGCTTGAGATAATGCGCCACACAAGACAAGCTCACAATGTTTTAAATCTCGATGACTTTGTGCTGGTGGCACCACAGCTGTCCTGGGTGCACGGGACCTGTGGGCTGCAGCTTGGACAGACCTGCAATGGTTTGTGTTTCTCTTACAAGGTGCTCCCTGCTGTGGCTGGAGAGAGGCCATTTCCCTGGTTCAGGTCCACACAGAGGTGGCATCTGCAGAGAATGTGTCCTAAAGCCCTGACCTGTCCCCTTAGTCACTCCTGGCTCTTTCCCCAGGTACAGTGGCTCCTGGGGCAGGCAGGGACCCGCTCTGCTTCCCTTCGCTGAGGACTGGACAGACGCATTGACGTCATCAGTACCAGTTGCTTGGGGCATGCCTATGGTCCCTGCTACTTTAATTGTGTCCCTTTACAGAAGGACTGGATCAGGCACGACAGAAGCCTGTGCTTACTTAGTTGTGACATGGGGCATCCAAGGCCCAGGCCTCATGTGTCAGTGACAGGAGGATGTCTGAGCTCTTCTGGCTGCTCCGGGCACCTCTAGCATGCCGGAAGAGATGGGCTGTGGTGGTAAATACTGCCTGTCAAATAGATGGGCCCCAAGACCGTCCCGGGGCAAACTTCTGGCTTGGGGGAGTTTCTAGATTAGGGTAATTGGGGCGGGTAGCTCCCAAGCTAGGGGTGGCACTGTCACATAGGTTGGGGTCCTAGACTGGAAACCAGGAAAGTGACTGAGTGTTCATATCTTTACGCTTCCTGATAGCAGATGCCACCTCACTTTCTTGCCTCCAGGACAGACTGCTCAAAACTGAGAGTCAGACTAAACCCGTCCTTCCTTCCTTCCTTGAGTCGATTTTGTTGGGTGTTTTGTCAGCAGCCAGGAGAGTGACCAGTGATGGCTCAGTGACGAGTGAGCTATCCCAAGAGCATACCTACTGATAACATTTACCCATGTGTGTGGTATGAACATGGCCAGTTTCCAGACACCAAAAGATGTCACAGAGTGCAGCATGGGGAGACCCACCTAGGCATCCACCTTGCTGCGTGTGACAATGCTCTGCACTCGTGGGTGGGAGTCGTTTTTGATGTCATGGTTGAAGGCTGAGAACACTTTGTGGGTCAGGTACATGGAGGACACCAGCCAATGTGTCAGAAAGCAGGTAGACAACTTGTTGATTGGTCCAGCTGAGGTGCTGACTGCAGCCTCGCTGTCTGTGTTTGACGGGGAAGGGGGGCTGACCTCACATCTGCCCCTATAGTTTTCGATTGAGTGTCAAGAGTGTGGGTTGGAGCCTTAGAGAGGCCAAAGTCCTCTGCTCCGGGGACTGATCTTGGGGAGGAGAAGGAGGTGTCCAGGAGGGAAGGCTTTTTTTGGAAAGGTCTCTGAGTTCTGGAAGGCTCTGGGAGAACAAGAGGCTGAAGGAGGCTGAGGCAGCTGGAGCTAGTGGGCTGGGAGCTAACTGCAGGTTCACCAGCAACTTCACCCAGCCGAGTCTGTCCCTACAAAGGGGTGGCTCGGGACAGGGCTTGGTGGGGTGCGTGTAGGGGAAGAACAGCATCAGACTGAGGCTTGCACTGGGGCTCGGAGCCTCCGGGCTGGCTATTTGGGAAGGAGGGGTGGTAGTGCAGTCTGAGTTATAGGGTGAGAGGGGTGTGGAAGCATTCAGAAGGTGATATCTCTGGTTTCCTTGGTGCTGCTGTGCAGCGGGGGGCTCAGTGGAACACAGCGGCGCTCAGCAGGTCATGGTCTTAGTCCTCTCCTTGATGGTGCATGGTGGGTACTCGGCAGGCGATGCTTTTGATTGCTCATGCCTCTCTTTGTAAACAGCAACTGCCCTGTGACATTCACTCTGGGTGCTCCTCTAGCCCCAGGCAGAGGTGTTGGCAGGAGCCCTTGGCCAGCCCCTCCTGGGAAGACTGGGTGTGTTCCCAGTTGAGGATGGAGCTGCCTTCCCAACAAGGTGGAAAGCCATGCCATGAACGTGGGCCGTGGCCTTGGCTGCCTACGGCTCTGCAGACTCTGGCTCACAGCAGCCAGGACAAAGCCCTAGTGTACAGGAGCTCACCCCCTGTCTGTTGTGTGAACCTGCCGACCTGGCCCGCCCCAGCCCACGGAGGGAGGGCTGGAGCCACTGTTGTGTTTGCCATTGTTCCCACAGTGCCAGGGAGGTCACCTAGGGTGATGCTGCCCAGGGGTGGCCTTTGTGGGCGCAGGTGGCGAGTGAGTGCTGGTTGTGGGGACAGGTTGATCTTTATCTCCGCCGGGGTCCTGATGAGGGTTGGTGGGCTCTTTGAGGGTGGTGGGTAGGGCTGGCAGGAGGCCATCATGGCTGTGGTGAGCAGCGGGCTGGGAACCAGGCTTTATTTCAAAGCTGGGAGTAGGTGTGTCACCTAGCCAGGCAGCAGGGGTGGGCGACATTCATGTGCTATGAGTAAACATTTGTGAAGCTCACAATGGACTTCAGCAAGAGTACACCAAGGTCGGCTTGGGCGGTGCTTGTCTTCCAAGGCCTCTCGAGCCCTTGCCGCCCCTCGCTGGCCCCCAGTTCTACAAGCCATTCAGTTACTTGCTTGAGAGCCAACACTGCCTGGGCCCGGGGGTCTCTCTCCCACCCACCTCCTTTTTATCCTTCCCTTCCTCCATCCTTCCTTTCTGTCCTCCCTTCTTCCCTCTAACCTTTCCTTTATTTATTCACCCTCACCTCCCCCTGCTCCCCTCCCTTCCTCCCTCTCTCTGTCCCTCCTCCCTTCCTCCCTCTTTTTCCCTCCTCTCTTCCTCCCTCTGCCCCTCCTCCCTTCCTCCCTCTCTCTATCCCTCCTCCTCCCTTCCTCCCTCTCTCTGTCCCCTTTCCCTTCCTCCCTCTCTGTCCCTCTTCCCTTCCTCCCTCTCTCTGTCCCTCCTCCCTTTCTCCCTCTCTCTGTCCCTCCTCCCTTCCTCCCTCTTTTTCCTCCTCCTTTCCTCCATCTGTGCCCCTCCCCCTTCTTTCCTCCCTCTGTCTCTCCCATCATTCCCATTTACCAAGTAAGACCTCTGCAGCCTTCAGAGGGCCTAATACCAGCCCAGAAGAGACCTGAAGGCTGGGACTCAGGCAGGTGTATGGAGGAAGTACCAGCGGGCACTGAGGCAAAGGCGGTGGCTGGTGGGCACCATAGTTTCAAAGAACCCCCCTCAGCCTCCACCAGGTCCCCAGAGCCTCCAAAGTCTACCCAGTTGGTCCCAGTTTGTTGTGGCTTTGAGTAAGGAAGGGTTCACCCAGAAACAATGTGGAGATGACCGCAAAGTGGCTGCTCCTGCCCTCATAGTCAGGGTCTGCCTGCTGGGATTTGAACCCAGCCCTGCTGATTTTCAAACCCACTCCATTTCATCCCCCCCTTCATTATCACTTTACCATTCAAGGTCAAAATCTTCTTCTATGCAGAACTCCTGTGGGAAGGAAGGGATTTTAGTGGCTGCTCCAACCAGCTCTTTACTTCTGTGCGCAGAGGGACAGGCGCTCAGCAAGGGGCAGCGGCTCTAGGCTGTGGCATAGTTTCTTGCTAACCATAGAGGGATGGCACTCGTCCAGGCTCAGAGCCCCAGCTGCACCCTTGCTGACCCTTGGGCTTCCATGGTCTTCCAGTTCCAGCTGTGTCCTTCCTGAAAAGGGCTCAGTCATCCCTTGGACTTTAGGATGTATCCCGCCATCCCTTGGACTGGCGGGATATTGTGGCATTGCCCGTCTGTTTCCTGTTGTGGCGATATGCCAAGGCAGGGACAGGTCATCTCAGTTGGTAACCTGCAAAGTGTACCTTGTCAGTTTCCACTGGTAAAATGGTTTGATGCTGGCAACTTGTGTTTGCCAGACCCCATCCATCACCTGTCTGCAAGGTGAGAATTCCTCTCCCACACCATAGTTCACAGGGGTGGGCGGGCTGGCGGGTAGGTGTGGAGGAGCAAAGAGCACTGGGAAGCAACCGTGGCTGGAGCCACAGCCTGTACTCAGCCTGTGGAACGTTTATTTGTGAGTAATAGGACTCCCACGGCCCATCTCTTGTACCCATTGCAACAATACGTTTCAGGAAGCTGACTGCTCTTAAAGGAGACGCACTTCCTGCTTCGCTTTGAGCAGGCACACCTGAATGGAGCACCTGAGCCAGCCTTTCAAGCACGATTTTCCATCCCACCCTCTGGGCCACCCCTGAATAATTAAGCCAAGAATATGTCCCCCTCATCGACACCAAGCCCCAAAGACTTCAAAGCAAACGTGGCTTTGTGGGCATATGGAAGGGCATGGTGATGCAACTTTCAGACGATAAAATTATGGCCTACGGCAAATATGGCTTTGGTGACAACTAGTGGCTTGCCATCTTGGGACAGGTGGTCACAGAGTAGGCTGGGCATGTTGGCTGGTAGGATCCTTAGCTAGGTCATTATTGGTTGAGTTGGCCTGTCCCCAACCTCATGATCCATGTTGTTTTATAGATGTCACTGTGTGTCCCTTATGAGATGGGTGGGGTATTTTTTTGACTCTCTGAGCTGATGGGGATGTTCCCCTTAATCAAGGTTGAATGAACCTTGAGCTCTGAGAGACGTCGTAGACATGGTCTCAATGGACTCATTAGTGAGAGATGGACTTCATTTTCCTCTATTTCCGGGTCTATAGAAATCAAAGGGTCAGGGCAGTGAGACAGTTGTCTTGGGACCACAAGGTTGGTTACTCTGTGATGGATATGGACATGATTCCAAGTCCCCTGCCACACCAAGAGGGTCATAGGATAAGCCCACGACAGAGCGACTCCCTCTGACCCACATCTCGTCCCCATGTCCTTCCACAACAGTTTGGGTTAGTCTATAGAACGACAAACAGCCTCCATCTTTTTCTCGGCTGAAAACCTCTGGATCTGTGAATCAAGACAGCAGTGGCATGAGGAAGTATTTCTTGTTTTTCAGGGGAAGGTATTGGGGGACATGGAAACTTTAAATTTCTGGTTTGCTCCTGGAAGGCAATAAACATTATCTCCCCAGACTTGGGGCTGAACAGTTTTTTAGTGCCTTGCATTTTTGGTGACAGTTTTGCAAATTGCGGGTAAAGAACCTAAATGTCTAATTAAACCCTGAAGATGCACAGGAGCTTGAGGCAAATGATTGATGTTCACGGAGGTGCGGCTGTGTGACGGAGGCCGCCTGACAGGGACTGAGAAGCCTGCGCGGTGGTGATGTCTTGTTGTGATCCGTGTTGTCATTTTTTCATTACTGATTAAAATTAAAAATCTGCTTGGCAAATCCATTGTAAAAATTCCCTTCATGAGCATCGACGGGTACAAATTATTTTGTCAATCGTCTGGCAATCAAAACGGGGCTGGAGACGATTTCTAGCCTACACTTTCTATCCCCTCTTCCCTCACACCGCTGACTTTTCATAACAAAGTTTTAAAAAGCGTAGGTAGCAGTCTTGGCAGCGCTTGAAAAAAAAAATCAAAAGATTCATCTGTATTTTTTTTAATGAAATGTTCTGTTTGTGTGCGCCCCTTTCTGCCCCCCGCCGAGAGCGGAGGGGAAGGTTGTCGGAGAGAGAGTCAGTCTGCGCTCTGTAATTGTCTAATGCTGTGTAATGACAGGCGGATAACAGTAATAAAGCCTTTATTAGGATAAAAATCTGTTTTGAGAATGGAAGCGTAAATTGTCTAAAACTGCAAGGCAGAAAAGAAGTCTTGCTAGCCTGCAAACCAAGTGGAACATATTTGCAGCCTCTCTACTGAGATGGTTTTCAGTTTGGTACCCACATGTCTTGTGAAAGATGGGGGAGCAAGGTGAGGGAGAACCTGCATTGTAGCTGGGGCTCTGTGCCAGGCCCTGGGAGTTAGTGGTCCTGGGTTCTAGTCTTAACTCCCTGCTGTGTGGCTGTGAACCAGCCGAATGCCCTCTCTGGTGCCATTTCCTCTTTAATGAGTGAAGCGATTGATGGCTCACCCAGTCCACACATTCCTTCCAATACACTTGGCACCACGTTCATTTACCCAATGTCTGAGAGTCAGCCAGGGGCCCCCAGATCATTTTTCAACGCAGAACGTGACATAGACAAGAGGTCAACCCTGGATTTGGAGCTCAAGACACTGGCATAGATCCTGGGCAGGCTGAACGAGGCATGCATCTTAACAAATATACCCACACCCCTGAGCCTCTGTCCCCCAAATCTGTGCCTGAGGTTCCATAAGCTACCCTTTGAGGATCGCACAGCAACGTACCTTCTCTGTGATCCTGCACTGAATCAGGAGGAAAAAAAATGTCACAGCTAGAGGCCCAAGAAATCTTTGCTGGTCGTTGAGTCAAAGACTCCTAGTTAGACGGGCCTGTGCTGTCCGTAACCCTGGTTCCCAGGAGCCTGAGGCAGGGGGCTCTCGGGTCCACCTGAGCTACATGGCAGGGTCTCATCTCAAATAGCGCAAACAAAACCAAAAACCCAAATGGGTATTTTTTTTTTTTAATGAAAGACATGAAAAAGTTTCTGTGAGTGTATGTTGCTGCCCAGACCCCTCTGGAGTTGTCCGGAGGCTCTGGCATGTTCCCAGGTGTCTCGTCACTGACAATGTGTTGTCCTAAGGAAGCAGACCTGAGGCAGTGAGCGGCTTAGGGGCCTAGCGGTCTGATGCTCCGGGCAGCACACTGAACTTTCAGGACCCCTGGTTCTGGAACACAGGGGCAGATAGGGCTGAGAAAGTGACTTCGGGCGACTTCTTTGAACTCTAACTTAAACCTGTACAATATTTCTCTGTTCCCAGATATTTGTCTATAATGTTTATACTTCATCCCCTCCACTCTCCCCCCCACGTCTCTATCTCTTTGAGAAAGTATAGATAGAGGCTTCCAGTCTTCTGAGGGGCAAATGTGGGGTGTTTTCTAAGGGACTCAGTGGCAGGGTCAGCCTACAGAGAGGCAGCCCATCCTTTCTGTCCGTTGACTCACCTGCCTGTTCAGCCTGGCGCAGCACAGAGAAAGAACCCGAGACCTCTGAGACCAGAGCCTTACAGTACAGCCTGCTTCTCTTTCTCACCAAGCTGACACAGCCTCCTCCTACACAGTCGCGCGGGAGGGGCCTCACACAGAGAACAGGGACACCAGAAATGTGTCCGTGCTCACCTCTGCCTACCCACGGCTCAGCATGAGCGGGGCCCCTGAGAACCGAGGCCACAGAAACGTGTGATCGGGCAATTTTCTTTCGGAAAGGGGTCCCGTTAATTCTATCGTGTAGGGTGGTTTTCCCAAACCTATGTTTTGTGGATATCCTGTTAATGTGCCAACCCGTAACTGGGAAAGATGGGCAGGGTACTCTCCCCACCCACGCAGTGTGAGCCCCGCCTACAGTGTGGGAGGAGCCTCAGTCTTGCCTGGCTCTCTTCACTTTGGGACCCTTGGGGGAGCGTTTTTTTTTTTTTTTTTCTGAGGCTTGTGTCCATTTGCATGTCTGCCCACTCACCTTATGGACCCATTGCTGCGCCACGTTTAGTTAAGCCAGCTCTCTCCACAAGCACTGCCAAGGACCGTAGGTTGTGCACTGGTGGGAGTCTGGGAAGGACCCTGATGCCATGTATCCCCTAGAGGCACAGCCCACCTAGCTGGAGGGGAAACAAAGATGAACCACAAGGGCTAGTAGGGAGGTGATGACAGCAGCATGTCGAATGGGTCGTTTTTGAATTCCATCCTTGTAGAATCTATCAATTAAAAACCCTGGCAACTCCAGCTGATACGGATGTAGAATGATCTAAGGCCAGGGCGAGCCGACATTTGCCCATCACACTCCCATGTCGGTGGCAGACACGGCCAATCAGTCATAGACAGCCTCTTTCTGCTTGAGCTAGGAGCTGCCATCACCATCAGCCGGGGCTGACAAAGGGCAGCAAACCCTGAGGTTAATTGCAGCGTGGTCACTGGGGAGAGTCCCAGAAAGAAGGCAGGAGACAAGCTTGCTGGGAACTCTCTGGGCAAGACTGGTCACTGGGGAAGGTGGGCCCACAGGCTACATGCAGCTTTAAGTGGGCAGTCACTGGCCGAGGCCCTACAGCCTACTGGGCCAGTAGCTATGGCCAGCAAAGGCAGACACACGGATGTCTGTATAACCTGTTCTCTCAGCAGCTGGAGTGTGGGAGAAACACAACACAGTTCTGATGAGGAGCTCAGAGAGAGGAGGGGAGGAATCAACCACGGAGGAGACTCAGAAGGCTTCCCAAAGGTCTGCAATGTGGGTCTCCGAGGAACATGAGGCAACACGAAGAGGTCTGGTTGGCTGTGAAGGTCACCTGATCCCTCAGTTTCTCGCCTCCCCAGCCTCCACTTCTCCATCTTCAAGGTGGGGCCCACGCCAAGGACTCTTCATAAGATCGATCAAGACAGATGATGGAATGCTGCCCGGAAACGAGAGTTTCATACAAACTTCCATTTTCGTCATTCTTTCGTTCATTAGCTCAGTCAAGGAATTTCACTGAAGTGCCCACTGGATATCAAGCACCAGTGAAGTCGGGGGTGGGGAGATGGGGGATGGGGGGGAGTGGGGGGGGTGGGGTGGGGGGGGTGGGGATGGGGGTGGGAGCCGATGGAGATGTGGTTCCTGTGGTTCCTTCCAAACGTTGTGGTTTGCTGACACCTTAGCATGCACGTGTGCAAGTGCAGGTCACTTCAGTCTTTGGAAGCCAAATAAGTGACGCGGTATGGGGCTTCTGTCCTCCTGAGACCGCCAAGCTTTCCTGGAGCCCCAGTCACCACCACTGCGGACCAGTTTGTTCTGTGTGGGTGAGATAAATAAGCAAAAAGAGCGATAAATCAGATTCCGGCACAGTGCGGATTTGCTGCAGAAGGCTGAAGGCCCAGGGTTCCTGCTGCTGCAGAAATTCCCACGGCAGGAGCCTGCTGCATCTTCTCCTGAGAGCGGGAGCTGCCAGTGTCTGCCCTAAGGTCACATCGCACACACATGTGTGACAGGGCTACCACAGTTCCAGGGAGTCCAGTTGAAAGGATCCCACTTGCCGGGCGGTGGTGGCACAGGCCTTTAATCCCAGCACTCTGGAGGCAGAGGCAGGTAGATCTCTGTGAGTTCGAGGCCAGCTTGGTCTACAGAGCTAGTTTCAGGACAGGCTCTAAAGTTACAGAAAAACCCTGTCTCGAAAAACTAAAAACAAAACAAAAAAACCAAGCAAACAAACAAAATAAATAAATTAAAAAAAAAAAAAAAAAAAAAAAGAATCCCTCTCCAGCCCTACCACACTAAAATCATTCGCTGTGGGTTGCATGGTACTTAGCTCTGGCTACATGGGGACAGGTAATGGTAGTCAAAGGGGGAAGGCATGGGTTTGGAATTAGAATGACCCAGCAATGTGGCTATGGTCATGGAGACCTGCTGACCCCCAGTTTGTCGTCTTTAGGGTGCTTTTAGGTCAGTAGCAACAGCCGGAAGGAGCAGGTGAAGAGGCTGAGCATGAGCATGGGGTGGCGGGAGTCCATTATTGCATATGACCATGTTATAGGCAACCTTCCAGTGGGCACCTCAGCCTGCAGGGAGGGAGAGGCCCGGGACCATTTTGTAATCCACCTCCGAGCAGCCACACCAGGCCCTGATCACACACTGTACTGTCCTGAAACGCTCTCTGCCTCTGTTGATGCTGATACATACTTGTCGTGGGCGATGTTCCCACTATCAGGCATTTGGCGGAATCATAAAAACCCATTCCCACCCTGCCTAATACATTTTCATGTCTCTGCCTTGACAGGCCTGTGTTGGATCTGGGAATGGAGGGGGGTGTCTCACAGTATTTGGGCCCACACTTCTGGGTTGCTTGGGAATGGAGAGTGTGTAGGGACTGTCCAGGCAGGAAGCTGGGGTCTCTGAGGTGATCTTTGCTGCAACAGACAAACCGCAAGGGAAGGGTGAGGGAAGGGTGGCAGCGCCATGGTGTGCCTGCTATTCTCCCTGCAGCTTTTGGAGTCCCCGAGGCTCGTGCACAGGTTGAGTGCTCAGGCTTGTCATGATTGTAACCATGTGCTTATGGCTAATATCTCTCAGCCTCCTTTTGTATAAAGCAGAAATAATGAGAACACCTACTCATGCGATCAAATGGCACTGTGCAGAAGAACAGCTGTGCCCAAAGCCAGCTCGCAGTGAGTAGCTGGGATGGTGATGTCAAGGTGTCAGCGGACACATGCTGGGCCCTTCTGTGGTCAGAGGCTTGCTTACCCGTGTTGTGCCATCTAGGAAGGTCATGGCAACTCCTGGGGGGTGGGTAGGTATTGTTAGCTTAGCTTCGCATATGGAAACCAAAGCTTTGGAAAGAGAAGATGCACAGGCAGGTGAAGTTGAGGAGACCTGCTTAATGAGCCTATGTTGTCTCCCTGTGTCACCTGCTTGAGTCAGGTTCAAGGCTTCCCGGAGCATATCAGGGCAGGCAGCATGTTAAAATTATGTGGTTGGAAGCATGAGCTCTCCCTGAGAGGCTAGGCCGATGGCAGCTCAGCTGTGTGTCAGTCTATCTGTATCTTGGGTATTGCTAGTGGCACCTCCCTCCCTCTGGAGGTGCAAACACGTTGGTTCTCAGTGCCTGGACACATCAAACACACGCGGTGCTGAAACCTCAAGTTGGGCTTGTCAGCTGTGGCTTTTCTGGCAGTGAAAGCTATTAATTTTTTTTCCAAGTCAAGTGGCGGGTTGAGTGTACCAGCTACAACCTGCCATTAGCTGCTCCTGCTATTGGGAGCTGTGGTCTGTGCGGAGGCTCTGGGTGTGGGACTCAGTGAATGCTGGCATCATGTGATCTGTTTTCTTTCAGTTCTGAGCTCTTGCATTCCTTTTGATGCTACCTCCCGCCCCTTCAGCACATGATTGGGCAGAGAATACCTCCCAAGTTTGGGGAGGCAACGCTCTCACTCAATAGACCATGCAGGTCCGCTGGGAGCCCATCCAAGGCTTTTACAGTAGGCCACACTAGACACTGGTCAAGGGACTGGTCTCCTCCTTAGGGAGGGTGGCCAGCTGTCCTCACTCTCCAGCCAGCACTAGTGGAATGTTTCCAAGAACTGCTCTGAAAAGGGAAGCCCAGCTACTTTCTACAATGACTGTTGTATGTGCATAAGGGGGTGGGGACAGAGCTTCCCATGATTCTCACTGGCTGTCTCCATGGATGCTTCAGTCAATCTCTGGAAATGATGCTCTGGACAGGAACACAGAAGCCACTCCTGTGTCTAGTGAGCAGATGAATGGATGGATGGGGAGTTGGTGTGTAGGTGAATGAATGGCTAGATGGTTAGATGGGTGGGTGGTTAAATGGATGGATGCATAGGTAGGTGGGTGGTGTCTTCATTAGGGGTTACTATTTGCTGTGATGAAACACCAGGAAAAGCAACTCGGGAAGGAAAGGATTTATATGACTCATACTTCCATATTACTGTTAATTATTGAAGGAAGTCAGGACAGGAACTCAAACAGGGCAGAAACCTGGTGGCAAGAACTGATGCAGAGGCCATGGAGGAGTGCTGCCCACTGGCTTGCTCTTTGTGGCTTGCTAAACTTGCTTTCTAATAGAAGCCAGGACCATTAGTCCCAGGGATGGTACAACGCACAATGGGCTGGGATGTTTCCCATAAATCACAAAATAAGAAAATGCCCTATAAGTTTTCCTATATCCTGATCTTGTGGAGACATTTTCTTAAGTGAGGTTCCTTCCTCTCAGATGACCCAGCTTGTGTCAAGTTGACACAAACCTAACCAGCACAAATAGGAAGGCAAATGGATGGAGAGATGAAGGGTGGATGCATTAGTCTATGGATTCATGAGGGGACAGATGGATAGGTGAGTGGATGGGTAGGCTGGCGAGCAGACAAAGATTGAGTGGGCGAGTGAAGTGGATGGATGGGAGGATAAATAGTAGATGTTTAGATGAGTGGATGTATATGTATATATTAGTAGGTAGATGGGTAGTGGGAGGGATGGGTGAGTGGATGAATGGATGGATGGTGAATGGGTGAGTGGATGAATGGATGGATGGTGAATGGGTGGATGTGTATATGGGTGGGTAGAGGTAAATGGATGAATGGGTGGATAGGTGAGTGGGTGGATGGGGTGACTGATGTGTGCATAGATGGATGCATAGACGAATAGATGGGTGGATGGGTTCGTGAATTGATAGGTTAGTGGGTGGGTAGGTGGATGGGTCAGTGGATGCATGGGTAGATGCATCCACTAAGTTTTGAACAATTTAGCCCAAGTTTGGGTATTTTTTTTAAAGAGAAATACTACCCATTATCTGTGTCCTGGTGAATGATAATGTGTTTTAACACCTGCTTTATCAAGGATTTGGACCTAATTAGCCTCCATATAATGAGCTTTTCCAGGGCTGCACCATATCTTTTCACACTTACCATTTGACACAGGTCTAGAAAAGCAGCTGTGTGTTCACATTCACTGAAGGAGTAACTGGTGTGAACTTTACCATTGTGTGAGGGATTTTGTCATTCTCATTTCAGTCCCTGTTATCCATTTCAGGAGACCCTGGGTCTGTAGACTGTAGAATCCTGTGTGTGAAGAAATGTTTGGTACCCGATGCATTTTACATGGTCTGAATCCCAATGGAGATCAGAGTGTGGATCCTGAAACAAACACAGAGTTATGCCTTCCTGCTGCTGTCAGAGGCTGCAAGCAAAGCCAGAGTCTGTGCACAGGGGTAGAAATGTGAATCAGTTAGGCCTGGGCAGTAAAGCAGCAAAAACAATTCTAACCCCAAGGCCTTGACAGGGTTTAGGTTTGTTTCTTACTCAAACAACCTACCCAATAGCACTATCTGGGAGGGGGAGGTAGCTCAACTCTGCTGGAGCTCAGACCAACAGAGCAGCCACCAGCTGAAACACTACATATGGTCACTGGACAAATGGCATGCTGACTCTTCAAGTTTCCACCATGAAGTGACACATACCACTTTTCCTATTTCATTGGCCACTGGTGTTACTTGGCAACACCCAACTGCACAGGCCCCAGGGTGAATCCCACTCCCTTGTTAGAAGGAGAACTTAGAATATGGGCATACTCCTAACAACAGCTCCATCATCTTTCTGGAATTCAGTTTGTAACTCTAAGGGGAGTTGCTTCCACCCTCTAAATCTTAGCATCCCAAGAGCCAAGGAGGGAGAATAAGGCATATCTATTCTGCAGGCTAATGTAAGGGTTAAATGGGACAATATACTTAAAAATACCTAGTCGCTGCTTACTTCTTTGTAGGTCCTTTGTAGATTGATGAACAGATGAACACTAGGGAGAGAGTGCTAAAAATAAACCGGGGCCTGGCTTCAGCCTTCCTGAGGTTACTGTAGAGTGGGTGAAATGACAGCCGCACAAAACAGAGAGAGGCAATGATTGTGATGTGTACTTGGAAGGAGTGTGTGGTCCATGGACTGTAAAAATGGTTCCTGGTTCCCACTCTTCCTGTCCCCAAGCATCTCATGACGTGCCTCCGTGATTCCTTCCACTCAGAGCTGACAGTGTCCCTCCACTTTCGGGAAGGTAGATGGCTCGTGCTTTGGCTGACATTGCAGAGTCTGGAGTCTAGGCTGCTACTGATTCTATTACAAGAACGTGAATGGTCACATGACCCTACTGTGTGGCATGGAGCACACACTGGCTGAGCCACCATGGTCAATCCCCAGACAGCCTCTCCAGGTGACAGTAGACACGCTAGTGCAGCTGAGCCGAGCCTGCTTCTAACTGGCAGAGCACATATCCATCATGTACGGCATCATGTTACCTTAGGGGGTAACACGTAACTTCATATACGGCCTCATGTAACTTTTCTATTGCTTGAAACATCACAGCTAAGACAGCATATAGAAGGAATGGTTTATTGGGGCTTACAGATCCAAACAGACGGGTCCATCACGGAAGGGTTTTAGCAGGCATGGCAGCAGTAACAGAAGCTGAGAGCTCCATCTTGAATCATAAGAAGGAGGCAGAGAGAATGAACTCTAAATGGCAAGAGCCCTTTAAATTTCAAGCCCACTTCAGTGGCAAACTTCCTCTGACAGGGCCACATCTTCTAAGCTTCCTCAGATAGCGCCACCAACTTGAGCCCATGTATTCAAATGCCTGAGACAATGGGGGCATCTCTTTCAAACTACCCTGGGGGTTGTTTGTTATGTAGCATCATCATCATGGCATTCTGTGACTGATACAACGAGATGTGTACTCTCAGTAGAGAAACTGATGTGTAGGAGGCCAGATATATTTCTGAGAAAATTAAAGCCGAGGAAACAAAGGCAGGGAACATTGCTGTTTACCTGTGTTAGGATGTTAAGTGAGGACTAAATGACATCAGAACTTTTTCTTACTTGTGTCTCTATCCTTTGCCATCCATCTTCTCTGGTGGGATTCAGAATGTCTTTCAACATCCTGAGTGTTCAGAGAGCAGAGGCTGGAAGAGGTTAGAGCAGGACAAGTGCATAGGAGACAGACAGAGAGAAAGAGAGAGAGAGAGAGAGAGAGAGGGAGGGAGGGAGGGAGGGAGGGAGGAGGGAGGGAGGAGAGGGAGGGAGGGAGGGAGGGAGGGAGGAGGGAGAGAGAGAGAGAGAGAGAGAGAGAGAGAGAGAGAGAGAGAGAGAGAGAGAGAGAGAGAGAGAGAGTGAGAGAGAGAGAGAGAGTCTCACAGTTTACAGAGTGGAAAAATGCTAACAGAGCACAGGGCTTCAAGTTTAATAGGTGTCATGCTGCACAGAAGGCATGTTTAATGAATTAGAAACTTATGGTCCCTTAAAAATCCATCCATCCATCCATCCATCCATCCATCCATCCATCCATCCATCCATCCATTTATGTCTGTGTGTGTGCACACATGTGTGTGTAGGTCAGAAGGTCTACTTTCTGAAGTCTGTTCTCCCCTTCCAACACATGGACTCTTAGCTTTTTGCCAATGATACGTGACTCAGTTTTTGCCGATCCTTTACTTAGGACCTCAAGGCCCTTATCTTAGGTAACTGAGTTCATAGTAATCATCCCTCTACTGAGAATTAAAATTCAAACAAGACATAAGTACTTGAGGTAAATTAACTGCAAAAGTAAGAAAAATATGAAGACTATAGTAACATCCATGGGCCCATAACCTGGAATAAAGTTTGGCCAAAGTGACTTCTGTAGTTTGCTTTGAAAACAAACTCTGATAATTCTATCAGTATTCCAATAGACCCCTCTCCAAACTGTTCTGCCCACCTCTGTCTGAAGTACTGTACTTGGAATTGTAAATGTTCCCTTCTATACTTTTACTAAGTATGAACATTGTCTATGAAAATATTTTAAACTCTAACACACACACACACACACACACACATGCACACACATACACATAATAGCTTGATGCATATTATTTAACAACATAGACATCCTAATGAACATAATCCATTTATATTTATTGTTATTCCTGGGATTTATTTTTTCTTTTTAAATTAAAAGAATTATATTTAACTTTGTGTGTGTGTGTGTGTGTGTGTGTGTGTGTGTGTGTGTGTGTGTGTGTGTTTTGAGTACCCTTATGCTATGATATGTGTGTGTGGTGGTCAAAAGACATCTTTTGGGAGTCAGGTATCTGCTTCCATCCCCTGGCTCAGGTCATCGTCCTTAATGACAAGCCATCTTGTAGGCCCCTTTGTTTTGTTTTTTGACATGAAGTCGTCACTTGGCACCTATGAGAGACTGATTAATGATAGAATATTTGCCATTAGCTGTCCTACACTCTCCTCTCGGTTCATTCTCATCTCCAGATGACCTGCAATGCTGAGTCCAGTGTAATTGCTGTATGATCAGCCATCACTGAGCATTGTAAGGAGGGATGACAAGAGAAACATCTGGGCACGTCCAATGGAGATGATTTTTCCCCTCAAATGCCCTTTTCTCATGCTTGTTGAAATCTGTGGTTGCAGAACCTGTGCATATGGAAGCTAACAGTATGTTTTGTGAAAATGTCTCTAGTGAATTGTGGTCATTTTTTCACATCACCACCCTCATCCCCTCCCTCTCCTGCTGACCCTTTTCCTCCAAGGAAGTCCAGTCTCCCTTCTGCTACCAGGACTTTAACAAATTGTTTATTTATTTTTAATGCAAACAATTCTAATTAAACAATTGGTTATAATAATAGTAATAATAATAATAATAATAAACAACCATCCTTCTTTTTATACTTTCGTTTGTATCCTATTGCAAAGGGTGGCAAACTATGACCTGTGTGCCAAATCCAGACAGCTGCCTGCTTCTGTGAGTCTTGTGTTGGAAGAATTGATTGTTTACACATTCTTCTGGTGTCATCCACAGCGAAGGCCACAGCTAGTAGTTTTGGAGGAAACCGACTTTCCAAACTGAAAATACTGGCTCTTTGTTTTGCATGGAAAACATTTGTCAATCTTTGTTTATGGGATTGATTTTTATATCTGATAACTACTGGTTTGGAATTAATATATTCTGTATTTTTAAAATGCAATTGCGTTCGAATTATTAGTTGACTATGAAAATCCAAAGTAATTTCTAGTCTTTTCCGTATCAATTTATCTCCGAATTCTTTATGAATTATTTTCTTTAAAGGATATTGATTAATATTTCAGACGTACCTCAGCTAACCTTTGCATTTACCATTCTTATTTTTATATCAGTATTTTGGCTACTTACCACATTGCATCTTCAGTTTCACCCTTCTGTCTGACCCTTTCTTCTTTAAATTAAGTATCATATTGATTAATAGGGATCATGTGTCTTATAGATATGCAGTGGGATAACTCAATACATATTTGCACTGTTTAATGATTACCACACTCATAGCAATCACCATAGCCCTCTCCACACACCCTGTTAGCTCAGAACCTGTTAATCGTATGTCTTGGAGTTTGTGTCCTTGACTGGCACCTCCACATTTGCTCCCAGACCTGAACCATGGATTTTGCTCTGCTGAGTTGGGCTGTTTCACAGTGAAGTCACCCAGCATTCATCTCATGTTTATCACATTATAAAAGCAGGATCTCCTCCTTGTTCATGGCTGAGTAGCATTCCCTGGGGCATACTCTTTCTTTGACCATTCATCTGTCAGTGAGCACTTGCTTGGTTCTTGCTGACTGTGAACAATCAGCAAGACATGGGAGTGCTGAAATCACTTTGAGACATCAGCTTCATTCTCTTTACATGTTTACCCAGTAGTGGCATTGCTAGTGTTAGTTCTATTTTAAATATGTTTTAAGTATCCCTGTATCCCCATGATGCTTTCCATAGTGGGTCTACCCATGCTTTTACCCATTTCTTTTCCAACCATAAGTTCTTTACCTTCTACTGCTTCTCCTACACTCTCTTGGAAGTATCCGTGCTAACGGTGTTACTTTTCCTGGAGAGACATCACACACATACACACACACACACACACACACACACAGCTGCTCACCCCAGGTTGGGAACCAATAACAGACAAAGGTAAGGTAATGCCTACACCAAATTCCAACTTAGGGAACCAGTGAGATCTCTGGAGTTAGTTGCAGGTGTAGGAACGAGGGGTTACCCACAGGAGCAGGGATGACCCAAAGGCAGCTTCATCACCAGAAGCTGATGGTTCCAGATGTCTCAGCACTTGGGAACCATCTCACTTGGTCCTTGGTTGTGGTAAGGACGAGCATTGTGGGAGTATGACTCCATGACACAGGTGGCTGCTCGCCCTAGAGTGGCACAGAGGAGCATGCCTGTGCTTTTGGGAGTCCCTCCTCCTCCCCATTTATTCTGCCTTCATTCTCTTCACTCTCAATTGTTTCTGGGGCTTTCACAGCCCCACTGTGCTTACTGATTTCCTAGGTGGTAGCACAGGAAAAGCTGATGCTCCCTCAAAGACTTGCAGATCCTCTGCTTAGCAGCCCTTACTGGTTATACAAAGCATGAATCTTGTTGGCTTTAGGGACTTCATGAGACTTGTGAGTTGTTGATGTTGCAGGTGTTCACATGATGCCTTGCAGTGCCACGCACTTCTTACCGTCTGAATATATTTTTATGTAGTAAGAATCCATGTTGACGCAATACATTCTTTGTATGTCTGAAAGGATCTGTCTCTTTCAGTTCTCCCCTCTCTCTGCAACAGTGAGTTGCTGGAATCTTCTGGGAGCCTCCACAAGATTGCGCCCTTCCCGTAGACGTGAAGCATGTCAGTCAGAGCTTGCCACTGCCCAGTACCCCTTGTCTTTTCTCCCTGGCGAATGTTAAGCTTTTTCTCTCCACTGTGGGCATTTGATCATCTCACTATATATTATTTGAGTTGCTGTGACATTTTGTTTTCAATTTTGAAAAGTTGTTAAGTCTCACCTCTTCAAATACCTCTCATCCACTCTTTCTTGCTTTCTCTTTGCAACTCAGATACCCTGAGTCAAATTGGAAGCAATCGCTGAGCACCAACTGCGTTTGACCTGCAATAATCCAACCTAGCACAGTGGAGTGGCCCCTTTTCATCCCACAGACCTCAAATGATCCCTTCATTTCTCCATTTGCTTCCTGCTTCCCTGTAATCTGTGCTTCTCCATGGCCATTTCAGTGTTTGCTATTTATGCCTCAGTGTGTGTATCCTTCTGTTTGAGTCATCTATCAAAATCCTCTGCTCTAATTGTCATTATATTTCTGGAGTCTCTTTATCACTTTTTAGTTCTATTTCTCTCTGAAGCTACCTTCTTACCCCCATACTTTTCCTGTTTTTCTTTAAAGATTTGAAGTATATAAATCTAGAACCTTCTCTCAGGTCTTTCTTTAATTTCCCGGACTTCAGGTGATTGTATAACATTTTTCTGGGTCTTTGGTTTTTTTATTTACAGACTGCATCTGACTTGGGTTTTTTTCCATTAATATGGGCTCTTGCTTTTCACTCTCATCATCTTCAGTTAGAAACTTGCCCCAGAGCCTAGTTTTCCTGACTCTGGCAGGTGGCCAGTCTAACAAGGTTCATATTTTGCCTCTGTTAGGGTACCACATGGTCTTGTTAGATCTGTATCATTTTCTTTTTGTGATCTTTATTAATAATAATAATTATTATTATTTGTGTGTGTGTGTGCGTGTGCGTGTCACACATGTTCATGTGATGTGCAGACATAAGGAGCTCAGGGATCTCCCCTTTTACTTTCTTGGTGCAGGATCTCTTGTTTTCCAAGCTGCATAACTCCAGGCCAGCTAGCGCATAGATTTCAGGTGATTGTCCTGTCCCCATCTCACCATAGGCATCTGGAATTGCAGATGTGGACCCTGAATGTGAGTCCTGGGGGTTGAATGCAGATGGTCATGGTTGTGTGGCAAGTGTTTTTCACCAGCTTAGCCATTTTATTAGTGCTGTCTGCACCAGATTCATCATAATCTCCTGGCGAGCTGCTGAACAGGACGGCGGTCCTGGTTCATTGCTGGGGCTTGGAGGCACCTCCTGGCCTGAAGTAAGCTTGACTCTCATTTCCTGTCCTGCTCTCCATCATCTAGAATCTACCACAACATTCTGGCTGACGTTTCACTCTGGTTTGGGTTTCATCTCTGTTTTGACTTTGGACGAGGTTGATACCTTGTTTCAAGTGTGGCTTTACTCTTTGTCGTTGGTTGCTACCTTGCTTTCATTTCCTGTAGTGGTGATGAAACATCCAGACAAAAGTAACCTAAGGGAGAAAGGGGTTTTTTGACTCATAGTTTCAGGTTACAGCCAATCATTGCAAACATTCAAGAAGGCAGCAACTTACAGAAGCTGGTCTTATCCTCAGTTAAGATGGTGGCAATTTAACAGCAGCTGGCCACAGCCATAGAAAAGATGGTGGCAACTTATAGCAGCTGGGCTTATCCTGAGTCAAGAGTGGAAGGCAAGGAATGAATGCATGCCCAGCTTGATTTCCCTCTTCTTCTGCACTCCAGGATGCCCTGTCTAGGGAATGGGGCTGCCCAGGTTCAAGGAGTTATCTTCCCGCCTTAATAAACTCAATTAATAGAATCACTCCAGGAATGCCCCCAGCCAATCAAATCCAGAAAAGAGCCGATTGAGGCTCCCTTCCCAGGGAACTGCGATTGTGACATATTGACAAAACCAACCATCACAGTAGTAGTAGTAGTAGTAGTAGTAGTAGTAGTAATTGTAGTAGTAGCAGTGGCATTTGTACATGTTGAGACTCTAGTAGGTGACCAGTCTTTTGGGATCAGATCAGCCACTCTTCATTGTAGCACAAGTTCTAACAGATCTTAATAATAAAAACCTGGAGTCAGATATGGGGTAAATGCTGAAAGGTCATTAAAGTAAAGGAACCAGCCACAAGAGAGACCTCTTACCTCTACTGAATCCCTCAGACCAAAGGGGGGGGTGATCCTGTCCCTATGAATCCTCAGACTGAATGCATGAGCTCCTGTCTCCTCCCACCTTATATTCCTCTCTCTGCCCAGCTAATCACTCCTGTCTCCATCTCCATCGTGCTGGGATTAATGGCTTGTGACTCCCAAGTATTGGGATTAACGGTGTTAGCCACTACTGCTTGCCTCTGTCTCTCTTTCAGACTGGATCAACCTTGTCACTGTGGCCTTGAACTCACAGAAATCCTCCTGCCTCTGCCTCCTGAGTGCTGGGATTAAAGGTGTGTGCACTGTCACTACCTGGTGTCATGACTAACTCGTGTGGCTGGCTCTGCATTGTGACCTTCAGGCAAACTTTACTTGTTAGGTTGCAAACAGAATATCACCACACCTCGTATTGATTGGACGTCTGAGAATCCTCGTTATCACGCTGGGTAGCATTACTGGTGTTATCGACATGATGGAAGATCCCAAAGTCACAGAAGGAAGACCATGGGTATGAACCTACTTTGTATACTTTCAAGTTCTCTCTTAAATGGGAGGCAGAAGCTCTCAGCCTTCATTTCTAACAGCAGAACTTTCAAAGTACCTTCTATGTATTGCAATTAGTAGGAGAGCTGCCTACACATGCTATTTCTGCTTTCTCATCCAGCACAAAAGTGTCATGTGTCTATGTCCTCACTGTGACCTCTATGCAGCCGTTGAGTGGTCCCTTCTCTTTTCCACTCACTCAGTACAACAGACCTGTTTCCAGGACAGGCACTCCTGGCTTCTTCCTGCCTCGGTGGCCTTGCTGACACATGCCTGTATCAGCCTCCATAGGTGGCCTTCCCTGGTTCTCTTTATCTAATTCATTGGCCCACCTCCAAGCCATGTTCCTCTCTTCCACTCCGGTGACACCATGCCAACTCATCACCTTTTGTCTAGATGAAGAGACAATTCTACCTGGTCTTTCTTTGTGTTCCTGGGTATCTGATTATAATCCTTCCCCCAGTGAGAAAGAGGGGGTTAGTGCCCAAATCAGAACCTGGAATTAATTCCTTTCATAGTTTGGAACTCTTCTGTGGCTTCTGGTTGAACCGTCCCTTTCACACTATTTAACCTCAGTCCAAACACCACCTCCCCAGGGAAGGATTCTCCCTGCTAAACTGGTACAATCCCCACTTGTCTCTTTCCATGTCTTGTTCCGTCTTGCTCTTTATGACCCTGTCATCAAATCTGGCTTGATTTATTTCTTGGCTTGATTGTGATCTGCTTTCCCAGCATGCATGTGGCCTCTGCCAGGACAGGGACTGGGTCTTCCTTGCTCACTGCGGATTTCCCAGGGCTGAGGTAAGAGCAACCACAACTGTCTCCACTGTTCCTCCAAAGGACAGCATTAGCTACTTTTCTTATTGCTAATGCCAGGCAAAGCACCGTAAAGGAGGAAGAGTTTACTTTGGCTCACGGTTGGAGGACATACAGTCTATCACCGTGGGGATGCCGCTGCGGCTGCAGAGGGATGCAGCTGGTCACGTGGCAACACAGAAAAAAAAAAAAAACGGACACGAGAACTGGTGCTTTGCTCACTTTCTGACCTCAGCCCACACCAGGAAGGTGCTGTCCACAGTTAGGGTGTGTCTCCGCTCTTTGATTAGCCAAATGTAGACACTCCCTCACAGGCATGCCTGGAGGTTTATTTCCATGGTGACTGTAGATTTTGTCAAGCTGACAATCACATAAGCCACCGTGCTGTGTGCGTGTTACTTCTCTCATTTTCAACCACTGGGTCAAGTAGAAATCACCGCACCCATGCCGGAGACGAAGCACGTGAAATCCCCAAAAGGGAGTTCGCCAGAGGACCCTAAGCCAGGGAGAGGCACAGCCAAGGAGAAGTTTCTTCCCATTCCATTCACTGTCTGTGTCTATGCGCATTTTCTCCTATCAGGTTGCTTTCTGTGCACAGATTTGGAATCTGGTTGCAGAGGTCAAGCCACTAGCAGTTGTTGAGGCAAGATGTCAGCAAAACCTTTGCTCCAAGTCAGTGGAAGACTCCCAGGCTCCCGGAGTTGCAGTACCGGATAGCAAGCTTCCTTGCAAATGCCCACACAATGGTTGGCGATACTCAGAGACACTAAAAAAAAAAAAAAAAAAAAAAAAATCGACTCTGTTTTTGGACTCTTTCGAACCATAAAAAAGCCAGTGTGAAACCACAGAACTTCTATGTTTCTTGTTCTCTTAAAACTAAAGAAGAAGAATTAAAAAAAAAAAAAAAGTGCAGAGGGAAAGGGCTGGACTACTTGAACCGTGTTTTGCAAACGCCAGCTCCTCTCGCCGGCTGCAGCAGCTGGTGCCAAGTTGCAACTCACCGCACATTTTCACAGGCCCTGCTATTAACCTTTTGCAAACAGCTGCCTGCAGTGGAATTACTGACAGGGCTCAGAGCCTGGGCAAGACAGGCTTTGCCATGATGCCTGCCGAACTCACAGATCTCCACCCGACTCTGGGGACCCAATCTGTCCTCTGGTTGAGCATGCTCACGTCCCTTTAATGAATTTTCACTGATGTTCTATTGGAGCCCGGGGCTGGGGGAGGAGTCAGTAGAGCTGGCCCAATGGGCCCAGAGCTCAGAGCCAGGTCAACGGGCTTCTCGGGTGAGTCTGGACTCTGAATCTTGGCACTGGCCACCCATCCTTGCTCAGCATGACTTTGGGCCAGCCTTCGTTTCCTCTTAGGTTTAGCAGGCTTTTGAATCCTGCTTTGCAGTGGGGCACTAGGAGAAAACAAGTCGGGATGATGAAGTTCTTGGGTTCATTAGTCGCTGTGATCCATCTCTGATTCCCGACTCCGGTGGTCTGACTCTGGGACTAGCCCCACTGGGTGATGGAGAAGTTTAAATGAGACGCGGAGGATCAAGGTCTTGGCATAGAGCCGGGGAGCATGGGTTTCCATAAATATGCATCGTTTTTGTATTGCTCCTAATAACCAATCCCCAGGATAGCTCGCCATCCTAAGCATGTCCTAAATGAGAATCATCAATTTTGTGAATGTGTTCTTAGGCCATCTGGCTAACTTGAAAAGTTTTCTAGTTGGTAATCACAATGAGGTGTGTGTGTGTGTGTGTGTGTGTGTGTGTGTGTGGTGTTCCAGTGAAACCTAGAAAAACAGAAGGCAGAGAGAATAATCCTTTGTTGTGGGAACAAGTTTCAAAGGCACAGCTCTGGACCAGAGATCTTCAGACCCCCGTGTGTGCATCGAAGAGATGGATCACTTTGCAAGGCTGCAGAATGCTTCAGCTCTGTCCAGAAATTCCTTTGGTAAATAATAATAATAGAAAATATCCTTTGGAAATAATAGAGGGGATTTGGCAACTGCCTCTCTCTCGGAGATCTCAAAGGCTTTTGGCGATATTTTAAAGCTTTACTGATTTTCTTAAAAGGGCTGGATTTTCTCTCCTACTTCAGCAGAGGGGTGTTCACAGGAACTATGAGGCTCCAGATCCTGGGGGGGGGGAGGTAACTCTGTTCCTCCTACCTGCTATGCCAATGGGGGAAACTGAGGCACAAACAGGAGACCCTGCAGTGACTGGGACAGGCAGGCAGGGCATTCTTACCCAGGACTCCTCAATAACCAGCCCATCCTTTCTGCTGTGCAGCTTCCTGACCGCCAGGAGCCCTGCAGTCTGGAAGCCAGCAGCAGACAGACAACTTTGATGGCTGACTCCCACTCAGCCCTTCCGGATAGAGTGCTCTCCTGCCTCAGTGTGACAGAGGGGCAAATGAACCATAGGAGGTATGTGTGTGGGGGAGGGAACATTTCCCTGGGAGAAGCCAGGGTCGAGGCTGACAGGCAGTGTGGGTTAAAGAGCTAGACTGGGCGCTTATCTGCTGGCAGTGAGACCCTAGGCAGTGTACCTTAACACAGGGCTGGGATTCTTGCCGCCTCACCTTTCAAAGGCAGCAAAGACAGGGTGGGACTTTGTTTAACAATTAGAAGCCCCAGGCTATGTCCACACATCTTCTGTGAGGACTGTTACAGTTCGTACTTGCCATCTTATTTTTCTACTGCTCTCCATCTTTCAGTCATCTATTCATTCAACAAACACCCGAGCCTTACTGTGTGCTAGGTGCTTGCCACACACGTAGTAGCCAAAACAACATGTGGATCTTGACATCGTAAACCTTCCTAATTAAAAACAGAGTAAGAAACCACCAGTGTCACCTCTGGAAGAAACAACAACGCCATGTATCTGTGCTGGTGACAAGGGCTAGGCTACAGGAACAAGCAGCCCCCTGTTTTGTGGCTGACGTCCAGCTGAACCCCAAGGCTCGGCTTGCTACATGTCTAGTGCTGGGCAGCAGGATGTCTGTGTATTACAGGCTCTCAGAAACCCAAGTCAACTCAGAGTGGCCTCGGTGTGGCCCTTCGTGGTCACTGCAACTGTGGGAAGGGCGTGAGGTGATGGAGGCCTGGCCCGATCTCCACAGCTTCTTTAGGGCCCAGAAAGTTATAAGTTATGCGGTTACAGCTGATCTCTAAGAAGCTGGGGTTGTCCATCCGCAGCAATGAAAAAGTGCCTCCTGCACAAGAGTGAGGGCCTGAGTTCAAATCCCCTGCAGGCACGTGCAAGCCCTACTTGGTGACTTGTGCCATAATGGCCATACTGAGGGAGGGAGAGGTGGAGTCCCGTGGATACCTGAAATTCATCGACCAGTCCATCAAGCAAAACTGATGCGCTCCAGGCTCAGTGAGAGAGAAACCTGGCCTCGAAATATGCAAAGAAATTAGCAAGGGGTGAAAGAGAGCCGAGGGCATGGGAGCCTCAGTTTCTTCATCTGCAAGAACGGGGTGAAGATCTCCTGCTCTGCTCCTCTGCTGCAAGGCTCAAGGCGTGGGCTCTGGGTATGTGAGGCGGTACCTGCCCCCCCCCCCCGTGTGATAGCAGGGTCCTCCTACATGCACCTCCAGGGTGTCAGCAGCCTCCAGGAGGGTGCAGCCATAGGGCTCAGCACCCGCTTCAGTGTCTGAGTCCCAGGGAGAGAGCTTTTATTTGGGGCCTGTGTTCCTTTCTGCTCTGAAATCCTGGCAGAAGTATTTTCAAGGTTATGGTTATTACAGCAATTATTTCTCTAATTTCTTTTTTGAGCGAAACCCGTGTTTTCTTTTTTTTCCAGAGCAGAGAAGGAGTGGTGTGAAGGGGCTTTAAGGAGTGGAGGGAACCCGTCATCCTGGCAGGAGACTCGTGACACTTTCAGAATGAGTAATCACAGATGGGGTGGGCTGGGGAGCACTTGTACAGCGAATTCCCCCTTGTTTCCAGTCGGCCTGGCCAGTTGTTCGAAAGCTAGCCTTGGCTTTTTCCACAGCTGCTGGGCATCTTTCTCCCATGACTGTCAGTCTCTGCAAAGGGGCAATCACGGGGCAGTTTTGATGCATGCCCTTGGAGGCCTGTGCCCTGTGCAAATCAGAGTCTGTTTCCTGGGTATGTGCCATAGATCTCAAAAGTCTAAGTGACAGAAAACTAACCCTTGATTGATTGTCACTTGGAGTGGGGATGGGGGAAGTCATGACTGCCTCAGGGAAAGGGAGGGAAGGGGAGAACAGGGAAGTGCTGAGTGGCTGATCAGATGACAACATTTCTACCCTACCCTGGTTTAAGTGTTCCAGGATGCTCTGCATGGGGAGAAGGGCCAGGTCTGGTGACTAAGGCATGTAGCCAGTCGCAGAGATCCATGGCCAGCCTTCTATGGCCCTGGCCCCTGTGCCTGTGTGTGTACACATGCCTGTGCATGTGTGTGTACATGTGCATGTGTGTGTGTTCATGCACAACTGCTGTGAATGTGTACATAGTTTAGAGATGGGAGAGACACAATTACCTCCTTTCCAGGAGCTTCTCCCAAGGGGCTGGATCAGTGGTGGAGGGCCTCCTTTAGCAGGTGTCTGGGCCCCAACCTTCTCTCTGCTTCTGGAATTGCTAGACTGTGTCTCTGGGCCCATGTCTTCCCTTACACTCCCAGAAGGCTCCTTTTGAGGGAAAAGCGAGGGTCCAGGTCCATCCATCCTGAGACACAGATGATAGGCCTGACGGGTTGGTGACGAGCTGGCGATGGAGTGACATCCTTCTCATCAGGTTGACATGTAGCAGCACATGAGAGGGCCATTGTTCCTTTGTTTCCAATCTGGAAAAGTACATCGAACATAAACTTTACTGTTCCCTTTTGTGGCTGGCTTACATCACGTGACAGGATTCCATGTGGATAGCATGTACCAGCGTTCTGTTCCTTTGGATGGCTGAGTAGTATTCTATTGTATAACAGGTCATATTTTGTTTGTCTGTTCGTCTACTGATGGACATCAGGTTTCTTCCAGTTCTGGGCTGTTGAGATTCATACTGTTGTGAATGTTGATACAGAAGCACCTGATGAAGATGCTGTTTTCAACCCTCTTAGGAGTCCAATTACTTCATCAGATGGGAAGTCTTTACAGAATAAGGACACAGTGTCCTTCAGAGCATTGTTTTTCCTGGCCATGGGCAAGGACTTACCCGTCTAGGAAAAGAGATGAAGGAAAAAGAAAGGGTTCTGCTTTTGAGGCTGGAGTGGCAGTCCTGACAGGAGGAAGGATGTATTTTGACTAGCAAGCCACGAAAGCACAATCCAGATGCCAGGCAGGAGGCAGAGGGAGGGGCCAGGGTGGGGGAACAAGGACCTTACACCCGCCTGGATTCCAGGCTGGCTAGCAGCTCTGGCTGGCTGCTGGCTTGATGACGGCAAATTGTCACTTTGGCGGAATTCAGGAACACCACTTATGTCATTAAGCAGCAATCTATAATTAACTTCACTCAAGGTTGGGTGAAGGGCAGGAATCTTCCAGGGTGAGAAGGGTCCCACCAGCACTTTCCTGGAGGGATGGAGGGCCTCCCTTCAGCCAGCAGCTGACACCTAATTAGTGGCCATTGTATGCTTTTTGTGCCTTTGCCACCAGGAATCCTGGGACTGGTGGCTGCTGTAGTGACCAGCTTGGGTAAGAACAAGGAGAGGTATGTACACAGGGGTCCCAGGGAAGATGGGAATTCTTGGACTGTCGCGTTACTTTGAGTTTTGGTCACATAGGCAGGATGAAGGGCCGTCCTGTTTAGCAGGTCCCCAAGGAGCCCTTCAAGTTCCCAGAGGGGTTAAATGACTTTGAGAACATCCTAGGGAGGGACACAGTATGGAGGCCTCTGACCAAAGCTGTCGGCAGCCTGGCTTCCCAAGCCCTGGGCGGGTTGGCGTCTGACTGTCCCCTCCGGAATGTCTGGGCTGCAGCCGGGGCTTGCTCTAAATGAGAAACAGGCAGGAAGGGCTTAGAGGGCCTGGCAGGCTGTGGCCAGCTCCTCGTGCGGTCTGGGCAGGGCCATTTGGCATGGGGGTGGGAGTGGGGGTGGGTGGGCAGGGCACACTGACTGTGCAGGCAGCCTCCTACCAGCCTGGAGGCTGGGGTGCCTTGCCAGCCTGGTCAGGCCAGTGCCTGCAGAGAGGAGGGCAGTGTGAGCACTTCCCCAGAGGCAGATGGAGCTGGCCTGTTCCCAGGAATGGAAGCACGGATCTTCTGCTTGTTGAGAGTGGAGATAGGCCACCTTTCAGGGTCAGGCCTCATCGCTCAAAGGCCATGGAAGGAGTCACATGTCCAAGCTTTCAACACCTGCAGAGATCTGTGTGTGTGTGTGTGTGTGTGTGTGTGTGTGTGTGTGTGTGTGTGTGTCTGGAGAGAGAGAGAGAGAGAGAGAGAGAGAGAGAGAGAGAGAGAGAGAGAGAGAGAATGTGTGCATGAGCCCACAAAGGCAGAGGCTGATGTTCTGTGTCTTCCTAAGATTTTTCTACCTTCATATTTATAATTTTGTTTTTAGAATCACATTTTATTTGTTTTGAGTGTGCGGGCACATATGTGGGGGGTGGGACACATGTATGCCATTGCATGCATATGGAGGTCAGAGGACCAGTTGAGGAAGTTGTTTTATTTTCCCTTCTACCATGTAGATCCTGGGGACCGATCTAAGTTATTCCAGTTTGGCGGAAAGTTCCTTTACCCACTAAGCCATTGTCTTAGTTAGGTTTTCTATTGCTGTGAAAAGACACCATTATCGTCATTATGGGACAGGATGGTGTGCAGGCAGTCATGGTGCTGAAGAAGCAGCTGGATGTCCTACATCTTGGCTTGTAGACAACAGGAAATAGTCTGAGACACTGGCAGTATCTTGAACATATGTGAGACCACAAAGCCCGCCTCCACAGTGACACACTTCCTCCAACAAGATCACCCCTCCTAATAGTGCCACTCCCCTTGGGGGCCATTTTCTTTCAAACCACCACAGCCACCTTGCTGGCTCTTCTCCATCTTATTTATTTATTTATTTATTTATTTATTTATTTATTTATTTATTTATTTATTTATAGACAGGGTCTCTCACAGAACTAAAGCTCTCTAGTTTGGCTACAGTTTTTGGCCAGTGAGCCTTAGGGATCATCCTCTCTCCACAGTGATGGGGTTACACATGCATAGGACTGCCATGACTGGCTTTTTACACGGGTGCTGGGGATTTGAACTCACGTCCTCATGCTTGTGTAGCCAGCACTTTACCCATTGAGTGATCTTCCCTGTCCTTCTCACAGAGATACCAGAGGCTGACCCAGTATCTTGACTTTATACCCAAGGGCACTCAGGTCCGGAGTTTGGGCCCACATCCAAGTCTCACATCTGCAAGCAAATGATCTCAGAAGTCATTCCCCCATGCAACCGCCCAGCAGGCAGTAGTGTTTCCCAGTTCTCTTCAGTCTGGAGCTCTTTCCTTGCCTTCCTCCCAGTCCATTAGGGATTGCCGGAACCTCTCAAGAGCCAGAGTGTCCTGGTTTCTGACATGACTCCACACATGTCCTCATTACAGGTCATGGAGAACAAGGTGTGTCTCCCTTCTGGTTACTCTTCCTGTCCCTCCAGGTTGAATGCTGGGTGATTCACCAGAGAGCCCAGGGGTATGAGGAGCTGGGACTTGAAACAAGGACCTGGAGGTGCCTCCTGTACCCTCAGCATTACAAAAGGTGGCAATGATGCCACCTGACCCTTTGCTAGTTCTCACATGTGAGGAAGTAGGATTTGGTCCTGAAAGCAAATGAACTCCATGTCTTTAACCTCAGCTTCTCCACCTGCAAGTGATACAGGGCATGGACGTATGTCTGGGGATGTGGAAGGCACTACATGGGGAACCTAAGCATGTTGGGGCTCTTGAGGGGCATGGATCAGGGGAGAAGTCACCTAGTACCAAGATGGGAGGCACAGCAGAATGGAGGGACCTCCTGCAAGGTGAGCTTCATCCTCTCTTTCCTGTGGTCTCCCCTCCCCCTTTAAGAAGGAATCATGAGATTACGGTAGCTAATTACGCATCTGTGTTTAGCTCATAGGAGGGAGAAGCTGGGGTGGTAACAGCACAGAAGCCTGAGGGGGGCACACCAAGCCCTGCCTTCCTCATTTCCTGTCCTTGCTCTCCAGGGTAGAGGTTGGGACCAGACAGGTGTCTACTGGATCCTGAACTGCACCAGCTTAAATATCTCAGAGGTCACTCAAGATCAACTGGTCACTGAGGTCAGTGGACATGTGTCTTAGGAGCCCTTCACTATGGCAAGTGTCTTCATATGACTGATGACTTTCCTATGTCTGGGGACCATGGGGTCAACTCCTTCCATGGTCTTCTATGAATCCCTTATTTACAGATGCTCTGAGGTCATACGGTCCCCATGACAATGAGTCTCAGGGATACCTGGGATAGAAACATGCCAGACTGGGGATCTTACGTGACAAACACTTTATTCACCAGGCTGCCTTTTCAGCCTCATAGTTATTATTTTTATTAATAGTTATTATTGCTAATTTCTTACTGTGTCTAGTGTATAAGTTAACTTTAATGTACATGTTCATATATACTTATGAAAAAAAGAAAAAACACAGTTCCTCATTTTTTTTTTTTGTCTGTTGCCATGACAAAATATTCTTGAAAAAGCAACTTTGGAGAGAAAGGCTTTATTCTGGCTCATGGTTCGAGGTAGAGTCTGCGGTGGTGGGGCAGTCAAGGTAGCCCAAGTTTGAAGCAGCTGATTACATGGGATCCACAACCAGGAAGCAGAGAGTGGTGAATGCCCACTGGTGCTCAGCTCCATTTGTAGAGGCAAGAATTCCAGCCAGCGAATGGTGCCACCCATGGTGGATGGGTGGATGGGTCCTGCTACCACAGAGACCCAGCTCACACTTGATTCTAGATTCTATTAGGAATTCATGTTAATCAGCACACTTAATGCATAGTTTCTAGGATTCCTCTAGGAATCCCCTAGGATCCCTCAAAATCTGCAGGCACTTGAGTCCCTTATAAATGGCATAGCCTTTGCACAAACATGCCTCTCCATATTTCTCTAAACAACTTGTAAGTGCAAAGGGAGTCATAAAGCTAGGCTTGAAGGTTTGAATGGGGAATGTCCCCCATAGGCTGTGGCGATTGCCCCCTGCAGGTGGTGCTGTTGGGGAGGATTAGGAGGCGCAGCCTTGCTGGGGGACTGCATTATGGGGGTGGGTGATATGTTACTCATACTGGTTAAACAATAAAGCACTTTTGGGCCAATGAGAAAGCAAGATAGGCGGGGCTAGGAGACAAGGAGGAAAGAGGAAGGAGTAAGGAGGGGTCAGCATGTAGAGTGAGAGGAAGCAAGATGCCGGGACCACGCTCCCCGATAAGATGACCATGTGGAAACACTTAGATAAGTAGAAATGGGTTAATAATTAAGACAGAGCTAGCCCATAAACTATAATGGTAACTGGTCAACTGGATTATATCAAATACAGAGTCTCAGTGTGTTATTTGGGGCTGGCGCTGCTGTGGGCCCAGACCAGTGGCGGGCGGGCTGGCGGGCTGGCGGGAAACAAACATGCAGGCTACAGGTGGGGTTGGGATTATGTAGCCCACTTCCACTTTGCTTTCTCTGCTTCCTGTTTGCATTTGGAGATGTGAGGGCTCAGCTCCCTGCTCCCACTGCATGCTTGCCGCTGGCTGCCATGCCTCTCTGGCGTAGTGAGTTCTTATTCCTCTGGCAACATCAGCAAATTAACCTCTTCTCTAAGGTACTTTTGGGCATGATGTTTTATCAGAGCAACAAAAAAGGAAGTGTCTAACTGTTTAAACAGGTGCCATCCTGTACCGTTCAGGGAACAATCATGAGATGTAAGCCCAAACACATTCGGTACAGATACAGTTTACTACCCTGAATTTTTTTTTACAGAGTTGGTGAGTTTAGAGCAGTGATTGTTTGCCGGGTGCAGTGTGATCTACAGTCTTACATACATGAAGACACAGGACACGGGGGAAACATGAGATGGAAGAGATACGCATGTTAGAGACACTGGCTGCTCTTTGTTTTTAAAGTATGGTATCGTTTGCACACCTGCTGCCAGCTATGACTCTGTCCTGTGCTTATGCTTTATCATAGGACATGCTTTACATAGGTCTACATGTGTGCTCACATGTCCATGAGTGCATGTGCTTGAGTGTGCAACCACTTGTGTGTGTCTGTGAATGCACGTGGAAGGATGCAGAACACTTCCTTATTCCCAAGATGCCTTAGGGGATTTGGTGCAGCTGGGTTTAGGGCTCTCAGAGGAGACTGTCAACCATGACAGTTCAAACTCATGCTTCTGTGGGTAGTGAGGACATCAGAAAGGGGAAGGGGTCTGCTGTGCTGCTGTCCCAGAGATGGTGTTCTTTGGGGTCCAGGGAGACGTTGATAGGACTTTTAAGCCACTTGTAAACTCTGTTAAGTGAGATCTGTTTCCCCCCATGAGTGGCTGGACATTAACAGCACACATTAGACCAGGTAGCTTATAAAATTAATCTTCCTCTTTTATCAGATTTGAGGTCATTGTCCCGGCTTCCCCAGAGAGAGGTGATGTCATGAGGCGGCTTGTTGGGAGAGTGATTTTTATTCAGTATGATGAGGCTGTTTGCATAAAAGCTAATTAGGATGGCCGAGTGCTGGAGCTGGGCAGCTTGGCCAGAGGTACACTTGCAGAGGCCTTGGGCTGGGTGACTCCTTGCTGAAGCCTTCATTCCCAGATTGGGTCTGTAGTTCATCAACCTGGGTGATGGTTGAATGTCCAGGTCAAGATAATACCAATGGAGGATCCAGCAGAAATGCATTCCCTCTGAGCCCTCCTGGCTCCCTGATACTCATGGAGGTAGCCAGGGCTTCCCTTCTGTAGCCTTATGGGGAGATGGAGTTGCAAGGGCCTGCAGAGCAAGTGGGCTTGTGTTTACATCCCAGGTCAAGTCTGACTTTCATCCTTGCTTTCCTCATGTATAAAACCACGCCTGGAAACTCCACCAGCTGTGTTACTCTAAGCATACCTGACCCAATTTATCGACTGTGTTTGTTGTGCTTTGTTGTGGTGGTTGTGTGTGTTGGTCACGAATACTTGAACCACAGCTTACATGTGGAGAGCAGAGGCCATTTGCAGGAGTTTATTCCAGTGTGTGGATCCTGGGGATTGAACTTAGGTAGTCACTTGATGCTCGTCCTTTTTCTCACTGAGCCGTCTTGCCAGCCCAAGACTTCACTGTCATAATTTCCCCCCCTGTATTCTGACTCCTTTCCATTGAATATTCTCATTTAACTTATGTTTTCCCACATACGTTTGTTTAAAATGGAATAGCCTATTATTAATTGTAAGTGGAAATTTCAGCACTATTCATTATTTCATTAGTTACAAATGCAATACGGAAATACTAAGATATGAATCTAATAAAAATTGTTCAGAAGCTATATGTGCGAAACTATGACACAGGAATTAAAGAAATCAGAGTGTCTAAATGATGGGAAAACAAGCTGTGGCACAGGCTACTCCCTTGTGGATGAGAAGAGTTGGGTTTCAACACCAACTTCTGACCACTCGCAATACCTGTACCTCCAGCTAATGGGGAATCTAGCGCCCTCTTCTGGCCTTCTTAGACACTTACACTCATGTGCACATACCCACACACAGACACACATAAAATAACAAATATAGAAATACATTAAAAAGAAATCAGTATCTATTTTCTCTTTATTTTTATTTTATTTTATTTTTTGTTAACTTGACACTGGCTAGGGTCATCTGGAAAGAGGAACCAACCCCAATTGAGAAAATGACTCCACAAGATTGCCTGTGTGCCATTTTCTTGATTAATGATTGGTGTGGGAGGGCCTTGGCCTTTCAATGTCTAGAACCAGTACTGCAGCCCGAGTGGAATGTTTTCAAAGGCCTGCATGTTAAAGGTGTGAGCCCCTCGTGGTATTATTGGAGGCTGGCATTATCTTTGAGGGCCAGAAGGGAGGTGTGAGCTGGGGACCCCTTCCTGGCAACCATGAGCCGAGAGGTTTTGCTCGGTCACTCTTGGCCTGGTGTGTTGTTTACCACGGCTCCTAATCAACAGGGCCAAACTGACACCTCCCAAACTGTGAACCCAGACAGACCTTTCCAGTGTCTAAGTTGTTTGCTTCAGGGATCCATTACAGTAACGGAGAGCTGGCTAAGTCAGATGGGGTCGTCTCTCCCCTACCCAATTGCCAAGTGCAGCTAAGGACTCTGGCAGCGATCCTGTGATGGAGCCCCATGGGGGCTTCCTCTGTAGACACCCATGGGAGTGAGGTCAGAAGGCAGGACAGGACAGAGGAAGATGTGCAGCTTAGTTTGTCCTGAGAAAAGAGTGGATTGGCTCTGTTGGCGTTGTGCCTTTGGGGACTGAATGGCTGGGTCTCACATACCTGTTTCTGTCAGCCCCTGGCTGGAACAGCCCTCTGAAGGCTGTGTGCTCATGGGTGAGGCAGGTCTTGTACTGAGAAGGTGATGGCTGGATGGCCATATGCAAGAAGCTTGAGCATATCCCCCATTTAAGGGGGACCTAGGAGGTGCTTCTATCTGTCTATCCTCCAGTCTTCCCTGCTGTTCTGCCCACCTCTCTATGGACACGTGGGGAGCAGTTCCTTCACGGGTTCAGCCACTGTCTTCTTGGGGAGCTAGAGGGTGAAGACTGAAAGGATAAATGGCACTGGCCACCTCATGCCCCCAGACAGACCCCCTGCTGGCCTCAGTGGTTCACCTAGCAATAGGAGAAGGCTGCGGGCCTCAGGCATGTTGCCTTTCTCAGGTTGTGTTTGTTGGGTTTTCTTGTTGGCCATGGTGACTGGATAACTCCAAGGAGAATCCCCAACAACCCATGGGCAGCTTCTGTCTCTTCCCTGGCTGTGAGTGAGCAGTCCGTTCTGGTATGTATTGGCATTTGTAGAAGAAACTTCCAGAAACAAGATGGAGTCACTTGTCTCAACCCCAACAAAGAAAGCAGAGACATCTGTGAGGTTCTACATGACTGTCTGACCACAACTGTCACTAGAATCATCCAGAGCCACCAGCTTGCACAGAGGCCACCGCAGCCTTACCAAAAAGTACTTTTGCAGGGACATCTGCCTAGCAACTGTGTGCTCAAGTTTGGATCCACGCCACTCCTGTCATGAAATCACAGAAGCCGAGGAGGGTTGTTCCCAAATGTGTGATGTCACCTTCATTTCTGCCATTGTAACCTTCCACATGCCTTGTCCTTCATGAACACACGCAGAGCTTCCTGTGGCGCACGCGTTCTCACGGCAATGTGCAGGCTTCCGCTATAAACGCCATATTCTTTGGAGAGCTTCACACCTCAGCATGTCACTTCCCAGCCTGTCCCTCTCACACATTCTCACCCGCTTGACTCTACCCCAAACCTCGCCCTCATTCCTTACTTCTGTTTTATTTGCAAGTTCCGTGTATCTAGGCAGGCTACCCACAAGCCCATACGTATTCTTACCTACATAACTTTTTCATTTCTTTCACACAGAGCATGGACAGCTGGCTGTCCCACCTGGAGTCTGCCCTGTGGCCGGTTTGTCATGGGTTGCCCAGGCAGCGTCATGGATGTGCTGGCACAGCTTTAGTGACAGGAGAACCTGGGATTCCTATTGGGTTGTAGCCTCTTGTCCTGCTCATGACCCACCTGGGGGCACCTCTTATATCTTACTGTAGTGTAGTGAGATGTTCTCTTTGTCCCCACATGTGGCCCTGTCTCCACCCCCAATGGGCGTGGTCTAAGCCACAGGTGCGGACAAGGTGAACATCTCACTACAATATTGCGGTTTAATAAGGATCTGGATAAACGATTAGGCCGAATAGATGTTTATTCAGGGAGAAATATCTCACAACATAGACAGATGACCACCAGCAGATTGCACCGGATGCTCTCCTCTCTGCATCCCGCCAGCCAGAGCGTCTCTGACCCCCTCCTCAGCCTTTTCCCCCAGGTCACGTCTGGCCCTGTCTCCACCCCCAATGGGCGTGGTCTAAGCCAGAGGTGCCAACAAGGTGAATATCTCACTACACAGTGGGTGCTTCTGTGCCTGCCTAACCATCCTTGGGACAGATCAGAGTCTGTGATCACTCACTAGCCCGTGCCTGAGGGAGTCTGCCCCCATCAGGGTCTTGTGAGCAGGCAGCAATTGTTTTTTAAGGCATTGTCTCTCTGATGCAGATGACACAGGGTCTCGGGCATCAGGATCCTCTCACTGGGCTTGTTACAAGCTCTGCATATATCTCCACTGTCCACAATCTTTCTAGGTCACCTGGCCTAAGTGACAGGTTGCTTGCCCTGAACCTCGCTGCCTCAGAGGTTGACTTCACGTGGCTGTGTCAGGAGACAAGAATCTGTTTGCCGGCTACCAGGAGGACCCCCGTTTCACCCTTGGCTCTCAATAGCAAGTTAATTGTTCATAGATTTTTCAGTCACGGTTTGCTTGACCAATGGCAAGCAGAGTTACGCAGCCACTTACTGGTGGTTCTTACTAGGAAGTACAGCACTAACCAGGGCAGGCCATTCATAGCACAGGTTGACCACAAGCAAACACACTACTAGTGAGGGTTTTAGCCATCAAACCCCCTTTTAGACACTGTCCGTACCCCTCTTACTTCTAGTGACAGATCCTCAACTGCTAGTCAGAGGACGCAACCAGCCCTCCAATCCTTTGTCCCTACCTGCTTGCATGAATAGAGCTGGAGCCAGCTGTGACGTGCCAACTTTTCAGGACAGATGCAGGTTGGAGTTCAGGATACAGTGTCTAGTGGGAACCCACACATGGGCATGGGATGGTCAGGAGGCAGAACTGGACTGAAGGACAGGTCACTGCCAAAGTAGGCTGACTGACGTGTAGTCAGTCCTTTGGAAGTGCCCTCTTGGTTGTTGATCTACAGTAGCTAGGCCTTCATACTGGATTAGCTAGGGGTAAAGCCCACCCTCAATATGGGGGACACCATTCTATGGGCTGGGATAATAGAAGAATAATAGAAGAGAAAGCTATGTGAGCTGAGCATGTGCGTTCATGTCTGTTTCCGGACTGGAGATGCCATGTGACCAATTGCTTTAAGCTTCTGCAGCCATGTGCTCCCTGCCGTGGTGGGCTGTACCTTCAGAGCAGGGGCACAAACGAGGGCTTTCTTCCCTATGTTGTCTCTGCCAGTAGCAGCAATAGCAAAAGTAACGGATGCAATTGGGTTGTGCTTCTGTGAATTCCAGCTCCACAGGCCACCATGTGGTCCTCTCGAGGTTCAGGCGAGGGTCCTTGACACTTCCTCGGGTGCAGTTTGAAAGGTTCTTGGGGTAGAAGCTGAAGGAGACCACAGGCTCCAGGTGACAGGTGAGAATGTTTCCAGACCGGGTTCTGCCATGGTCAGGGCGCTAGCCTTGTGCTTTATTTCTTCATTCATACTGTGGCATTGGGATAGGTTTTTGTCCATGGGAAGAATCCCACCTGTCTAGGACACTTGCCTGGGTGCCCAACTACAGTAAGTCCCCTGCTTGTGACAGTCATTCTTGTTGGGTGCAGGGCTGCAAAGAAGGCTTGGGTTCAAATCCTCCCTTTGACGCCAAAGAGCCAATCACCAGTCTCTCTGAACCCCAGAGCGCTGGCTGCAAAGTGTCAGTTGCAATAGTAGGACCTGTCTTACCTGGAGATAACTGGATAGGCGTGGAAAAGACTGCAGGTATGTCCCCAAGCAAGAGAAGGTTGTTCTTAACTAATTTCTGTGGCCCATAGGTATGCTGACTTGTTGGCTTCCTTACCCATCCGTATTGCAACATTAGATAAATGTGACATTTGTTCCAAAGCAAACCAGGAGTGAAAAACTAATGTGGAGATTTCCAAAAGGTTAGCCAGAACAATCCATGGAATGTGTTGGGAACCTGGAGAGGTCTCAGTTTAATTGAAAACATGTTCTTAAGGGGACTGCTCATGCCAGAGTCTGATGCAAATGGCTAGGTAGTGGTGTCTCCCTAGGAAGCTCGCTGGCTCAGGGTTTGAAGGAACATGACTGAACTTGAGCACAGAGCTTTCTGCACCAGTGGGTTGCTATACCAGGATCACTGACAAAGTTATGAGCCTCTGACTCCTAATGGGGAATAGTCTTTTGTATATGTTTATCTTATTGGTTGATGAATAAAACACCGTGGCCAATAGGGCAGCATGATAAGCGGGTTTAGGAGATGAGGAGGATTCTGGGAAATGTAGGCAGGGAGTCACTATGTAGGTTGCCGGAGCAGTAACACCATACTGGGCATTAGTGGTTAAGCCACAGGCTCGTGGCAAGATGTAGATTGATAGAAATGGGTTAGTAACTAAGACAGAGCTAGCCAATAAGAAGCCCTAGCCAATGGCCAACAGTTCCATAATTAATATAAGTCTTGTGTGTTTATGTGGGGGCTCTGAGATGGCTGCAGAACTGGGCAGAAATTCCGTAACAGACCCTAAATTTTCATTTCCTTGCAGAGACAACCTTCATTTATGCCCCCGAGGGAGCAGCCCCAGCCTGTTTTCTGGATGTCACTTGATGCCTCAGCTCTCACTCAAGGGCTGTCTTTACCTTTGCTAACTCACCTCAAGGCTGCACTTTAGGATGTTAGAGGAAGCTCTGAGCTGGAGATGACCACGTGATCATGAGACTCTCTTTCTGGAACTCATGTGACAGTTCCAGGCCGTTGACACAGTGTTTTATTCTGTCGTCTACAGGCTCAGTACCCCATGCTGGGGTGTTTCCTGTGCAACCTCATCAGCGGTCCCCAGAAACAAGCACACATGGAGTCTCTTGCTTAAACTTTTCAAGCCTGCTATGTGGCCAATCACACGCATAACTTAACCAAACAATCATATTGCTGTTAGAGCTTGATACTGGGTAATTTGATATTAAAAGACTCACACCACTGTGGCCAGCTTCTCAACATGGGGCTCCTACTGCAAATGGTAGAGGCCCACAGCCTCTTTGCAGGTAATTAAGACCAACAATACACTAGTACCCAGAGGTTGAGAGGGGACAGGCTATGCTCATATTGTGACCTCCTCAATGAACTCAGGAGATAGTGCGAGGGCAGTCAGGACTTTGCAGGTTTCTAAGCAATTTGGCTTTTTGTTTTTCTTTTTTGGAAGTTGAACTCAAGCACAGGACTTAACCAGGACAGACTGTTGGAATCATCTAGATAAAATCTCTAATACGTAAATATCTGTCTGCTGCACTCAAAGATCTGATTCAAGGCCTGTGTCTGGGTAGCTATGGGTTCGCCTGTGTGGTCAGGATCCATCCTTCTGCAACCCTGTGTGGTCCATAGGGCGTGACTGCCGATCAGCTTAAGGAGAGAATGGAGATGAAAGCCGGTGACAGGATTTGGCCAGTGCTGACCTTCCCTCTTCATTCCTCATTAGACTCAGCTCATTGTTGAGGATGAGGTACAACACGGGGAAAGGGGAAGTGTCCCAGCAGAGAGAGAGCCCCAGAGCCCCAGAGCTTGGAGTCCCAGAACTTGGAGCCCAGATACCACCAGCAGCAGGTGGCCTTTTGCCATGAGGCCCAGTCTCGGGGAGCAAAGAGGCAGACTCTCATCTGAGGGAGACCAGGTTCTTGGGGACCTGCCATTAGATGGAACAAGTTTGTCACACAGAGACTCAATAGTAATTATAAATGCTTGGCTGACAGCTCAGGCTTGATTTTAGCTAGTTCTTATAATGTAATGAACCCATTTCTATTAATGTATGTGCTACCTTATCTTATGTACAAACTTCCCATCCTGTTCACTCTGCATCTGACTCTGCATCTCATGGTATGTCCTCCATCTCCACCCTTCTTCCTAGTATTCTCTCTGCCCTGAAAATCCTACCTGGCTACTGGTCAATCAGCTTTTTATTAACAACGAGAGCGCCATGTCTTCACAGTGTACAGAAGGATTATTCCACATCATTTCCCCACTTTTGTCTAATTAAGAATGAGGTCTTACTTTTAACACAGTAAAATTATATACAACAAAATTATCAAGTAAGAATTAGAGTTACAATATCCAGTCCACTTGTATTTAGCAAAATCAGAGAAAATATATTAGTTGTCTTATCTTTGTGAGTCTAAAGTTTTATATATAATTTACCTTTTATCATTATTAAGGAAAACTCTAATTATTTACTTTTTAACTCTATCAAAGACCCCAGAAGCGTGTAATGTTGCCTAATGACAGGGACATGTGGCTCTCTGGACAGTTATTCAAATTTCTTCTGTGATGTTGGGGCATCCAACTCTAGCATACAGACCTAATATATCTGACAGACATTTTTGAGGAACAGATATGTCTTACAGTCATGGAATATCTTAGGTTATTAAACACCTTAAATGACATATTCTGTAGGTATTTGAAGTGTTTGAAGACAATCTATATATCTATCTATCTATCTATCTATCTATCTATCTACCTAAATATACTTTAACCTTGAAAACATATCTAATATGACTACAAGTTTAATTATCATAGATTACTAACTACTAAACTATATTTTTAAATTACATGTGGCATTTTTAAATGAGTTGAACAAGCACAATATCCCAAAGAAGAGATAAATATACATATAGTATAGCAAAAATAACTTTAGATTTGTATCAGTAAACCTAATCCAGACCAATGTAAAATATTTTGAGATTAATAGTTGTGTTTTGGGTTAAGTAGATTCAATAATCTACCATTTCCCCCTATAATTATCTATGCACTTTTTATCCTTTAGAAAGAAATCTTTGAATTTAACTCTTTTATTTAGCTTTTTTTTTTCCTAGCTATGACCAGTAACAACTTAAAACCAACCCTCCTAAACAATGACAAACATCTATAATCCATTGAATAACCCAAATCCACCCATTCGCCATTTCTTGGGAATGTGGGTATTGTTCTCTAGACTATTTCCTGTTGTATGTAGGTGTTGGTATCTTTGGGGGAACTTTGAGAAAATCAGGATAATTGTTAGGTCTTGGCTGAAGTAGTTTGTGAGTCTAGACCATCTCAGCCAACATCTTTGAAGCTTCTGGATGCAGAATTTTGCGGAGACAACAGCAGAGGCATTTGGAAATGCTGAATCACCTGGGCCATCTATTTTCATTTGTGTCTGGTGTACTTGTTCTGAAAATACATACAATTTTAAAGGTAACCTGCATGTCCATATTACCACAAGTATAGGCTATGTTTGTACATAAGTTAGCCAAAGATGATTTTTTTTGTTTTATGTTTGAGCAGGTAAAATACACATTATGTATTCTGTAGTTTTTCTAGGTTTGTTCCTTTATATCTGTAGTTAAGATTTTGAGGGGTCTTGCCCAATCAAACCTGATCCATACCAACATGGAATGAATCCACATTCTCTCATTTTCTGTGGAAATAAAAACATAACTTCTTCCCAAAAGTAACACAAATTTCGACTTTCATTTTGAAGTCAAGACATTTTAAAAATACATAGATTGGTTTAATCTAGCAGCTTTCATAATCAAATGTTTCTTAGCAGTATCACTTGCTCATTATCAGTTAAAAATTTAAAGATAATATAATAATATATAGGATCCAGACTCTCTGTGTATTTTCCATCTCTATGTGGTAATGTAGAAAAATAAGGATGGAGAAACAGATAGGTAAATAGATCTTTATTCTGGAAGAAATCACTTACAACAGAGACAGATGACCACCAGCAGGTTCCAGTTCCAAGGATGCCTCTGGATGCCCCCTGTCTCTGACCAGGAAGCAAAAGAGAGCTCTGGGGTCCCCTACCCCAGACATAGTTCTCCCAGGTCACATCCATACCTGTCCCCATCCCCAATGGGCGTGGTCAGTGCAACAGGTGCAGGCAGAGTGAATATCTCACTACAATATGGCATATATAACATAATATATGTATATACATATAATTTGATATTACTTTATTCCTTTAAAAGACTTTATTTATTTATTTTTAGGTATATTTTTTTATTACCAGATACAGAGTCTATTTTCAAAATGCAAACAAATAGCCCATGCCAATATTTTTGCTTTGAAAGTGATGGTAAAGTACATTTAAAAATACACTTAACATTATCAGGTTTGAGTTTACTATTCTTTTTTTCTCTTTTTTTATTTAACATATCGATCCAAGTTCCCTCTCCCTCCCTCCCTTCCTCTTTCCTTCTCTTCCACCCTCCCATGACCCCCCATCCACCCTTCCCTCCCATCCCCTCCCCCACCCCACATGTAGAGTGATGCCTTCCAGGAGGGGTCATCTAAATCTGTCATAAACTATTTTTTACTTTATGACTGTATATACCATTTTTCTTTTCTCTCCCAAGCCTATCTAAAGTTTAAACACTGTATCCATTTAGAATTTATTTTCTACCTGGATCTGTCTTTTCTGCATACCTGTAATCTTTTTATGTCTGCATGAGCAAAAATTAAACACTGTGATGGCAGTGTTCACGCTGGTGGCTCAAGCCCACAGGCAGTGACTGAGAGACATGTCTCTGTATGGTGGCCTGCATGAGGGACATGAGACTTAGAATCAATGTTTGATCCCATTTTTGTGTGTTTAGGAACTTTAAAAAGCTTTCTTAGGTTTTATGTGGATCTATGCTGCCTGACATCGGGTGCCATACGTAGATAGTCTATTCTATACCTCCAGCCAGTTCCCAAATAGCCACACAAAGATTTATTATTAATTATAAATGCTTGACTAATGGCTTAGGCTTGTTAGTAACTAGCTTACTGCATTTTAAATTATTAGTTACTTACATTTTAAATTAACACACTTCTATCCCTTTGCTTGATGCCATGTGGCTCATGGCCTGTTACCTCATTCTGTACATGTCCTGCTTCCTCTGCGTCTGGCTGGCAACTCCTCTAACTCTGGTCTTATTCTCCCCAGCATTCTCTCTGTCCCAAAAATCTTGCTTAGCTGTTGGCCAATCAGCTTGATGATATAGCAACGTATATTCATAGTGTCCAGAAGGATTATTCCACAGACCAAGTTCTTGGGGACCTGTTATTAGATGGCAGAACTTTTTGAGAGCGCTTGGCCTTGACAAGGAAGATACATTTGACTTACTAATTATTATTATTATTAATCTCTTTGAGATAGGATCTTGTTCTGTATCTCTGGTTGGCCTGGAGCTTGCTATATAGACTGGACCGCCCTTGGATTTGAAGTAATCCCCCATCTCTGACTCCACACTCCTGAAATCGTAGCCATGCACCACCATGCCTGACAGATCTACTGGATTTAAACATTAATTTCCTAAAAAGAGGCTAGGAATTTCTTCAAGTACACGCAAGGTCTCCCCAGCAATATGGGAAAAGAAATTCACTAAGTGCAAATGTTTCAATAATGCAGAATATTAGCCTAGATGTTCTGCAGCTTGTTGGCATTGTCACTCCAACTGCCACCACAGGAGGCCATGGGGCTACTATGCTTTTCCTATTTGTAGGTCCTTAGACCTTAGTGAGTGAGCCTGGGACTGAAGGACCTAAGGTGACAGGGGACCCAGCTCTCTTGCATAGCTGTATTGCTTGGGGACGCTATGATGGTTTGTGTCTTTCATGGGAATGACCCAGTCAGAGGCCCTACTCCTGCCCGACATGGACCATTTATCCAAGGAGGCTCCTTTTAGCCTCACAGATCATCCTGTGGGGATGGGGGAGGAGAGGCTGATTTGAACTTGTTTCAGCCCTGGTCTGGTTCTTTTGCACCAAAGCTTTAGTATTCATCTGATCTCAGGATATTGGATTTTTCTTTGAGGAAAGAAATAAATGACTTATCTGGGGAATCAGCCCAGAGTTCTCCTGTACCCTGCAAGCTCTCTGTATGGGGCTAAAATAAAGTTGGCTGATTCTCATGTAAATCTCTAAAGCCTGGATGTCATCATGAAGTATTTCATGTGCCAGGTAAGTAGGCTGCATCCCTAGGAAAGGGAAGAAAGGAAGGAAGGAAGATTAGTTGTTGTATCCAAGGAGAAAGAGAATAGATTGAAGTAGTTTAAGTGCCCATCACTTCTGGATACAGTGGCTGAGAAGGACTCCTCTCTCTGAATGCAGTCATTCTGGCTTATGCCTAGAAGTGATCTTAAGTCTGACACACATCACTTTCATGATGGTTGTTATTGCTTCCATATCTACCTTCCCCGTGCCTGACAGAAGATGGCTTCACAGAACCCTGGTGGGTTTGCTTCCTTCCCACATTGCTGGTGCAAGGCCGGTGGCAGAGTGAGCTGTCCTACCCACCACAAATGCTTTGCTATATCTGCTTTTGGCCAAATGGATACCTCCAAGGAGAGTTCCGTTCCTATCTCAGTAGCTTTGAGGAGTGAGGCCTCTGAGAAGTGGAGTTGACAAGGGTTTTTTTAGGATGACTTTGCCAGACTGGTGGGAGGAAAAACAGACACATTTTCTGATTCTAAAATGCATATGAAGCTTTTAGGGTTCAGCAAGAGTTGAAAGCAAGTCTGTAGGCTACCACTGGGGTGATTTTAGCCTAAGCCAAGTGTGCAGACTGTGTGCGAAGCTGTGTGTGTTTCTAAGTTTCACCTTGAGCCCACAACTTCAGAGCTTGGGATTTTTCTTCTGACCCATCTGATTCCTTTATTCTAGTGATGAGAAAATAGAGGCTGTGACAGATGACTACTGCCACAGGGTGGGACGAGACTCAGAAAATCTATGCTTTCCCCAGTATGAGACGGTTCCAGCAATGGATACAATAGTGTCCCCCATCCTGTCAGCTTTTTCCCATGTAACTTGTATCCTTCCATTCAGAGGGAGAACTATATATATTTCCACAATTCACTGGATGACATCATGACTTTGACCAGTAGGCTATGTTGAAAATGATATCATATCATATCAGTTCCAAGCTTGGTCTGTTATTTTTGCTTATAGCCCCCTTGGAACACTTCCCACTGGCCCTGTACCTAATCATCATGTGTGAAAGACCCAAGCTGCATAGAGAAGCAACACGTAAAGTGCATAGTCCAGTTGACAGCCTGAGCTGACTCTCAGGCATGTCAGCATGCCATCTTGAATGTCTGGCCAGCTCAGCTTTCAGATAACCATGGCCCTGGCTGGAACTCAGTTTGCTTCACTCCTGTGTGTGTTCATGTTTGGTTTGAGCCTCTGAGTTTTAGGGTTGCTCATTAGGCAGTAACATTTAGCTAGGACATTACTCATAATGTGAATATAAAATGCATGCTTAACTGTTGTAAGCTCTTAACCAGCTCTCTCCCACTTATTCTAAAATGTAATCTTTTTCTAATGGAAGGCCATGACACATTATTGGATCATAAGATCAGTTTAGTGGGTTGCAGAAAGTTAAGGCAAAGAGAGCTTAATGTGTCAGAGTGAGAGCAATAATTGCCCTGTAAAATTTTTGTTCAGTCTCTCTCTCTCTCTCTCTCTCTCTCTCTCTCTCTCTCTCTCTCTCTCTCTCTCTCTCTCTGTGCTTTCTATAACAAATAGTTTTATTGTAGGTTACAATAAGTGATGTTAAGAATGCATTGATCTAACTTTTATACCTTACTACAGTTTTGATGAGCAAATGGGGATGGACATCTTGGTCTGTTCCAAGTGCTATAATGAAATACCATGGATGGGGGTAGTTTATAAATAATAGACATTTACTTTTCAAAAATTTTTTTAGCCTTTCAAGCTCAAGGAGCTTTCAGATGAGGTATTTGAGTTGCACAGTATCAACGTGACCCAATTTAACCTCTAGAGGAGCTGGGGCACAGTTTAGCCCTGCTTATGCATATGGCTTATGAGATTTTAGCCCCAGCAAAGACTCTGGAAACCAAGGCAAGGGACAGTTTTGTTTGATGGCTCTATTGACATACACGTTGTCACACATGGGTGACATGAAAGATTTGCTGTCCATCCCTAAGTCCCAGTGAGAGGGGGGGTTTGCCTCTGGAAATTTCCTAGATACTGAGCCTCTTGCCTTGGTTCGTTTTTAAATGTGTCCTTGAGCTGTAGCAAACTGTCACCATGATGGTTTTCAGTCAGTGCCACAGGGTCTTCTAGTGTGATATCTGGTGCCAGGAACAAGCAAGGTCTCATGGGCTTTTAATTTTTAGTTCTATGTCAGGATTCTCTTTAATGCACCCCCCCATATGTTATACAGGATGTTGCAGGCCACAGGCAGCCACGATGGAGCACTGAAGAGAGAGCACTCAGGCTCAGAGAAAAAGAGCTTCCTTAGGAGAGAGATCCATCATGAGAAGTCTGATGGGTCTTCCTCCTTCTCTTTCTTCCTCCATCCCTCCCTTTAAAACACACACACACACACACACACACACACACACACACACACACACACACCATTTTAGATTTGTTTTATGTGTGAATGTTTTCCTGCATGTACGTCTACATCCACGTAATGTAGCTGGGCCCTGTGAAGTGTCAGCAGATAGAGACAGCATGGGATAGACACTGACCTGACGGGACTGATGGGAGGACAGGGGATGCTGCAAACTTTCAGCCCTGTCTGAGGGAACACAATGGGTTGACAGACCTTTGGAGCCACTGTCATTGGAGGTGTGGTCATCATCTCTTCAGAGTCCTTGGAGTTGGGAGAAGGATTAAATATTTGATAATGGGGTTCGAGGGGATCCCTTTTGAAAGATATGCCCACCCAGGGCCTCAGAACGTAATGTTGCTTGAAATAAAGGTCTTTGAGATATTACTAACCCCAGGATCTTCGCAAACCACCAGCCTGAGCTAAGGTGGAGCTTAAAGTCAACGACAGGTGTTCTTATAATCAAAGGGACACAGGGTGGGTGTGAAGTGTCCCACCCATAGTTCAACCTAACCATGCCCCAAACTGAATGGTTTCTGGGACCTTTTAGATCATGTTTTGAATCTCAGCTCTGCCTTTTTTTTTTTAGTAGTGGAAGCTCCAGGAGACCAGATGTCCTACTTTCATTTCCCAGAGTCCAAGCTACCATGATGGCTTGGGTCCAAAATGCGCCCCCCCCAGGCCCTTGTATTAAAGTTGTGTTCCTTACCTCATGATGCTGTTGGAAGATGGAGGTGCCTAGTGGATGGGGGTGTGCCTTTAAAAGGGAGGTAGGTCAGCATCTGTCCTCTTCTCTCTTTTGCTTTTGCAGTTGCTGAATCCAGTTCTTCAATCACAGGGTCCTGCCATGATACCCTGAGAACCATGTTGTCATGACCGCTGTTCTGCCACAGACCCAGAGGGAGCAGCCCAGCAAATATGAGCAGAAGCCTCTGGAGCATTAGAAACCAACCAACCTTCCCTTGCTTTTAAATTAATTTACTTTATGTGTTTGTGTTTTGTTGTTTAAAACAAGGATAGACAGCTCTCTGGGGGTAGCTCTCTGCTCAGTTTGGGTGGATTTTGACTTAATGAAACCACTGGATGGATTCTTATGGTGTCTGTACTTTCCTGCTCCCCACATTTAAAATACCCTGAGGATTTGGAGTGGGATGCTTAGGGATGGATGGCATGAGCTGCTGTGGACTCCAGCTGCCAAGGGCTGTGACAGGTCTCTAAGGACAAGGACAAAGTCTTACCATGCAGACGACAGAAGGGATAGTGAGGTCACACGTGCAGGCAGAGCCTGTCTCTGTTTGATTTTTTTCTTATTTAAGCCATTAGTTTTATTTTTGAGATGGAGGTAAGGGGACCAGAAAAAAAAATCAGGACTACATGGCAATTTCAAAACTCATCTGAGTTTGTGTGGGATCCTTTCCCACAGCGAGTGGCATGAAGAGGGGAAGGGGTGGGGAACAGGAGTGGGTGGGATCAGCTGTATCCAAGGGCTCTTCAGCTATGGGAGATACCCAGAATTTAGAACCGAGAGCCCCTCCACATCCCAGCGGTATGAATGAATACATACTATCCTTACCTTTGAGCCCCTGGTCACAGGTGCATTCCACATGGCGGTTGTCTTAGGGTTTCTACTGCTGTGAAGAGACACCATGGCCGGAGCAACTCTTATAAAGGACAACATGTCACTGGGGCTGGTTTGCTTACAGTTTCAGAGGTTCAGTCTATTAACATTATGTTGGAGCGCAGCAGACAGACACGTGTGGTGTGCAGGCAGACACGGTGTTGGGAGAAGTAGCTGAGAGTCCTACATCTTACAGGCAACAGGAAATGGTCTCCTGCGTCACACTAAGGGAAGCTTGAGCAAAAGAGACCTCAAAGCCCGCCCCCATAGGGACACACTTCCTCCAACAAGGCCACACCCACTCCAACCAAGCCACACCTACTAATAGTGCCACTCCCTTTGAGTTTGAGGGCCATTTTTTTGCCAAACACCACAAGGGTCATGATTGATGCACTCCTTGTCGCTAGTGTACAGAGAACAGAATTTCTGGATATTCCTTTTAATCAGTGTCGCCTAATCGTGCAGGTTGTGCTCTGTTCTGCCCCTCCCCTCAACCCCAGCTGTGTTGGCTCTAAACAGCAAGGCCCCCAAAGCCGTGGCCATTTGATGTATCATTAAATACACCTTCTCGAACTTGGCACGCGAGCCCTGATAAAGTTTCACCTTTTAACGAAATAAATGACTCAATTAACAAGATGAAAAATAGCAGTGTGGTGGCAGGCCCACTTGGTGGCCTGGAAAAAAAAAAGGCTGGAGAAGAATTATCCCAGCAGGGAGCTAATGTGGGCAGAGACCTGGTGCTCTGTGGGTGTCATTGCCTGCCAGTCTGCCAGCCCGGGAGGACAGGGCCTGCTGACCGCTGCTAGGGGGGCCCCCACGTTCTGGGCTAGGGGCCAGCAGGGGCGGTGGGATCCATCAGAGCTGACCCAGCCTACCTCCTCACTAGTGAATTAGGTGGGAAGGGGGAGGGACATAGAGAGGGAGAGGGAGGGAGAAGGGAAGAGAGAAGCAGAGAGAAAGAGGGAGAGGGAAAGGGAGGGAGGAAGAAAAAGAGGGGGGGGAGAGAGAAATACTGTATAACCTACTGCTGTCTGTCCCAGCACACAAAATTATAGAAACTGGTGTTTGGTGTGTGTGTGTGTGTGTGTGTGTGTGTGTGTGTGTGTGTGTGTGTGTGTGCGCGCGCGCGCGCGCATACATATGCATGCACGTGGCCATGTATGCATGTATGTGTGAAGATCAGAGGTCAGCTTTGGCTGTCTTCCTCCACTTGATTCCGCCTTGTTTTTAAGGAGACAGTCTCTCTCTGAACCTGGAGCTTGGAGTTGGGGCTGGACTGCCAGGAGCCCCCAGGATCTTCCTGTCTGACACCTCCAACCCTTCAGTGCTGGGATTAGACTCGGGCCACCACACCTGGCTTTACACTGTACCTGGCTTTATACTGTTCATCCTTGTACACTCAGCAAGCACGTTACCAATGGGGCTGCCTCACTAGCCCCATCCACGTGTTGATAGAGAGACTCCTGATGCCCAGCTCTGTGCTGTGCCAAATGTATCTTTTCTGTGGTGGACACCAGCTGGTCCAGGGAACAAGTTTCTCTCTCTGGATTTCAAGATGTGCATAGTTTGGGAGCAATGTTCCCGTCAGGGTCCCCATTTTCCCTTCTGAAGAATCAGCAGTTTTGTCCAGGGCAAAACTCAACCTGAGGGTCTGCTGGGGTGAACGCAAGTCAAGCTGGCATGGGGCCCAGGTTATAGCGTGCAGCACCCCACAGGCAAGGGGTCCACATCCTCACGACTTGATCTCTGTAGTCCACTCACATCTTCTCCTCACCCACTACAGCTGTGGCAGCAATCTCAACAGGCCCCTCTCATTACCACCGTCTTTGAAATGATGGCGGTTATTAGACCCTCTGGCAAGGCTTGTTATTTAATGTGTTAATAAAGAAACACACACATTTCTAGGTCACAAATCTGTTTTTAATATTGGATTACTGTCAGAATAATGGGTTTTCTTTGTCATCAAACACATTTTCTATTTTATGCGGGCAAATTTTTATTCTGATTTGGTCCTCAGCTTCGCCCACCTGTCAGAAGGGCCCACGACAGGAAGATGGCTGGGCTGCAAACTTTATTAGGTCTCTGGAACTCTGAGGTCTTGCGAAGCCATGGAGCCAGGGTATTGATCTTGGTGACCGTGGAGTTCTTTTGGAGTGCTTGGGTCATTGTTGTTATTTTTTTTTTAATCAAAGTGTTGTTGCATATGGAGGGCCCTCCTGGGCTGAGGTGCACACTTTGCTGAGTTTTGGCAGGCATGTCCACTCTTTCCAGGCTGTCTAGGGGACTCATTCCAACCTCATAAGTTCTTCTAAACAAGACACAGCTCCCAAGTTGGACCACAGGGAACCCAGCTTTTGGTTCGTTTGTTTCAAGATAGTGTTTCTCTGTGTAGCTCTGGCTGTTCTGAACTCACTCTGTAGACTAGGCTGGCCTCAAACTGAGAAACTTCCCTGCCTCTGCTTCAAGTGCTGAAATTAAAGGTTTGAGCCACTATTGCCCAGACTTTTTTTTTTTAAATATAAGGAGTATATGTTTAACAAGCCAGGAAGCCAGTTTTCTCACTTTTAAACATTGTTGCTAGCGTTGAAAAGTAGACTTCTGCTTTTGTAGCATTTTAAATTTTTTTTATTAATGTATTTTCTACATTATAATCCCAGTTCCCCCTCTCTCCTCTCCTCGCAGATTTTTTAACTATAGCGACACATTTCAAAAGTTTTGTGTTTGGCTTGACAAAAGGATCTTCTTCTGAACACTGTTTATTGTTTCTTCCATTGAACTGTCCATCAGAAGCCCACTACTGCATCAGTGGTCCCCACATCTCTGGGTAAGCTTTGTGTACAGATGCATGACATACCATTTCTGTCCAGTTCCCAATTCTTTTGACCCTTAGGAGGTGGTATTGGGAAGTGAGTAGGGGTGGCTATGTTAGGAGGGTGGTACCCTATGAAGGCATTCAGGGTATAGAAGAAGACGAGGCAGATCCTGAACTGGCACTTAACACTTAATGTGTGACCATGTGGCATTCTCCACCTTGTCATTGAGGCAACCCAAGCCCCTCACTGATTGCCAGCAACCTAGTCTTGGACTTCCCAGCTTCCAGGACCATAAGCCAACGACATCACTGTTCTCTGTAGCTGCCAAGGTTTTGTGACAGACAGCAAGAGAAAGTGGGCTAAAACAATGGGGAAGCTGGAGTCTTCTCCTGTCCATGTATATGTGGTATGTGCGTGCATGTTTATTTATGTGTATAGGGGAGCCAGTGAGATGCCTGTGGTAGTCTGGCACACATGAACTGTTGAAGCTAACCTTTGGCGAGGAGAGGGGGAAGACAAGGAAGGCTGGGAGGCCCCAGAGGAGAGGGAAGAAAGGATGTGTTTGTGTGTTGTGTGTGCGTGTGTGTGTGTGTGTGTGTGGACACACACTGTCCCCTCTTACCCCAGGCCACAGATTTTCTAGCTCTGCTGTTTTCTGGCTATCCCCAGATCTCCAGATGTGCTCTCCAGATGTTCTCTCCAGATGTGCTCTGCAGCATCTCCCCTCTGGTACATCCCCTCAGCCTTTGACCTGTGTGTTTGAGTGCATAGAGAAGGGCTCTGCTCCTGGCACCATCAGGCTCCAGGAAACTCAGCCAGTGTCCCTGTTCTGTCTTTGTAAAAGCTTCGGCTCAGGACAGTCTAACACATGGCCAGGTGGCTGTTTGGGTCATTCCTAATGACATTCTGGAGCTGCCAATGCTTGCCTCTGGAATATGGCAGCATCTCAGGTGAGGGACAGCAGAGGGTCCCATAGTCCCACCTGCCTATTTCTGTGACTATACGTGAACCTCAGTTTTATAATCACAAAGTAGGGGGCACCTATTTGACTTCTCCAGGAACTGATGGCTGCCAGGAGCAAAGCCCCACTCATGTCACTCATACATTTGGGGGACAGAATAAACTTGCCTGGAAATCTGCCCCATGTCTTATATGCCACAATGGACAAATTCAGGATTCCCTAGCCTAAGAGGGGCTAAAGAAGCTTACATCAAAAACTCAGGTAAACCTCAAAATAGACTTTAATGATCTTAGAAATGAACCATTGACTATCACTCTTCTCAAGAACTGCCAAGCAGGCCAGACAGCGAGATGGCCTTGTAGATAAAGGTGCTTGTTGCCAAGATTGATGACCAAGGTCCCTGGGTCCTGGGACCAACATGGTGCATAAAGAGAACAGGCTCCTGCTATGGTCCTCTGCCCTACACACGTCACCCCCAAATAAATAAATAAATAAATAAATAAATAAATAAATGAATGAATGAATGAATGAATGAATAAATAACAGGTAAACAAAGAAAAGAAAGCAAAGCCTGAGCAGTCTATGGGTAGCTATATTGTTTTACCAAAGAATGTCATTCTACTATTATTAGGCACTGTTTTCAGTTAAAATAAAATGACTTAAGACACCACCCTACTAAGTCAAAGTAGAACATGTCAGCAACACGGATGGTCAATCCCTCACTGTGAACTATTCTGTTTTTACCGTACGGACTGGATTTTGATTAATCAGTTAAAAACCTGTATTCGTAGAATTGGGCAGAAAGAATTTAGTTCCGGTGTTTGAAGGGCTCAGACATCTGGATGAAATAAGACTATCAAACATCAAGTTACTTGGCATGCAGCAGTGGCCATGGGCCGGAAACAGCTTTCTCAGCTGTAGAGCACTGGGCTTCTGGTACCCAGAGAGGCACAGGTCTCAGGTAGGGTGGCTTGGCCATGGTAAATGGCTGAGACAGCAGCTCCGAGTCCACGGCTGGCTTCCAACTTCACAGTCTGGGCTGTTGCCGAAGGTCTCGTGTCCAAAAGGGTACCCTTGTCCTTCTGCTTGTTCTAGATGGCTGCTAACAGTTCCTTGTCATTTCGTCTTTGGACTCTTGTTTTGTAAGTGGTACCCAATGGAATTCAGAAGCATGCATATGAGCAGCTAAAATGCTGGCTGCAGTGGGTGTGCCACCAGGAGCAGGGTACCAGCGGGCCACCATGTGCAGGAGGCCATGAAATTCAAAGAAGGTACAAGGTGAATTTCTGTGGAAGTTGCTGGCTGGTGGCTGTACTTAGGAAGTGGGGTAAGGCAGTAGAGTTCATTTACTGTATCTTTCCCACTGTCTGGCAAGAATGAAGTATTCCGTCACACACTACAGACCCACATCGTGGTCTATGATGGACCGTGTGTATAACGGTGATCCTCTAAGACCGACGGATGGAAGGGGTCCCATCACTGTGAGTCATCAAGTTTCCCATAGCTTGCTGTGACGCTCCTATAAACAAATCTACCCAACAGCCACTGTGAGAAAGTGTCAGCGATGTGGGGCGTCATACCTGATCGTAACGACACTGTAGCCTTCACATGCACTTACAGCCTTCTGTCATTCACTTGCATGGAAACGTTGACTGTGGAGCGGCTGGTTGGCTTTGCCCGCGGCCACCTCTCAAGCTTTTATTTACTGATCGTTCAGCTCATTTATTTTTCTGTGCTGCACTGTGACGCTTGTTGTTTCCTCATCATGGCTCTGTGTGTGTGTGTGTGTGTGTGTGTGTGTGTGTGTGTGTGTGTGTGTGAATGTGTGTGTACATGTGCATGTGTGTGTGTGTACATGTGCATGTATGTATGTCAGTGTGTGTGTATGTGTGTGTCCATGTGAGTGTGTGTATGTGTGTGCATGTGTGTGTATGTCAGTGTGTGTGTATGTGTGTGCATGTGTGTATATCAGTGTGTGTGTGTATGTGTGTGTACATGTGCATGTGAGTGTGTGTGTCAGTGTGTGTGTGTCAGTGTGTGCGTGTGTGTGTGTGTGTGTGGTATGTGCAGGTCTCAGTGTATATATGTATCATGGTATGTGTGTATATGTGAGTGTGTGTGTGTGTGTGTGTGGTATGTGCATGTCTCTGTCTTTGTATATATGTCTCTCTGTGTCATGTTGTATGTGTACATGTGTGTGTGTGTGTGTGGTATGTGCAGGTCTCTGTGTATATATGTATCTCTGTGTCATGGTGTGTGTATATGTGAGTGTGTGTGTGTGTGTGTGTGTGTGTGTGTGTGTGTGTGTGTGTGTGCACAGTCTGCAGTGGCTGGGTTTGTGTCAGCACACCGGTACTGCTCCATGCCCACACAAACACAAAACTGCTTGATGTAGCCCTTCTCCCAATGCCCTGCAGTTTAGCAGTGTAAGGCTGTACATGTACACTCAAGCCACAGGTGTAAACTGTGGACTTTCACTGCAAGTTCAGATGTTCACCTTTAATCTGGAATCTAGACACAAGTGGGAAAACTTAAGCTAATAATTCAAAGTTTTAATTTCTTCTTAGAGTGACAATGCCTATCAGAGACAGAAAAGCCAGAAGACACACACACACACACACACACACACACACACACACACACACACACACACACACACGGACGGGGTGGATCAGCAATTGTATTTTACTATCTTGCAAAGCACGTTTTTCCTGCTCTTTGAACAAGTACATCTGCTTTGACATTTTATCCTGGGCCCCACAGACGGTGCAGCCACCCTGACCAGGCCGCTTGTCAGGACCTGGAGACTTTAAACCATGTCGGAGCAGGATAAGGCCTGTGAAACCTCACTCGACACTCTGCTTGTAACTGGAATTGTGCTTGCTTTGATACAGTTGTGGGAAGCTGGGGCCGGGGAAAGGGAACGAATCTCTTCCCCCTGGAAGCTGAGCCATCCTTGGCTTCATGTAATTGCAGCAGACTCAGGCCTACAGAAGTGCTCTGGCCTACCCAGGGCCACACAACTCAGCAGCAGAGGAAGTGGAACCCTGTGCCCTGTCTTGGTGACCGGAATCCTCACCTCATTTATCTATTTCACACTCTAGAGTCATGTAGGGACTTGGTACTTGAACGATCAAAGGCCAGCCTCCTGTGGAGTCTCATACCTGATGCTAGCTGGGCTGAGGAGGCATGTGGGCTCAGAATCTGAAGCTTCTGGAAGCTTCTGACTGATTGGGTGAGTTGGAATCCCTTTCTTGTGTACCAGGCGAAGCTGGTCATATTCCCAGAGCAATGACAGAGGGGCTGCATACAAGAAACCCCAGCGCAAGGTTGAGCAGTACCTACTAACTCAGTTCAGGTTCAAGCCTCTAGAGTTGGGGGTCAGCAAACAACTACAGTTTTTCCACCAGCCGGGCCCTACAGCCATGTCTGACCCCAAACACAGAGACCCTGTATTAGATATAAAGCTGTTGGCCTGTTACTAGCATTTCTTATTGGCTAGCTCTGTTTTAAATATTAACCCATTTCTATTCATCTAAGTGTTCCCATGTGGTCTCATCTTACAGGAGAGACGGTCCAGATCTCTTCTCTCAAGTCTCTACATCTTGATTTTCCTCCTACATCTCCCAGAATCCTCCTTGACTCCTAGTTCCACCTATCTTGCCTTCCTATTTGCCAATAGTACTTTATTCATTAACCAATAAGAGAAATGTATTTACAGAATGACATCTCCCATCATCTCCTCTTTTCTGTCTAAATAAAAAGAAAGGTTTTTACTTTAACATAGTAAAATATATAATAAAACAGTTATCAAATCAGAACTATTGTTAACAGTACTTAGTCTATTAAATTTAGCAAGATTTAAAGAAAATCTTCTATCATCTATCCTATCTTTGTGAGTTTAAAGTCTTATATGTAACTTATCTTTAATCATAACTAAGGAAAACTATAACCATAATTATCTGTCTTTCACTCCCTCAAAGATCATAGAAGAATAATATATAAACTCTAGAAATGACAGAGACAACTTGCTGCCTGGTCAGTCACCTGAAGTTCTTCTGTAATGTTCCATCTTCAGCCTATAGGCCATAGTGTGTCAGCAGACTCCTCAGCAAAGCACAAAATTTCAAACTGTCCCACCTGTATTGGCAGTTTGTCAGTCACTTTTCTCTGTGTCCTGTAGGCTGTCTGGCAGCCTCTTCCATGAAGCAGGAACCCTGCAGCAATGTCCATCTTGTATCAGCAGCCACTTTCCTGTAGATCCTGCATGTCCAGTTTATACAGCATGAAGTCAAACAGTCCAAGCAATAGTAGTTTCTTGCCCAAATGGCTAGTCTTGCCATATTAGAGGCAAACTCCATAACAAGTTTCTTTGATGTCCATCTTCCTTTATGACACAGGTGGTATTGCCAGGAGCAGTTATGTCTCACTGTCAAGAAAAACCCTAAACCATTTTAAATGCCATATTCTGTAGGCCTTTGAAAGGTTCGAATAATGCCTATCCATTTGAAATATATCTCTATATCTAGAAAACCTAACTAACACTATAAGTTCTGACTATTATAGGTACTATCTATAATCTGTACTAAATTATACATTACATTTTTAAATGAGCTATATAAACACAATACCTAAACAAGAGGAGAAATATACTTACCACAAAATTGACCTTATATTTTGTATCAATAAGTGAAAATCCATTCCAAAACAAAGTATTCATTTCTATACCATAATCCCTTTTTACCTTAAAAAAAAAAGATTGGTCATTAACCATTTATAACAAACCACATTTAAATGAAAACAAACATTTATAAACAATATTTGGGAATTTGGGTGTCGTTCTTTCCAAACTGCTTCCTGCTGGTTTGAGACGCTGCCATGGGGGTCCCAAGAAGACACAGAAATCCTGGCTGTAGTCTGCAATGTTGCCTTGTCCCAGCAGTTGTGAATGTTGGATCACTTGGGGCGCAGTTTCAGGGGGTCTTGCTTGATCAAACCATGTTAGTCTGGAAGGAATCCACAGCTTTTCATTTTCTGTGGAAACAAAGATAGAAATCCTTATCCCCAGTAACTTGTCCTTAGACTTAAATTTTTGAAGTCAAAGTACTTTTAAAATATATAAATTGGATTGATCCAGCACATTTCTTTTAACAGTTGTTGCTATTTCCTCAGCAGTCAAATAATACAAAGACAACACAGTAACATACAGTATCCAGACTCTCTGTGTATTTCCCATGTTTAGGTGTCTTTTTTATTACTCTACTTCTATTTTATTTTTTTCATTTTTTGAGACAGGGTTTCTCTGTGTAACTTTTGCCTGTCCTGGAATTCACTGTGTACACCAGGTTTGCTTTGAAATCACAGAGATTTGCTTGCCTCTGTCGTCTGAGTGCTGGAATTAAAGGCATGTGCCACCACACCCAGATACTCTCTTGGTATTTTCTTAAACCACTTTATCCTATTTTTTCTCTCCCAAGCCCATGCATATCTTAAAACACACTATAAACCTTTAGAGGTTTTTCTTTATCTGAAACTGTCTTCATGGTAAATCTTTATCTTTCTGGCCATGAGTCTTTTATCTGCTAAACAACAACATTCTTAAAATGAAAGCTGAGGGTATTTTAGCCACCATCTATCCAAGATGGCGGGAGTAGGTTTACCGCCAACACTGAGAGCTGTGCCTACCACCTTGGTCTATGCTACCGTCCAGCTGCATGCTGCTGGCTTTAAGATGTGGTCACTGCCATTGCCAGCTCTTGTACACACCATTAAGTTGTTAGCAGGGTTTGCCACTTATGCCAAGTCAGGAAACCTCCCTTAAAGGAGCTACATTAGTCTCCTTGTCTTTGCTTGTCTCTAGCAAAACAGGCAAACTGAGAAAAATGCTGCTACCAAGAAGCCTTTCTTGTCTCTGTTCTTTTGTTTTTAAACATCCTTTCTTTAGTGTTTGTCAAGTTTTAAGTGGAAGTTCTTAGTACCCACGTTGTAGGTGCCATTTTGTTACCATCAGTTTTCCTGCCAGCCTGGTCTCACAGCCCCTTCAACCCCAAATAACAGAGAGAGACACTGTATTAGAGCTGTGTGTCATGTACCCAAGTGACAAATGCTTTAAAGGAAATGTGCAGTATTAGGAGGACCCAACAGAGAATATTCCAGGAGTTTCCAGGCCTTGGTTTCCCCATCTGTACAATGGGAACAATAAACATACCCAAGAGACTGGAGGGAGGAGTGACAGAAAAGTCCTGTATTACATCATCACTGTAGAGAGCTGTTATTCAGAAAGAAGAGATTCTGAATGATCGCCACCCTGCTCCTCTGTGGGAGGCCACCATGTCTGCATGCTGACTATGACCAGGAAAGCCACCAGCATTATTCCCAGTGGGCAAAGTTTCCACACGTTTGGGCAGTTCTGTCTACCTGTGCTTATTACAGGCAGATTTCTATTTAACGGAATTTGGGAAAAGTCCAAGAAAAGCTTCATGCTTTTCTCCTTCCCTCTTGTGGCACTAATTAAACGTTATCTTGACTTAATGGTGTCATCTAGATACCTATGTGACAGGCTCACTAACAGTCTCACCTCTATTTGATCATGTTCGAGGCATGAGACATGGCATCCACTTGATACGTAGTTTCATTAACAGGGAAAATATAATAATCACTCACAATAAATAAGGTGGCATGAAACACTTGAGCTCGTGGGGTTCCTACAAAGGTTTCATTTGAGGTTTCTAATAAGATTTTTTCTTTTGAAAGTTAATAATCCAGACTTTGTTCTCACAGGGAGCTTTACTTAGTATCCGAGTGGTTAGGAGTTGGGAAAACAGTAAGGACAACTCAGTCATAATGTAGGAAATAAAATGATCAGTAGGGCTGGAGATGAGTTCGGCAGTTAGAACCCTTGCCCAGCATGCATGAAGCTCAGCGTTCCCTCCACCAAACCCAATAAAACCAGGCATGGTGTTCCCATCTGCAGTCCACCATACAGGAAGAGATGCAGGAGGACCAGAAGTTCAAGGTCTCCTTTAGTTACCCAGTGAATTAGAGGCTGGCCTGGGCTATGTGAGACCTGCCTTTAAAACAAAGCAAAACAAAGCAATCAAAACTGAAGGGAATTCATCTGGGGAAAAAAAAAAGATTGTACAAAACTCAACCTGAAATGTGAAAATACAGCAATGCCTAACCAATCACTTTAAAAGATTCGAAAGGAATATGCCCAGCCGCTTCTTGCGGCTAGATGTAATTTCCTATCTGCAGGTAACTTTGGAGAGTAAGGATGAGAACTGCGTTTTATGACGTTTGTTTGTTTGTTTACTTACTGTGTTTGCATATGTGTGTGTGTTCATGCTGTGGCATGCGTATTGAAGGTCAGCGGACAGAGGGATTTGGTGACCTCTTTCGTGAAGCTGTTTCTTGAAGTGGGTGGGTTTCTGGGCCTGGGGAAGTGTGGAGTGGGCTCGGTGCCGATTCTCCTGCTCACTGTGGGGTTTCCCCTCCTGAGTTTCCAGAAGCTCCAGGGAGGGGCCTCTTTTACATGCCATTGGTCAGAATTGAGCCACTTGTCCTTCGCTGAATTCAGCATTGGTTGAGCTGCCGCAGCCGTCTTGGAACAGTCAGCATCTCCGTTAGACGGGGAGTTACTGGTGACTCTGTGGCCAGACCGAGCGTCCAGCAGGAAGGGGAACTCATGGGAGGCGCCATGCTTCCCTGCCCTCCATTCTCTCTGCGGTAGCCCATGCTGTTTGTTGACCGTACTTCCTGACTCCTCCCTGGATGCTGTACTGTCCAGGCCAGGCTCTGGCGCTGACTCTTCCTCACTGACCAGTACACCTGGCTGTGCTTCTGGGAGTGGGGTAATTGCATCTTCTTTTTCTGAAGGGAATTAAACAAAGCCCCCAACATTACAGGCACATCATGGCTATGGAGGAGCTGCCATCTTGCCATCATGCTACCTGTGGTTGCCTTTCTGCTTCTCAGTGACACTTTTTTTTTAACCTCATTACTGACAGCATGTTCTCTAACCCACTGTATCTACAGTGAGCAAACGATCCCATGCTGCAACAGTAGCAGACAACCCCTCCCTGATGCACGTGGCTCGGGGCTTCTTTGCTGATGCAGGGACCTCACCTGGCTCATGTCATCTTGCTGAAGTTGACTCCCATGTGCAATATCATTGGGGTAGTGGTGGGGTTGTTCCTGCCTGTGTCTGTGTGCTGTGCCACCCATGGATGTGTTTAGTGAAGCCAGAGGACAAGCTCAGGTGTCATTTTTCAGGCACCATTCACTGCTTTGAAGCAGGGTCTTTCCTTGGCCTGGATCTTAGCAAATAGGCTAGGCTGGCTGGACCGCAAGCCCTAAGGATTTGTGTTTCCTTATTGCTCTACTACTAGGCTTAAACAGATGAAATAATACCCAGAATTTTTTTTCTTAAATCATGGGTCTCAGGGATTGAACTCAGGTCCTCATACCTATTGCCATCTGAGCCATTTCCCCAGCTCCAAAATTCCTTTTTAATACACAAAGACACAAAGAAATACATTAACATGAAAGCAAAATGTGTCACGGATCCTTTCTATCTGTGAGGTTCATCCTCACAACTTCCAAAACTTGTTTCCCGGGCATCTTTGAATCCAGAGTAGCTTCCTTTGGATCATGACTGATGGAATGTCAAGAGAAAATGAGGCCTGCCACCCACCGGGCCCAAGAAACGGATTGGGAGAACCGTAAGACAGAAAAGGAGGGGATAAGGAAGGGATCCAGCCCACCCTCCCCAAAGTCACACTTGGTGGTTCCTTCTCCTTTTCATCCATCACCACGGCTCTACCCCCTAGATCATCCTCTGACTTGTTTGTTTTTCACAATGAAGGGAAACTTCATAGCCTCATCACTCATTCCAGAGTGTTGGGGGAGAGAGGGGAAAAAAAAAAACAACAAAAAAAAAACAAAAGCCAGCCACCGAAATTTGCATGGTACTCAATTATACATTAGTGAACATCACTTGGCAATCTGTTCATATCAATTTAATTGGATTTTAATACTGCCTCTGATCTTGTTTTCTAATTAACAGCAGTGCTTGGAAATAAAGCAGAACCATGCACCCAGCAACACCTTTGATCTCAACCATATGGAGCTCCACCAAGCTCTGGAAAAAAAACCCCTCCCCTGCCTCCACAGCAGGCCGAGGGAAGCAGGGCCCCCAGATGGCAGGGTACCATGGGCGCCCGCACCCCGTGGATCATCTTGTGCTCCAATTGGTCCCTGTCACAAAGGCAAAAGACTCGCTTCGTGCGCTGCAGGCAAATGGGTGTCTCCAGGGCTGGGGAGGTTGGTGGATTTCACAGCACAGTTTTGGGGGACAAATATTTGAGTAAACAGAATTGACCCTGCCGATTCTGCTTTGGAACAGGGTCTTACTATCAGGACAGAGCGGGTGTGTCAAGAGTTGGTAGAGGGGATGGAGCCTGAGCTGTACCTCAGAATGTACCTTTAGACTCGGGAATCTCATCCACCTGCCCAGCCTCACCTCCAGGATCACCTCCCTAGCTCTTACTGAGATAAGATCTTTACATTTGCTAAGCATTAGAGGATGACCTTGGATTGTTGATCTCCCTGCCTCCATCTCCCAAATACTGGGATTACAAGCATGTGACACCGAGACAGTTTTATATGGTGCGGGATCAAACTGAGGGCTCCATGATTGCTAGGCGAGCATTCTACCAACATAGCCACCCCATCCATCCCCACAAGACAGCTGGAGATCATGTCAGAATTTCTGGGGACCAGGTAGGGAACAGCCATATCTGTCTTCTGGGTACATCTAGCTGACAGTACCTGGACAGGAAACTGGAATTTTCCTATGAGCCCAGGAGGAGAAAAGAGGCCTCTCTAGATGCCCTGGGCCACTCCACGTTTTTGGTTGTCAAGCTCTTTAACTTATCCTGTGCACAGAAAGCCGTCACCTGTTCCCAGGGGAATGCCCCTGAGTGCCATCCAGCATCTGTACTCGAAGGCTAGCTCGGTGGCCACAACTTTTCATGTGGTTACATACTGTGGATCAACCTTGGGCAATAGCAGAGCTTCTGACTATTTGGTTATGGAACTTCTGTCTGGTCTCCTTGTTTGCATTTGTGAGGGACCTTCATATGTGTTGAGTGGGAGTCCTTCATCGGAATTGAGATGTGCAAAGATTCCCTCCAGTCTGTGTCTCATCTTCTGAAGTTTGTTGGCAAAGGCTTTTGAAGGCCAGAAGTTGCAAACTCTAATTTATCATTTCTTTTCTGCTATGATTGTTTCTTTGGGTGCTTTATATAAGAAATCTTTAAGCCAAGGCCATGCAGGTTTCCCTCCTATATTTTCTTCTAGAACAAAATGTGTTGTAAGTCTTGATCAGTGTAGCTGGAGTTTCTTTCCAGCCTGGTGCCACAGCCAATTAGCCAACAAATAAACACATAAAGAGTTACATTAATTTATAAACTGTTGGCCACTGATGGCTAGGGCTTCTTACTAGCCATCTCTCTCTTAATTATTAACCCATAGCTACTAACTTATGCTTCTACATGGCCTTATCTTACCAGAGAATGCCTGACCCATCCTATTTTCCTGGTCTCTATAAGGTGTCTCTCCCTTTTGGCCTCTCTCTGCTTTTCCACAGAATTCTCGTCTCATAATCTCGCCTATTCTTCCTGCCTGGCCAGTGGCCAAACACTGCTTTATTCATCAACCAATAAGAGAAACATATACACAGAAGGACATTCCCATCAGAGCAGCGGCATCCTTTTACATGTTCAGTCCTTTAGTCTCGTGATGAGTAAGAATTTTGTGATCCCTGGTCAGTTGGCTGTGTTCATTTTGGTCCAGCAGCTGTGCCCCAAGCCCCTCCCTGGCATTGTTCTCAATAGGTTTCCAGCCTTAGCCTTCTCTCCCATGATCTGCACCCTACCAGTGTGCTGGTGTTTGCCTGCAGATAAAGGATGTAATCTTGGGCCTTGCTTAATGTCTGGGTCAGCCTTGTTTATTTTTTTCAACTTGACACACTTAGGAAGACAGAACCTCAGTTGAGAAATTGACTCTATTAGTTGTGCCTGTGGTGGTGGTGGGGGCATTTTCTTAATTGCTAGTTGATGTAGGAGGGCTCAGTCCTACATCCGGGGTAAGGGTGGTGCTATCCTTACCCTGGTGGTCCTGGGCTGTATAGGAAAGCAGACTGAGCAAGCCACGGGGAGCAAGCCAGTCAGCATCCTCCTCCATGGCTTCTGCTTTGGTTCTGTTCCCAGGTTTCTGCTTGAGTTCCTGTTCTGGCTTCCACTGATGATGAACTGTTAACTGTAGTTAACAGAAATAAACCTTTTCTTCCTCATGCTTTTAGCCATGGTGTTTATCCCAGCAACGGGAAAGCATATAGGACCACTCATCAAACCTTTAAACACTTTTTATTCTTTGGCAACTCAGATACGTGAACAATGAATTTTGGCCATTCTCATGCCTACCACTGTCCCTCCCCCCTCCTCCCCCTTCTCATTCCTCTCACAGGAAACACTTCCTGTTTCCATTAAGTCCCCGTCCTACTTTAATGGCTTTTATTTTGGTGACCTACTGAGTACACCAGTGACTCCCCCACTGGTGAATATGATCCCTCTCCTGAGAAAGCAGTTAATACAACAACTGTCTGTTGGGATGGTGGGTGGTAGTGGCACTAGGACCCATCCCAGGTACATGAACTGGCTTTCTAGAGCCCATTCCCTGTGGTGAGATACCTTATCCAGCTCTGATACAGGCATGAGGGGCTTGCTCCTGCCGCAACTTGGTATGCCAGACTTTGTTGACTCCCCAAGGGAGGCCTTACCCCACGAGGAGTGGATAGGGAAGTGGGAAGGGGGAGATGTGGAGGCATGAGAAGGGAAGGGAGGGGGAACTGGGGTTTGTATGTAAAATAAAAAAATTTAAATAAAAAATACAGCAACTCATAACTGCTTACCAAACCATTTGAACTCTCATTTTTCTAACTACTTGGTACTAGAAACAGTAGAACATCCAAATTAAAAGCCCTTAATTTCTGGATTTTTCTACCCTCTTCTATTCTGCTTGCAAATTGGTCAGCTCTTTTATTTATTTATTTATTTATTTATTTATTTATTTATTTACTTATATGTCTTCCCATGACCCCAACTGAAGGTGAAAGACAGAGATTGTGACGATTGCATCTTCCCAGAATTTCCCTAGAGCTATAAGTTTATGTGTAATTAATTTCGTATGACCCATTGAAAGACAAGATGTGTCCCATATCTCCAAACCGTGAGCTGATGGGAGGAAGACCCCAATTCTGTCCCCAGCAGTCTTTGGAAGGCTGGCCTCTGCAGGACCGACATGTCCAGGAAGTCTACTACACCTGTTTGTCCATGTCCTGCCATTGGCTTCTCTTACGTGGAATTCTAATCAACCCGAAGTCCCATTTCCATACCAGTGAGCATGGGTAGCAGGAGCTGCTGTAACAAACAGCCTGACATCTCACTGACTTAACAGAGAGAGTTTAGTAAGTTTCTCTGAAGAATCAACTGAGGAAGCAGGGCTGAGGGTGCAAGTGTGCACTGAGCCAGCTTTTGCTCAGATCCTGGGGATCTGAAGGACACGTTTTACTACCTGAGATTCCACCCCAACTCTTTCTGCAATTTGTTAAAAATTAATTAATTGATAATTTAGTATATGAACACTTGTTTTACACTATAACTGCCACTTTTTTTTCCAGGAGTGGGGCCTGCGCGATTTCACCTGTCTCGACTGGCGTGTCAACTGATGATGTCACTGTGAAGATCTGGTTTAAGTATGCACATTGTTGGAGCGTTTGGGCTTCAGCTTCCCTGTCATAGCTAGAAGACACATCTTACAATAGCCGTCCTGACCTTTGACCCTTTGACTTCTGACCCCTTCTCTGTGGTGTTCCCCAGTCTCAGATGCATGAGTTTTGTTGTGCATGGGTGCTGCATGATTACTTGTCCTCTGCTTTTAGACTAGCTGCAGCTTCCTGCAATCAACTCTGCTGCATAAAGGAACTCCTTTGGTGAGAGTGGGAGCACATCTGTGTGCAGATTTCTTCTTTGCTGCAGCTTGAAGCCTTCACCAAATCCAGGCCTTGAGCCTCTCGCTTCCCTGACCCCAGAGCCTGGAGACAATATTTCTGTTCATTATAAATTTCTCAGCTCATGGTATTGTGTTACAGAACAAGACCGTCTGAGACAATTGGTTCTAAAACGTGCAGCTATTTTTTTTTATGACAAATATCTGAGAATATAGAGCTTGTTTAGGAGCTGGAGATGGGTAGAGCAGGGGCTGCTTTGAAGTGTATCCTGGAAACAGACTACATCTCTGTTTATGGCACTTGAAGGGCCAGTCTGGTGACAGCTTATATGAGCTGTAAAGAAAATTGGAAACGTCTTTGAGAAGATCTCAATGGCTGGCAGCAGAAAGCTGGAAGAAATGTGAAGGTCCTCTGTAAGAGCAGCCAGCACTCTTAACCATGGAGCCGTCTTTCCAGTCCCTCAGTGAGGGCAGCCAGCACTCTTAACCATGGAGCCGTCTTTCCAGTCCCTCAGTGAGGGCAGCCAGCACTCTTAACCATGGAGCCGTCTTTCCAGTCCCTCAGTGAGCATTTAAAAAAAAAGGTTTTTTTTTCCAGATAGGGTTTCTATGTTTAGCCCTGGCTATCCTAGAACCCACTCTATAGACCAGGCTGGCCTTGAACTCACATAGATCCACTTGCCTTTGCCTCTCAAGTTCTGGGTTTAAAGGCATGCCCATCACCACCTGGCTTGGAATAAACAGAATCTAGCTGAATTATGTATGTCCATGTTCACAGAAGGCGGAAAACAAGACTGACTACTGGGAGGCGAGGTTGCTTTAGTTCTCTTTCTGCTGCTGTGATTAGTACCAGGACCAAAAGCAATGTGAGGAGGGAAGGGGTTACTGCATCTCCTACTCCCAGGTCACACGCCAACACTGAGGGCAGTCAGGGCAAGTACCTGGAGGCAGGAATCAAAGCAGGGACCAAGGAACACTGCTTACTAGAGAACATGCTTGTTCTCCATGACACGCTCAGCTTGCTTTCTTATACAACCCAGCTACCTCTCCAGAGGTAACTCTACCCATAGTGATCTGGGCCCTCCAGCATCAATTACTTGTCAAGAAAATGCCCCAGAGACTTGTTTACCTGCCAATATAATGGGAACACTTTTTTCAACTGGGGTTCCCTCTTCTTAAATGACCTGCATTGTGTCAAGTTGACATATACACATACATACATACATACATACATACATACACACACACACACACACACAATACACAGAGAGAGAGAAAGAGAGAGAGAGAGTAAACAAACAAACAAACAAACAAACAAATAAACCAGGACAAATGCTAACACAACTGCTCGGGCTGCTGGGAAATGTAGTCTTTCTGTGGGGTTTAAGAAGAGAGGAAGCAGGGATAAGGCATCCATTAATAGGCCTACTTGGACATGTGTCATCTGGTCGGCAGGTGGGAGAGTTTTCAGGAACTGTGTTTTAAGTCAGCATTCTATTTACTTCCATCCATTCAGTGATTACTTTGAACAATTGTTGGCGATGATCTCAATGGGCTAGGCATAGTGTTGGACAGGGGAAGGTGGAGGGGCAAGAGGTAGTGCTAAAATGTGCTTAACAATTGCTCTGCTCATTGATGGGAACCAAATTGTCACTGCTCCCCACACCCTATGAATGAGAAAACTGATTCAGGCTGCCGAAGGCTACAGAGCTGGCATTCTAACTTACTTAACTACACATGGAGAGGTTTGCAATTTCCAGTCTACTGGGAAATAGACACAAAGTCAAATAATTAAATATCAAGCACTAGTCAGTGAAAATAGCGTTGTCAGAACTCTGACCACTCAAGAGTGGCAGAGACATGGGAAAATTTCAAGGCAGAAGGACATGTAAGTTGGGGCTCTATAGTTGACAAGAGCTCACCAGGTAGAGGAGGACCACAGTTCCCCATGGTTGGCCTCTGTTTCCATGCTTTGCCCCGACGGGGAGATGTCTATTGAGTTTCAGACCAAGTTTGCTTATTTTATTTTGTGGTACTTCTATGAGGTCTTCTGGTAGGGAACTCTAAAGAAAGTGGTTCTTCTGAGCTTGCTGGCTGTGTCCCTAGACCCTGTAGATGATTTGATAAATTGTGGTAGTCATGACCTTGCAGAGCTACAGAGATAGGGGCAGATTTGCTGCTGAAAGGGCTTCCTGCCACCTTCTGATTGGCTGGCCTGGGGATCTGTAGCTGTGGCTGCCCTGGTCAGTAGAGTGCTGAGGCTGACTCATGTGCCCCACCCTTTGTCTCATGGAGACAGCCAGGGGTCTCCAGAGATAAATGAGAGCCTAGGCACGGTCACTACTTAGCTGTCCAGCTCTGTGGTTGTTACTTAGCTGTGTGACAGTCATTTGTCCACCAATGGTAAGATTCTGTTTTCAGTTCTTATCTCAAAGGAACAGCCAGCCACAAGCTCCAAGCTGCTTGAGGGCACCCGTGCTCAATCAGAGATGGCTTCACTTTCATTATCATAATCGTCATCGTGGCCATCTATGTCATTAGTAATCATTGTGGTCTGATGATAGAAGCCTCTACTCACGACTAGTCCCTGCCCTCAGCTTCCTGCAGCCCTGTTACCCTGTACTGGGCTCTAGAGATCAAGTTATAAACAGCCGTATAAGGGAACTGGAGATGTTGCCATCTTCCTCTTGGAGGTTCTGGCTGCTTTGGTACCCTCTTCAGTAAGGTCACCAGGCCCCTGTGAGTCATTTCAATCTTTATCTGTTGCTGTCACAGCTCTAGTATTTAGGCCTCACTGTATACAATGGTAAAGGCTACCCAAGATTTGGTTGTGATAGTTCATACCTGCCTAACTCCAGCACTCAGGAGGCCGAAGCAGAAGAATATCAAGTTTGAGGTCAGCTTGGGCAATTTAGCAAAACCGTGTCCTGAGTTCTGGAAGGTGTTCTGTTTGTCCAGTTACTCCTCCCTCTTGCTCTGTCCTTCCTGCCAGAGTTTGAATACTTTTTACAATAGGTAAGTTAGTTTTTGTCCACAGGGCCCTGTGGTCAGGGCCGGGGGCACAGAACTGTGTGATGTAGTGATCCATGCCAGGCTGAAGGGAGTGGATTCCTCAAGTATACAGCCATTCCTCCTGGTGTGTCTCTTTCTTTCCTGAGTTTTGTGGGAGAAAAACTGAGAAAGTGACAAGTTCTTAGGGAATGGAAGATGAGTTTTCACCCCTTCACTAAGTGGTAGCTCCAGGCCTGGCCCTGGGCCCTGTTAGAAGGAATTTTCCCACATAAGGCTGGAACTCTGTGGAGATTAGCACATACGGTAAGTGGGAGAGGGGGCTCCACATGGGCTGGGAACAATGCTAAAAACTGCCGGAATATTAATTGACAGTGCCATGTTCATAGAGTGAGGGGGTTGGGGTGAGAGTTTGAAATGACAGAACAGCGATTATAGATGACTCCACACAGAAAACATTAAACACGCACACAGCGGCAGCAAGCTGGATCCTCTCGTGACAGATTTCCCACAGACACAAATTGGCTGTTAGCCTCTTTACAGACAGGGAGAGAAGCTGGCATCTTAGTTTGGGCTAAGTCATACATTTTAACCCCATTAGGGAATGGAGTGTGTAAAAAAGCAAGCTCCTCCCGCAGCATCGTGACTCCCTGTGAAGTCCCAAGTTAGAGCAAGAGGCCATCTCCAGGTCCCTGGGTTTCCTCTCCTACAGTCTTCCTCTCTTGCTCTCTTATGATCTAGGCTTTACCTCAGAAGTGCTGTGGGCTTCTTCACCTTGGAAGCCACAAGAGCTAAGGGTTCAGCCTAGCCTGTTTGTCTCCCAGCCTAGGCTATGTGTAGCACGATAAAGAAAAGACCCAGAGACTGATATTGGGGTTCAAACTTCAAACTGAAGATCAGAAAAGCAAGCCTCACACTAGCTCTTACTCTACCTCAGGCTGAAAGGCGAGCCTGGTTCCACCAAACCTCAGAGTTCTGCCCGTACTCACCATGGCTGGAGAATCCTGAGACTTGAATGTCTTCCTATCCTCAATGTGAGTGGAGAATGAAAGCCTGAGACCAACTACTAAAGACTCTGCTCCTACTTTTTATACCCCTCTAGTACTGGGATTAAAGGCATGAGCTCTGTTACTCTACACTGCTTCAATCTCATGTAGCCCTGGGTGGACTTGAACTAATAGAGATCCATTGTCTACCTCTTAATCCTGAGTCCTGGGGTTAAAGGTGTGTGCCACTACTGCATAGTTTCTATAGCTAACTAGTGTGGCTGGTTTTGCAAACTCATCTCCAGTGGCTTTATTAGATCATAAACACTATATCACCACAGCTATGGCCCTCTACTCTAGAATTGGGCAGTTACTCTACCTCGAACCTGATGGTGCTTTTGGGTATTGACCCCTGCCCCAAATAAGCAGAGCTCCGCGGGCAGATCTGGGCATACCTCTACATCGTTTTAGCATCTGGTTATAAGCCAGTCTAGATATGGGCCAGTCATTCACAGTCTCTGGATTCTCTGAATGCCAAGGTATTAGTTTGCCCAGAGGATATAGAAATTGGAAGGAACTGGGGGCATCTCTGTCAAGGGTATTGGCCTCTTGACCCCATTCCACACAACTGGACACTTTATTTGGTGGTTTCTGGAAGGATAGATTTCGCTGAGAACAGGAAGCATCCTCCTGGATCCCTGATGGCAATTCATTTCTACCTATGTAGCAATATATAGTTCTGGCATCTGATTATAAATCAGTTCAGCCAGACAAAACTCCCTTAAGGACAGGTGTGTTCTGGAGAATGAGGTGTCAGATGAGCTTGTCATTGTGCCAGCACCACAGAGGGCACTTACCCAAACCATGGTTTGCTCACACAGACTCTTGGTGCAATAAAGGCACACTGGATTGCTATTGGCATTAGTGGAATATTGTTATATATTACATGTTTGTGTGTCTCTGCATGTGCATGTGTGTGAGCATGTACATGGAGGCCAGAGAACAACTGTGTGTGTGGGTGTTGTGTGTGTGTGTGTGTGTGTTTAGGTTGGATTTGGTTTTGTTTTGTGAGACAGAGTTTCACTAAGTACTTCATACAGGCCTAAGGCTTCTGACCCTCCTGCTGCAGCCTCCCCAGTGCTGGGTTAGGAGACTGTGCCACCATTCATGATTTTTGCAGGGTTTGCTCTATTTTATTTTATTCTATTTTATCAACGTTTAGGAGATCACTTGAATTTTAGTCTTCTGCCCTCTCAGAGATGGATGTTAGATTTGGTCAGATTTTTTTGATTTGTGACATGACGTATGATGATCATCCAAAATTAATCCAATCATAAATTCAAAGGAGAAATCCCATTTGGTCTTGATATTCATTTTTAATTTTTTAGAAAGATTTATTTATTGTACTTTATGCCTGCATGTATGTATATGTACACCATGTGTGTGCTTGAATCCCATGGGAGTCAGAAGAAACTTCAGCTCTCCTACAACTGGAATTACAGACGGTTATGAGTGTTCTCGCCTTTCGTTCTGTTGATGTGGTGAGTCCCATTTAGTGATTTCTGTATGTTGAGCCATCTTTGCATCTCTGGGATGAAGCTCACTTGATCATGGTGGGTAGGTAACCTTTGTGATGTGTTCTTGAATTCAGTTTGAAAGTTTTTATTGGATAACTTTGTATCTCTTGTTCATAAGGGAAATTGTTCTGTGATTTTCTTTCCTTTTTGAGTATTTTATATGGTTTTGGGATCAAGGTATTCGTGGTTTTATAGAAAGGATTTGGAACTGTTTCTCCAGTTTCTGCTGTGTGGAATAATTTGAGAAGGATTGGTTCTTTGAAGGTCTGGTAGAATTTTGTGCTACACCCTTCTGGCTCTGGGCTTTTATTGGTTGGGAAAGTTTAAATTATTGCTTCTATTTCACTAATCAAATTGGGTGTAATTACATTGTTTATTTCATTTTGATTTAGCTTTGGTAGAATGTATATATTAATGAATTTATCCATTTCTTTTAGGTTTCCCAGTTAGATCATATACAGGCTTTTGAAGTATGTCCTTATGATTCTCTGGATTTCCTTGGTGTCTGTTGTAATTTTTTCTTTCAATTTGCAATTTATTAATTTGGCTCTTCTCTCTGTTTTGGCTGAATTGGCTAAAGGCTTGCCAATCCTTCTGATTTTTCTCAAAAGACCAACTCTTTGTATCATTAATTCTTCATGCTTGTTGTTTATCTCTTTCATTTATTTCATCCCTGAGCTTGAATATTTCTTGCCATCAACTCTCTTGGGGTGTTATTTCTTCTTGAGTTTTATTTGAGGTTTCAAGTGTGCTGTTAAGGTAATAGTATGAGATCTCTTTAGTTGAAAACATTTGTATTTGCTTACTTGTTTTTTATGTAGGTAGTGACTGCTATGAATTTGCCTCTTAGTGCCTTCACCATTGTGTCCTGTAGGTTGGGGTATGTTTTGCTTTCATTTTCATTCAATTTCAAAAGTTTTTAGTTTCCTTCTTAATTTATGTCCTGACCCAGTTTTCACTCAGCAGTTGAGTTTGTGTTACGAGCACTTTCCTGCCAGCCTGGTCCCACAGCCATGTCAGCCCCCAAATAACACACAGAGATGCTGTATTAGATATAAAGCTGTCGGCCTGATACTAGCACTTCTTATTGGCTAGCTCTGTTTTAAATATTAACCCATTTCTATCAATCCAAGTATTTCCACATTGTCTTGGCTTCCTGGGAATGCCAGCCCTGCATCTCTTTTGCCTGTCACATCTTTTCAGAGAAGAGAGTGATTTCCTGTTTGTCCCTGCTTATATTCTGATTCTGGCTAGCTATCTCACTTCCTGCCTGTCTGTACAGACCTCCAGACCTCTATGGTTAGCTAGTGGCTGTATCTGCCATGCTACATCATTTCCTGCCTGGTCAGTGTTTTACTCATCAACCAAGAAGACAAACATATATACAGAAGAACATTCCCCATCAAGTTTGTGTACTTTCTGGCATTTCTTGTTATACAGCTTTGACACATGGTAGACATGTGTGGATTTGGGATGTTATTTCAATTTTTCTTAAGTCTGTTCAGACTTTCTTTGTATCATAAAATGTGGTCAATTTTGGAGAAAATTGTTAATGGGTCCATTTAATCTATAATATTATTTAACTCCAATGTTTCTCTGTCTCTGTCTCTGTCTCTGTCTCTCTCTCTGTCTCTCTGTCTCTCTCTGTCTCTGTCTCTGTCTCTCTCTCTCTCTCTCTCTCTCTCTCTCTCTCTCTCTCTCTCTCTCTCTCTCTCTCTCTGTATCTTACCTGTCAGTTGGCAATAGTTGGGTCTTGACGTCACTTGCTGTCACTGTGTGAGGGGCAATTTGTGATTCAGATGTAGTAGTGTTTCCTTTATGGAATTGTCCAGCAAGCTCTAGAGCTAAAAACTATCCCAGGTGAAAAACCACAGCTCTGAAGTAACTAGTGTACTGTCTCCATCTCAATAGAGAGCTGCCAGTTTGGAATGAAGTCATCGAGAACTACCCTTGGAAAGAAAGGATTAATTCAGGTCCCTGGGGCTTGGGTTAGTTATCTTAAGAACAGGTTATTATGTGGCCAGAAACAAAGTTCATTGGGCAAAGCACTATGCCATAGAAGTATAAGGACATGGTTGCAGAGTCCACAAGCAGAACAGATTAGTGATATAGTGTACAGAACGGAACGGGCTTTTTCTGGTGGTTGAGAATGTAGGTTCCCTTGGGTGTTTGTTAATGTGGGTCCTGGGGTGATCGCCCTTTAACTACAAGTTCTCAAGTGACATATTCAGCATTTGCAAGAGCTCTCTCCCTTTCCCTCTCTCTCTCTCTCTCTCTCTCTCTCTCTCTCTCTCTCCCTCCCTCCCTCCCTCCCTCTCTCTCTCTCTCTCCCCTCCCTCCCTTTCCCTCTCTCTCCCCTCTCTCTCCATCTCTCCTCCTCTCCCTCTCTCTAACTTCAGTATGGCTCAGCATAGCTCAGTTCTCAGCCAGTGCTACACTGAGTTCCACTGAGCTTTACACCCCTTGCTGTGACATGGTGGCCTGAAGGAAGGTGGGAGTCCAGAGCCATGAGTGAGGGAAGATTAAGAGGAGAGGATTCCTCCCTAGGGTGTGTGGAGCTGGTGGGAGGCAGCCGGGTCTCTGAGGCTGGTCTCACCTCTGCTCAAATGTGGTGAGCACCACCTATGCTCCGTGGTGACCTAAGCTGGGCTTAACCTGCACTTCTTGTTCCCAGTTCTATCCGCTGTGTTCTCAGAGAAGTGGGCTCAAGGTATTGTCAAAGCCAGTACCGAATGTCTAGATTGGTAGATGAGAACATGTTGGTTTCCTGACTTTCGGAGTGACCCTGGGCACACTTCTTTTGTGGCAATGGATTCTGTCCAAGATGATTCTAAAATGCAGGACCAGAGATCAGTGCAGGACAGAGTGCTGGGCCATATCCTGAGTGACAGCCAGGTGACGCCCCCTGCACCCCTCCCCCACTCCCCTCCTTCCTCAAGGGCCACCCAGCCTGCTTCAGGCTCTTCCCATTTCTTCCCTCCTCCCTTGGAACCTGGATTCCATCCTCAGTCCAAAGTGAACTTGCTCTATAAGTTCTAACAAGATCTATTATGCTCTAACTTCTTGTGGCTTCAGGAGATATGAATCTGTGGTAATGCTTCAAATTAAGTGTCGTGAATGAATAATTACTTTCTGAATCAGAGGCGTTCCATTGAATGGGGATCATTATTGTGTGTTAATTAAAATCCCACTGATTATTAAAATTATATTTTGGGGTTTTAATAACTCTATAAGGGACATGCAGATAAAGCTCAGAGATAGGCATCGGTGTGGGCTCTTGTTAAACCTCAATAAATATTGGTATTAATTCAAACATGTGCTCATTGATTCACGAAGCTAAAATAGGATTTCTACCTGAAACAGGCATGGATGTCTCAATAGGACCATGCTTCTTTGGAGCCTGAATGCAGAGATCTTTTTGATCTATATGAAGTCTGAGCCTCAGGCAAACTTCCTCGGGGTGCCATGTGGTGGGGGAAACTGAGGGGCGTGGTTTGGGTGACTCAGGCAGGCTCCTGTCCAACACCTTCTGGGCTTTTCCAAAGACAAAAGTGAAGCTGGCACTGGGAATCCCCTCAGAATCTGATTAGCATTGGATCAGAGAAGCTACTCTCAAGTGGGTAGGGATTCCAGGTCATTTGCTCTTCGCTATGGGACTTAGCTGAGAACATCCTGGCATCATGTTACTCTGGTATGGCTGGGTATGTCTGGGCCAGTCCTGGCCCTCAGGTGGTCTGTTCCTACAGAGTCTCCATTCATCTGAAGATGGCAAGGATGGCTTGACCCCCTGGGCCATCTTCATCTTCTCTTACTTAAGAGGCCAGTGGAGGTAGCTTATCTAGACTTCGGCTTTGCTCAGTCAGGAACAGTTACATAGCTTTGCCCTCTGTGGGTGGGCCCGCTTGGCCCTCATCTGCATCCCATGTGATGCTGGACCTGATTTCATGCTTCTGGAAGTTGAGCCATCTGAGACATCTCAAATGCTTAGAGATGATTTTTTTCAAGGATAGTATGGTATCCTGGGGACTGGATGGAGAAACAGCTTCACTCAGCTGAGTACAGCAAGGCACTTGGCATGGTCCAAGGTCCAAGGGCTTTTGGCTGGCTGGTTTCCCCATAAGTGCGAATTTCCTGAATACCTGTATTGCGTTTTCATCTATGCCACTCTTCTCTCCCTTCCCTCCAGCTCCTCTTTTCCCCATCCTCACCTGCTTGAATTTTGAAAACTCACCGAGTCTGCCTCATGGACGTAGATTCAGCCGTAAGATCATGGGCAGAATCTCAAGGCTTGCATCGCTGAAGAAAATGACTCTCTCTCTCCAATAGTCATCAGTTGCCAGCCACTACTCAATAGAGGCCATTTGAAGGTCTTGTGAAGACAGTCACCGTTGCTGTTACTCCATGGGTGCAATGGCTCTGTTGTGTCCAGCAAATACTCTTTTACAGAAATATCTACCACTTTTGACTCCAGTTTCCCCTCCCCCTCTTCTGTGATGACCCGTGAGCCTTGGAGGAGGGGTGTGATACAGACGTCTCATTCAGAGCTCAGCACTTCACAGCCCCCTACCCTGCATGTCAATCAGTCACGGGTCTCTGTATTAATCGCCATCTATTCCAAAAAGAACTTCTCTCACGAGGGTTGAGAGATGAACCAATCCACGGGTATAGAGTTCAAAGCTTCAGGGTCAGTGTATTGCTATGTCCGTTTAGTAGAATAATAGCATTAGAGTCTCCTCTAGGGCCTATGACCCCACAGCCATGGACATTTTAGCCCAGTCTATGCTCCCAGGCATTGTTTAGTGTGGGAAAATTGCCACTCAGGCCCTAGAGAGGAAAAGGGGCATTTTCAGATGCTGCTATTAGAAGCTAATGGAGGAGATGGCCACCTGCAGGGGGAGGGAAGGGAGAGGAGGACTTGGAGCTCCTCCTGCAGAGGATATAGCAAGGACTGGAGGCAGAGTGGGCTGGAAAAGGGAGAATACAGCCGCTTGATGGGACCTGGATGGTTCTGGGTAGGGGAATGCCTTGACCATCCAGCTTTTCTTCTGGCTGGCCTCTTCCTACCCAGCTGCAAGGGTAGCTCCAGGGCTTAGGGGTGCACAGAACTGTTCTTTGGGCCCAAGAGAAGCCCTCTGGGAGGCAGAAGGAAGATAAGCAGTAGGCCAGGGCACTTTTATTGAGCCAGGTAAAGAGTCACTAGTGACCCATATTCCTTGCTGAAGGTGTGGCCTAGAGGGTCCTGGAGGCATCATAACTAAGACCAGTGAAGATAGATGGTGCTCAGGCAAGGGAGTGGGGTATGAGTAGAGCTGAATGCTAGGAAGAAGACCTTGATAAGTAGTGTGGGCTGGAGAAATGCTGGAATGGGAGCCTGCTAGGGCCCTCAATGGCTAGTGTTAGCGTCAGCTTAACAGAATTTAAAATCATTTGGTAGATGGGCCCATGGTGATGGCTAAGGAGCTTATCTGGAGTTTGTTGAGGGGGGTGAGAACCTCCCACTGTGTGTGTGTGTGTGTAACACCATTCCCTAGCATTGATAGTGAACTATGGAGAGAGAGGGGGGGGAGAGAGAGAGAGAGAGGAGAGAGAAAGAGAGGAAAAGAAAGAGAGATATATAGAGAGATCTGAGCAGCAGCAGGCACTCACCACTCTCTGCTTCATGGTTTTGGATGCTGTGGTGGTTTGGAAGAAAGTGGCCCCAAAGGTAATAGCACTATTAGGAGGCGTGGTCTTGTTGGAGGAAGTGTGTCATTGTGGGGACAGGCTTTTAGGTTTCTTCTGCTCAAGCTTACCTCAGGGTAATTGTCAGTTCTTACTGCCTTCTGGTCAAGATGTAACTAATACCACATCTGGGAACTCCCTGCCATGAACTATAAGTGAGCCCACCCCAATGAACTGATTTCTTTATAAGAGTCGCCGTGGTCAGGGTGTCTCTTCATAGTGATAAATACCCTAACTGAGGCAGATGGCATGTGGCTAGGAGCTTCAGGATCTGCCTACCACACGGCCCAACTCACACGCTTCTCCCGATGCTGCTACACATGCGCTGTGGAGCCACAGGACATCACACTACTTCTAAGTCTTTAGATTACTGGTCTGGGTTGTTCCCAGCCTGGCTTCCTATCAGGAATACCCCACTCCCACCCCCGCTCCCACCCCCACTCCCACCCACCCCCGCTGTCAGTTTAAAATGGTACTTCTAGGCTTCCCACTCAGGTGAAGCGAACTGTGTTTTAGGCACCTGTATTGTCTGGTTGCTGTATCATAAACGCTGTACAAAAGCAACTTTGGGGAGAGTTTATTTTCACTCATGGTTTTAGGGTGCAGTCCATCATGGAGGGGAAGGGAATGTGGTGGCCGGTGCTTGAGGCAGCTGGTCTCGTGGCATCCACAATCGGGGAGCAGAGAGGGATGGATGCTGGGGATCAGCTGTTTCCCCCTCCTTCAGTTCAGTTTGAATTCAGCCCGTGAGACGGTGCCACTTGCATTTAGAGTGGGCCATCTCCACCCAGTTAACCAGACCTAGGAAGTCCCTTACAGACACCCCAGGGGCTCTTCTCCCAGGGGGCTCTAGCTTCGGCCAAGTTGACTATGTTAACACTCAGAGCCCAGGGCATCTAATGAGGATGGAGGATAGTTTCTTCCCCCTCCATTCCCCTGTCTATGGGGAAGGTGATTTGGGAAACTAAGGTTTCGAGGCAGCTGGGCTGCCCAGCCTCTTGTGGTTGGATTTGAGGACCACATCCACATGTGAACTCAAGGAGCCTGAGAGGAGGAGGGGGCAGGTTGCTTTGATCTTCATTCTCTTCTCTCCTGCAGACAGCTCACTGGGAGGTTGGGTCCTGCAGGGTGGGGCAGGCCTCACAGCTAGTGGCTGCCTTGGTGCCAGGTCCTTCCTGGTGGCCAGAACCTCATCAGACTGAGCTGGGAGGAGCATGGCTGGCCTCAGCAGGCTCTTGCAGAGGGAGCTAGGCTGGGACTGGTGCTGGGGGAGCCTCTTGGCCCCAGGACCCAGAAATTCATTTCGAAAGGCCCAGGAAAGATGAAATGAGTGTGGGCCTGTCTGTTCTCGTGGGCCACGGTGCCAAGAAAACCCATTCTTCACGCCTAGCCTTCCTCTGGATTCTCAGCACTCCCCTGGAAAAAATAGTGCTTTAGGTCGACTGCCCATGACATGGGGACTCCAGGACCTACATGGAAGTTTAGTGTCTTACAGTCAGACGTTATCTGTTTCACATTCCAGCCTGTGTCCTGGGGGAAGTGGCTTCTGACAATCTCTTCATCCCTCCCTCCTTCCCTCTCTCCCTCCATCCCTCCTCCCTTCTTCCTCCCCTTCCTTTCTTCCTCCCTCCTTCCCTCTGGCTTCCATTCATCCATCTAACTTCCTTCCTTCTTCATTTTTCTTCCTTCTTTTTTTCTCCCTTCTTCCCTCCCTCCTTCCCTCCGTCCTTTCAGCTCTCTCTCTCTCTCTCTCTCTCTCTCTCTCTCTCTCTCTCTCTCTCATTTTAGTTGGATGTGGTGTGTATAGGCATGTTGTATGTGTTCACATGAGTGCAGATGCATGTGTAGGCACATGCATTTATAAGTCCAAGACAGCCATTAGTGTCTTTCCTCAGGCACCTTTCAATTTTTCCTTGTTACAGTTTTTGTCACAAGTCCCTGAACTCTAGGATTGGTGGGACCAGTGGCCATTGAGTCCCAGGGATCTGCTTGTCTCTGACTCCTGGGTGCTGGGATTGCTAGTAGATGACTTTTCTGCATTTGATTTTTTATTTTTAATGTGGGTTCTGGGAAATAAACTCAGGCCCTCATGCTTGCAAAGCAAGTGAGCCATCTAGGAGATGTAGTAGAGAGAAATCAAGATGTAGAGCACGAGAGGGTAAGAGGTCTGGACCCTATCTCTGGTGGAAACACTTAGATTGATAGAAATGAGTTACTATTTGAGACAGAGCTAGCCAATAAGAAACACTAGTAACAGGCCAACAACTTTATATCTAATATAGGGTTTCTATGTGTGAGACTAGGCTGTCGGCAAACTGGCCATATAAAAATGGCGCCCAACGTGGGTACTAAGAATATCCACTTAAAACTTGACAAAAGCTTAAAAAGGGATTTTAGAAACAACAGAAGAGAGACAAGCAAGTCTTCTTGATAGCAGCATTTTTCTTGGGTAGGCTCTGGTTTGCTAGAGACAAGCAGAGACTCATATGGCTCCTTTAAGGGAGGTTTCCTGACTCAGCATTAGCGGCAAAAACCCCGCAGGGCTCTTTAAAGAGGCCCTGCTAACAATTAAATGGCATGTGTGAGAGCTGGCAATGGCAGTGACCACATCTCCAGCCTGTGAGCATGCTGCTTGATGGCAGCATAGACCAAGGCTGTGAGCACAGCTCTCAGTGCTGGCAGTAAATTCACCCCCTGACATCTTGGATAGACAGCAGCTAAAACAGTTTAGCAATGCTTTTGTTTAGCAGATAAAAGGCTCATGGCCAGAAAAAGATAAAGATTTAACAGCAAAGACAGATTCAGATAAAGAAAAACCTCCAAAGGTTTAAAGTGTGTTTAAAAATATACATAGGCTTGGGAGAGAAAAAGAAACAGGATAAAGTGTTTTTTTTTTTTAAACAAAAGAAAGGAAGGAAGGAAGGGAAGGAAGGAAGAAAAGAAAAGAAAGGAAGGAAGGAAGGAAGGAAGAGGGTAGCCAGTTGGTTGTGGTAGTGGCATATGCCGGTAGGATTTGCTGAAGAAGGCAGAGGCAGAAGGATCACAAGTTTGAGCAAATCTTTGATTTCAAATTGAACCTGGTATACTGAGTAAATTTCATGACAGACAACATTTCACAGAGAACCCCTGTCTCAAAAAAAAAATAGCAGCAAAAGAAATAGAGTAATAATAATAATAATAATAATAATAATAATAATAATAATAATAAAGCCACGTGAAGATGCAAAGTACACAGAGTCTGGATACTGTATGCTATTGTGTTGTCTTTGAGTTGCTCAATTGCTAAGGAAGGAATAACTGCTGAAATAAACTTGATTATCAATGCTGCTGAATTAACCCAATTTATGTATTTTAAAAGTGCTTTGACTTCAAAATTCAAGTCTAAAGACATGTTACTGGAGAAAAGAATTTCTATTTTTGTTTCCACAGAAAATGGTTCCACAGACTAACATGGTTTGATCAAGCAAGACTCCCTGAAACAGTGTCCCAGGTGATCCAACATTCAAAACAGCTGGGACAAGGCAGCCTTACAGACCACTATAGCCAAGATTTCTGCATCTTCTTAGGATTCCCAGGCTATTACAGAGTCCTCAACCAACAGGAAACAGTTTGGAAAAAATGACACCCAAATATTGTCTATAAATGTTTGCTTTCATTTAAATGGAGTTGGATATAAATGGTTAATGATCACAACCAATCTCTTTTCAAAGGTTAAAAGGGGATTATGGTGTAGAAATGAATACTTTGTTTTGGAATGGATTTTTATTTATTGATACAAATTTAAGGTCAATTTTGTGATGTGTATATTTTTCCTCTTGTTTAAGTATTGTGTTTGTATAGCTCATTTAAAAATGTATAATTAAATACAAATTATACATAGTTACCTCTAATAGTCAAAACTTATAGTTAGGTTTGTTAGGCTTTTATAGCTAAATGGAGATATATTTCAAATGGATAGGCATTATTCAAATGCATACAGAATACGGCATTTAAAATGGTTTAGGCTTTTTCTTGACAGTGAGACATAACTGCTCCTGGCAACACCACCTGCATCAGAAAGGGAGATGAACATTGAAGAAACTCATTATGGAGCTTACTTCCAATATGGAAAGACTAGCCATTTGGGTAAGAAACTTCTCTTTCCTGGACTATTTGACTTTATGCTGTATAAACTGGACATGCAGGACCCACAGAAAAGTGACTGATGAAACAAGATGGACATTGCTATAGGGTTCCTGCTTCATGGAAGAGGCTGCCAGACAGTCTACAGAACACACAGAAAAGTGACTGACAAGCTGCCAATACAGGTGGACAGTTTAAAGTTTCCTGCTTTGCATAGGACACACTGTGGCCCATAGGCTGAAGATGGAACAGTACAGAAGAACTTAGGGTGACTGACCAGGTAGAGAGATATCTCTGTCATTTCTAGAGTTTATATATTATCCTTCTGTGGTCTTTGATGGAGTTGAAGATAGATAGTGATGGTTATAGTTTTCCTTAGTTAGGATTAAAGATAAGTTACATATAAGACTTTAAAATCACAAAGATAGGATGGATGATGGAATATTTTCTTTAATTCCTGATATAATATTAGTGGGACTAAATATTGTTAACTGTGGTTATTATTTGATAACTGTTTTGTTATATATTTTACTGTGTGAGAGCATAACAGGTCTGGACTCTCTCTCCAGTAAGATAAGACCACATGGAAACACTTAGAATGATAGAAATGGGTTAATATTTAAGACAGAGCTAGCCAATAAGGAACGCTAGTAACTGGCCAACAGCCTTATATCTAATACAGGGTCTCTCTGTGTTATTTGGGGCTGAAGCGGCAGTGGGACCAGGCTGGTGGAAAACTGCTTACAACAGAGCCAGCCACCTCTTCAGCACTGACAACTGTGCTTACCTTGCAACTCCTACCTGGCCCTGCCCTGTGGTGGGTATTAATGCCAAGGGAGCCACACTTGCAGCTGAGTGCGATGCTGGGCAGAGCACCTGTAACTACTGTGATCTCAAGTGTGTATCAGACCTGAAGAGAGGACCGTTTACTTGGTCAAGGCAAGTGCTGGACAAGTGTTGGTGTTATACTACTGCTAACCAGAGCTAATCATCCAACTGGGAGGGGAGGTGGACAGGGCACCTCTGTGTCCCCAGAGCCCAGGAGGTTGCAATGGTGTAAAGAAAAGGAGAGCCAGCTTCTGCCAAGTGTAGGTGGAGCAAGAGGTCTTAGCAGCCTAGCGCCCTCCCCCTCCCCCACACCTCCCACCCCCGTGGCCAGGGTAGGAACGAGCATTGCATGCAAAGGGGTCCAGAGTTGTGAGAGCTTTGTCCCTGGGTGCCCAGGACATTGGGGTTGTGGCCTCTGGGTTGGGATTCGGAAGGTAAGATGGTGCCTTCTTCTTTCATCTGTCCTCAGGCCAGAGAAGGCTCATCTCCAGGCTGCTCTGCTCACTCTGGGTACCCTCAGTCCAGGAGCAAGGATCTCACCATTCCGTTCAGGTCTCTTACAGCACAGGTGGTTAGAGCCAACATGGTAGGACAACGGCCAGCGCTTTCCAAAGGTGAGTGATGCTCTCTCTGCCTTGCGTTGGAGTTGCAGAGCAGGGTACCAGAGCACGGTGACAGGGGGTGTGCGACTCTTCTGGCTTGGCAGATACAGTGTCTTCCATTTCTCAGAGTTTACCCTCAGAGACACCTCTGGTCTGGAGCAGTGTGAGCAAATTATTCGTGCTTTCCAGGGAACCAGTGGCGAAAGGTTAGGAGACAGGCAGAGCCAAGGATGATCATGTGCCCCCAAGAGGAAGGAATTGTGTGTGAGAGAGGCCTGTGACAAGAGAGACTTTTGAAAGAGGGTCACTCAAGAGCAAGTAATGGCAGAGTGGCACCCGGTGGCATAGAGGGACAGCAGAGGAAGCTGCCTGTCACAGGTTCACACCTTACCCTTGATGGCTGTGAAAGGTCCAGATCAGGCACAGGCATGACTGTGCAGATGGCTTAGGACACCATGGGTGGACACAGGGGTGACGCAGGGAGGAGAGGCATGAAAAGTCAAAGGGACAGGTGAGAGACAGACACACCATTTAAGGTGTCTGAGTCATGGGAGGGGCCCTGTGTCTCCCTTGCTTGTTCAGCTGGGAGGAGAGACGGGACTGGATGGGATTTTGCAAAGATTACACTTTGCGCCCACTAATCGGAGGGGCTGGCACAAAAGTGGCCAGGCCACTGAAGAAATGGGAAGAAGTGGTGGCTCTGAGCAAGCCCCAGCAGGGCTTTGTAAACCCAGGGGCTCTGAGTCTCCTTCAGCTTGGATGTCCTTTGGGGTAGAGAATTCTCCACTGGCTCCTGCAGGACACAATGGGAGTGCTCTCTGCTTCCTGTCAACCTGTCAGAAGCTGGAGTCCTTTGTCCAGGACGCTGCTAGGACCAATGGGTAAACCCAGACTTGAACCAGCCGCCAGATCCCCAGAGAGGCTGCTGGACACTGTGGTAGGCTGGTTAAGTCTCCGCTGAGTGGAGGTGGGGCAGTAAGCAGAGGGAATAACAAACACAGCAGAAGTCAGCAGTAGTACCTGAGGCCGTGGGTAGGTGGTGTTAGCAAGGGAGGGTGAGGAGTCTGTGGGGTGGAGAGGCTCCCCAGCCAAGGTGGGCTGTTTGGAAAAGCCCCAGACCGGCAGGCAGGGAGGATGCGGCCTGGGCCCGCTCCAGGCACTGGGGCGCTTCCCGCAGGTGGCCCTTTGATCTCCCAACAAATAGCCTATTCAACATCTCCAAGACTGGGCTGGCCTCTGGCAGGCAGAGTGGGGAGGTGGGAAAACACAAGAGGATTGTCTGCTCCCAGTCAGGGCCGCCGAGAATTGGCGAGGCAAGGCCAACTGCACTTGAGGGAGGGAGCTGGCTGGGTATCCCTGGCGTGGGGAAGGGTGGCTGCTGGCCAAGGACTCCCCTGAAGGCTGCAGGCTGGCCTCAGGGCTGGGACTCCCAGGCTGTGCTGCTTGCCTTTGCAGGTCTTGGGGAGAACGGGGCTGGAAAGGATGACATGGACAGTAGATCCCCACCCTCCCTTTGTCAGGAGGCAGCCCGGCCCTGTAGCACCCCCTCCCCACCCCCAATTCAGAAGCCAACTACCTTGGCTAGAGGTTGAGTTGGGGGAGCCACTAAGCTGGATCTTTGGTTTTTAATACTGAAAAACATCACCACTGCCGCCCCCCCCCATTTCCATCTGAAGCTTAGGATGAAGCTAATATCAAAACTGAGAAGATAATTTACCTTAGTTTTTATGTTGTTGTTTTTGTTTGTTTGTTTTGTTTTGTTTTTTTTCCTCTCTGCTAATTTATTCTCCATCCCTGTCACATTGGAGAAGAGCCTCTCTAGATTGTGGAGGGTGACCCTACATGCAGGTTGTTAAGTTCAAAGCTTGGAGTTGGGCCAAGGGATGCTTGTTGGGGACAGTGCAGAATCATAGCTCTTGACACTCCTCTTGCCATCATGCTGTGCATCTTCAGCCAACTCACATAACTACTCTGAGCCTCAGTCGTTTCCTACAGTACTAACTCATTGTGCCCATTTGTCCTGTTCTGGAGGTCAGCTTGCTGATAGCTCTTTGCATATGCTAATATGGCCTCGTCCTTTAAGCAAGGGAAGTTGGCTTAGGGATAAACTTTCAATCACAATATTTTTGTCATACTAAGATTGGGTCAAAAGTCAACCCATGATTTAAAGATCATTTTCCCTGAGTTACACAGTCAGAGGGATGCTTTCCTGCCCCTCACCCCATTACCATGGATTCATCTTTGAAAACTCAAATCCGCAATTTAAGTTTTCTGGCTCATTTTCTTCTTTGCTGGCTCACTCGTTTGCATGTTCTGTGGAGAAGCAGGCAAACTTCCCTGTGAAGTCTGGTGTTGCTACCAGAGACACTGGCAGCAGGGGAGGAAGCCTGGAGATGTGGGGAGGGCGGACGCTGGCCCACTGGGTCCCTGCGATAATTCCTCGCTCGGCCCAGGCAAGTAATTTCAACTCTCCAGGTTCCGTTCTCCTTTCTATAGCCAGGGTGATCATATTTCCTTCACAGGCTTGTTTGTGAGGACTGAAGATGGCGAGGTAAGATGTTTGGCTTGAGGAGCATGGAGAGAAGCCCAGGTTTCCATGTGGTCACAGGAAGATAGCGCATATGACCCAGAGAGACTTGTCACACAGTAGCCCATCTGCCTGTTGCTTTAAGAGGCCCCACTTTCCTTGTCAGAGCGAGTGACCTCAGGACCTTTCTTCGGGTGGGCCTTTTATTTTCATCATGACCGATGTCTGATTCTCCCCCAAAGAAGCCAACTCTCCAACAGCTGCGAAGAAGCGTCTGGAAGGAGCTGGCTGCTGGGCAGGGTTCTTGGGTCACGGCAGAGCCCCCCCCTCCCCCTGGCTAGTGGCGGGCTTTTGGGAGTCTGGCTGTCTGGGTGTTTGGCTTAGACAAGTCGGAAGCAGTTGTAGAAGAAGGTAGAACTAGCTCCCTAAGGTTTGTTTACTCTGCTTATCTGACTTCGGAGCCTAGCCATCCTAATGGCTTTTAATGACTGAAATGCAGCTGTTGCCTGGATCCGTTGGCCAGGCTGCCCAATGGTCTTTTTTCGGCATGCTCTGCCTGGCACTGTCTCGATGGCACTGTGGTGGGCTTTAGCTGGGACAGATCAGCGTTCCCTGCGGGCTCTCTGTAGTGTAGGCTGGGGAAAGCGGCCCCAGAATGTGATTCCTGTCCTGGAGGCGTGCCATGACCTGCAGGACTCTCGGCAAACTGGCTTGGCCTCCCTGGCCTTTCTCTCCTGAGTCTTGAGAAACACCTGAAGCAAATCCCACAGTTTAGCCTGACTCGTACTTCCTGCCTACATGAGTCGTTACTCCTTGAGAAGCAGCTGCTCTGGGATGGTATGGGATGGGCTTAGAAATTTCCCAAGGATTGTTTTGATGGCAATGGCTGCTGCCCACCTGAATAGGGTGGGCATTTCCCAGCTATTGGCTGCCACCAGAGAAACAGGCAAGGATTATGCAGGCTGGGGTCTCCCCTTAACGCCCACGGTGCAATTGTCCCTGGAGATGAAGATTTCTAGGAAGGGAAAACTCCTCAGTTAGTCAGAGCTCCCATCAGCTCACTGCCTTCGGCTGGGATGGAATCTCACTCCTGCTGCGAAGTTCTCCACCCTCTTATGCAAGCCCAGCCAGCTGAATCACCCAGGCTAGGACTCCAGCCTGTTAGCAGTAGGGTTGCATGGCTCTGACCCTGCTGAGGACGGGCCTGGCCTCTTCTCCCATGTGGGTGGGAGCCCCTTTTCCATGGTGGTTTCTGTGTGTCCCCCATTCTACAGCTGAGGCCTGGAAGGGACTCAGAACTTCCTGGCTAGGAAGGAAGGGAGTGCCTGGGGCTACAGTTGGCTCTTGGCACACGGCACGCTTATGCCTGTGCTAGGAAGCAAGTTGGGGTCTTCTGTTATAGGACAGTGATCCCTCTGTGACATGGTTGTGTCTCCCCCGGGTATGTGCAGTTATATCTGGACACATTTTAGGCTGTGGCAGTTGGGGAGGGGCACTATTCACCTCTGGGATGGGGGAATGGTGGCTTATCTTCTCTAGTCTGCAGCACAGCCCCACGCAGCAGCAATGAGGTGACCTAGTGGCTCCCCGAGGCCCTCTTACTGTCACTCTCTGATCATGTGTCCCGACTCCTGCCCCAAGGGATGTGATGACACTAGTCCGGGCTCTGGCCCAGGGTGGAACCACATTCTTGGTCTTCAGCTCTGATGTCTATCTGGGGCTATTGTCCCACGTTTGGTTTCCACTCTTGGCAAGGAGTTGACATCTGCATGTCCCACCCTCAGCTCAAAGTAAGCGTGCCCCAACCTGAGCTTGGCCTCCACCTTCCCACCTCATCCTTTTCTTCAGCCTTTCGTCCAGGCCCCATTCCCACCTCCTGCCTCCTCCCCGTCTCTCCACACCCTGCCCTACTTGGTTCATGCTCCTGCCACTGTGTGTGTGTGTGTGTGTGTGTGTGTGTGTGTGTGTGTGTGTGTGTGCGCGCGTGTCCCTCCTTTCTATTCCTGTCCTGGTTATTTGTTTGTTTATTTATTTTGTCAGCCTGACACAGTCTGGAGTCATCTGAGAAGAGGAACGCCAGTTGAGAAAATGTACCCATCGAATCGCCTGTAGGCAAGTCTGTGTGACATTTCGTTCATTAATGATTGACATGGGAGAGTCCAGCCCTCTGCGGGAGGTACCAGCCCTAAGCAGGTGGTCCTGGATGTTAAAAAAAAATCAGGTTGAGCAAGCTGTGGGGAGCAAGGCAGTAAGCAGCCTTCCTCCTTGGTCTCTGTTCAGGCCCAACCTCCAGGCTCCGATCCTGCTTGAGTTCTTGCCCCAGCGTCCCTTCGTGCAAACTATGAGCTGTAAGAGGGAAGAAAGCCTTCTCCAGTTTGCTTTTGATAATAGTGTTTATCACAGCAGCAGGAGCTAGACTAAGGAGCTCCCTAGCTTCCAAGTTCCTTCTGTCTTCAGCCCGAGGCCCCGCTAGCTCCCCACTACACTGTCAAGATCTCTCTGGTCTGAGAAAATATCATTTTATTTGCAGGCCTAGTTTTCATGAGTGAGGTGCCTGTTCCATGTCCCATCTGGTTCCCTTTGCTGAGCAGGGAGAGTCCAGCATGGCGACCTCTCTCTTGTTGAGTCAAGAGGCTCTGCCAGTCATTGGCCAGGGTCTCTGTGGTTCCAATACCCATCTGCAACCAGAAGATCTCCACAGTTATGTCCGCAGGGTGGATGGACCCTGTCTGCACCTGTTGACTCATAATTTCTTGACCACAGGACATTTGCTCATTCACACACGATTTTACTTATCTGTGAGGGCACTGGTGAATCAATGAAATAAATAAATGAATTCATTTAAGTAGTAGCGATTGGGGATTTTTTCCCCATGTCTTGATGAGCGTTTCTGTTGTACGTTTCTCTCCTTTTCGCTCCTGGAGACTGAACCCAGGACCCTGTGTGTGCTAGGCAAATGCACCGCCACTGAGCTGTATCCACAGCCCGATGCTGACTTTTTATTTTGAGACAGGGCTGACCCTGCTGGGTTTTAACTTACTACCCTCCTGCCTTAGCCTCTAGAGTGGTTGGACTGTTAGGTCTGAGTGTTGTCATCTTTGAGGTGGCAGATTATGAGGATGACATTTCCGGTTTATTGAATTAGGAACTGAGTAAGCGGATATCTCTTCTGGGCGTTGGAAAGAGAATGCAGTGAAGTCGAGAGTAACTTACTCTTACACCGTGGGTATGGAGGCCACAGCTGAAGGCTCTTCTTGAAGGATGGCCACAGCTGTGGAGCGGAGAACTAAATCTAGCCTTGCCTCTGGACGTAGACTGATAGAAACACCTTGTTCTGCCAATAACCACTCTTTGCTGTACCTGCTGTGCAGGTGTGACAGGCCTGGACTGAGCACATGTGAATAAGTAAGGAGAAGGGAGGCCCTCAGGTTCTCACTTACCAAAAGGGAGGCATGGCGGGCCCACGTCAAGGCTGGACCCGCAGGCAATAGGCCCTTGCATGGTTTGGGGCAGGTCCTTCCTCTTCTCTGCATCCCAGTCTGCCTGAATACAGAGCAAGGATAAATGATGCACCTGCTTCATAAGCTAGCATTGAAGATTACCTGTGCTGTGCCCTTCCAGTGTGTAGATCTGTCCATCACAAGGTAGCCAGCTGTTAGCCTGTGTCACTATCACTACTGGTCCAGGGAGCTTTGACTTTGAACCCGGACTGTCAGTCACTGACGCATACCCTCAGTTTTGGCATCCCGACTGGCCCTGGTAGCTCTTTAGCCATCGTGAATTGTCTTCTTAGTTTCCATAGAGGTGGTTAGAGTTAAAATAGCAGGGGCTCTTGATGCTGAAGAAAGAGAGGGGCAGGGAACTGGGGGAGCCCCCCCCCACAGGAATTTTGGCTTTTGGCAGTTTCCCTGAAGCGTCTTTGGAAACGCTGGCCTGGCACCCATTGTCCCTCTTGCTTCATCTGCCTGGGCATTGCAACATCTGGTGTGGCAAGGAACATAGCACTGTCCTGGGAGAGCAGCCCGAGTCGTGGGAACCCTGGGACATCTCTCGGGAGAGTCCAGCAGATGGGGCAGGGCCTAGATGGTGGGGCCACAGTTAGTCAGGGGCCTGGCAAGGGAAACTCTTGTTGTGCAAGCAGAGCTTTAACAGGAGTGTCCCTGGCCTCTGTGGAGACAGGACTCTCCTGCATGCCTCAGGGATGCAGGAAATGTTGCTTTGCCTGTGAAGGGGCACCAGGCCCAGTAAGAGATTTTGGGGCCCAGGAGAGCAGGCTGGGAGATGTAGAAACACTCACTCTGGTTCTGTTTCTTCCTCTGCTTTCTGTGTAAACATGGGCTAGTTAACCAGGTCTGGCAAAGGAAATGGTCTGAGGGGCTAACCACCATCCATATCAGCTTAACATCTGTCCAAGCCCAGAGTCCAGTGGGGCCTTCCCAGTAGCTGCAATGACAGGGCTGAATAAGCACACACCTATCAGATGACTCGGCCTCCTTGCAACCCACAGAATGCAGACTCAGACATCTGCATGAAGCAGAACCATGGGACAGAGTCATCATCAAACTCAGGTGCTTACTGGCCCTCGAGTGCATATCCTTTCCAGAGAGGACAGAGTCAGAGGATCAGAGCAAGCCAATTAAAGGTCTTTGTGTATTTAGCTTTTCACACTGAAAATGCTTTCAGGGGATGGAAGATCCTTTGAAATCAAGCAAACCTTGTTGGTTAGTGTTGGTGTTGTTTTTGGAGACTGCCAGAGATGCCGCACAAAGGGCACATTACCAATACATGAGGTTATGCCTAATTACCTGAGATAGCCTCCTCCACTGGGCGAAAATCAGTTGTCATCAGTCCCGTATTAATTACAGCCAAGGCGGGCTTTCAGCTCATGACTCAGAGCTGACTCAACACTGGGGCAGAAGCTTTCCATGGCCTGGAGCTGCCCCCCCCCCATTTCCTGGAAACGCCTCATCTGGCTGCCAAACTCCATGGACAAGAGCATCAACCTTTTCTGGGAGGCCCTGTACCCCTAGTTCAGCTCTTGCTTCCACGTTGTGCATGGGGGTGGGGTGGGGTGGGGACTGTGCCTAGCTTGCCTTTGGCTTCCCTAGCCCATACCCTGTGGCTGCCCCACAGGAAGGCCAGTGCCTGCTTCTTTGGAGTGTGGGAGGAATACTGAGCCTCCACCTTGGAGCAGTGGAGGATGGATTTGAACTCAGCCCTTCGTGACTTTGAAGTTGTACTGTATGTTTTCTTAATGCCATTGCTCTGTGCGTGTTTTACCTGCCTACTTGAAGGGAATAAGGGGACTGTCCCAGAAGCTCAGATGGTAAGTGTCATGCCCACACTGCTCGGGACTGAACCTGTTTCTAGCTCCTTCACAGGGAAGACAGGCCAAGTTATAAAACAAGGGTGGTCTTCCAGGATGGGTGGGGAGAAAACCTTTTGTCACCAATGCCAGCCTTCTGTCAGTCGGGACTGACCGATTAATCATCCAGTCGTATTTGATGAGCAACCCCTTATCTCACTACAACTGTCTAAGATCTTTAGTTCTCCCCTGACCCTAGGGTGAACACTCAGAGGCTGGGAGCATCCTGGGCAAGCTTGTGAAGGACGATACTTTTGAGGTTTTCCCAATCCTCTTCAAACAGCCATTCCCCTGCTTCTTACAAAGGCTCTTGGGCCTTCAGTGTGGCTCTTCTGGGGGGGCCATAATCATTGGGAAACTCAGCTTTAAAAGGCAAAGCAAAGCAAAGGAACTTTTTTCCAGAATGACAAGTTTGGTCTTCCTGGTCTGGAATTGCCAGTGTCTTTCTGCAAAGAGTAAGGTGAGAGTCACATTGAGTTGACGGTATACGGAATAGGACCATTTACAGTCCTCCACTGTTTCCCAGGTGGCAGGGCATTGGCCTAAAAGGATGACACTTCAGACTGTGAGTGACACACTTAGTTGTTTTACTGTATTCATTCACACCTGTGAAGTCGTGCTGTTTGTATTTTAGGAACCCTCCGAGTCTGACCTTTTATTAACCCTCCATTTTCTGATGGAGAGATGGCAACACAACGGAAATAATAATCTTGTTCATTATTGTCCAGCTTGATGCTCAGGACAATCTAATTCAGAAGAGTCTGGCCAAGACTGTCACCCATGCAAGAACCCCTTTTTCTAGTTCCAAGGCAGCTTGTCACCTGCCACACAGCAGAGGCTTGGGCTCCAGAGGGCTGAGTGACAGTGATCCCTACGGCCATGTGGAGAAGGGTTTCATGGTCAGGAATTCCTTGAGCAAGGTAGCTGATGTTTGCATTTAAAGAGCTGATTGGCTGGGAAAGAGTGGATTCAGTTTTTCCCAACTTCCAGGCTCCCAAAATGACGGCCCCTCCCATCTCTCATCCTTTCTCCTCTGCTTTTCCCTCCTCCCTCCCGGTCGATCTCCTCCCTCTCTTAGGCTGTCCTCTGCATCTCGGAGTCTCTCCTTCCTCTCCATCTTTTCACTGACTCACTGGAGGTGTAGACCCTGGGAAAATGCTCAGAGTCTCTGAGGAGGAAGTGGCTAGATCAGTCTCAACATCTGTTTGTCCCAGCACCTGCTTTAGGTCTGTTATGATCAGACTCTTCAGCCTCCCACCCTGGAGGGGAACTTGGCACCAAGGTCATGGATCTCCTTGGTTCCAGTGGCAGGGACTTGGGGACCATCCATTTGAAGGTGGTGTTCAGCCTGGGGCAGAGCTCTCTGTCCCACTGCGCACTGCTTGTCTGATGCTTGCCATGAGCCACCTGACCTTGGCCTTCGACTGTCCTTTCTCCTTGGCTCACAGAGGGGGCAGACCTGGTTGTTCCTTGCTCATCTTTGTTCCTTTTTGATGTAGACCATGGTGGGAAAGGAGGTAGGGGACACAGAGCCAGTGCTCATGGGTCATGAGGTTGTTTTGTGTGTGCTTGAAGTTGCTATTACTCTTTGGGTCTACATAAAGGACTGTGTGAACAGTGAGCACAGGGTGGGGGGGGTCCACAGACTGGACACAGAGGCCTGTGTGAGCTTCTGTTGCCCTGAATTCACAGGGATGTTGAGGAACGTCACCGCCTGCACACAATGGAACCAGAAATGAGACCTACCCACTCTGGCTTCCAGCTGTTTATGAGAATGCAACTCTATGTCCCCTGGACTCCCATAGCTGCTGGGGAGAGAAGGGGATGGAGAGGGGGTGGGCGGGCATGGAAGGGCCAACCCTATAGACCTCAACATCAGCACCAATAGCACATGCTTTTTTCTGTTCTGGGGATTGAACCTAGGACATTGTATAAGCTAGATGATACTCTACCACCAGGCTTTCTCCTATGCTTAGCACCAATAGGAACAACACTCTTCCTTGTCCCATGGCCTTGGCTTAGAGTTAGGACCCCCCTCTCTCAGATTAAGGGCGGTAGGAGTGGATGCGTTTTCATTCTCTGCTTTGAGGCACACTGGAGGAGGTTCACAGATGTGACAGTGATTGGGGACACTCCGCCATCAGCTGTACCTGCTTCTTTGGTTGCTAATTCTTAGCGAAGAGGCTATGGTGGTTGACATCAGAGTCAGAGCCTGTCAGACAGTTAAGCGTAGGACATGCTCAGCATGGTGCTGTGTGTCTCCCAGGCTCCACAGGAAATATGTGATTCTTATTAGTTTGCATTTATTTTTGTCTGAGTTGCAGAGTGTTACCCCTGCCCTCAACTTTGGAATATCGGGATGGTAACTGTCAGGGGCAATATCTGGACAGAATATGTTAGAACTGTTTGCCCAGGAGTACCCCTACCTAGTTCAGGGCACTTCCTGTGGCACACAGGTATATGCCTTACTGTCTAATCATCTGTCCATCTTACTGAATATTCCTTTTCCTCCCACCCTTCCTCCAGGGAGCCCTCTTTGACCCTCACAGGGAGTCTTTTTCTTTTCTTTATTTACATTTGCTTGTCTGAGTGGCAGAGTGGCTGCTGGTGTTAGTTCCATCCATGACCTTGGAATATAGATAGGTATAGTAGCTGTCAAGGGCAAGGCCTCTAAGTGCAGTGGCCTGTGCTACAGTGGTCAGACGGGTTGTGGCTCTCAGCCGTGTGGGTGAAGACCGCGTTCTCATTCCTTTGCACGCCTGTCTGTGGTTCTCGGCATTAAGACTTCACTGACGCCTCCTCTGCCAGCCCCCCTTTCTCTGGGGTCCTTGCAGTGGAACAGGGTGGGTGAAAAGCCGGACGCTTCTTGAAACAGCAGGTATCTTCTGTGCAGCTGTCCTAACCTTGGCTCTTGCTAAGTTCCAAGTCCTGGTGGCCTCTGAGGGTGCCGAGGTGGGAACAGAGTGCTGCGGCCTCCTTGGAGGTGAAACCCAATCTTCTTCTGGAAAAGGGGCTACTTCCTGATTGCTGGAGAAAAAGAAGAAAGTCTTTAAAGGGCTCCAGCATCCCCGCTGGCCTCCAAACCGCCTGCCTCCAACATTTTGATGATTTAAGTGTGGCTGGATTAAAAACATGTGGTTCGTGTTTCCCCCAAATTCAAACACACATTGAACTTGAAGGAAAGTTTTTTTTTTTTTTTTTTTTTTTTACAGAGGATTCAGAAAAGCAGGTCGGGTTTTATTTACTCAGTGCCCTAACTTGGGAAACTTGGCTTAAGGTACTTACAAGTACACCTCCAAACGGGCTCCCTCAAGCCTCCGGAAATGTCTTCACTTGGCTGGGAGGTAGAATGGATTTGTGTCTGGGGTTGGGACAGAGGTGGGGGCTCGCTTCCTTCCACTGCTGAGCTGGACCCAAGCCAACTTTATACAGCCTTGGGCACGGGGAGAGGGCTACTTTTTTCAAATACTAAGACTGAACTCCCAGAGTGACCTCCCACCCTGCACAACACCTCATCCCAACTTTACCCTAAGATTCTGAGACTCAGTCAGCAACATTTACTGCGTACCTACTATGTGCTGTTCTTGGTGGGTTCCTATAGAGGGCAAACCTTCTACAGCCTCAGACCCATAGACTGCTTCAGGCCATCACCGAGACCTGTGTAATGGGCACACTTTGTCCTCTGCTGCCTGCTTCCTGTAGGGACTGATTGCAGCTAACTAGGCCAGGGATTGGAGTCGCTTTCATGAGGCATGAAGGCTGGGGCTGGGCCCTCTCAAATGTCTTCAGAGTTTTATGGTCAAGCCAAGGAGTCGGTAAGTTTGTAGGGAGAGCCTTGGTTGCAGCAGGGGCTGGCTGGGCATGAGGCCTATAAATATCTCCCGGAGGTCAGAGCCCAATAATTCCAATTTCCCCACGCCAAGTGAACAGTGCTGCTCAGAAGTTCTTGGCTACAGTTTTGGTCTGCACCTCTCAAAGGTTTGCGGATGACCCAGCCGGAATTTTTCATCAAAGCCAAGGATCTGATGTTGGAGGAGACTGTTGTGTGCATAGCCCTGGAGCAGACATTTAAATAGATCACCCCATTAAATACCCAGACACCCACAAAATCAGCATCGTCCCCTCTACAGGTGAGGCATAAAGGCTCAAAGTGAGTAGACACCTGGAACGGAGGTCATGGCCACTGGGTTGGGTGGGAGGCTGGGCTGTGGGCTGTTAGCCTGTGGGACATGGGTCCTTCATTCCCCTGCCCAGCTCTGCCATGCCACAATCACCATGCAAGATCAGGCTTTTTGTAAGACTTGTGCTTTCCCTGGGTAATATAAATAACACATGTTCCTTTTCGTTCAGGAAAGTGGGGGGAATTTAAAACCACATAAAGAAAATTAGAATCACCCATGTCCTTGCTATCCAGCCACCCCAGAGTACATTTTATTTACATTCTTCCTGTGTTGATGGAGACAGATGGATAGATAGGAGAAGGCGTGATAGACACTCAAGAAGATGAGTATGCAGTATTGTGTGTGTGTGTGTCTGTCTGTCATCTCTGTGACTGTCTGTAACTCTGTGTGTGTGTGTGTGTGTGTGTGTGTGTGTGTGTGTCTGTCTGTCTATCATCTCTGTGATTGTAACTCTGTGTGTGTGTGTGTGTGTGTGTGTGTGTGTCTGTCTGTCTATCATCTCTGTGATTGTAACTCTGTGTGTGTGTGTGTCTGTCTGTCTATCATCTCTGTGATTGTAACTCTGTGTGTGTGTGTGTGTCTGTTTGTCTGTCTGTCTGCCTGTCGTCTCTGTGATTGTCTGTAACTCTGTGTGTGTGTGTGTCTGTCTGTCTGTCTATCATCTCTGTGATTGTCTGTAACTCTGTGTGTGTCTGTCTGTCTGTCTATCTGTCTGCCTGTCATCTCTGTGATTGTCTGTGACTGTGTGTGTGTGTGTGTTGGTGTATGTGCATGTCTCGGTGTGTCTGTGTGTGTCTCTATATGTGTCTTCTCTCTGTGTGTGTCTGTGAGTGTGTCATTCTCTCTGTGTGTCTATATTTGTCTACTTCTGGGTGTGTATGTGTATGTTATCTGTATGTGTGAGTTACATGTCTGACATAAACTTTAAGTATCTTCTTCTACTGCTCCCCACCTTGTTTTCTGAGACAGGATCTCTCACAGAATCCGACCGAGGAGAACCATCTCAGCTAGTCTTGTTAGCCTATGATGTCCTGGGATGAACCTGTCTCCCCAAGCCCTGGGGTCATAGGCACATTTCTCCAAGCCTTGCTTTTACATGGGTGCTAAGGATCTAAACCTCATGCTTCCTCTGTAAGCAGGCTGCCCACTGAGACGATGCCCCAGCTGAGATAAGCATTTTAATTTTTGAAGAGTAGATTCTCTTTCATACAGTTGCTTCAATGTCTGACTGTTAAGGATGCTGGTGCCATTTTTTTTTCTCTTGAGATGTGAGTCTCAAAGAGGTAAATGGTGCACCTCCACAAGTAGAGGGAAACCATACCGGCTTTCCCTCCCCCCACTACCTCTAGATGTCCTGTTCTCTAATGTAGATCACAGAATCAAACACCCTGCTCTTTCCAAAGCCAGATATGGAACATTCTCTGTGGAAGTATCATTCTCTCATTCCAGAGGCATCACCTACACCTGTGATGGAAGACGACCACAGAGAGAAGAGGTCCAGGGGGATCTGTGCAGGCAGCCTCATGGGCTCCCCTGCACTCATCACCATCTGGTCACACTCTGTGTGTCAATCATGCTTCCATATGTCTTCCCTTCTCCTTTGAATTCGAAGATAAAAGGGGTGGACATATAGGACTGGAACCCAATCCAAGACACAACACCCCATTTTCAACATATGTAGATATAAAATGATTATAAAAGTGATTTACTTTTACACACTGGGTAGACAGAAAAGAGAAATAGGAGTGTTAGTGTTCTTTGCAAGGAGATCAGAACAAAAATAATCTAGAAAAATATGACACAGCAGACCAGAAGAAAACTTGACTGAAACCAACACTTCACCCAGGTTCACTTTTAAGTCTTTCTTTGTCAAGTAAGACTTGGAGTCGGTCAACTTGTGTCTGTCATGGCCCTTAAGGGGGGTAAGGAAACCATCTTACTTTCTACCTGTACAAGTCAATTTCAGACACTAACACCTAAAGCCCAATACTTCTTTGCTGAAAGTCTTCACTGTAAGTAAGTACCTTGGAGAAAAGGCATCTTCGAGAAGCCATGGGTTCCAGTGAAGCCATCTAGGTCAGGAATGGACAATGTTTCTGTGGCGATTCAGTTTGATATGACATAGTGTTGGGATAGTGAAGGCTTAATGACTAAACCAAGGAAGCCACTCCCACTTAAGAGTCAGAATCAATGTGTTCAAGAATGTGGGGAAGGACCTACTGGCCAGGCTGGGTCTAGAAGATCTTCCTGTCCTCAGAACAGTAAAGTTAGTAAACAGCCAGGTTCTTATATATTAGAAGACATTTGAGATCCATAATTCTATCAATTAACACCCTGAAAGTTATGTCAACTACAAATATTCCCCAAAGATATTAATTAACACGCTGAAAGTTATTATGTCAACTAGAAATATTCCCCCACATTCAACATATGTTGTTATAAAATTATTATGAAGGTGATATATATTTATTATAGATAGACAGAAATAAGCAAGATTACTGGTGTTATTTATAAGGAGATTGGAATGAGTGCTATAGAAAACTATTACATGATATAACAAAGAAAACTTGACTGAATAAAGGCTGACTCATAGGAAATTGTGAATCAGAAAGAGTCACTCATGTATACTTCTTTGAAGAAACTGAATTCCAGGAGTAAGAAATAAATTTCCTACAAGCCAACAAGCAGGTGAGAGAGACATAATTTAAAGTTGTAAAAGAGTCAAAATTGCCAAGATTACCTTATGACCTTCTCAAGCTACAGTCAAGGTCAGAAGAGAAATGCTTGGCAATGTCAGGGATGAAAGGGAGACTCTGAGAGTTTTAAGACAAATTATATTTTACTGTGGAGATAAATGTTCTAGAAATACTGACCAACATGCAGAAATACGCATATTGTACCACCCACGAATCTTCAAGGGAAACTCTGCCTCTTTCTTCAAGAATTTTGTCTTTTGAATCTAGAGAACATAGTGATGGACTAAAAGTGAGTGACGGAGAAGTGATGCCCACTGCTTGGTGCTATGCCTCCCTATTGATGATATCTCTCTGGCACTCTAAGTCAGAATCAACGCGTTCTTTCATAAGCTGCTTCGGGTAGTGGCAGTCTCTCACTTCCTTGGTGTGCATGTTTTATATTGTTGGGGAATCTCCCCAATGAATGCCAATCATGTTTTCAAAGCATACAAGGTCAAGGATTAATATCCTGAACAGTGTGAAAACAGGCAATGAGGATAAAAGAGCTAGCTGGCCAAGCTATTGGGATTTATCCTACCCTGTCTCAGGAAACCCTGTCTGGACTAGAATTTCTAGGCACCCAGCTTCTACTATTGGCTGAAACTGACCTTACTTATTCTTAACGATTTTCTTCAGAATATCCAAAGCATTAAAAACAAACAAACAAACAAACAAAGAACTCAGACAACATCTAAGGCTATAATAAAATCCAAACAGTCCATCAACCAACCAAACAGGTGCCACATTGTAAAACAAGGTGAGGTCCTTTGTAGCACACACAGTCATTAACTGCAGTAGGGTGCTGGGATAGATCCCGGTGTCTCTTTCTTGGGAGTATTGCACACAGAGGCAGGAGCCTAGAGAGTGAACTCGTGTGCTACACGTGGAAGCTGATGACATGCTGTCTATTTGGTGTCCATCCCAAAACCACCAAGAACACTTTGCTGTTCATGTTGTACCGTAACAGCAATGTACCACATAAATCTAGGAGTATGTCATGCTCTTAACCTGAACTTAGTAAATATATTCTCATTCTATGTCAATCCACAAGGAAGGCAATACTGCACCCATTGTACCAATTAGGAACCATAAGTTCAGGAAGATTTAAATGATTTGCAGAAGTGCAATTCTCAGCCAGAATTTTCCAGCTGGATCTAGAAAGTGTAAGGCAGAGGGTGCCAGTAGCAGACTTTAGAGCGCATTTTCTTGAGCAAGTGGTTTGTTATTTTGTGAAACCTCAACAAACCTCTGTACTTTTGATTTTTTATTATTTATTTATAAATTAAGGTTTTAATGTTTGTTTTTGCATGTGTGTGTGTGTGTGTGTGTGTGTGTGTGTGTGTGTGTGTGTGTGTGTGTGCAAGCAATGCCCACAGAGGCCGGAACAGGGTGTCAGACTCTCTGGAGATGAGGTTAGGTGGTTGTTAGCTGCCTGATGTGGATGCTGGGAGCTGAACTCTGGCTTTCTGCATGAGCAGTCAGTGCTCTTAACCACTCTTCACACTCTCACCTTTTATATTCTAAACAAAGGTTTTCCTAACTTTGGATCTGGAGAGTTGGCTCAGTGCTTAAGAGCAGGTAATGATGATGCCTACCTGATCTGAGTTCAGATCCTAGCACTCACGATTACAGGCTCAGAACTGCCTCTAAGTGTAGCATCAGGGCTTCTGATGTGTTCTTTCAACTTCCTCATGGGCACATGATTAAAAATGAATTTTTAAAGGTTCTTTTAGTGTGTATGTGTGTGTGTGAGAGAGTAATGAGCCACAGTGTGTATGTGCATGTGTGGGTGCGCACACATGAAACACAGTGTGTGTGTGCACATGAGCCATAGTATGTATGTATGTATACATGAACCACAGTGTGTGTGTGTGTGTGTGTGTGTGTGCGTGTGTGCGTGTGTGCGTGTGTGGGTGTGCGTGCGTGCGTGCGTGCGTGTGTGTGTGTAGGTTAGAAAACAACCTTATGGAATTGGTTCTCTCCATCCACCCATATGTGGGCTCAAGTGAGAACACTTAGGTCACAAGGCTTTTACAGCAAGCACCTTTACCCGCTGAGGTGCATAACCAGCCTCAGTCGGGTGCCCGGATAGGTGACCTGGTCACCTTGATTAGTTCAGGAATGGGTAATGACTCCATAGAGCAAATCCAAGGGCCTTTCTGCTATAATTAATAAGCGTGGGCTCAGGTTTCCTTTTTAAAATTTTTACTGACTTCAACAATTCATGCATATGCACAATATATTGTGATGGCCCTGGGTATTCAGTGAACCCACACCGGTACAGATGACTTCAGCAAACACTTGGTAAGAACTACCAAGAGATCCCGAGACAAGGGAAAATGGTGAGATGATTTCTGTGTGATTTACCACTGAATCGTTGAGCCTCCTGGACTCTAGCACAACTAAATCTAACCACCATGGGCCTTGGGAGCACACATAAGACAATCAGTCCTCTTTTGAGTCCAACTTGGCTTTATGTCCCATGAGGCTATATGGCTCTGATGCGTTTGCAAATGCCAGCCTTCCTTAGCAGAGAAGAGCTGAGCTCTCTCGACCCTGTGTAGACACCGCTCAGGCTCAGCAGACCTCCCCGGGTATCTCTCTTCGTACTCTGAACGCATCCGTCCTTTGGAGATGTGGCTGGGTTTGTGGGAGGGAAAACCTTGCTCACTCTCTACTCCAGTCTCTCAGGAATGACTGTCCCCATGAAAACGAGTGCAACAGATGGGTGAACCACAGCTGAAAGATTGTCCCTTGGAAATTTTGTTTTAAATGATGCGAATTAGAGGAGCAGTCTTTGTCTTCGATGTCACCCTTTCATGCCTAACAAGCTAGCTTCTATTCCCATTATTGGAAGCACAGAAACAAGTGAGGTGATTTTTTTTATATAATTTAAATGTTTTCCACCACAGGTTATGAGAAATTAGATGGGACTTTCCCTTCAGGAAAGTTGGATCTTTTCACATTTTTGACACAATTTCCTTGTGTTATAAACAAGAATGGCTTACTCCTAGCCAAAGGACACCCAGAGAATCCCCACACAGACCCTGCTTCTGTGGAGACAAAGAACAGGCAGTGAGATGTTTAGGAGAAAAGTTATAAATGTAAGGATGGGAAGAGCATGTGGTCCACATTAATTCAAAAGGGCCCTTTATTGGATTGTGATCTGATTGTGTTTACAAATACATAGCCAGAGGCTTTTAATTTTGGGGCAATTTCATTGTTCATAGATATATATCCAGCTACAGATATACATCTATGAAATTATGTGCTTATGTGTTTTAAATGAGATACGGCCTCTCTCCTGTAATGCAATAATCTTCCTACTTTATGATCTACAGTTGCCCAAAGTTGGAGCAATTTCATAACAATCTTATTTGAAATACCATAATAGATGGAAGATGTAAATATGTGATGTTTGGAGACACGGTTAAAATTTGAATTCATTGGAATCTAGCAACCGAGGGAGCTAACAAGGACAGAGTCCATTAAACTGCACACATCGGCTTCTTGCGCATCTCGCCACCGCTCGCCTCTTTGCTGTTTATTTTTCTTTTAAGCCCAAGTTCAATAAATAAACCCAACTAACAATTAAAATGTCCCCAAATGATTCTAGATTGAAAAATGCAAAAGCCCAGCCTGGCTGGTGCTCCTCTCCCAGCAGAGTTTGATTAACCTCTCTAATTGCCTTTGGAGGGGTGGGGTGGGAGCTCACGAGGCGCTGGGCTTTTAGTGAGAGCTGCCTATGAAAAAACCTCAATTATCACTAAGAATGGAAAATGTTCATAACGGATAAATGCTCTTCCCAGTCAAGAGCTGCTGTTTTGACGCAGCACCACTGATTTGGGAGAGATATCATCCTCAGCCCCCTTCTTTCTTCTCTGCCCTAAGCCCTGCAGCTTTCAGCTGGCTGTAGGTGAGATGAGCCCCTTGGCCTGCAGCCTGCTCAGCTAAAGCACACACACACACACACACACACACACACACACACACACACACACACACACACATATATATGTATATATATTTTTTTTTTCTCAAACACTTGGCTCCCTGCACTGATGAAGATGAAATCAGAGAACTGTGTAGAGAAGTAAAAGCAAGATGGAGACAGGTGCCTGTATGAGGTCTGTCCTTGCATGGGCTCTGCTGTGGAAGGTAGGTGCACAAAGGGCTCTCCACTTGTGTGTGTGTGTGTGTGTGTGTGTGTGTGTGTGTGTGTGTGTATGTGTGCGTGTGTGCATGTGTGTACTTGATGTGGTTTATGTCTATGTTTGAGTTTTTGTGGAGGCCAGAAGTTGACCTCAGTATCTCTCCACCATACTTTTTGAGACAGGGTCTCTCACTGACCTGGAGCTGAGACATTCAGTTAGACTGGCTGGCCAATAGACTTCAGGGCTTCCTGTCTCCCCCGAGAAAGCACTCTGCCATGTTCAGCTTTCTATGTAGATGCTGGGGATCTGGACTCTGGCCCTCATGCTTGTGCGTGTTTTAGTGTTATTGACTAACCCCTCTCCATGGCTCCAGTGAATTCCTGTGATTAAACACTGTTGTGAGTCAGATGTGCCATGACCTTTCCTTAAGACGGCCCTGGATTCACAGGTCATTTCGGAGAAATTTCAGCCTGCCCTGACCTTACTGCATTTCCTCTATCTTAGCACAGTTTGCTTCCACACAACCACAGCTTTCCTCTGGGCAGAGCCCATGTTTGTGTCTTGCTTGCTAAACACAGGGTTGGCTCCTTGTAGGTTCCCCCAGCACAGAGACCCTGATTCTGGCTCCTCCTCCGTGTCTCCCTTTCTTCCAAGGGGCTGGGAACTTCAGAATTACCCAGGCCTAGGATAGAATTCTGTCCTACTACACAAACAGGGAAGTTCAGCCTTGGGGCTAGGGTTTCCCATCTGGAACACAAGGGTGAGTCTATCATCATTGTACAAGGTTAAAGAAGCCAAGGAGGGAAGGCAGTTGGTGGGTAGCGGGCCCACAGTGGGGACTTTACAGGTACAGGGAAGCTCATTCATGTCTTTAAAAATTAATTTACTCTTCATTGTTTTTATGTATGTGATATATGTCACATCATCCCTCTACGCTTTCTTATTTCTGGCCCACCTCCCTGCCCTTATTTCTCCTCACACTGAGTTGCCTCTCATTTTGAAGTATTTTGGTTTTGTTATGTTTTCTTTGTGACCCATTGGTTTGTTCCTGGGTTATCCTATGAGCATAGGTATGGTAGTAAGTACTGTAGTATGGGTAAATCTTCAGGGACTGCATCCGTGAAGGTAATACATCCTCTTCTTCAGTGGCCCCCTGCTGCCGTTAGCTCCCTTGTCAGGATGTGACTCTTGGTTACTTTTCAATTGTTGGGATATAATACTGTGACCACAGCAACTTTTAAAAGAAAACTTTTAATTTGGCTTAATATGCTTTCAGTGCCTTGGAGTCCATGATGACAACTGCAAGGCAGAGAAAAGAAAGGCACTTGGAGTGGTGTTAATCTTTACAAACCTAGATGCCCAGTTCAATAGGCACATCTCCTATTGAGGCCACACCTCCTAATCCTTCCCAAACAGTCCCACCAACTGGGGACCAAGCATTCAAATATCTGAGCCTACGGAGACATTTTCATTTAAGCCGCCATGGGCCCGATGAGCCCCTTTCTTATTTATGAATTCACATGGCTTAGTCTGTCTGGCCCCTCTTCTGTGAGGGGCAGGTATGGATTTCCTGTTTAATGCTGAGCACACAACAGTCTCTTGTTAGCACATTAACTACCCATGAGTCCCTGTATAGACTACAGTTTGCTGCAAAGAGAAATTTGCTTGGTAAAGTCTGAGAACAGCACTACTCTATGCCTATATACAAATATTTAAGAAGCAGCTTGATGGCACGTTCAATCAACGAGACCAATGCAGTGGGGTTACTATTAGTATCTATGAGATCTTCAGATCTGACCGAGGTCCACAGTGCTGGTCAGGAAGTCTCTCCTATAGATCAGGCCTCAGAATTACATGGAGAAGAATTGCTTATCCCTGTAACAGTCATGCAGCTATTGTATCACTTAGGTATTTCTTATCAAGCAAATCATTATTGCAGCAAGCAAGGCCTAAAGCCATGGAAGACAATTTCTGACTTTTCTTCCCTTATATAGTAACTTCCAACACTATGAAGGCTAGCCAGAAGTGGGGGTCTTCAACCTCAGTTTTGGTATGATTTCTCTGAAGTTTACAACCAAGGGGCATACTATGTTCATCAATACAATCTTACCAACTTATTTTGGTGGGCAGCCAATAGCAATGCTTCTAGTCACTAATGCCTAGGGAGGTGCCCTGTGCCTGACATTAAGCTTTTCATTTAATAACTAACCTATGGTTTCTAACTCATCATTATCTAGCCATACTTGGAATCTCTGTTCAAAGACTTATTTTTAAATATTTTCAATAAACTTATAAAGCAATGGATTTCTCTATAACTTCTTCACACAGCCTTAGTCTTAGTTAACCCTCTCCCCGCTTTCTGTCTCCATTCTCCACTTATGTCTATTTAAACCTCACTGCTTCTGGTATCACCTCCCTTTGTCTTCATATTAGATGTGTTCTGCCATCTCCACCCCCATTAAGGTATCTGTTTTCCCCTACCACAATGCCATTCTTGTACCAGACACCCAATTTTGACAAACACATCTGAAAGATTGAAGCTATGATTCATATGAGAGACCATACAGCATTTGACTTTTGGGGACTAGGTCACTTCACTCATTATAATGTTTCTAGTTCCATCAATTTACCTGGAAATTTCATTTTCCTTTATAGAAGAATTCAATTCCATTGTGTGCATGTACTATCCATTCATCTGTTGATGGACATCTATACCGATTCCCAAGACATTTTGAATAAAACAGCCACGAACACAGATGAGCAGGTATCTATCTCTTCAGTCCCTTGCATATGTGCTCTGGAGCAGTGTAGCTGGGTCATAGAGCAGTTGGAGTTTTTTGAGAGTGCTCCAGACTGACTGCCATGGTGGTTAGACTAGTTTACATTTTCATCAACATTGTCATCATTTGTGTCCTCGATCGTGGCCGTCCTGAGTCAAGATGACCCATTCTGGGTCAAGGAGAATCCTAAAGTAATTTTGATATGCATTTCTCTGATACCTAAGGACAAATGACAGTGTTAAAAGTGTTTGTTAGTCATTTGTATTTCCTCTTTTGAGAGCTCTCTGGTCCTCAGCCAGACTGTCAGATGTACAGCTGGCAACACTTCCTGCTGCCTTCTCACTGGACTGAGAGCTTCCTTTGCCACAAGAAGATTTTGAGGTTCGTGAGGTACCATTTGCTACTTTCTGCTTTCTTCTTGCTGACTCTCTCACCTTGATTTCCTGCAGTCTAACCCTCCTATCATCATTGCCACCACTTAATAAACACAGCTGTGCAGTGCTCATGTCAGGGATTCCTTCTAAGAAAGATGTGATGAGGTGGCTATGTGTGTTAAGATCAGACTGTGTTCACCCACTTAGGAGAGGGGACAACACATCCGAAGGCCATGTAGCCTTACAACTTCATGATGCATAAGATTCTTTTGTTGACTTCTGAAACACCGTGAGGCTGCATGTGACTAAATTCCTTGTCACTGAGCTCTGTGTTGATTGCCTGCCATTCACTAGCATACCTACTGTTCTAGTTCCTCCAATTTCCCTTTTCCCCCTCTTTGCCTATCCTCACATTCTAGCCTCAGTTGCCACAGCTCCATGCTTCTTACCTTCCCTGTATGGGGTCTCATGAAGAGAATAGTTTTAATTTGCTCCCAGTTCATGGCAGGCTTAACTCTAACTTAGAATCACTCTGTGATTGTCCCCTCTGTCCATGAGATTAGGTCTCTGTACCCTAACTCTGTCTCTGGGCTCTACCTCTCGGGGACAGCCTCTGCCTGGGCTGGCCTTGGATTTTACAGGGGTGTTGAGTCTGTGAGACACTTCCAGCTAGACTTGTACCGCAGTATCCTGTCACTGTGGCTTCTGCCTTCTGTGTCTCAGGCTCACCAGAGAACCGTTCCTTGGTCTCTCCACTGTTATTTCCATACCCGTTCCTTCCTCATTTCCCTGCTCTGCTACCCTTGTTCCATTCGCACGCCCTCACCTCTAAACAAGTCTCTCATTTCTCATAGAAGGTCCTGGCATTATAGCAAGCAGAAGAAGGGAGCCCTGTCCAGAGGAGCCAAACCTAGTGGGAGTACAATGGGTGAATGATCCATGGCAAAGAACCCTTTTCTGGGCAGCCCACCAGAATCAATGATAAGACTTGCTGAAGTCTACCACATATCTTGGTGGTAGAACTCAGAGAAACCACACTGGGACTGAGCTTCCATAATGATTAACCTTCGTGCTGTTTGAAATTACTATAAAGGCAGTTGGGGGAGAAAAGTAAGCAGTGGCCTTTCCAAGAGTTGCATCTTTTCTGATACAATACAACCTTCCAGGTAAGAGGAGTTTACTAGTGCAATAGTGGCATCACTGGTAAGGAGGTAACCAACTGATCTCTGATTGAATCCATTGGCTGATACACAGAATGGAGTCAAAGACCTGTGACTTCAGTGGCCATGGGCGTAAGAGGTGAACCTTTGTCTTGTTAATTGGACTCACTGTCAAACTGCTTCTTGAATATTAATATTTTTGTCAGGTCCTACACATTGCCTAACATAACCCAAGGGCAAGGGTAAGATGTTAGAGGGATTAAGCTTTGCAGAAACTTGCAAAGGATGTGACGTGAAGAATACATTCAGTAGGATTCAGCTGGATGATGGGCTAGTCGTTCAAATTGGACTAACATCCCAAGACTTCAGAATAACACTGGGAGGTAAACGCTAATCTTTCTTGGATTTTTCCCTCTTATGTCCATTATTGAATTCCCTTCAGAGTAGATGGGGAGGAAGTATCAGAAACAAACAAGCAAACACCCACAAACACTCACTGGGGCAGCAACAAAGGAGAGGACCCTTGGCGTATTAGCACGTGTGCAAAGGGAAGCGGTGGTAGAGGGAGGGACACAGGCACTCTCACCCTAGGAAGTAAGTGCTTCTGGTTGACATTCAATGCTTAGGCTGACTAAGCTAGCAGGGGAGATAGCTGTAGGGCTTGAGTGAGTAGCCCAGGAGATAACAGAGACATGGTTTTGATGCATGGCATGAATGTTCTCTGACACAAGCCCCACAACTCCATCCACCATGCTAGTTGAAATGGGTGTCTATTATGGGTTATCAAACAAGAGTGTGCAGTGACTGAACCATGTGGTGATCTAGTGGTCCATTGCTGCCCATTTAGAACAGAAGTGGATATGGTCTAAATTTCCCGAGACATTAACTAAAGGTTTTACTATGACCTCATTCTGGTTCAACTTCTCCCCTCATCAACACTTCTTCTCTAGCCCCTTGAAGGTTTTTGCTCCTGGAAGCCTTATGCAAATCAATTACATTCCTCTACCTGTTTTTTAAGAGCCCAGTTGTAATGGTTTGAAAGAAAATGGCCCCTAAAGGGAGGTCTACTATTAGGAGGTGTGGCCTTGCTGGAGTGGGTGTGGCCTTGTTAGAGGAAGTGTGCCATGTTGGTGGTTCACTTTGATGTCTCCTATGCTCAAGTGATTCCCTGTTGCCTTGGGGTCAAGATATAGAATTCTTAGCATCTTTTCCAGCACTTTGTCTGCCTGCACACCACCATGTCCCACCAGGATGATAATGGACTGAACCTCTTAACTATAAATCACCCAATTAAATGCTTTCCTTTATGAGTTGCCATGGTCATTGTTGCTTTCACAGAAATAGAAACCTAAACTAAGACATCAGCACATACCTGGTGGTTCTGCAGAGGCTGGAGGATGTAGACCCCAGAAAGAATTCTGGATTCGGAGATGCTCCTGGCCCAGTGGCAAGAAAGACCCTATCACTAGGAACAGCTACTAGAACAGGCCCTGGCATGCTACAGCAATGCCATGATTCAGCCTCTGACTGATGAAGTGTGATAGCAGAGTAGGGAGAGGAATGCACTGCAGGTAAAATTTCTCAGGTGAGGAGGGAAGAGACAGCAATTAGATACTGTGGAAACAATGCCTAACAGAGACGCAGGGCAAGGCTAAGAGTGATTAATCGTCAAGTAAGGCCTATATGTGAGAGCCCCCTGGTAACATAGAAAGATTCACACCACGACTCCTGGCAGAAGAGTTGAGGATTGGGCCATAATGAAAGGAGTATTAGATTGTCTAGAAGAGGCTGTAGTCTCAGACCCTGCAGCCAAGGCTAGCTCTCAAATGGAGGCGTGGTAGGATAACCGTTCAGTGGGTCCCTTTGAACAGTCCAGCCTCCTTACTCCTTTGAGTTAAAGACTTCCGTGTTGAATGGGTGTGTCACCCTGCTGGTAACCACCCGAGGGAAGATGCTGATCTCCACACAGAACGGGGTGGATGTGTGGCATCTGATGTGGCTACAGCACAAGGACAGCGGTATGTTCTCCGGTGCTGCTCAAGTTCCCCGCAGAAGAGACCTGTGGCTACAGACTTGGATCATCTGTGCCAAGATGGACTAAATTTAGAGTCAGAAGCAGGTCCAGGTGCAGAAGGCATGGACTGTGGTAGATGCTGCTGAGCTTCTAAGACCTGTGGGACGGATTGCATCGCAGCCCTCCATCATCAAATGAAACTTCTTTCCCAGGTCTCAGGTCACTTGCATCCATGTAAACTTAACGCTAGATTGTGAATGCCCAGGTCCTTTAGCCTTGATTCAGCATCCCTGAAGGTTGCTGCCCATACATAGCAGGGCTTCCTACAGGGTCCCCTGACAGTGGGATTATCTTTCCTCTTTTCTCTTCATCAAAGCTTTCTTATCACAGCTTCCTGCAATGGATTTTTTGTTTTTGTTTTTTTGCCAAAGCACTCCTCAAAAGTTCCACTGAACTCTCAGAGGCTTAGTGTTTTTTCTTGGGGAACCTGCATTTGCACACAGTGTCTGGGGCTCTTGTACTCTCTATCTCTCTTCTGGATTAAGCTTCAAATACGAGATCCATGCCCACTGCCCCCAGCTCTCCAAGGATGCCACTGTGATCTTTGGCCTGGTACTCTGTCCCCTGCATCTGCCATCTCTGCTAATTTCTAAAAGTCTCCTCCAGGCTCCTTACCCGGCCCCATCCATTTACAGAGTGAATCCTGGTCTTCCAGGGAGAACAGGACTGGAGGCAGTCATTTGCTGATGGAGAATGTGCAGAGGGTCAGTCCAGTTGCATAAAGCCTGCCTTCCCTGCTCTTTATGCATGGCTGACTCTTCCAAAGCCACGCTGGAAATGGGGTCCCACTAGGAGAGTTGATATCTCTCTTCCCTTTCTAAAAACACACAGGTAGGTGGGTGGGTCGCTCAGGACACTGACAGCTGACCCTGGCAGCACTTACTGTAGCCACTTAGAGTCCACTTTGAACTGCAGAGTAGGTTGCTGGAAGATCAGGGCACACCTAGACATCCTTTCAAGTGCTTGGGTTTGGCAAAGACCCCAGTGTGTGTGTGTGTGTGTGTGTGTGTGTGTGTGTGTGTGTGTGTGTGTGATTCTCTCTTAGCTCATCCTCTGCTCACTTCCAAGCCTCCATGCTTTGAAGGGTCTCGATTCATCATGTTTTAGACTGTCACACATCTCTTTCAAGGGCTATTGATGAATTGACTATCTCAGTCACTTGGAGCCTCTTACTTGACCATAGGACTTAGACTCTACTAATAGTGACAGGGCTGCCTTGTGTGCCCTTAAAGGAGGTCAGGCTGGTTGAGAGCTCAGAGTTGGCTCAGGGGACCCTTTACCAATCTAGTAATTTCCATGCTTAACCTTTCACAAAAAAGGAGACATGTCCAGGGCGGAGGAACAACATTTCTTCTTGTTGCTATAAGTATCTACATAATGAAAAGAAAGCAGAGGCCACTAATCATCTCCTCAGCCTGTGGCTTTGCTGCAAAGGCCTCTGGGAAACCTTTTTCTAGGTGCCTTGCTACTTTGGCCAACCACATCCTGTGATGGGCTCGCTCACTGTTCAACCCAAGGGAGTAGAAGACCGAGTTCATTTCTCCATGGGACGGATGCATTGGTTGGTCTGTCTCAGAGGCCACGGGAGGCCATGTCAGAGCAGCTGCAGGGGAGGACTTTACTAAGCACTTCTTTAGTGCTCCTGGGAGCACTGGGCTGTGAGCATCCAATGTGCCTTTTCATAGACAGAGGAGGCCAGATGCACAAGCATGCCTGGAGACTCCAAGGTCGTCTCCTCCCTCCTGCAAATGTCCACATGACCAGATGACACTGCTTTGCTTGAGAGTGTTAAACTGAGTCAAGGGGGTGTGTGTGATATGACCCAGGGTTCCATGTTTTCATATAACTTTCAAGTTCGCTGTGCTATAGACACAAAGTAACTTAGTTCAAGGAAGAAAGACCCTGAACTTGAGCTTGGAAAGGCCACTTTGAGCTCACAAAGCATGGTTGTTGTGATAGCACAGGCCAGTGGCATGCTTAGCATGCCCCTGCAATGTAGTGTGGGGTGTTGGCATCCACTGCCGTGGAGACAGATGCCTCGCTAGGGGCCTTTGGGATCTACTGTTGTCTCTGGATCTTTTTGACCAGAGACTTCCAGTCCAGCTGCATGGAAAGTCTGCATGAGAACAAGCCTGGGCCCTCTTGGAGGGTTGTGGAAAGCTCTGCCATCTCTGCACTTGCTCCCTGGGAAGAAGGGTGAAGACTGTGCAAGCCTAAGGAAAGGTACTTGCCTTGGGCTGGACTGGCCTGACCTTCCTGACTGAGACACTGACATGGAATTCTCCAAGGGTTGCTCAGTAGAGACAGGCTTGAAGTCTGAGTTAAGTCACTGGTAGGACTGTGGCATATGCTATGTGTATAAGTTTTTGTGTGTCCTCGTGTGCATGTATGCACAGATGAGAGCCGAGAGCTTCACAGAGAAAATGTTTAGGTTGGCCAGGCCCTCCTCCCTCCCTCCCCCTCTCTCTCCTTCCCTTCCTCCCTCCCTTCCTCCATCCTTCCCTCCCTTCTTCCCTCCCTCCCTCCCTTCCTTCCTGTCTTCCTCCCTCGTTCCCTCCCTCCCTTCTTTTCTTACCTTCTTCTTCACTTCTTCCTTCCTTCTTTTGTTCCTTCCTTTCTTCTTTCCTCTCTCCCTCCTCTCATCTTTCCCTCCCTTCTTTCTCTGTCACTCCCCATTTGCTTCCTCTTTCCTTCCTTCTTTCACCATTCTCTCTACTTTCTCTGTCCCTTCTTCCCTATCCCTTCCTTTCTAGCCTCTTCCTCTCCACCTGTTTTCTTTCCTTCCCCTCTCTCCCTGCTTCCCTTCATCCTTTCCGTTTAGAGAGAGACATAGCTCCCCCATGTTGACTATCTTACTTACTTTTGTCCTGTAGGAGAGGGAAGCTATCTAGTTAGACAGGGACTTGCTCTGCTGAGGGAGACCTCACAGGGCTGAGAACTGTGAGCCCACCTGAGTGATCATCTACCCCAGAATCTCTGGTCACTTAGGAAGAAGCGGATGAATATAGGAAACAAGGAAGTTGATGGCAAGACCATCACCATTTGTTGGCAGCTACTATGGGATATGAACTTAGAATTTTAGTAGTGTTTTGTGGAATTTTTAGAAACAAAGATGTCCTGCCCCTTTAGATTTGCCTCTTACCTCAACTCCTGTGCTTACTTGGATGTTTATATAGTAGTCAGAACTGCTCCGAAAGTACTAGATAGTTTGAACCAGCTAGATTTAGACATAAGTCCACGGCTTCCAGCTGTGTCCCCAGACCACCATTTCCATCCTCTTCATACCTACAGTAGTGATATGTACACATTTAATGTCTTTCTTTACAGAAATCTTGAATTATAGATGCATTTATGCACACCAGATACACATTGTTTTCTTTTGAATGTTTGCATGAATAGTAAGTACCAGGCACTGTGGGGGACAGAATTCAGCACCCTGGTTTCCCCTCTTTGGTGCGGTTGAGAGGTTTGGGTGATAGATAAGCATAGGGTTCATTTCCCTGGGTGGCAGGGCTGTCCTATCACATCTCTCTCATACACTCATGCCTGTAGATCACCACCAGGCTATGTCATTTGCTTTCCCACAAACTTCAGAACAAGGACTCTGGAAATCAAAAGGACTTCTGCCCATGACCCGAAACTCTGTGGGACCCGGAGCCATGTTGCACCTCAGTTTTCTTAGTGGTTGACTAGTCACACCTTATGAAGAACTGTGTGGGATACCCTGCATTCCCCCAGAGCCGTGTATGCCCCCACATCATATCTGTAGGATAAGAACCAAAGCCCCGTTCCTCCTATGGGATGTACTGGGCATAGGATGACTTCCTTTCACCCGAGGCATTTCTCTATTCATGTGTGAAACTTGCCTGTGTGTGCCATAACCTGTCAAGATGTGATGGGTGCTCACAGAGAAGTCACTCCAAAGAGTGGAGGAAGAGGAGGTCGTTCATATGTCACCACCCTTGGGAACAGGTGGATGAAGATCCATCTGAAAAGAGGAAAGCCCTGGGAAGAAGTGATTCTCAAGAAGCAGGGCCATTTCTCTGGCAGCTTGATGGAGGGTGGGTCCCCCACCACTGAAGGTAGCTGAATATAGAAAGAGAACTTCTCTTAGATCAAAAAGCGAGTTTGAGGAGGCTTGGTCAGCTGTCTATAGAGCTGGTTTCAACAGATGGTAGAGCTTTGGGCAACAAAAAGAATACAGTAACAGGTGAAAAATATGATGTGTGCTGGGATAGTTGTGGAGGCCTTCCTAAATTTTCATGTGACATACACAAAATTTTGAAGTATGAATATGAGCTACCCAGATGGGGTAGGGGACAGGTCATTCTAAGGAAAAGGACAGGTCAAAAGCGTGCAGCCATAAAGCAAATCATGGCAGAACTGTGGAATGGGACATTGTTTTATTATATGGAGGAGGGTGTTGGGAAGATAGATGGTTATTGAGTCTCTATTGACCGAAAGAGATTTGTGTCCCAGGAAGATGGACAGGATCAACTGGAAGGAACACAGCTGGAGGCAGGGGTGGAGTAGTAGAAGCAATAGAGATGGCAGTTGGAGCGGATTGGTGGAGGTGGGGGGAGGTTGGAGGGAGGAGGGGGAAGACAAAGATGCAGAACTATCAGCTGAGCACGAGATACATGCACCAAATAACACATTATTTTTGCTGTAATTTTTTTTAGTTATTGTTACATTATCACACCTATTTTATAGATAAAACAAAGGGGGGGTTGGGCTATAAAAGCTCCACACCTGTGGGAATCCAGAATCAGCCATTTTTCCTAATACTTGGAGAAGAAAGACAACTTCTTCTGTAACTCTGAGGGTGAAGAATTTGCCTTCAGGGACCCAGGTAGAGAGCCACACAGCAGACTCTTCCTGTTGCAGAGATACATTCTCCTTGCTTGTGGTTGAGAGTGGTCATGTGACTTGCTTTGGCCAATGGGTTCTGGGACAATCTGACCTAGGTCAATGCTGGACTGGAGTATTTATCAGTTGTGGAGAGGCCTGCCTCTCTTTATTTGGAGACCAGGGGAGTGCATGTTGAGACTTCACCAGCTTGGGCACTTCAGGAACTTTGGGATCATAAGGCACCTGCCCAGCTGTGTGGCTCTGGAGTGTGCAGCTCTGTGTTAGACTGTAGATGCCTGGACTTGCTTGCACCTGCAACAAAACACCACACACTTGCTGATGTGGTTGATGGCATTCCATGAGTGGAGGCATGAAGGATGATGAGGAGGTGGATGGGAGGCAGAAAACACTGTCTAGATGTGGGAAGACTAGGTTGAGACAGGGCATCATCATGAAAGGAAGTCACGATGAAAGGGTTTTCTCCCATGAGAAATGGGGAGAGTTGTGGTCACTATTCCATTGGTCCATTAGGATGTGTTGAACTGACATACAAGGCATGGCTCAAAACAGGAATTCCCTGAGCCATTTGGTTCTATCTGTGGGTCTCTTGCAAGATGTTCAAGAAAGAGTTTGTGGCCTAGGCTTTGAGGTCATGGATATGGCTTCTATGTTGCTCTCCTGCTGTTGAGAGGCGATTGGATCATGAGGACACTAACTTACCAATGGGCTAGTCCCTTGATGAATTCTTGGGTGAATGAGCTATGAAGAGGTTGGACTAAGTTAGAAGTAGTAGGCTACCTTGGCGGACTAGCCTTTGAAGGGTGTGTTTTTCCCTGTAGCCAGGGGTCTTGATTTCTATGCTTCCTGGCCACCAAGACATAAACAGCTTTGTTCCACCACTCTCTTATGACAGCCTCAGGAAAAATGGAGCTGATAACTAGGGACTGAGATGTCTCAAACTGTCAACCAAAATAAAACTTCCTTGGACATTTTGTCAACTCCATAAGGAGCAACACACTTAATTTTCCAAAAGCAGTGCCTAAGAGAGAGAGTATTTTTTATGTTCTTCAGATAAGCACAAGTTATGGTACTTGTCTGCATTTTATACCCTTTCTCTGCTAGTACAAGCCAAAGGCCTCTTGAATGGGAATGTCCTGTATGCCCTTCGTTCATACTGTCACCTGATTCCCCCTTGCCCAGGGAATGTGCATTCTTAGGACTATTTCCTGGAGAGAATGAGTCACCTTGACTTTAGAACAAAGCTGTGGGCCATGTCCCCCTAATAACCAGGTGCCTTGATTTTATAGGGGACCCCAAATCCACCCAGCCAACAGGACCCTTCATGGTTCGGGGCCAGGGCCTCAGGAATTCCAGTCATGGAAGTGTTATCAGGGATCCATGTATAATCCAGCCTGGCAGCATGTTGGCAGGTCCCATCATCTCCCCATGCAGATCCCACCTGCAGGTGGCCAGGTACAGACCTCGCAGGGCAGGCAGGAGTGGGTCTGCCTCTTCTGCTTCCCAGGGAGACTTGTGTGGAGCAAGACTGTTTATAGACAACGCCTTGCTGTAGCCAGAGGTGGCGGCTTAAGAATAGCAGGGACGCCTTCATTGCCTCACAAGCTGCAAGTTGAGTTTCTAAGATGTGCCTTTGGCCTCAGCGGGGAGATAAGCACCTGCATTGGAGAGGGAACCCTTGATCAAGGGCTGATAAGCGCAGGGAAGGAGAAAAAAACACCCAATAACAACAAGAAAAAGCCAAGCGACCCACTGTCGGAGGCTTATTCATGTACACTTGGGTGTGTGCCGTGTCTTCGCCAGCGCCCAGGGTGGTGTAAAAGCTCTGATTTTACTTTAATTTGGTGGTCACGCAATCACGGAATGAGAGCAAGTCAGAGCTGGAAGGGACTGTGGGCATTGTCTGGTTGAACCCTTTAATCTTCCAGGTGAGGACACTGAGGGCCTGGGAGCTGCAGCGACTTGTTTGGAATCACCCAACACAGCTTGGGTAGAGGGAGAACTACACCCTGGGTCTCAGACCCCAGGGCTCTAGATCTTTCCACTGCACACGATTACCTCACAGCCTGCCGTGAACTTCTCAGGTGCGGCTGCCAGTAGCGCCCTGCCTGAGCAGTCTGCTCCAGTGTCTGTCACTTACTAGCCATTGTTCCTGTGGCTTCAGGCATCCCTCACTCTTACCTGCTGTTGGGGTTGATCAGTTACCCCTAGGCATTCAGAGCTGAAACTTGTTACCCCGAATAGTCAAAACCTGCTTTTTTCATATTTGGAAAGAGTGAGGCATGGCTAAGGGCAGGGGGAGGCAGCTTGCTCAGGTGACACACCTAAAGAAAACAAAAGAGCTGGCTGGAAAAGTGGCAGAGGCCCCGTGGCTAGTGGATTGAAGGTTTGGTGTGGGCGAGGATTCGTGGAAATGCAACCTTTGCATCAAGCCCCAACTGATAGGAAGAGTCCCCAAGTTACCTTCAGGATGGAAGTGGAGTGCAGAAAGCTTGTGTGGTGGTGAGCATGTCCTTGCTCTTACCAGGCTTGTGCTGATAAACAATTGCTGGAAGAATGGGTGAATCTTAAAGGGCTACCTGTGGGTGGGGAGTCATGGCCCAGAAGGTACTCTCCGTGGCTGGTGACTCACGTTTCTCTGAATAATTTGCCTCCTGGGTTTGATCTGTGAAGGGAATGAAATAGAACAGTCTAGAGTTTCGTTTAAAATAGCTTCCAGATGATAAGCATCTGCCGTATCTCCAGCAGGAATAGGCTTGTCACCCAGGGAGCCCAAGTGTGATTGGCATGTCCCAACCTTTTTCAAAATTTATTTTTATTTTATGTAGATGACTGTATGTATGTATGTATGTATGTATGTATGTGCACCACATTGGTGCACTGCCTGTGGAGATCACATGAGAAGGTTGAATCTCCTGGAACTGGAGGTATAGATAGCTGTGAGCTGCCATGTGGGTGCTGGGACCCAAACCTGGGTCCTCTGGGAGAATGGCCAGAGCTTGTAACTGCTGAGCCACCTGTCCTGCTCCTGCTGTGTCCCAGTCTTAATACCTTGTCTACAGTATGAAGTCAAATTTAGCTCAAACGCTGCCTGAAAATGTTTGCTATCAAAGATTGACATGTGTTTGGTGTCATGTGGCAGAAACACCCTTTGCATCTTATTTAGCGTGTGTGTGTGTGTGTGTGTGTGTGTGTGTGTGTGTGTACAAGCATGTGTGGAGAGGACAACTTGGGTGAGTTTTTCACTACTTCCAGCGTGTGGGTCCCAGGGATGGCACCTAGGTCGTGAGTCTCGACAGCAGGCATTTCACTAGATAAGCCTTCCTGCCAGACTCCAGGTACCTTTACAATGAAAAGCAGCAGGCTCTTGTCACAGCACCCTGGCACTCTGGTCCCATTCTTTCTTCTGTGTAAATTACTTTTAATTCCATGAATTGTTTTAGTCCATGCATCTGCTTGGCATGTTAATAATGTCATTGTGGATCAAGTTTGGACATCATACACTGACCTCCTGTAACAAACTCAGTTTATTCATTTGCATGGATACCCTCACCTCTTTCTTCTCTGCCCACAACTCATCACACACACACACACACACACACACACACACACGCATGCACGCACGCACGCACGCACGCACGCACGCACACACACACGCACAGACACACTCCTTTATTAACAGTGTCTGCAAATACAGTTTTTATCCCCTCATCTCTTTATGATACATTGGACCCCTCAGTTCTGAAACGACCCTGCTAGGGCCCATCTTATCTCTTTCTTCCCCCCATTTCTAGCAACTGTGCAGCTGACTGCCTATTGACAAGGGATGTAGCACTTACTCCTTACTTTGTAAACTTGAATCTAATATGACTCGTCCATAGAGTCTAGAAGTCATGGTCACAAAACAAATCATCTTGGTATTTAATTCTGACTCTAAGGGTTGCAGTGCACAGCCAAGTGAGTCCTGCATGACTGCTAGAAGAGGCTTCAGGCTGCTTCCAGAATAGATTCAAATATCTAGAATTCGACCTCTTTTTACACTTCCTCCACCCCAATCCTCTGTTCTGTTCTTACCTAGACCATCGACTCTGGGTTCTACTGGGCTTGCATTCTGGACTTTGTGTGTTTGCCCCTGTGTTTTTCAGCCATACACTTACATGCAAATGCTGATGTCTCTGGCAGTGATGTACCCCTTCCCTCAGTCTTCATTCTGCTGCCACCATTGTGGATAGACTAGCAAGGTATAGAATTCTACGTTGACACCTTTAGAACTTGGAGGGCCTCACCATAGTGTCCTTACATTCACTTGTGCTAACAACAGGTGTGAGGTTGGATTTATTTCCGTTCTTGGCAATGACTGATGAGTGACTAGAAAAATTATTTTTTAATTTTGTGCTCAAAATTTTATTATTGTGTACTTAGCCATGGATTTTTTTAAGTTTTATTTTTATGTATGTGTATGTATGTATGTTTATGTGTATGTATGTACACATACACGAAGGTACCCTAAGAGGCCAAAAGAGGGTGTGGGATCCCTTGGAGTTGGAGCTATAGGCAGCTGGAGCTATAGGTGAATCACCTGATGTGGGTGCTGGGAACTAAATGATTTTTTGTTTGTTTGTTTTTGAAGGAAAGCAAATGCTTTCAACTACAGAGATTTCTCCCCAATTGCTCAGTAAAAAGTTAAAATAAACCAAAACAAAACAAAATAAACAAGCAAGAAAAAATAAAAAGCCAAAACAAAACCCTGGAAGACAATTTTAACTAGAAGACAATATTATTTATTCTATGTTATCAGTTTTCTTTCTAGAAATTCATATACATGTATACACACACACACACACACAATGTCTATGTATGAGTGGTGTGCATGTCTGAATACATGCATGTTCTTGTGTATTTTGGCACACATGTGTATTTGTGCATGAATTTGGAGCCCAAAGTTGACATTGGGAATCTTTTTTGATGGTACTATGCTTTATCCATTCAGGCAGAATCAATCAAACCCAGAGCTTGCTGATACGGCTAGTCTAGCTATTCATCTTGCCCTAGATAACTCTTTTCTCTGCCTTCTGAGGGTTGGAACTGTAGGTGGGCCACAAGTCCCCCTGGCATTTATGTGGGCTCTGGGGATATGAACCCTGGTCCTCACTCTTGAGTGGCCAGCCCTTTAGGCAGTGACCATGTCCCCAGACCCTATTAGCCGGCTATGGATTTTCTCAGCTTCTTCCCTTTCCCTCTCGTGGCCTTCTTTCTGAGAGAGATCACTAATATTATTTTCCAACTCTTTTTTTGGCTTTTCTTTCTTTTGCATTGAACTTTCAAGGACTTTCCAAGTCACCCCAATTGTCCCCTTTGCATTGCAAAATTATCTTCTCCTACCTCCCAGAATACAAGTTGTTTACGTTTGCTTCCTCCAAAATTCACCTTTTCCAGACTGGGTATTTTGGTGACTCTGTTAAATAAAAACCTTCCCCAAATGTCTGACGCTCCTGGCAACCATACAGCTAAAAAGTGAGGCGCTGGGAGTGTGCATCAGCGTGTGCTTAGGCGACACTTGTCATCAAGTCTACCTGCTGTGAGAAGGCTGGGGGGGGGCTGATGGTGATGCAATATTCTTGTCCCTCTCACAGGTCTTCCTTCTCAGGCTCGGGTACCTCCATCATGAGTCCTCCTAAGTTCTTTTTATTTTTTTCTTTAATTTTTTCACTGTGTATGTTCATTGTGCATGGCACTGTGCTGCACAGGGGTGCTGTTATAGATGTATGGATGCTGAGCGTATTTCCTCCTGAACCACCATCTCTTTGCCATGAGGTCCCTTTGTCTCCTTTGGCAACTTTGCTTCTACTTTCATGCCATACACCATGCATGACTTTATGTGTCTATATAAAGTCTAGGAACCACATATGAGAGAAAACATTATTTATCTTTCTGAGACTGAGTTAATTCACTTAATATTATTATCTCCAGTTACATCCGTTTTCTTGCAGACAAAATAACTGGATCCTTCTTCGTGGCTGAAGTAATTTTCCTGTGTATCTACATTACGTTTTGCTTTTCATCCATCTCCCTGTCCTTGGCCACTTGGGATCACAGCTCAGCTTTGGTGAACAGTGCTCTGGGATCAACTCCACAGCTCAGCTCCCAGGAACAGTGCTCATGCGGACACTGATGATCCCAGTTCTTGCTTAGGATGTACAGATGAACGACTAGGCCAGGGCTCCACATCTTGACTTTATTTCCTCCTATTTTTCGAGTAAAAGGTGTGGAATACAGTGCTTAGAATGACTGGATGGGGCAGGGCTCACCCCATGACAGACACAAAAGTGGGCTCCCCTCTCAGGAACTCCACTCTCCCTCTGTGTCAAATCAGAGGTAAGGGATGGCGCCTTCATCCCAACTCTGAGAAATAAGTCCAGCAGGGACAACTTTTTCCAGCAGGCCTTCCCACGAAGTACAGGGGAGTGAGTGGAAGAAAGGCAGGAAGCAGATCTGTAGCCAGTAGACCTGGCGCTCGACACTGAAGGCTTAACATCAAATGCAGGGAGAAATCCATTTCCCCGGCTCTATTGGCCATCTCGGACGTCTCATTTCAAAGAGAAAGATTTGAATTCAGAGACATTGCACACCCTTTGTTCTCTTGCCCTCCAGCCTTTGGTGCCAGTGTGGACGGTACCACAGGGAGAGGGTGAGATCAAACGCCCTCTCCGCTCCGCTACCTGCCCCCAGAGCTGGCCCTTGGCATGCCTAATGAAATCAGCTTGGCTATAGGTTGACAATGCCCTGTCAATTATAATCATTTATCTTGGCAAGCGGAGTATCTGAACACTTGAAAGAGCAGGGGTGCAGCAGACCCAGCAAAACCAGAATAAAATTATACTGCATGGTAATCAGAGCGAGAGTATATTGCTCACATAAAATTTTACTTCAACTGTCAGAAGGGCCGATATGATCTTATGTCTCATTTTCTGCCTCTAGGCTGTCCAAGGCTCCATTTGGGTCTCTTTCCACTGGCGTGGGATGTAGGGGTGATTGCACAGACCCCCGTGTGAGTGGACTAGAGAAACTGCCTGGAGCACAGGGGGTCTTAGACATTGCTGTTGGGGGGTGGGGAGACTCCCTGATGGGCGTATAAATCAGGGTGATACCGGCAGGGGGCTTGAGAGAGGACCTTGTCCTCCACTTTGTGGCTGTGTAACAGACAAATGGTTTTCCCTGGCAGGGTCTCATTACGCCTTTTAGATTATGAAGGACATAGAAAATGCTTCCTGATGTGGCTCTGTGGCACAATGGGTAGCGCACTGGACTTCTGATGACAGAAATGCCTCCCATAGCCAGCCACTGAGGTAGGCCCATGTGGTCTTGTTTTAGATCCTTGCACAGTGTTAGTATGATTTCTGTTGGAGCCAGCTGCACGCGAACCCAGAGCCTGCTCCTTCCTGCCCTCTTCTCGAATGGGCTCGAGGGGAGACTGGGGAGCAGCAAACCCAGGTTACTGAAAGGGTTAGCATCAGGAGACTGGGTGTTGCATCCCTGCATAGGGTCTGGATGGAAGGATGGGGCCATAGTTGCTCCAGTGGCACATGGAGAAAGGCAGCTGTGATTCTCAGAACCTGGTTGGACACCGGGGACCATGGTGGACAGTGTCCACTCTCCTTCAGAACTAGAAAGTTTTCTAGTTGTCCTCCACCTCCCGTATGGTGAAGGAGGCTGGAAACTGGAAGGCACTGTGCATTTCCTAGGAGGAGCCCTTGGAGGAGAAAGCTGGGGGTTCTCAGGAGTGGGTGGGTCTCTTCACAGTGGGGAGAAGGCCTACGTGCTGCCTGCACTCCCTTGCCTGCACAGCACCGCTCATGAACACCCACAGGCTGGCCTCACTTGTCTGTGTACCTTCTGCTGCATCCCACTCGGATGTCTGGACATTCTGGAGTACGTAAAACCCTGAAATCTATCTGTGACAGGACAGGGGATCCAACCCTGATTACTAGGATGGTCATTCCCCAGCACTAATCCAGCTGCCAGCACCCAGCTTGAAGCTGGCACAGCACCCAGCTACAAACCAGAGCTCCCACTTCATGTTTAGGGAGGAGGGCAGGAGGAAAGAGCGATGCACATTGCTCAGGCCTCCGGTTTGGGGTGGCAGGGCAGGTCACAGGACAGAACCTGGGGTGGAGGCTGGGGATAGGCATGGCCTGGACTTCCGAGGAGACCTGGCCAAGGATGCATTCTTATCAGGCTCTGCCCTGGGCCACCCGTCTCCTCTCCATCTCCATGTGACATGAGAGGAGATGATCATCTATATTTCAAGGTTGGGGAAACCAAGGCGGATGAGGGCTAGGGATGCATCCTCTTCCTGCTCCACAAAACCTGGGCCCTGGGTGGCTAGGGCGTTGTGCCAACAAGCGACAGCACTTAGGCAGGGGCAGCTGCGGCCAGCTGCTTTAGACAGGGGATATATGGGATTGGAGCCTTGGCCTGCTCAGTCTTTCTTTGCTTGTAGTTTTGCCTGCCAGGGTCCCTGGTCACTGAAGCTGGTGATGATGTGGGGGTGGGGTTGCTTAGCCTTGCTCTCTTCCCAGCTGAAGCCCCAACAGGTGGGTCTGGCCCCAAAAGAAAATTCCCTTATTAATTATGGCCACAATGACTCCTGATTCACAGGAGTAGGGCAGTGGCAAACAGATATGCTGTTTGGTGAGTATAGGGAGTCTTTTTTAAGGATAGTGATGCCAAGAGAGGTTAAGTCTCTTGGCCAGAATCATACAGCATTCTGGAAGGCTGGTATAGATCAGTCAAAGCTCACTCTGGCCCAGGTAGCTTCTCTTTCCTTTACGGTGCCTTCTCTGTCCTTAGACTGGACTCAGCTGGTCTCTGGGACCTCTCTATTAGCTTCCCCTTTCTCTAATTTATATAAGTTTACACTGCAGTTTAAAACGAATCACATAGCACTAGAAAGGAATGGGAATATTTTGAGCAGAAATTGAAACCTCGTAAGAGTAGAAATTGAAACCTCAGGCCTCTGTTCTCCCTTCCCGGGTAGGGAAGGCCTCTCTGTGTGTCCTGTTGTCAGGAGAGAGAACACGGGTTATTGGTGGGAGCAGGGTCCTCTGAGAGATGAGTTGGGAGCCTCAGGGCTGGTACCCACATTCTCCTGAGATCACAGGAAGCTGGCTGGGGGCTAGGAACCTGCTATGTGGGTCAGACAATGGGGAAGTGGTAACCATGCCATACTAGCCACTGTGGGAGGTTTGGAGCAAGTCTGTATGCTAATATTTTCCACGTCTTTCCTCTCCCTTTGTCCTCTGCCTCTCTTCACATCTCCTGTCATTTGTTGCAGACACATACTGTGCTTCTTGCTAGAGATGTGGTCACTTGGGGGCTCAAAGACACTCGGCTCTGTGGCTGAGTTGCCTCTGATTCCCCGGATCCTGCTTTCCCGTGTGGTCCTCCCAACCTTGGATTTCCCAGAGGGTAATCTAAGCTTCTTCCTCTGAGCTGCTTGTGGATGTCCACAGAATAGACTCAGTTGGGTGTGCACAGGAAGTATAATCTGTGACATGGCTTTCCCACAACTCTTTATGAAGCATGCCTTCTGCTTGGAAGCTGTCCCTGTGAGGGAGGAAGTGAGACCTATCCTAAGGCCAGGGTACTCAGGTGCAAGGGAGGAAGTGAGACCTATCCTAAGGCCAGGGTACTCAGGTGCAAGGGAGGAAGTGAGACCTATCCTAAGGCCAGGATACTCAGGTGCAAAGGCTTTGGCCGAGGGCTTCACTGCTCTTGCTCGATTTGAACAAACTAGAGGCAGCCAGAGTCCGGCAACCCCAATGATCCTGTCCTCACTTTCTTCCAGGACGTCTGTGATGTGTTAGAGACCTCCGTGTCGGCTCTTCTGAGGGTCTTCCTATTTGGGGACTATATTGTGGATACCTGGCGTGGTGACAGCAGGGTGAGGGTGTGATTTGCAGCTTGCCTTACTTAGCTCAGCTGTGTCTGACCTTTCTTGACAGAAATCCTTATACAGCTCATACTGCGTGTGCGCTCTGCTCCAGGAACCTGTGGACCACAGATCCCTACACCAGCAATGAGGGTGCTGTTGCCAGTCTCTTCCAGAAGGGGAGACCAAGGCACTGAGAGCTCACATAGCTGCTCCAAGTAGAGTTGGCTGTGTTCTGAGGGTCCCCCAAGGCAGACTCTGTGCTTGTAACCTGGATAACACCTCTTGCTTGTCAGAACTAAAGCCAGCCAGGTGCAGGATGAGGAGAAAGTCTGTGATCAGGTGGGTTTGACATATTATCCATCTCTACCACTGCTGTCCCCCTGGGCTGGTGGCACATGCCTTCCCTACTTGCTTCCAGTCCCTGACATAGTAAGAGTGGCTTTTGGTCCCAGATGTTGAAGATGAGTGGAGGTTATTGGGATGTACTCAGTGGGGGATACTCTCCTGGGCTCTATGAGCCATGCTCACCAGTGTCTTGACATTAGGGGAAGTGCAGGGCATCATGGGAAGGTTGACTCAGGAGTCTGTACTCTCTGTGGCTCATTTGACTATGGTCATGTCATACTAGGTTACTGAGTAGATCTGGAGGAAAGTTCAAACTATCCTGTTTTGGTGTTATCTAAACAAAAGGCTAGATTTGATTATGAACTTGACAATTTTCACCATAAAGAAACAATTAAGGTAGGGAGGCAGGCATGTTTGGTTTGACTTAAGCATTATGTAATGTGTCAAAATATAATATGGTACCTCACAAATACATAGAATTTTATGTTTTGGCAAATTAGTTAAAATAGATTTACATTTTTAAAGCTCTTGGATTTACCCTCATTCATTCTGCATATCCCACGCCCTCTCAATGTCCTTCCAGTGCTGGAGAACACAGATTCTGCTGATGTAGCTCATATTTGATCATTGTACTAAAAGGTGCAAGTTATTTTTTTTAACATTTATTTGTATTTAGCATGTGGAAGCCAGAGAACAACTTATGAGAGTTAGTTTTCTTCTCCCACTATGTGGGTCCTGGGTTTTGAACCCAGGGTGTCAGGTTTGGTAGGTAGGAAGTGCCTATCCCCAGTGAGCCATCCTGCCAGCCCCAATTGTGGATTGTTGGACTTGGAATAATGGGAAGGCAGATCCCTTTGGTGGCTGGTAGTAGTTTAAGGGTATCCCTTTTGTAAATATCACGGTCAACACCAGATTTGAGGGAGGGGAACATGATGTGGCAGTGTGTATGTCCTGAGGGGTGGCCTTCCCTCATTGGGTTTCAGAAACAGGCTCAGAGGTGACTCCAACTTGTTCAGGGTCACACAGCATGATGGGGTCGCATTCATGCCTGTCAGGCCCTGAGTTGGGACTATACCTGACTTTCCCGATGGGGAAAAGCATTGTGGTGTGAGGACTAGAAATCGTGGGTGCTCTGCTTCCCCAAGCTCCATGTCCAGGGAATCTGTAGTCAGAGCAACTGCTCACTGAAGACTTGCGTGCCAGAGTGCAGAATGGCTTCCCCACACACCCAGCTCGCATCTTCATAACTTCCTGTTGATTCTATGAAAATATTTACTTTGTAATCCTTTACCAAATGAAGTGTACATCACCATGGTAACCACCAACCACAAACACCTCGTTAATGACTTTTGATCTAGTTTTCTGCGAGTGAGAGCCGCTAGAGAATGTCCTCTCCATCCCTTCTTCATGTCATCTCTGCATGAAAATGCAACAGCCCTTCAAGGCCCATGCCCCCTTCTTCAATATGTCACCCTATCTGGAGCCCAGTTCCCTTGATTGATTTGTAGTGTTGTTTCTCCCAATCTTCAGTAAAGCCCTTTAGATAATCAAGATTCATTTTTTATTTATCTAAGCATAACTGTGTATGCCTCCATCCACCCATCCACCTGACCACTTAGCCACCCATTTATCTATACACTGACTATCCATCCAGTCACACCTATCTGTCTGTCTGTCTGTCTGTCAGTCCATCCATCCATCCACACATTTATTCATTGTCTTAGTTAATGTTCTATTTCTGTGAAGAGAAACGATGAGTATGGCAACTCTTATGAAAGAATTTATTTGAGGCTGGCTTACATTTCAGAGGTTTAGTCCATTATCATCATGGTGGGGAGCATGGTGGCATGCAGGTAGACATGGTGCTGGAGAAAGAGCTGAGAGTCTTATACCTGGAACCACAGGCCACAGGAAGAGAGAGACTCTGGGCTTGGAATGGGCTTTTTGAAACCTCAAAGCCCACCCCTGGTGACACATTTACTCCAACAAGGCCACACCTCCTAATCCTTTCAAATAGTACTATTCCCTGGTGACCAAGTATTCAAATCTATGAGCCTATGGGTGTCATTCTCACTCAAACTGCCACATTCACCAAGCCATTAATCTATTTACCATATACCCACTTCCCATCCACCCACCCATCCATCTGTCCATCCATCCATCTGTCCATCCATCCATCTGTCCATCCATCCATCTGTCCATCCATCCATCTGTCCATCCATCCATCTGTCCATCCATCCATCCATCCATCCATCCATCCATCCATCCATCCATCCATCCATCCGATAAACATTGTTCAGCACATATTCTGTTCTGAGCCTTCTGTATGGTGCTAAGAGCATCATCATGTTCATCCTACTCAGTCCTTTTCTCAAAAAGGTCATGGCCTGATTGTAGAAACATTGATTCCCCCACCTCCCAAAAAAGCATTTAGAATCTGGGTAAGGTGGGGATCTAACAAGGCATGGCACAGAGGAGTGAGCAGCTAGTCCCATTGGTGGGCCCTTGGTGGGGTCTTGGGAAAGAACCCTTCAGGTCCCTCCCCCTCCTGTTATCTCTAAGCACATGCCCTAACTTCCTTGTGGCCTTTGTCAAAGATGTCTGCTTGGACTGCGCATTCACTCTATGCTAGTTCTTGGCAGTTAAATGGTGCCCCACACCCATGGACAGGAAAGAGAAGTTTACATTGTACCACTCAGATGCCATACAAGAAGTCCTGAAGAATTTTGAAATATTCCTAACACCATAATATATGGTGATTTCTCAATTCCAAGATAAGGATCCATTACTTTAGAAACATCTGGGGAAAATTTTACAAGATTCACATATAGTCTCTACTATTGGGTTCAAGTGAGTACCTGGTGGATACAGAGGGTCACACGGTCTTAAACATTTTCAAGATGTTCTGTTACACCTATAGACCAGGGTACAGGGTTTCTATGCTGTGTGATCCCAGGATGGTGGCGCCTGGGAGACCATAGACACTGGTTCTGGGTGGTTCCATGGTCAAGACCATAAGCCTGCCCTATAGAGAGTGAGAATACATTCTTTGAAGCAACCTTCTGGTTCTTTAGATTCCAAGCTCCTAGAGACTCAGTCAGGGTGATTGGGACCAGTACAACCAAGTTCATCCCACGGTCATTCGGTGCCCAGGGGGACTTCTCCCTGTACGGTGACAGATCTTAATGCCCTTGAGAGTACTAACTCCTGTGACAGGGGAATACACATCTAGGGGCAGTCCACAGTAGTCAGAGGTATTTCACTTGGCACTGGTGGTTGTGGAAGGGGAGTTGGTATCATCATCCAAAGGGCAAGAGACCAGAGCTGTGGCTGCAACATCACCCTCTCTAAAGGGTCACAGTGTTGAGGCCCAGAGCTACTTCAGGTTACCTGGTTTCCTTCCCCTACTGGATCTCCAAAGGGTGGGCCTTCAAGATGCCCTCTCACCCCTGGCGGCCCCGTTGCCTCCACCTGATTTTCCAGCCTCCAATTTCTCTCTTCCCCTTGTGTGGTCCCAGCCAGCCTTTCCTACCTACCCTTGCGCCTGACACCAGGAGGATTGCTGTAGCCTTCAGAAGATCGTGTTATGCATAGGGTGAGAGGCTCTATACAGGCCCATGTCACCCTGGGCTGTGACCTGCTCATCCTATAATTTCTTCATCTTATAAATGGCTGCATGAGATGGCTTGCTCCAGGGTTGAAAGCAGTGACAGGAGATGAGTGGCATGGGGGAATTCTGTTAATTAATTAGTTCCTGGTATGATTATCTGCTTGCTATTGCCCTGGGTTGAGGCTGGAGGCCTGGCACCTCTTTCTTATCCATTTTCCCATGCATGCATGCATGCAGACAGATCCATGGGAGGGGGGCGGTCAGAGGAGAGCTGGATGGGATTAGGAGGTTGGGGGTGGAGCAAAGGAGTGCACTTACCTCCATGCTCAGCCCACAGCACAGGGCCTCCTGCCTGCTGGGTGGGGTAGTGGGGATCAGACCTGCCACACTTTAATTTGGAACCAATGCCTCAGGGGGAATTTGTCAGCTTTCTTTGAACAAATAACTTGCCTTCCTGGACAGCTGTCAGGGAGAGTCCTGGAGAAGCCTCTTGGATCTCTCCCCTACTGAGGAAGCAGGGTGAGGGCTGGGCATCAAGCCAGGCAGTGCACACAGAGGCCCTCCTTCCTGTAGCCATCATGAAGGTCAGCTTGTGGAGGTTCCTGTAGCGACAGAAGAAGATACGGCATAGAACACCCCAGCCCGGGGGCTGAGCCAGGTTTGCATCCTGTCTCTTGTTCCCTCTGTCCATGGTGGCCTTGGCTGAGTGAAGGTACACACGTTCAGCTCAAAGTCTCAAACACAGTAGGTTTTCAAGGAAAATGATTACAGCTCTGGGTAGATGACTCAGGTGGTAAAGCATTTGCCTTGCAAGTAGGAGAGAGAAATTTCTAGCACCCATGTAAATGTCTAGGGATAGTGATGAGTACTTTCAACCCCAGCAATGGTCGAAAGGAGACAGGTGGTGCTGGAGCTCAGAGTCCGCTTGGTGAGCTTCTAGGACAGTGAGAGACCCTCTCTCAAACTAATAATGGAAGGTGCCTGGGGAGCATGCGGATATTTGAGATTGTCTGATCTCCACATGTGTGTATGTATATATGTATGTATGTATGCATGCACATGCGTGTATGCACATATACACCTTGTACCATGAACCCATGAGTGTGCGTGTGTACACACACACACACACACACACACACACACACACACACACAAGAGAGAGAGAGAGAGAGAGAGAGAGAGAGAGAGAGAGAGTTTGGAATATAGAGATAGAAGTTGAGAGGGAGCAAACACGAAACAGGAAATCAATGTGAGTAATAATAGGGGGAAATACCCCATGATGACGACCCCCACAAGATGGAGACGTTCTTTTCCTGTAATTTTGTTTAGTTGTCCCACTGGATAAGATGTAGTCCATAGCCCCTTTCATCCTCCATCACTGGGGACAGCAGTGAATGCTTCCCTCAGGGCCTTGACAACACTCGAGCTAAGGTAATGGAATGACCCGGAGCACCCCACTGGCCCCATGGTGGGGACTGCCCAACTGTCTTGGATTCTTGTTTAGTTCAGGCTGGGGAGGTTCTCCTGCTGTCTGCTGGGCAGGGCAGGGAGGATATCAAATGGATGGAGAGGCTGGCTCCTTCATCATATTCCCGCCTTCCCTGTTCCAGCCTGAGGCAGTGTTTCCTGTAATGATGCCCAATGGTGCTACCTCTGAGTCGGAACACTGTTTTAAAACCCAGAAAATGAGGGCTTTGCTGGGTGCTCAAGTTGATGTTTGGACCCAGGCTGTGGCTGCTGTGTGAGACCTTAGGACATTTGTTTCCCCTGTGACTCAGTTTTTCATCTGTGACCTGTGTAGTGTTGCTTAGAGACATAGGAAGCAGCCTGCCAGTAGGGGCCAGCCATGAAGGGCAGGACCTCTCAGGGCACTGCTGGACAAGTGTCCCTCTACTTCTAAAGGTGGTGGGTACACTCCCGTCTCTGTGCCCCCCCCATGGCTGTGGTCATCTGAGTGTGTGGCTTGTGCAAACCATTTCTGTGTGCCACACTCCTGTGTGTCACAGCCCTGGCTCTAGGAAGCGCAATTTCAAAGGGTTTCTACATAGCTCTAGAGTAAAGCTTAGCCATCCTGGGCACAGAACACCCACCAGGCTGTTTGTGTCCGTCAGGAGCAGGCAAGGGAGTGAGCGCTTGGCCCAGGGCCCAGGAGCCTCCAGAAGCAGCAGAGAATGCTGGCTGGCAGACAGGGTGACTGTCCGTCCGCCCCACCCACTGTTCTCTGCCTGGGGTACTTGGCAGCCCAAGCCAACCACAAGACAAGTTTTATCATCTGTTAAACCTGTCGTTTGGAAACAAAAATGACTTCAATAAAATATTTCAACAATTATAGTCTGTTTTAATGAGGTGTGTACCACATAATTACAGATTTAAAAAAAAAATGTATAGAGTTTCAAAATCCAGCACCATGGCTTGTGGGGTTAGCTCTCCTCCCCTTGGGATTTCCAGATGCAGTCTCCACCTGAGGGGACGCGGCATACCTGTGGGGCCCTCTCACCCCTCCCCTGCACACCGTGGCCCAGACAGCCATTCTTTCCACTTCTACCTGGACTCTAAAAATCCTCCAGGCAGCTGTGAACTTGCCCATAGGAGGGGCCGAGGCAGGACAGGGTGGTTCCCTCTCTGCACTTTACTCGTGTGGGCCCCCCCCACATGTGTATGTGGTGTACATGTGTATGTGTGTATATACTCAGAAGATCAAAATTGGTGTCGTGTCATCCTTATTTGCTATACACTATATTTACCAAGGCAAGGTCTGTCACTGAACCTGGAGCTTGCCAATTCCTGCTAGTTTAACTAGCCAGCTTGCCACAAAGGTCGCCTGTGTCTGCCACCTTCTTGAGTGTTGTGATTGTGTGGATTCTGGAGACCCATATCCTGGGCCTCATGCTTTTGTGACACACAGTTTATACACCTAATGAGCCTCTTCCCAGACCCCTAGTTGCTTATTTTTAAAACTAGAGAATTTCCTAAAAACTGTTTTGGAAGGGAACCCATTTTTATTGCTTTATTTCCGCTAACATTTTTCCTTTACTTAACTGACCCATAGAAGAAAGGTTGTTTATACGTATGGGCCAACAAATGATGTCTCAGTACATGAATACACCTGAATGATGTTTAAGTTGGCTTAAAAGCACAAACCTCACCTGGATGGTGGTGGTGCATGCCTTTAATCCCAGCATTTGAGAGGCAGAGGCAGGTGGATCTCTGTGAGTTCTAGGACAGCCAGAACTACACAAAGAAACCCTGTCTTGAACAACCAATCATTTCTTTATGATGAGACCAGGCAGGGTGTTTACTGATCAGGCTACCTCTCCAGCCCAGTTGCCCCTCTTTTAAGATTTTAGGGCTCCTGACATGTTCTGGATGTTAACTTCTTCTTGCCAGGTGACTGTTTGCTAAGTCTGCTCCCCATCCCGCAGTCTGTCTCTCCACTCTGTGGATCCTTTCCTTCTGTGCAGATGCTTTCAAGCTTGCCACCATCTCCTTTTTAAGTGAGATCTTGAAAGAAAAGCTCAATGGACAGATTTAAAGACAGGTGCATAGATCAAGTAGGACATGGCCTAAACCTCCTTGGGGCAATTGGAGCTCCAATGAGATGGCTCAGTGGGTAGAGCTACTTGCCACCAATCTTGATAACCTGAGTTCCATCCCCAGGACACGCACAGTGCAAGGAAACAACTGACTGTCTCAAGTTGTCTTTTGACCTCCACACGTAGTGCATGCACACGCACACACCCCACACGCCATTTCAAAACGGTAACAGTTACCCGTTACTTGTGGGACCTCTAAGTCCCCTTGCAACTCATCTACTTATTCAGTATTTTCTGAGCATCCATGGCTGTCAGATCTGAGCTGGTTCTGGACAGACAGCAGGGAACAAGGCTGGCCCAACCTCTGGCCCAGAGCCTCATGAGACCTTACCATCTCGTGGGACGTGGACAATGGCCTGCCCACTCTTCAGCCTTCACGTACTCTGTGGAGGCCTGGGCATGACCCTGGCAGTCATCCCCACGTGCACGCTTGGGAAGCCCTACAGGGTTGCACACTTCCTCAAAGTCTCTCTGGAACAGAGCCCAGATTTTGTAGTTGTCACAGTCTAGGGCCACCTTCACCCACTTGCTGCAAGTGTGAAAAGCTCCATTGTCATGCTCACCCACTTTGCTCCCGGGAGAGTCCCGAATCCCCAGGAGAGCTCTCGGGGTAGGCACCCTGCACAGACCAACTTCAACAAAGAGTCTAGAATGTCCCTCACCTTTCACGCCTCCTTCCCGCTGGTCAGCAGCTTTGCTGTGGGGCCCACTCCAGCTGCTTCGCCTTCCCTCTCAGAGCATACATGTACACACAACAGGGAATGAGCTATTTTCTCATGAATGCCTGTGTGGGTGAGGGAGTGAAGAAAGCCACTGAGTAGCAGACAATGACGAAGGCGTTACCAAACCTATCCGTGTGATCACCCTTTCTCCATGGTCTTTCTTCCTACAGATCCAATTGCCCGCGGAAAATGTTGTTCCAAAAATATCACATGGAAAACCACAGAAATAAAAAAAAATTCACAATTTTAACTTACTCCTATTATAGTGTGTGGTCATAGCTTTTACTGGAGTATATTGTAATTGTTCTAATTAAGTTACTTATAATTATTGTGTTATGGTTCATGATTATTGTTAATCTCTTACTATGTCTAATTTATGAACTAAACTTTATCATAGGCATTGTGTACTGTATAAGAAAACATAACACATAATAGGGTTTGGTACTGTCTGTGGTTTCTGGCATCCAGGAAACTGTGAGGGAAGAATCTCCAGTGGATAAAGGGGTGGGGTATGACACGTAATGTGAGCCAATGCACCTATGAAAGGGGCTGATGATTGGATAAGCAGATGATGGATGGGTTAATGTATGCAAATGAGAGGACACAGATTTGTATCTGTTTGTGGATCTTTGTAGGAACCCATGCTTTCTCAGAGAGAGTGAGTGATTGACAGGGAGCGTGAGGCCGCAGAGAAAGAAGCCAGTAGAAGGACGGTTGGTTACTCAGTTGTTCTGGGCTTGCAAGCAAGCCAAACTGCAGCAAGCTTGCAACGGGAGCCCTTTCTGTGACTACATGTAGAAGACGCTTCCTTTCCCCCAACCCCAAGCGACTGTTACAGACAAGCAGTGGCCAGTGGGTAGAGGAAATAACCAGAATAGGGACCCTAGCTGTCTGCAAGTTTGGACTGGCTGCTGTGGAGGCCAGAGACTCATGGCTAAAGCTTTCCAGGAGGCACTGAGAAGTGTGCCGAAAGCAGCTCCCTGGTCACCAAGAGATGCCGCTGCCTGCAGCATGGCCACCTGCCCGGTGTGGACAGGCATGGGGGTGGGGTGGGTGGGTTGCTGGAGAGCTTTCACCATCGCCCCGCCAGAAGGACACAAGTGACTTCCTGAAAATTCTACGACAAATGTTTGCCTTGAGGCTCCGAACTTTGGTGCCAAATTTTAAGTCAACAGAATAGGATGCTTCCGAGCTTGCCGAGGAAGAACAAGAGACAGTAGAGGGAGAGAGAGGAAGTGGGGAGATGTGGCCAAGGGGGAGGATAGATGATGCTCGCTGAGGACTGTGGAGCCCAAAAGGTGTCTGCCAAGAGGCCACTGTGTTGGAACAGAATCAAGTCCCAGGGTTATAAGTCAGGCAGGGTCTCCTGAAGGCAGGGTGTGGTGTGGCTTCTGGTCACTAGGTACATCACATGCTCCCATTTTGCCTGGTGGTTGTGTCATGTTCTGCTGCTGTTGGTGCTCTGCTAGCCGCCGATCTCACAGGGCCAGGCATGCTCAAGGATTCTGGAGACCACCTGTGAGGAAGAAGGGTGGACCAGAGGTGTGGAAGAGCCTTGGTGGGCGTGGGAGGAGAGTAAAGCAATGGTGGCTGTTGTTGTTTGGGCTTTGGAGCCCTGGTGCATCCAAGAGACAATTCTGGCATCTCATGTTGTGAAGGGTGTGTGGTCCAGGAAGGCTTTGAAGAGATTAGGGACCATCATGGTTGCTGGGCAGGGGACTGGAGGGGTCTGGCTGTGGGTGGGGGCCCTAGTAGGGTCAGGCACGCAGCATGGGTTGTCTAGGGGTCACTGGCACCTGAGATAGGAGTATTGAGCTGCCACTGACTCTGAGTCAGGAAACTAAGGAGGTTACCAGTGGCACCAACACAGGCCCGGTTTGGCAAAGGGACAAGGGCCTTAGAGAAGGGCCCATGGGGTTTACTTCCTCCTCCTGGTGAATTTCCTGGCCATGAAGGCACCTACTGGGAGGGCCTGCTGTAGCCCTTGGGACCCACTCTCCCTCCTCTACGCCTGTGCCGCACGGACACGTGTCTGCTTCCAGCTCAGTGCCTACAGGGAGCAGAGAGGGAGGGCCAGGGCCACTTGGCTTCAGCCTCTGCCCCCAAGGTCATCAGGTGGCCATTACCCCAGTGGAAAGGGAGATGATGCAACTGGAGGCAACGCTGTGTCCCTGGGGCAATGGAGGGCACTTTTTCAGGTGCCTGTGAAATAGGAGCCACTGGCCCGGCTGCCATCTGCTTTGTTAATAATCAAGGGATCTGGGAGGCCCTGTTATTGCAGAATGACAACTGATCACCTTTGTTCTCCTGAGAGGACTGCCATACTTGGGCAGGAGACAGACACCTCTGTCCTTGTTATGTAGGCTCTATAGACCATGGAGAGACCTCCATGTGATGGCTTTCTTTCTTCCCTCCCTCCCTCCTTTCTTTCCTTTCTTTCTTTCTTTCTTTCTTTCTCTCTTTCTTACTTTCTTTCTTTCTCTCTCTCTCTCTTTCTTTCTTCCCTCCCTCCTTTCTTTCTTCCCTCCCTCCCTCCCTCCCTTCTTTCTTTCTTTCTTTCTTTCTTTCTTTCTCTCTCTCTTTCTTCCCTCCCTCCTTTCTTTCTTCCCTCCCTCCCTCCCTCCCTTCTTTCTTTCTTTCTTTCTTTCTTTCTTTCTTTCTTTCTCTCTCTCTTTCTTCCCTCCCTCCTTTCTTTCTTTCGCTCTTTCTTTCTTTCTTTCTTTCTTTCTTTCTTTCTTTCTTTCTTTCTTTCTTTCTCTTTTTCTTACTTTCTTTCTTTCTTTCTACCCTCCTTCCTTCCTTCCTTCTTTCTTTCTTCCTTTCTTTCCCTCTTTCCCACCCTCCTTCCTTCCTCAATTTCTTTTCTCCCTTATTCACTGTCATAGCAGCCAACCCCACCCAAGCTTCTATTAGGCCCAGGTACTTTGTCCCTAACAGTATGGGTAGGGGCTTGAGGCTGTAGGCACAGCTAGGGCTACCCAGAGAAGTTCAGCTGTGCTCTGAATAAAACATACCACACTGGGGGACATCTCTGCTCCATGTTTCCTTCTCAGCAAAAGGCACTGCCAGTGCTGTAGGGTGTGGAGGTTTTGAAGGTAAAGAGGGAGGTAGAGCTTGCTACCCAGTGTGTCCAGCTCCCTGCTTCCATCCAAGAACGAATTCAGGGATGAGTCAAAGTTTGGTACTGAGAGGAACTTTATCACCGGGTGGGGTCACACTCAACTGGCAGTGTGGACTTCTTGTATTTCACTGTCAGGATCCCTGCCAACTTGTTTTATGGGCAGACTTTAATGAAGGGAAGATTGCTCATGAGTTAAGGTGAGGGATTCCACGGATGGGTCAGGATTTCTCAAACACTGTTTCCTTCTCATTTCCGTCCTTTGGGGTTTTCCAGATGTGTCATAGCACCTGAAGCATGATGGGAGTTTTGCAAGGGTGACAATATGGAGATCTGTTACAATGAAACAAAGGACAGTTAGTGGTTGGACCAGCTGTGTTAGTCCCAGCAGGTTGGGGTGGTCTATGAACTCTTGGAGTAGTCACATGGTATTCCACAGTTACATCAGCCTTCAGCCTCCGTGTAGTCTGACCCCCCCATCCCACTCCTGCATACCTGTCTAGTTTTTCTCAGTGGGACCAATGGGTGGTCTTTGGAGTACTTAGGATAATTAGGGAGGATGTATTCTTTAGCAGTGTGTGATGTGTTCATGTCCAGAAGAGGGCCAGATGCCTGACCCAGTCCTAACCTAGCACCATCCAGAAAGCTCCAGGAGGGAAGAACAAGGGGGGGGAATGGTGTCAAAGTACAGCCACATCCTTGATGCCTGGGAAAACCATGCATGGCATTAAGAGATAAGATTGTAACTGCTATAGAACACTAAGCTGGAACCTTAAAGCATCTTCTGGAATATAGATAGATGATAGATGATAGATAGATAGATAGATATGGAGCTATAGATAGATATAGAGCTATAAATAGATATAGATGGATATATATAGAGCTGTAGATAGATATAGAAATAGATAGATAGATAGGCAGAGATCAAGGAGGACTATTGTGAAGTGTCTCCTCAAACACCTGTCTGAAGAATAGCCCACTGCCTCCCAAAACTCAGGATGAACCCCAGAGCTTTGGCTGAGCATCTTATCACCAAGCCACATCATCATCCCCTCTCACAGTCCTCTAAAGAGGTCTTCTTCTCTGGAGGGGTTCATACCAGTGACTCAACCTGAGAAATGCCGGTCAGTCCTTCTGCTACAGCTGAGGGCAGAAGGCAAAAAGAAAAAGACCAGCATAGACCATTTGTGGGCAGAGCAGAATAAGGTCTAGAATCCAAGGTCTTGGGAAAAAATCCCAGGCTGTCCTGTCAACTTGTTAGATGGCACTGTGTGTAAGCCACTCCCTGCTCTGAACCCAGACCAGTCCCCTCCTGTGTAAGCCCCCCTCTCAGCAGCTGGGAGGTCCAAGGGAGACATGACCCAAGAGAGGTTTTGTCAGCTCCAAAGTCTGTCCAAATCCTGGCTATTATGGGAGGTGTTTGTAAATCTACTAAGTGCCTAATGATTGTGGACTATTATTATTATTATCATCATCATTATTATTACTGCTGCCATGTTACAATTTCATCCCTGGGGCTGTTCTACATTACTCCCCCCAAAGTATATGGCACCCCCCCCCTGCAGCCAGCAGTAATTACTAGAGGCTTGTAACCACAATACATTCTTTGCTGTCTCCAGTGAAATACCAGACTCGGGGCAGATTGGAAGCTAACCCCACCCTAGAGGGTGGGGGTTGCACAGTCTTCATCCTAAACATCTATCCTGCCAGGTGCTGTTTGCAGAGGGTTCCCCTTTCACAAGCGCTGTGGAGTGCAGGCATGCTGACCACCCCTGACTTTACACGAGAAGACAGCGTGGCTCAGACAGGTCCGGAGCTAGGCAGGGTGGAGCTGGGACAGGAATCAGCTTTGTGATCCAGAGGCAGGAGGGATTTGAACTTGGTTGAGCTAATATGGGCATCCATGTTCATCCATGGAGGGGGCAGAGTAGCACACATCCCAGTGGAAGGCGCCAGATGTTAACATGAGTGGTGGGTGTCCCCTTCTCTCAAAATGTCAGCCCGACCCCACTTCAAATTCATACCCAGTCTCTCTTGAGCCAGTCAGCAATGGGTAAGGCATATGTATTGGGGAAGTAGATATCCATGGCCTGTAGGCCACACCTAGGTCCAACCTGCTACATGTTTTTGCAAATAAGATTTCTTTGAAGCTTGGCCTCACCCATTCATTTATGCTTGCTTAAGGCTGTCTGTGTTTTCACTACTTATTCGGAACAGGGGTGGTTTGGCTACTTAGAGAAAGCTTGCAGCTACCAGGGAAGATGTCCCCTGTGTGCATCACTACAGGTTCCCTAGTAAATTGTGGACTGCCAGTGAAGGAAGGTGATGTACAAGTGTCCCTGAGTTTCCCAGCTCTCCACTGGTGCTCGTTGGTAGTGGGTGTTCCTGAGATGACATGGAAAGATGGTGGGGAAAGACCTCCTGTTGCAGGATGCTGTGGAACAATCTTTTTATACAATATTAATATGTGTTGCTCCCATTGGTTAATATAGAGCTGACTTGCTGGTCAATGGGGCAGGATCTTAGGGGCAGAGGAATGCTGGGAAGGAAGGAGTCTGAGGAGAAGCAGGGGGAGCAGGATGGGAAGTATGTACATGAGGTAATGGAACCTTGGGGCAGCTCATTCATTAATAGAGATGGGTTAATTTAAGTTATAAGAGCTAGCTAAAAATGAGCCTAAGCTATTGGCTGAGCATTTATAATTAATAGTAAGTCTCTGTGTGATTATTTGGGGAGCAATTGATGGGACAGAAAAGTCTGCCTATATCAGGAGGCAGAATAGAAGAGTGGTTTGTGCATGCCAGCTTCAGAAAGAGGCTGAGGAGGCAATGCACCTAATCCTGTTTCCAGTGGTTTTGTGACTTCAACCAAGCTATTTCAACTTCCATCTTTGCTGTTTGTAGTAATATATTTGGGCCATCTGCCAAGATTCCATACATTAATTCATAAAAAAATCATTTGGAAATAGTGAGAAATTGCAGACAAAAGTTAAGTGTTGACAAAGGCACACAGCAGCTACTACCGTCATGATGGGGATGGCCTTCTGGGGAGGAGACCGCACACCAGATCCAGAATCATGGGGCCTCCTGTCACTCCTGCTTCTGTCCTTAGGGTTGACCTCGGGCCACATCCTGTAGTTCCCAGAACTTCATTCACTTCTCTTCACTGATGTGTTTCATCATCATCACCATCATTTCAAGTTGGGTTGGCAGTTGGTAAGATGCTTGCCTTTTACCATGGGCACCTAAGTTCCATCCCCATAATCTGTATTAGAAAGGCCAGATATGATACACATTTTAAAACCCCATTTGGAGAGCCAGGGATAAGCATATACCCTCCTTCTGCTCATCGCTCATCCAAGCATACTTGAAGAGCATCAGGCCAATGAGAGGTCCTACCTCAGCCATATAAAGGTGGGGGTTAGCAAGATGGCTCGGTAGCTAAGTGCTTCTGTCAAGCCTGACAGGACATGATCCCATGTGATGGAAGGAGAGAATTGGTTTCTGAAAGTTTCCCTCTGACCTCCAAATGGACATATACACACGTATAATAGGTACCTACATGGGATTTTTAAAAGAAAAAACAGGTGGGTGGCATCTGAGAAACAACACCCAGGGTTGACCTCGAGCCTTCACACGCATGCAGTCTCTTAAGCACTCACACTCATGCATCTACAAATACACATGGACTTTCACACACATCCTTATGTACACGTACACTAAGTTGGGTAATGTAAAGTCTGGGAGATTTGATTGGATAAAGTTCTATGGCTCCTTCTTGGAAAAAAAAGTCCTCCCAGCATGCATCCCACCATGACGACAGTGAGACAGAAAAAGAAGCACCTGCCCCCATGAAACCATGGTCCTCATCCTTGTAATATCCCCAAGCTGGGGGCAAAAGCTAGCTGTTAATTATGGGAGATGTGGAAATAATAGTTTTATGCTCAGAAAAAGGAGAAGGGTAGGTAGATCATGGTGGTGTTTGGAGAAAGATGCATGGCTTCTTGTGAGATAACAACCGAGGGAGGTAATGGGAGGCAGCAAGATTGGTTCTGTCTGGAGCTGATGCTCAAGAGTTCCTGAGAGCTCTTAAATCCCCTCAGTCCTCTGACATTCATCCTGTATTGGCCTGGATGGAGGAGCCAGTCAGGACACATGCCCACCAAGGCTGGGGCACGGCACACACTCCAGGAACCCTGCAGAGTGTATGGTGGATTCTGCTCTGGGCTCCCAAGACTTGGAAGGCTGGTTTGCGTTGGGTCCCTTTCTTCAGCTGCAAAATGAACAGACATGAAAGACTGGCTTTCCAGCTCTGGGCAGCCATGGTCTACATGATCTCAGAGTAAGGCCTCCTGAGGTGGACTGTTAAGAGAGCTGCCATGTCCTTTAGAAATTATCACAACTCCAAGTGTTTAGTGATTTAAACTTGAAATTGCCCCTGCTGGGCTCCTCTTGCTGATGTCTGTATAAAGGATGCATAGCGGACAACAGACAGTCCATCTAATGGTATCTTTGCCTTGTTCATTTAGAGTTTTGCCATTTTAAAGACAGAGAGGGTCTCTCCTGTCATAAAAATATACCCACCCAGGAAGCAAGCTCAGAAAGGCTCAGCTATACTGCTGGGAATCCCTGCTGATGGAAGCGAGCAGGCAGGCTGCCCGGAAAGCCCCAAGAGTCTCTAGCCAGGCTGTGAATGCACTTTGCTGTGGAGTGATGGGAGATGTTATTCTGTAAATATGTTTCTCATACTGGTTAATTAATAAAGCCCCGTTGGCCAATAGGAAACAAGATAGGTGGGGCTAAGAGACCAGAGGAGGAAAGAGGAAGTAGTTGGGAGGAGTCAAGATGTAGAGCATGGAGGAAGGAAGACGCCCACAGTGGCTCCTGGATAAGGATGAGCCACGTGGAAATAATTAGATAAGTAGAAATGGGTTAATAGTTAAGACAGAGCTAGCCCATTAACAATGATAGTCATTGGCCAACAGGATTGTATCAAATACAGAGACTCTGAGTGTTATTTGGGGCTCACATGGCAGTGGGACCTTGGCGGCAGGACCGGGAGGCCGGCAGGGAGGAAAAACCTGCTGTAACAGTAGAGACCCTGCATTCTTGGCCAATCACACCCCGTGACTTAGGAGTGCTTTTTCTCTACTCTACTAGGCTATAAGAAGGGTTTGCTTGATAAGGTGAATGGGATAAATGGTCTCATCACAAGCTCACCTACTCTTTGCATGCACCAGTCTCTGTACCAGAGAAGCCGCAAAGCCAAATTTGAGGCCTTCTGTCCCTCTGAGCATCTGGAGTCACAACTCTGGCCTCGTTTTGTGTTGTGTGCTCTCAACCACGTTATTATACCTGTCAGAGATGCATTTATAAAGTTCTTGATCAGAAAGAGGGAATGGAGTGAGTCATGCTCTCTCCCACTGGGTCCTCTGTGTTAGCTGAGTGCCAGACAGGCATCTCCCTGCTAGTCTACTTCACTTTCTGTTGTGATAAACACGATTACCAAAAGAAACTTGGAGAGGAAAGGGTTTGTTTCATCTTCTATTTTACAGTTCATCACTGGGAGGGGGGAGGGGGCAGAGCCAAGGCAGGGACCAGGAGGCAGGAGTGAGAGCTGAAGCAAAGACCAAAGAGGATTTCTGCTTGCAGGCCTGCTCTCCGTGGCTTGCTCAGCCTGCTTTCTGACACAATCCAGGGCCACCTGCCCAGAGATGGCACCATGCACAGTGGGCTAAGCCCTCTAATATCGATTAATAATCAAGAAAATCCTCCACAGACATGCCACAGCTAACCTGGTGGAGGCAGTTCCTCAACAAAGCTTCCCTCTTTCCAGGTCTCATGTTGACAACCAATATTTGCCATCACCCTGGCATCATTTTATTCAACCCTTTGTGTGAATGCCACCTGTATCTCACCATTGTCACCTTGGAGCCCTGGGGGATAACACTGTGGTATCTGTGTGTGAATGTGATGTCTTTCTGAGGCTTCATGGCCAGCGTGGGACAGTTTGGCAGGTGGACTCTTGAAGCAGCAGAGCCTGCTGCTAACTGGGCTAGAGGTGCCGATGATGATGGACACTTATTTCAGCTCTCCTCTGCTGCCTCGATGGAAAGTCTCTGAGCTCCTACACAGCTGTGCCGAGAGACCTTTCTCCAGGCAAGTCTTGATTCTGTCAGGCTGGCAACATTAGTCATCGAGGAATGCCACGCGTCAAAGCCAATGGACAGCAATCACCAATCACGTGCTACAGAAGACAGCAGGGCATTTAACCCTGAGTCTCTGAGATGCATGCGGGGCAGGGAGACCAGTTCACTGGTGACCTGAAGTGTTTGCCTCGGAGATTTGTCATAGCAACAGAAGACTGACTGCCATGAGTAGGGTCTATGCTGTGGCAGGGACTTGGGAAAACTTGAGTGAACAGCTTGCTGGCCACTGTCTGCATCCCATAGTGGTGCTCAATGAACAAACACTCCTGCACGAAGTAACCGTGTCGTGTCTGAGCAGACAAGGCCTCTCCAACTGATGTCTTAAAGCAAGTGTTTATGAGATGTGGATACTAAGGTCAATGGAATCAACGAAATGCCTAAATCTACCTTTTCCAGAGCAGCACAGGGCAACATTCTACCATAGTCCTAATGATGGAAGGACACAGGGACCCTGTCACTAAGCATGGTCCCAAAGTTTAGGGTTTCTTATGCACAATAATTCATTTCACATGCTTGTGAGTCAAGACTTCCTTACTGAATTTTTTTTTGTTAAAGAGCATAAATTGGAGTGCACCACACAACTGAACAGACAGTATCTACTTACTACTGAGCTTGTCTAGCATGCACGGAGTCCTGGATTCCACTCTTAGCACCAGTATGCCTCTGATGGCACACACGTGTGGTCCCGGCACTCTGGGATTAGAGGGAGGAGGATCAGGAATTCCTTCCAGATCATCCTCAGCTAGCCCAGGCTGAACGAGACCCATCTTGAAAGAAAAGGAAATGAAATATAACTGGGCAAGCCATAATACTATCTCACTTTTCCAGCAGAAGTTAAAGACAACAGGGAGAAGAAAGAGCCTGCTGTCTTCAAAGCATTTGGAGCCGTGTAGCTGGCCTACACGATGCCCCTTTCAAGACAAAAGCATAAAAGCTTTTCCCCAGAAGGGACACGGGTGCTGAAGTGAAGCAGGGCCTCTTATCCCACGAAGCACAGGCCAGTGAGCAGGGAGGGCAGCCCCTGCCACATCTGTGCAGGTAAGGAAGACACAGTGTTCTGAACCTCTGCTTTTCCACTGGGCAAATGCTCCTGGAGCAGCCAGCACCTGTGTGTTTAGAGGAGCCCCGCCTTTCTGAACTAACGTCACAGACTTTACAGAGTGTTTCCTGCGGAGGAGCGCAGACATCTGTTCTGGGTGCAATGGTTTAAACTACAGCCGTCCAGGCCAGGGGGGAGCACGCCAGCCATGCTTTTCCCAGGGGCTCTGGAAACCCATGCTGAAGAGCCTAAAGGGAACCGAGACCACAGCCTGAAGCCGCCATCCAGCACACAGGTTCCACACCCCACTGAGGCCCCAGTGGGTATCGGCATTTGAAGCTCTGGGTGTGAGGAGCTTGTGCTTTATGACATCAGCTGGAGGGGCCTGGTCTGCTCAGACAGTAGACGTGGTTACTTCGTACAGGTGTGTTTGTTCCTTGAGCACCACTATGGGATGCAGACAGTGGCCAGCAAGATGTTCACTCAAGTTTTCCCAAGTCCCTGCCACAACATAGGCCCCCACTCATGACAGTCCGTCTTCTGTCACTATAACAAATCTCTGAGGCAAACACCTGAGAAGATAGGTAGTTTGCTGTGGCTTGTGGTTTCAGGACGGCTTCATAGAGGAACAAATTAAGACACAGAGAAGCCCGAAGAAACGGTCAGCCATAAAGCGGTCATTAGAACCTGGAACACCTAGCACCCTGGGCTCCAGGTCACCTGAGCATCTTCCAGCCTGCTCAGCCTCAGGCCCCCAGGCCTTTGTGGAGAGTGGAGACTGACTCACTGGGCTGTGGCCTGAGGAGGAAAGATGGTCATCGTATGCATCAGTGACCACCCAGGCCCTGGCTCCCTGCCACTCAGGGAGTGAGTCACACTCCCATGAATGACACCACTCAGCTTCCTCCTCACCTTCTCCCACCCTTCTCAAAGTGGCTTCCCCCCTCTCTCAGGGCCAGGACTACTGTGCTGGATAGTTTTATATCAACTTGACAGAAGCTGAAGTCATCTGAGAAGAGGAAACGTCAACTAAGAAAACACCTCAGTAAGACCAGGCTATAGGGAAGCCTGTAGGGCATTTTCTTAATTAGTGATTGATGGGGAAGGACCTAGCTCACTGTGGGTGGGGCTGTCCCTGGGTTCTTTAAGAAATCAGGCTAAGCAAGCCACGAGGAGCAAGCCAGTAAGCAGCAGCCCTCCATGGCCTCTGCATCAGCTCCTGCCTCCAGGTCCCTGCCCAGTTTGAGTTCCTGACCTGACTTCCTTTGATGGTGGACTACAGCGTGGAAGGGTAAGCCAAGAAAACCCCTTCCTCCCCAACTTGCTCTTTGGTCACAGTGTTTTGTTCCAGCAATGTAAATCTTAACTAGCACACGTGCCTTCACCGTGCCTGTCTCTGCTGCAGCCTGGCCAGCCCACCCACCTCCCTACGGGGCTCCTGACCCCCTTCACTATTTAGCTCCCCACACGTGAGAAAGCAGTCTCTGAGGAAGAGGCATTGGACCAGCCTGTGGCACCCTCTGCCTTTCTGTGCCTCTCATACAGCTACAAGTTCACCCTGTTGGATGGTGTAGCCCTTCTTCCTTCTGTGTCACTTCCAGAATCTTCTGCTTTTTAAGAGAGGAAGGAAGCAGCTGAGTAATGGACTCCATGTCCTGTGCAGGGGTGAACAGAACAGGGCCAACCCGTGGCTAGGTCTTTCCAGGGTGTCAATGATTTGGGAGGTCGGAGGCTCAGTGTTCTGCAGATCTGTTTCCTTTGTGGCCATTGTTCTTGGCAACTGCGTGCCTGCAGCCAGCTTGCCCAACAGCCTGTGGCTACCCAGCGGCGTGCATGTGTGTTAGGAAGGCAGCTTTGACCATCCCACAGAGGACTGGTCTATCTGCCCACAAGGCTGGCCCATGGCTAGTTGTGCCCAGTGGGTGTGGTTTGGTCAGCCAGCCCTCTCCATCTCACGTTAGCTTGGGGCAGAACCACTCCTTCTCAGGTGGTCTACATGCCTAAGGCAGGCAGTGATATGTCTGCCTCTTGAGTTATGGCGGGAACAGGCCCGTTCCCCTCTTCTTCCCGTGACAGAGTGATGGGCATCTGCTACACTATGAGCATCTGTACAATTGTCAATCAAAAACCAGGGGGGGGGGCATATGGAACAGACCTCATCAGAAGTGCTCACTTGAGATAGCACATTCTAGAAGCTTTCCTCTTGAGCACAGTTCCCCCAGGCAAGACTTCCAGCAGTGGGACTGGGATATCAACTCAGACATAAAACTTTCGACCTACAACTGCTGTCCTTCTGGCAAGCAGTGGAGTAATAATTGTACAGAACTTGTGGGCATGACCAACCAGTGACCAGTCCAACTTGAGGCCCATGCCTGACACTTCCTGTATGTCCAGGAGCCAGAGGCTGTTCAGCACAGAAACCTAGGATAGAAACAAACACAACTGGCCAAAGTACAAAAAGTTAACGAAATGTTTCCTAATGACATTCTGATATACACATACATTGGTGCCTAGCCCACTTGTCAGAGAGGCATCATCCAGAAACTCTTGGGAGCAGATGTAAAAATTCCCAGCCAAACACTAGGCAGAGTCAGGGGAACCTTGAAGAAGAACGGGAGGAAGATTTGTAGGAGCCAGAGGGACTGGGGACACCAGGAGTTCAAGGCCCATGGAATCATCTAACCGGGGCTCGTATGGGTTCACAGAGACTGCAGCAACAATCAAAGACAGTGCATGGGCCCAAGCGAGGTCCTCTGCATATTCATTATTTTCTGTAGCCTGGTGTCCTTGTGGGACTCTTAACAGTGGGAATGGGGGTCTCTCTGACTCTTGCTTGCTCTTGGGGACCCTTTAACTCCTACTGGGTTACCTTGTCCAGCCTTGATGTGAAGGAGGGATGTGCCCAGCCTTGTTTAACTTGTTATGTCATGTTTGGTTGACATCCCTGGGGGGGAGGAGTAAATATGGGGGAAATGGGAGAAGGAAGGGGACTGGGAGGATTGGAGAGAAGAAAAACTACAGTTGGGATATAATGTATGAGAGAAGAATAAAACGAAAAACCAAAAAAGCCCAAACAAACAAGAAGTAAGTTCTAAGGACTGATCTGGGCGGCTTCTTGTGGCTCAAAACTGGAAGGTATAGGAAGAAGGCCCCCTTGTCCGCTTGATCACCTGGGTGGACGATAAAACCTTTTAATAAGACAGCACAACTGGGGAGATGTGTAGTGTGGGGGTATTTATCACAGACCTTCAAAGGATTGTGTGATCCTTCATCTCTCTCTGTCCTTCTGTCCCACAAGCCTGGGATTTCTTCAGGTAGAGCTGTACCCTTATCCTTTTGCACATTCTGAAGACCATGGACATCCTAGGATTGTCCCTAGGAAGAGAATATTGTTGAGGCTGGTTGTCACCAAAAGAGTCTTGATTTTCCTCTCTGACATTTCCCTTTTCCCTGCTGTGTCTCCACACGGTGTGGCCTCAGATCCCCAGGCCCCAGCCCCTCCTGACTGCTGACAGGGAGATTCTGTTCAAAGATTTTGCCTTTCCATCTGAAGAAAGTATTCCCACTTATATCTGATCTAGACCAGATTGGCTTAATATGAAACAAAAGTCCCTTGGTGGCCTAGGGCTAATGCTTACTGGGCCGTCCCCAGGCAGCTGGGGCTGGTCGTGCTGTGCTCAAATCTGGCCTATGTTAGTGTGTGAGAGCACGGGTGTGTTTTGAGAACACTTTCCTACGCTCTGAGAACACTTGGGGTTTTGGTGAGCTGTCGTGGAGCAGATGGAAGGCATGTGAGCACCAGCTGACCACTGCTGGCAGTGGGGTGACATCGGACTCTCTGTGGTTTCAGGCTTCCCTCTTGACTCCACAGACCTTTCTACGTGGGAGGCCCTGCTGTGAGATGGGAAAGCGCTAGATGTGGCGTCACAGTGCCTGAGTCTCTTCCAACGTCTGACTCTTGCAAGCCGGGTGACCCTGGGCAAGTGTCCCACTTCTCTGAACTTACTCTGGTGGCTGAGAGAAGCAGAGCCCAAGGCCTTCTCGGTACAGTGCTGTGTCACTCACTCAATGCAAACTGCATGTGAGAAGGCTGAGTCCCTGTGTCACCTTCTGTAGAGTGGGGCACAGGACTCGGGAACATCTGGGCTGGTGAAAATACTTTGCTTCTGAGACGAGGGACGCACAATGGGCAGCTTGCTCACTGTGGCCTTCAAGGCCGCAAACTCCCATGACCATCGACACCAGGCAAGTGGAACGAAGGGGGCCTTGACAAGTGGAAGTGTCTTGCCCTGACCGAGGCGCTGTGATTTATTTAGTTCTGCTTGACTGGGGTCACATAGGTTCTAGGATGCCAGACCTTACCTTTGTAAGAATTTGTGTGCATAGGTACACCTGTGGATAGGTGTTCCCACACCTGTGTGTGGAAGTCAGAGGTCAACCTCCAGCATTGTTTCTGGGTTACTGTCTACTATGTCCTTTGTTACATGATCTCTCACTGACCTGGGACTCTCCAAGTAGCCCGGGTGGGCTGGCATATCACTGGCTGGCCACCAAACACTAGAGATTATCCTGTCTTTACCTCCCCAACCCTGGGACTACAGTTAGGCAGCAAAGCACATGGCCTTTGCCTAGGTCCTAGGAATTGAACTCAGATCCTCACACTGTGTGTCCACCAGTCTACGAACTGTTGTTGCCTCTGAACTGTGATGATTGTTCCTGGATAAGGTGACAGGTGACTTAGCATTTCTACCTTTCAGAGACAGACAAAGCTTTGTGTGTTTTTGGCACATGTACCATTGATGGTAGATGTTATTCTGTATATATGTTTCTCATACTGGTTAATAAAGCACTGTGGCCAATAGAAAACTAGATAGGCGGGGCTAGGAGACTAGGAGGAGGAAAGAGGAAGTAGAAGGCGGAGTCGAGATGTAGCCCGGGAAGAAGCAGGAAGCCTGCCGCGCGGCTCCCCGATAAGACGACCACGTGGAAATACTTAGATAAGTAGAAATGGGTTAATGATTAAGGCAGAGCTAGCCCATTAACAATAATGGTAACTGGCCAACAGGATTGTATCAAATACAGAGTCTCTGAGTGTTATTTGGGGCACATGTGGTTGCAGGACAATGGCGGCAGGACCAGGAGGCCGGCAGGAACAACATGCTGTAACATACCATGACCTTACTCATAAAACTGTAGATAACTTTCCAGATGTTTCTTCTTGATGCCTTTGGGTACGGTCAGCAGTATAGATGCCCCAGATTTCCTGGGTATATGTTCAGGGAGCAGGTAGCTTGTTACTGTGAAGCTGCCTGGGTCTGGAGCCTCATACTGCAGTGACTTTATCGCCACCTGCCTTGCTGGCTCATAGCTGGAGCAAAGGGTATTATGGCAGTTGAGTCCTAGCTAGAGAGGGGGGATATACACAGGGCCCTGCATGAGATTCCAACTCTTCCCAGCTCTTGTCCATTGTGAAATGAAGATAACAACCATGGCAGCAGCTGCTAGGGTCATGACCTTTCAGCACCTAGAATCTCACCCCTCATGAGTGGCTCATGCATGTGCTGGGGCTCTGTTGGATCTCAGGGGTCTTAAGTTTTACATGGTAGAGGAGGGGCTAATGCCTCAAGGATCCAAGGTTGTCAAAGCTGCAGGGACATGAGTGGGTTTAACCCCAACCCCAAACCATGTGCTGGTCACTGTGACCACACTGCATTGCATCTGGATCCCATGGCTTGGCAGGCCATGGGCCCAAGGGGAACATCCATCACTGATTGTTTGGCTAGTGAGCCATAAAATATTTCTGTTTATACACATAGATCAGTGCTTCTCTTAGTCTTGGTAAGGGAAGAATCTTCTTTCATTGGGCAGCAACTGTGAGTTCAGACTCATAACGGGTCAAAGTGTTGAGAGTTAAGTGGCTGTTGAGTGCTCAAGTCCTAAAGAGGACATCTTGATCAACTTCCTCCCCTCAAGGCTCAGGGAACATCAGAGAAGAGAAGTGTGGAAGAATGTAGAAGCCAGGAGAGGTAGAGGAGTGCTAGAAAGGCTGTCTTATGGAGAGGACATGGTTGTTGCATTCATGATCTCTCTGGAGCTATGGTTACCTCCACACGATCTGAAAAGATTGGATCCATTGATTTTTTCATTGTAGTTGGGGGAGGGGCTTGCAAGGCTCCCCACCTCCCCAGGAGCTATTGGCAATTAATGGTGGCTGGGAAAGAGGGAGTCATATTCCCCAATGGTGTGTACACAGGTTCGTTGTCCTTGTTTAAGTAATAGTCCCCACCCATGCTCATACAGGTGATGCTAGTTAAATTCAGAGGTCACATATGCACATGAACGACATGGAAATTGAGGCTGTTGGGAGGAAGAAGGCTTTGGTTGGAGTGGAGGGGGATGAGAGAAGGTAGTGGGTATGAGCAGAGTATGTGAAATACATGTATGAAATTGTGAAAGAAGCAACAGAGGAACTAGGGTTTCCATGTGCCCTGGTCCTCCACCCAGTGCTCTTGGAAGGGAGTGTGGTCGCAATGACAACAGTAATAACAACAGGACTAACGCTGAGTCATTCTGTGCCTGGGAGGCTGGCTGGAGAGTGTCGCATGTGGCATGGATGGATACAATTGAGGTAGATAATCTTACTGCCCCTGCTTTACAGACCAGGAAACCAAGTCACAGAAAAGTTGAATGAACTGTCTCAGGTCATGCAGGTGAGATAAGGTTCTGCTGGGCTTCAAATTTAGAACTTGTGGTTCTCAAAGGTTGTTAAATGCTGTCTGTGCATATGCCCTTTGTACTGGAGTCACGCAATAGGCAGCTTTGATCTCTACATTCTTTTGCCTTCTGCAACATGGCTGAGATCCATCCAGGCATGTCAATGCCTCATTCCCTTTGATGGCCAAGTAGTATTCCATTGTATGGACATACCACAGTTTTCCATCTATCAGTGAGTATGAGTAGATCTGCTCTAAGCTTTTATACACGGGGGTTTCTCTTTTTGTACATTTTTAGGTACATTTCTGTCATTTTAAGGTACATTTCTAGGAATAAAATGCTGGTTCAGGTTTAAGCACATGCCAACTTTCAAAGAAACTGTCAAGCTATATAAAAACCATTCTTAGAAACGTCCAGGATTTCAGTCAGTAGACCGTCTCTGACAGCTCTTCATCTGCAGGTTCTGAAAGAGCTGCTTTAAGAGGTGTGGAGTAGTCTCTTGCTTTATTTTTAAATCTGTGTTTCTGTAATGACTGTTGGTGCTGGACACATGTTCATGCACCACCTTCCATCTGGGCATCTTCTTTAGTTACAAGTGCCATTATAACTCTGAGTAGAAGCCCTTTGCCAGATAAATCACACACACACACACACACACACACACACACCAGTGATGATTTATCTTTTCATTCACTACATGCTAGCTTTTGAAGAGGACAAATTTCTAATTGTTGAGCCTAATTTACCAATACTTTTTCTTTTATGCTTTGTGATGTTTTATGTCTTAGCTAAGAAACTCTCACCAAGGTCACGGCAGCTTTCTACCATGTTTTCTATTTTTCTTGCTTTGTGTTAGCATTAACATTTTACCATACACCCTCTAAAAACACTTCCTCTGCTGGGTATAGTTGGTTCATTCCTGTATTCCCAGAACTTTGGAGGCTGAGACAAGTGGATTACTATGATTTCAAGGCTAGCTTGGGCTACACACTGAGTGCCAGGCCAACCTATAATAGACTGTCTTGGTAATCTTGAAATCATGGCTCAACAAGAAAAATAAGGTCTTGTTTGGATGGCTCTTTCAACCTTCAGTTTATAGATGAGTGAACCAAGGCAGAGGCAGATGTTGAATGGCTTGGTGCTGTCCACAGGTAGGATATGCTGGTCCAGATTCAAATGTTAAGTACCAAGTCTCCCAGATTCCCATGCTCATCTTTTGCATTGGGTTGGAAGAGCAGGACTGTCCTCATCACCCCTGGAGATGTCCCCAAGGAAATGGCAGTAATCTCTTCCATGACCAAGTCTCCTTCTCAGAGTCTTCTCTGGGACAACCCCCAGTGATTGTTGGCAGTGAGTGTAGAGTGCAGATGGGATGGGAGGGACCTATGATGGTGTGCTGTTGAGATACTGGCTGCTATTGGACTGCTTCTAGAAGCCCAGGCAGAATAAGCCTCACAGTGCTGGGCCAGCATTCAGAAACTCTAGGCTTCAAGTTGAGGATGTCCTTTCCCTTGGCAACAGACACCCTTGCTGTTCTAGAGGACAAGTGGATTGCAGTGTGATTAGAGGAAGACCTGCGGGAGGTGGGAAGCAGAGAACACTTATCTTTACCAGCATGCATGCATTCATCTGTGGCCCGGCTGCCCTGTGACCAGAACACATAGGACTCACATGTCCTTGTCATGTGCTACCCACCAAAGCAACAAAACTTTCTGGGACCACCCCTGGGTCTCACCCTCTCCACTGAGTAAGTGATAATCTCTGCATTTAGCTGTTTGGCTCCAGAAGTTTCCATAAGGACCACAGGATCAAACTCTGGACTCTTGCCCAAATTAATTTTCCCTCCCATAAGTTGTTCTCTGCAGTTCTTGGTCACAGAACCAAGAAAGGCCGAGTTAACACAACTTAGCCTCAACTCAAAACAAAACAAAGAAGCAAAAAGAAGACAGAAACGCCCAATTTTTGATCAGAAGCAATTAGGTTGTGTCCCAGCTCTACCGTCACTGTGACCTTCACTACACCATGACTCTTGACACCATGACTCTTGCCCTGTGATCTTTGTCATGCTGCCTTAGCTCCTTCTAGAGACCTCATCTGACATCAGAGGCTACAGGAAGATGTGTCTAATTTGAGTGGACTTACACATGGATGGGTGGGGCTGGAGGATTGAGGTGACAATGTGGTCACCCCCCTTTTCTAATGCAGATCAACACTCTGCTGTCACAGCTTGCCCTGTGACTGTTTCCCAGAGGGACACTAGAGCTCTATAAGCTGTGCTCAGGTGGCCTGCCAATGTTTTAGGACAGAAACAACAAACTGACACACATGGTGAGAAGTCTGAAGTCAAGGTGTCAGTCAGGATGCTTCTTTCTAGAATTCCTGAAGGAAACTCCAGCCTGTACCTCCTCCCAGCTTCTAGTGGTCCCCGGCAGCCATGTTGCCTGGCTTGCAGGCTCTTCACCAGGCATAACCTTCTTCAGAATGTGACATTCTCTGGATATGAGGTGCAGTCCTCCTCTCCTCTCCTCTCTCCTCCCCTCCCCTCCCCTGTGAGGTCTGGCCTGAGATTCAGCAACTTGTGGCATCCACAGCAAGCCTTAAGACCACGGTCACTCTGGGTGGACCATATATGTATGTGTAAGGTGATATTGTCTAATCTTCTAAGGCTAAGGAAGGTGAAAACATTTCTCCTGGGCTTACTAGTAGCTTCGTGACTTGGTTAGGTCTGTCTGACATCATAAGTGCTTTTAGCTCTGGGGTCTATTGTTCCCTCCTTCCTGGATCCCAACACAATAGCTTTGGTTTAGGATGGTGCCTCCTTCTCATGGTCTTTCTAGTCCTCAGATCACTTGGCACAATGTTCTGGTTGTCTCCTTGAGCTGAGATGGCAGATGGTAAGCCTTTCAATGTCACACAGCTTGTGGGGCCATGGTTTGCTTTGGAGCATCTCTATCAAGTGGAATGTGCCCTTTCTACCCTCTGTAGTGAGTCTCCAGAGCTGCATCTGACAAGCCTTGGAACCGGTGGTCTCAACAAGGTGCTCCTGCAGGGGACGGCCTCAGTAGAGTCCACCTTGACTCTGAGCTCTGAGTCTAGCTTTCCCAGTAAACCTTTCTGTATGTGATGGGCAGGGGCATCGAGGAGGGGGTAATCCCATAATTTATTACCTCTCTCTTTATGGCTGTCTTCAGGAACCAGGAGTGATGATTAAACTTGAGCCTCCTCCTCTACTCCCGGGCTATGTTCTGGCCAAGTCGTCTGAGCGGACCCACATGTGTTCAGTCACTCGGTTCTGTCACTTGGTTTGGATCACAGGGGCAATTGCTTCCTGGACTCTTTGATGCTAGCTGTTTGGATTAATAAAAATTATATGGAAAGTTATAAAAGAGTGATAAGACCTTCCAGTTTTCCCACCAAATGGAAAAGCCGCCCACACAAAGACTTTATAACCATCTTGCAGCAATTTCAGGGGTCTGCACGAGGCTAGCAGATTAGGTATTAACGGATCTGTGGAACAGCGACCTTCAGTCTCATAAGGACACGATAAAAAGGCAACCACCCAACTTCCATGTGGGGCCTGGGCTCTCTCCCTTTGACTGTGTCCTCTCCTCTGTGTCACCTCCTGCCCTACTCAGACACACTATCAACCAGAAATGAGATATTTGTGGCCACTAACCCTGACAGTGAGAAAGTGGCCTGGGCTGCCATGGTAAGCTAGTTGCTCTTCACCTGAGGCTTTTGAAAGCAGTGTTTGTCTGAGCCTCAATTTCCACATGTGACAACTGGCCACCCTCACAGTGTCATTCTGAGCAGGGACGTCAGGTGTCAAGCACAATGTACTGCCTTGTCATTTTATGGGTCAATTCAGATTTATGTTTAAATACAATTCTTGAATTATGTCTGTATATCTCCCATAAGTCTTTCTCCCAGACAGGTATATATTTAAATGAGTCATTGATTATTTTAAAAACTTTGCTTTTATTTCTTATGGCTTTTTTTTTTTTTTTTTTTGCTATCTGGTCTAAAATTTTTCTATTCACATATGTAGGTGGGTTTATTCCTAGGACCACTGGAACAAAGTACCACAGACAGATGGCTGAGAACAACTCAAATCTATTCTTTCACAGTCTTGGCAGCTAGGCGTCCAAGATCAAGGCGATGGGTGTACTCACTGGGAATGCTGCATGGCGGAGCTGTCGTACCCTACCCAGTGTTGGTAGCTGTAAGTGCCTTGTGGCTTGTAGCAGCATCTCTTGGTGACTGCTTCTGTCTGCTCACACATCTCCAAGCCCTCTCTTCCTTGATCTTAAAGAGACACTTGTCGTGGCATGAGGGTCCACCCAGATAATTCAAGATGACTTCATCTTGAGATGAGTCAAGTCACCTTTACTCGTAGACCTTTTCCCATACAATCGCAGATTCAGGATGGACATATATCTCTGGAAGGGCCACTCAGCCAGTCACATTGAGTACCCATGAGAAATGGGGACTTGCTTTGGGTAAAGGCAGCTGCACTCTGAAGGCTGGCCTCGGTGGTCACAGGCTACAGTCGATGGGCATAGGAGAGCAAGCTCGCTTCCTTCTGAAGAATGGCCTCCGTGATCACAGTAGTCTACAAGCATAGAAGTGCAAGCACAAAGCACACAGATTTTTCATTTTACACTGAGCCCTCTTTTCCAGCATCAGACCACCACAGACGGGGTTTAGCAAATGCAGCATCACATCGTAAACAATCCTCTCCTGTGCTCCATATAACCTCTTAAACTAACCATGGGAACAGGTGCATCTGCCCATGGACATTCCATTCATCTAGGGACAGGCAGATAGAGGCTAGATGAATCAGCCACCTGCATGGGAGTTCTTCTTCGTCTGTTCGTCTGTTCGTCTGTTTGTCTGTTTGTCACAGCGGCTAGCTGTGAGGTGCTTTCCCAGGGTCTCTCAAAGAAGCTGAACTACGAGGCCAACGGTTGGTGGTGAAGAAGCTTCTGGGATCCAGGCTGCAGGTGGAAATCGTCTAGAAGAGCTCTTAGGACTTTGTCATTGCCCAGCTTTCCCCAAGTGTCTTCAGGGGCCTGAACTTGCTTGGTACAACATAGGCCGTGGGAAGCTGTCCAATTACACCACTAAGGCAAACCAGTGCTGTGTCTCTGAGGCACACCCTTATTTCCATGGTAACTTGCTTAGCCGGCCTGAATGCTATAGAGGCTTCTGGGCTTCTCACCATCCCCTGCTCTGTGCCCCCCTCCCTTACTCACCACATGCCCATTTGTCTCCCAGGGCAAGCCTTGCTCCCTGGTCACTCTCTGAGAAACTCGTGATGTACTCTATGTCAGGGCGCTGCCTTAGACCCTTCCGCTCAGCCACCAGCCTGCTCTCTGCTCTAAACACCCGATATATCTGTGCAAGTCATCCTTTTAGGAGGGACTGTATAACTGCATCTCTTCTCTATGGCACTGGCTTGTCAGTTTGTCACTTATGTAAGTCATCCCCACCGTCTTAGAGGTGGCCCTGGCCAAGTGCCACGCTGTTTCCTTGACACCTTGCTCCTCCCACTCTAGCGGCCTGTCCTGGGAAGATCCCACAGTCCCAGGGCAAGTATGTCCACATCTCTATGTCTCTGGCTGTGGATGGGAGCTGGCACATAGATACTTAGCTAAAGATGTTCCTCAGTGAGGAAAGGCTACCCTTTCCTGACCCCAATGCCTCCTACCCAGCTTGGTTACTGGAGCCTGAGCTCCAGTGCTCATACCTACAGTTCCATGCACACCCAGGCCAGGCATAGCGCACCCATGTACTCCCAGGCCAGGCATAGCACACCCATGCACACCCAGGACAGGCATAGCATAGCCATGCACACCCAGGACAGGCATAGCATAGCCATGCACACCCAGGACAGGCATAGCTCAGTCCCATGCACAACCAGGCCAGGCATAGCCCAGTGACCCACATCTGATCTCGACATTGCTGTCTCAGCAAGCCTTAGGTACCCAGCAGTCCCTGGCACCCTGAGGGTCTATATGATTCTGACTCCTGTGAGCGATAGGCAGAACTCTCAAACAACATCATCCTCAGCTTTGTCCCCTTCAGGTATGGACCAAGAGATTGAGGGGTGAACACCAGCAGGTATCATAGGTAAGATCCCATAGAATGCATGGAAGCCTTCGCCCTTGGCTCTCTGTTCCTTTTTGATCATGGCCTAGTCACTCCTGATCCCCATGGCATGGGTGACAGGCAATAGGGGATGGGCCACTGTCATTTAACCGCCACTGGGAGCCACATCCCCCTGTCTCCCAAGGGCAGAGAGGAACCAATGGAAACACTGGGGAGGCTGTGGGGGTCGAGCTACCAAGTGCCTGCTCAGCGGCTCCTGCGCCTGCCTCATCCTCGGGAGGGAGCGGTCCCTTTGGGGTCTAGCCTGGCAGGACACTTGTTTCATGGGCATGGGTGAACTCCCCAGGCTTCAGAGCCTCCCCGCCCCCACAGGTTCAGTTCCAGGCTGCTCAGGTCCCCTCTTCGCTGAGCTCTCAGTGTGGCTTCTCGACGGTCACTCACCAACCCCCCACTTGACTGTGACCACACTGTGAGAAAAACTTCCACAGACAAAACACTGCCTTCCTGTCGTGCGGTATTGTGTTTGTGTTCTGACAAACTTTGCCTGGTGATCAGAGGGCAGAGCTAGCCACTAGTTAACCATAGAAACTGGGCACTGGTGGCTCACGCTTTTAATCCCAGCACTCTGAGGTGGGGGTGGAGACAGGATCTCAGCCCCTTTGGACAGAGGAGGGGGACGGGTAGGAAGCAACAGGCAGCTGCTCCTGGTTCTCTCATCTCCCAGGTTTTTACAGCCATATCTAACCCCTGGTTTTTATTACGATTAATTAGATTAATGCTCCACCTTCCTATACCTCTTGGCTACCTGTGGCTCTCAGGACAAAACTCATGGACCCCAGGAGGCCCCCAGGGGCTCAGTCTCTCCCCTCCCCTCCCTTCTGCTCCTTAGTACCTATCTTTCAGCTTCTCTTGACATCCTCTGCCAGCCGACCACAGAGCCTTGGCTCATGCTGGGCTCTGCTGAGGCACTCCGGTCCTGATAGGCAGCTCCTGGCTCATTCTCTGGCTCTCTGTAGACTGCCTGGAGCAGGCCCCTCGCTATCAGGCCTTACCACCTCTTCTGTTTTTCCCTTTATGGATTCTAATATGCCCATTTGGCTCTGCAGGTTTGTGTGTGGGATCACCTGGTTAATGCATACACAACCCCTGTGACCTGTCAGTCAATCAGATCAACCGCATTCACTGAACCCCTAGTATGTCAGCGGTGGAGCCGGCTACAGGTCATACATAGTGTTCAGCTGACTGTGTAAGAGGATGCTGTGCATCCTCACTCACCCACCCCCTCTGCCACCATTGATGCCCAGCATTACCTAAAGAGCTTGGAGAATGTTTGCTGGATCAATCAAGGGACACACCAAATATCTCAGCCTGCTGAGGAGGCCTGGACAGGGAGACAGTGATGAAGATTAAGCGGCGTGAGTTTCCAGCACAGGGACAAAAAAAGCATCTGCATTCTTGACCGCACAAAAACGAGCACATTTTACCAAGAACGCAAACCTGCGCCAAGCCAGAGTGCTTTCCCTTGTCACTACCCAAGGTGCTCCTCTTCTCTGGCCTTGCCTCCTCGGGGGACTGACAGGGAAGAGAGAACACAGTTTTTTTTTTTTTTTTTTTTTTTTTTTATCAATTCCACATCAGCACTTGCCACATTTCCAGAGAGTGTTGGATCTGACATTCCACACAAGGCTGAAAAGATGGGGGGGGGGGCCCAGTTTCACACCCCATAGGCTGGGGGTTGGTCAGACATCGTCACAGTTGGCTTAAACTTGGACTTAACAAAATAACACAAATTGGGTCACCGGGCCCCAAATCATGGCCAGTGTACCGACTTCAATTGCTATTGAGTAATTGTTAGCTCTTTAAAGTAAAAAACCATTATGGCATTCTCTTAAAATGTAACCCCGTGGCTGAAGGGGCATCACCACAGGGCCGGAGAATCACAGGTTCGTGCCCGCCTGCGCCTTTGGCTGTGAACTGCGGCCCCCAGTCTTGGCAGTCGCTCTTGGGTAGCCATGCATGGCTCCCCACTCCTCTGGCCACGATGAAGCTGTAGAAACTAATGTATTCTGAGTGAGGCCAACTGCCGCTCATGAAGGGGGGGAAAAGGGACCTGCTTGAGTAACTGTAATAATTGGAAAATTATTTTGATAGCCTGAAACAATCTAATATATTACAGAATTTTATTAAAATAATATCAAATCAAATTAACTGCTATTCCATAATGAATTAGGTAACAAGGTGGGCAGATATTAATCGGCCTTGGCTTCTAGGCAGGGGAGCCCGGAATTTATTAGTTCTCGTGGCTGGCATGAGGTGAAGGCAGAAACCGTCACCGCCGCCGGAGAGGGAACCCCCTGAGACGGGCAAGCTTCCATATCTTCGCCTCCCCCTGCTTCCACACCCTAATCCATCATTAAACACTTGTATTCCTTTTATGTGGGGTCTTATGAAATTTTTAATTTTTTAATTGCTTTGTGATTTAATAATGAGGACTTTTCATTTGGCCTGAATAAGAAGTGAGATACAATATTGAATTTTTTTTTTCTTTCTCTGCCCCAGCAAACTCTATTCCCTTCTTCCCATGGCTTTCATTTTCCAAGACTGAAAACCCAAATCTCATCACGGAGGCAACCCAGTGCCCGGCAGACAGGCTGAGACTGCCTGGACATCTGTTTCACTTCTCCGGGAAGCACGTGGACTCAGCTGCCCACATGGCCATGGACAACCGCTGAAGGCCATAGTGAGCGAGGGGTAGGTTGTATGAAGGTCCAATGAGTTGGGTTTCTGAATAACCCAGCTACAGTGTTATTGCCCCTTGGGGAATTTCTCCACTCTCTGACTCCGTGGTTTTCAACCCTTGGAGAAATGTCCAGGAGGAACCAGATAACAGCTCCGCAGTAGGTTGGGAGAGCAGGCATGAGCTCTCTAGAAGCTGGTCATACCTCTGGGCACCATTTGATGGTTCCTGCTGTCTGACGTTGTGCGGACAGCTGATGGTGTCTCTTAGAGACTTGATTTTCTCCTTCACAAAATGGGGATGAAGCAATTTGGCGAAATGATTGTAAGGGGTAGGAAAGTCATGGAGAGTTGGAGACATCTATCCTGCACTTGCTAGATGATACTTTACTCAGTACCAAGGTCATAAGCGAGGATCACTATTGTGGGACTTAAGGAGGACCACTGTTGTGGGAGTTAGGGTTGTGGGAGTTAGGGAGGATCACTGTTGTGGGAGTTAGGGAGGACCACTGTTATGAGAGTTAGGGAGTATCACTGTTATGGGAGTTAGGGAGGATCACATTGTGGGAGTTAGGGAGGACCACTGTTGAGGAAGTTCTTTCCCCTGATAGCTTTGGGATGCTGGCCTTAGGGCAAGGCCTGAGGTGCTATGGGAGGACTGAAAAAGCTGGGATGGGGGAGGGGAGCACTCTTTCTTGATCTGGCCTTGTGCTTGGGATGGTGGGAGACCCAAGCAGTGGAGATCCAGTGTGGAATTGGTGGGGGCCTCAGCTTTACTCTGTACCTGTGAGTCTGTCCTTTCTCATTGCACCCATTAGTAAATCAGTTTTTATTACTTCTGTTGAGTTCACACATCACCTGGGGCCAGCGTGGCAGGGGGGGGGTCTTCACAATGTGCCTCTTGGTTTCCTTCTCACTTTACAGGCAACGATGTTGGGGTTTGGAGCAAGGGCCGGATGCCTTGCCCCTGGAAGGGTAGCACTAGGCTTCTGCTTGGATTTGTCTCTGGGTTGGAGCTTTTCAGCACTGTAAGAAGGGGCAGAGATTCACAGCCAAACACTGAGTCAAACTCCTGGAATCCAGTTGCAGAGAGGGAGGAGTAATAAGCAAAGGGGTCAAGGTCATGCTGGGGAAACACACAGAAACAGCTGACCCGAGCAAGTGGAAGTTCACAGACCCCAGTCTGACAGCTGGGGAACCAGCATAGGACCGAACCAGGCTCCCTGAATGTGCGTGTTGGTTGGGGGACCTGGGCAGCCTATAGGGCCTGTGATAGTGGAGCCAGTATTTATCCCTAGTGCACTAATGGGCTTTGGAATCCTATTCCCTGTGGAGGGATAGGATACTCTCTCAGCCTGGACACACGGAGAAGGGCCTAGGTCCTGTCCCAAATGATGGGACAGACTTTGATGATCCCTCATGAGAGGCCTCACCCTCTCTGGGGAGTGAATAGGGGTTGGGATGAGGAGCTTGGTGGGGGACATGGGAAGATGGGAGGGAGAGGGGAGTGGGATTAGTATGTAAAATAAAGTTGATTTAAATAAAAATTTATTTTAAAAAGGGGGGCAGAGAAGTGTTGGTCGCAGGGATGCTGATCCCATCACACTATCTGAATTAAATTCTCCTTAGTCCAGACACACTTGGCAAAACAGATAGAAATCAAATGCAACTGTCTCTTACTGAGTAACAACAAGGCATGCAGGACGCCCTTTTGTACCTTGTTACTGACGGGAATTAATTTAAAACATTAAAATGAGACAGACACGCCATACCAGAGGAGGTGCCCATTTTCTGACACCGGAGGAGAGGTGGGGCTTCACATACACCCAGGCCATTCTTTTGCTTTGCTTTGTCCTGTGGGCCACGTATGGCTCCCCTCTGCCCCTGGACCAGGGGCCAGGGACCCCTCTAGGGACACAGAGAGACACCAAGGTCTTGAAGTTCTTTCTTGGGCCAAGCAAGGATAACTTTCTTTTCAAATCTGCAGTCAGTTTGGGGTCTGGAAAGGCTGAATTAATGCACAATTAAATGAAAATTTTGTATTTTCTCTAGTAGGCAGATAAAAGATGATCTTAGGGCCATACAAGACGTGATATAATTGACCACCACTCACTCTGTCTTCCAAAGAGGGCTCATTCCCTGGACAGCTGAGCTGAAATTCACAGGGAAGGGCACTGCCGTGTCTGAACAGCACAGGCAAAGTCAGTTTTGTGAATACATCTTTTTTTTTTTTTATTGTGGTTTGGATATAAAATGCAACCCAAACGAGGTGAACACCTCTCCTGTGGCTAATCACTTCTAAAAGAATGAGTGCCCAACTACCCCCTTGGTGCTTACATGGGAAAAAATAATAATAAAAAGGATTTAAAATTAAGGACAAAAGGAATAAAAGGGTAGATAAAATCTGAGATGCATCCGAGGGAAGATAAAGTGACTTTTTGGCAGCGACTTTAATAGAAGCTCGGCTTCAAAAGTCATCTAGCTGCAGCGTTAATCTGCACATTCTTTACTAACCCTGGCGAAGGCGGCTCCCCTGTTATTACCTCGGTTAAAAAGGGTGTATATCTCTAATCAGAATGGTCTCACACTAGTTATTGCAGTGATTGTGAGTTTCCCATTTTCTTCAATAGGTAATAAAGGGTCACGCTGCTCAGCCAGTTTTGGAGAAGATTATGAAATGGTCTTTTCCTTTTGCAAGTCCTGCTCTGGGCCGCTCCATTGCACTCAGGATACGTTGTGCACTGGCTTGCAGGGTTAGAAGGGATGCTAAGGTCACTGAAAGCAGAACTCATGGCCTGGGCTGGGCATCATTGGGAAGCTTCCACACAAGCATTCCTGTTTCAGGGAACGAGGGGGCTGTGGGAGGTGAGGTGATCTGTTTCCAAGGTAGTAGTGACAATTGGTCTGTGCCTGCTGAGTTCTTAGTGCCTGGAGTCTTGTTGGTGAGCCAGATGAGTCAGGTGCCCAGGACTCTGGCTGTCTAGTTGCCCTCCGTCCCATTTGGAACATTCTCAGGTCTGCTGTAGGGAATGGTCCCCCGGAACCCTGGGACAGACATCATATGGTTGGTATAATATAAGAGCTGGGTTTGCCAAGTCACATTGTCTGATGACAGTTTTGCTCACTTCTACAAAATGGGAATGATATTTGCCTTATGGACTTTGGAGACTGGATGGCAAAGTTCTATGGGACATTGCAAGTCATTCAAGCCAGGGCACCTGGTCAGTTTGAGGAGTTTGTAGGTGGATGTAGGGGTGTGATGAATGTACATACGAGGGTGTACTTTCCACTTTAATTTTTCAGAGTCTCTCACTGAACCCGGAGGTCATTGATTGGCTTTGATGGATGATCAGTGAACCCTTAGAACCCATGTGTCTCTACCATACCAGCACATTTGGTTTGCCAGGCTAGCCATAAAAAAAAACACAACACAGAGGGGTTTGCACACAGCTGAATGTCTGCCTGGTTGTGCCCTCCCTAAGGACAACAGAGAAGATCTATGCCAGGATTGACCCTTTCCTGATGGGTCACTATTTATTTAGATATCCCCTCCTTCTTAAGGACACTCATCACATTGGATTCTAGGACACGCTAAGCTACAAAGTAACCATCTCTGTAATGTCTCCACAAACCTGTTTCCATAAGAGGGCACATGCTAACTCAGGACTTCATCTGCAAATTGGAAGGAGGGATGTAATCAACCATCGCCATGGCCAAAGTAGCCATGGAGATGCCTCCAAGCTTGAGCTTTTCCTCAGAGAGTCACAAAATCTTAGCTTACCCCAGGACCACACAACAGACTGAAGTAGAGAAAATGTTTTAGGGCCGGAGAGATGACTCAGCAGGTAAAGGTGCCTGCTGCCAAGCCTACAGACCTGAGTTCAATCCCCACAGGGTGGGAGGAAAGAACTACGTCTGCAAGTTGTCTTCTGACCTCCACATGTGCGTTATTCCACGTGAATAAAAAAATGCAATAAAAATCTAAAACGTCCTTGGCTTATTTTTGAAAACACTTTTTAAATTATCATTTTTAGGTTAGCATATAAAAATAGTGGCCTTCTGATTATGGTATTTGCATTCTTGGTGTGTGTATGCACTTATGCATGTATGTGCATGTTCATGCATGTGTGTGTGCATGGGAGGCTGAAGGTCAATGTTAAGTACAGTCTTCCATTTTCTTTATCTTGCCTTTCTAGACAGTTTCTCTTACAGAAACTGGACCTTACAGGTTCAGCTGGACTAACTGGCCAGTAAACCTCAGCAGTCCTCCTCTGTGCCTACCCAGCACACCAGCACTGGAATTACAGGTGCACACAATCATACATGAGCACTGAGGGCGGAACTCAAAGCTTGCACAGCACGTGCTTACTGACTGACCCATGCTCTCACTCCTCAGTCTAGTTGTTGGTCACATAGACATTTTCCCAATTGTTTCTCACCTCCAGCATACTTCCCTCCCCTCCCCCTGCAGCCAGCTTTAGCTTGCGTTTTTAGGGAATCATTCCACATAGGTACAGTGCGGGGTCTGGCCCATTTTTTAATAGAAGCCAAGTCTGTAACTCACAGTTTGGAAAATGTCCACATCTTAGAGAGTCCTCTCACCTTCTCTTAGACAGTCCACCTAAGACACAACCCCTGTTAGTAAGAGTCCTTTGACCATGGGTTAGCTCTGTTCTTTCTAGAACATTCTACGCACACGGGGCTATTCAGCAGGTGCCATGGGTTAGCTCTGTTCTTTCTAGAACATTCTACGCACACGGGGCTATTCAGCAGGTGCTCTTTGCATCTGTTTCCTTTTACCCGGTGTCATGTTTTGGAGACTTCACCCGTGCTGTTGTGCTTAGCCACAGCTTGTTTCTTTTTAGTGTTGGATAGAATTCTACTGAACGGATTTTCCGCCGGTGTGCATCTCTAGTCACCTGGTGAGGGACAGCCAATGGTTTCCAGGCTGGAATATTGCCGGGGAAGCGGCTACTGTAATTATGGTGCAAGTGTTAATATGTGAACATGTGTTTGTGACTCAAGCCTTGGTGTAGAATTACTGGGTCATGGGAAGGGTGTAACTTTAGCTTTACACGAAACCATGGCTTTTCCACGGTACTCTTGGTGTCTAGGTTCTCACCTTGCTGATGTTTGGAGTCGCTGGTCTTTTAGCCATGTAAAGATTATGCTCTTACTTCTCTCCAAAGTTTCAATGTTCCTTTCATTGATGGACAGTGAAAGCCACAGTAATCAATGCGGTATGGTGTTGGCTGAGAGCTGGATCCATTGATGAGGCTGAGTCTGGAAATAGATGTGCTGTTACATGGCCAGTTGGATCCTCTATAGAAGTTACGAAGCAGTTCAGAAGACCCACTAGTTGTGCTGGGACTGCTGGTCGGCCATATGGAAGATAACACTTCATTTAAGATATGAAAAGTAATTGAAGATGGAGCATAGCTCTAGGCATAAAAGGCAGCATGCACAAATCAGGAGGTATTTTTGTGAACTTTGGACAATGGTATGTGTGAGCGCACACATACACATATCAGTAGATATTTTTGTGGACTTGGGATATGTATGTATTTTAACAGAAACAACTGGAATTTATTAAAATATTTCTCACTGAGAAAAGGAGAGGGGAAGCCACACACTGAAAGGAAATATTTGCAACACACATGGCCTCAGCAAGGAATGGGCTTCCAGGAGCTATAAAAATCTCCTACAAATCAAGAGTTAAAAGGCAGACAACCTAATAAAAATACACAAAATATCTGAACAGACACTTCACAAAGGAAAACAAGGGTTCCTGTCTCCACTGCCTCTAGAGTTCAGCATAATAGTGGTTCCAGGTCTGCCTGGGCCAGCGGTTTCTCGTGACTTTCCTGTGGATGAAAGCACACGTGAAGCTCTCAGAAAACTGGAACGGCTTCTTCATGCAGGAGGCGGTGGTGGATGCAGGGACTCACGACTGGTCAGTGTATAGAGGACACACTATGCAGCCTTTAGCCACAATGGGGCCTCGGTATCGTCTCTTGCCCCCCTAGACTCAGGGACCATTGCAGAACAGGTGGCAGAAAGGCTGTTAGAGCTAGAGATGGTGAGGGCTGGGGTGGAACAGTGTCTTCTTCTAGACATGACCAGACTGTTTTACTCATGGGCTCACAGCAGCCATGGCACCTGCACAAGACCTAGACAAGACCAAGCCGGTCAGAGCTGCAATGTACGTGTGTGTGTGTGTGTGTGTGTGTGAGTGAGGGAGAGAGGAGAGAGGAGAGAGAGAGAGAGAGAGAGAGAGAGAGAGAGAGAGAGAGAGAGAGAGAGAGAGAACCCTCCACCTCTAGCTGAAGAGTTATTGACAGTGGGTAGATTCTGAGGGAGTTGAGAGACTGTTTTAAGGGCATGGCTTCTGATGGGTTTGCCATACTGTGGATGGCTCTACATCCAGGACTTGGTGAGATATAAAAACAAAACAAGCAAAACACATGGTTGGGAGGTAGTGGTGGATCTGTGAACAGCCAGGGAGCATAAGGTGGTGACTATAACCCAAATACATTTTATGCATGTATGAAATTCTGGAAGAATCAATTGAATTATAGTTTTCAAAGGCAGAAAGAAATTATGTGCTCCAAACTGAGAATCTGGATGCTTGGCTGGTCTAGAAGTGAACTCAGCTGAAGTCAATCTAGTTCCATGAGACAGTTACAGAAGGCCCTGTGAGCTTGATATCACGTCAGGGGAGTTGGGTCTTGCCAAGCTTAGCCCTGGAAACAGAACTCTACCCTCCCTAAACTTGGATCCCTATATCTCCTCCTCCCCCCTCTCCTCTCTTCCCTGCTTACATCCACTGTTTACCAGATCGCTGCTTGTATGGCGATCACATACAAGTCTCTCCATTCATGGCCATCTCCTAGCTCAGTTTGTCATAATGGCAGCCATCTCCTAGGTGATGCTAGCTCAGCATCTTAGTCTCCAGCTCTTCTTCCTATACAAAGCTATCTACCAGACTGTTTCTGAGTTAACAACGAGGAAACACGTTTTTGTGCCCCTTTTCTATTGCAAGCCATCTGGTGGGTGTTGGCTGATGTATAAGTGGTCCTTAACTTCCAAGGCATGAATGGGCTACAGTAGAAATGCCTTCAGGCATCAGTGTCCACTTTCTCGTCTTGTATACCCCACAGAAGCACAGTGGAGAGAGGTTCCAGAGGTCCCCAATGACCCCATGTCTGCGGGGTGGACTGGTTGTGAATGAGCCTTAGGACAGTGCTGGCCCGCATCTTAGAACCTCTGTATTTGAGATGCTCTCATATCCCACTCACCTCTCACTCTTTTGCTTTGGCATGCCCGATTTCAAAGACTTCTTCAAGCCGGGACTAGCCAGTGGGATACGTTGGCACATGTAGGTTGTCCACTGCCTCTTTACAGACACTCTTTCACTTTTTTTTCAATCATCACTTTCTACAGATCTACTAAAAGCAGCCACACAGGTTGTTAGATGTCTCAAAGTTCCTATGTGTCAACTGCCTGGCTGCATCTTCTGCTTAGGGGCCCTCTGGGCTTTGACCAAGGGGGTTGAGCTTGGTTGGGAAGGATCTGCTTCTCTACATGTGTGCTTGCTGGAAGCATAGTCCTTGATGGCAGGAGAGACTGAGACTGAGGCTGACTCTGCTGGCCTTCTTTTCTTTCTGGATGGTTCGACCAGTTCTTTGCACATGGGTGTCCCCAGTGTGACTGTGTGTCTCCTCACGTCTGGTGAGGCAGAGAAGTCTTAGGAAGTGGGTGCTGTGAGCCTGTGTAACTGAGCCGTCAAGACACACTACACGTGATCACACGGCACGGCTGTACTTCATGGCTGTGGAGGGTTGGGGTCCCAGTGGGTCTTGCTGGGAGTGGGAAGGAGGCCACACAAAGTGTGAATGGCAGATAGGGAATCATGTCTGTCACTTAAAGAGTCTGTCTGCCATCTCATAGAGACCATCCACAGCCTCTCATTTCCCAGCCCACTTCAAGGAGACTTGGCTCCTCACGCTGCGGGAGCTTCCGTTGCAACACATCCATTGTGTTAACTAGTCACTCTTCTGAGTTCACACCCAAAAGAACATGTGGATTCTGCCTATTGTCTTTCGCCTTCTAGATAGTTCTCTCTTTTTTCCCCCAATTCTCACACCTAAGATTTGGTGACAAGGATTAAAGCCCAGGCTTAAGTCCATAGGTGGCCATCATCGTACTGTGCTATGCAAAATTCCTCATCAAGGAGAAGCATGTGCAAGCAAGGCCACCATGCCCCCCCACTCCACCATCCCCCTTTGCTTCCCAAGGCCCCTGCTCCCCTGTGAGCCCGCCTGCAGGAGCCAGCTTGAGTCACTCACAGCCTGCCGGCACCAGGACATCTTAGAAACGGAGGAGCCTCGGAGTCACAAACGGAGGTGTCTGTTGCTGAGCATGGAAGACAAGGCCAAGGTCAAAGGGCCCTGCCTCCTCTACACCCTTGCCTGGCCCTGCCCCCTTCACATCCTCTGAAGCCTGTCTCCCCCTCTTCAAGCGTTTCTTAATAATCTGTAATTTTGTGGAAGGGATAAAGGATAAGGGGAACCCAGAAGGTGGCTGGATTTACATATGAATGTTGGGCTTTCATTTTAATTTTGACAAAGTGTAAAGGTTGATAATAAAAGTGTCGTTAGTGCCTTGCCATTTCTTTGATGGACTACGGAGCAGATTGCTAAGATATGGAGACAAATCCAGGGGTCACTGGTTTTACCAGGAGCTATCCTTCATCCTGTAATGAAAAAACAAAACACCATGACAAGTTTTTTTTTTTTTTTTTTTTTTTTTATGAAAAAAAGAGGAGTGACATTTGTTCCAAGGCACTTGTGACTATCTAACACTCTTACTAGGGGGACTGATTTCAAAGCACGTTCTGTGCTCATCTGGGTGTGAGTGGTCACATAGCTACACAGCCAAGAATTCCCAAGGCCACATAAGTCTGCAGTTCCTATGAAGAAGCCTTGGGTCATGTTGGTTGGAGGTAGAATAAGGAAGAGGCAGTGTCCTGATCATGGAGCTTCAGACCTGGCTCCACCCTGCTGGAAATATTGCTGATGACTGAAAAAGAGCAGAGGGTCAGCTCAGGGGGCTGGGAGGGGTTGAGAAGGGCTGAGGAACTTCATGAGTTCCTGGCCCCTGCTGTGCTCACTTCCCTGGGGTTTAAAGACAGCAGCTACAGACAAACTTGGTTGTGTGAGTAGAGGGCACAGTAATTCCCATGAGGATTCAGGGGGGTGTGGAGCAGCAAGAGGAGGGCTCAATAGATTTGGTACCTGCCCTGACGACGGTGATGTCTCCTGATACCCTCCATCCCTCCATCCCTCCATCCCTCCTCTCTTTTAGAAAACCACAAGGCATTACTTATGCAGACTTCTCCTAGGGACACAAAAGACATCTATTCACCTCAGATAAGTCACCAGTGACAGACTAATGTAGAGCTTGGAGAAACAACATCTTTAATCAGTGTTACTTACAAAGGCATGGACAGCTATACAACTAAAGCAAACATCCTTCCAGGGTCCCAGGAGCCAGTAACTGCCTATGTAATATCCTCCAGTGTGGGCAGGGTCTCCTGAGCACCCATCCCCCTCCACAGGGAACAATGATGAGTCCAATCTTGTGCCCAATGTCCTTCAGGTAACCAATCACAGCCCCTGACAGTCTAAGGAGGTCAATAATGGCTGTCCTGTTTGGAGGACAGTGGTCTACAGCACCCTACAACCAGCACCCTGGGTCTCCCTGAGTGTGTCCTATCATAAGTAAGGTTTCACCTCAAATCTCCAAAGGAGGTCCGATGACCCCCTGCAGGTACGGACTGTCTTGTGTTGACATCATATGGTCTTTTCATGGTGCTTTATGCTGAGCCCTGGCCTCCAAATACTAAACTTTCTTTCCTCCTAAAGTGAAGCCTTGCCTGACACCAGGGGCAGCTGAGATGGATCAAACCATCTCCCCTCCCCCAGCCTGGGAAGACTGCTGTCTCCAAGCACATGTGCAAAGTATTTCAGGTCTTGGACCTCTTCTTGGTTTGAACCAGTGGCACCTCTGTGAGGCGAAGGGGGTAAAGAGGTGACATGTCTGAGCATGAATGGTCGAGGTGTGACTCCAGATTGCAGGGTGGACCCTGATGAAGCTGAGGTTTGGCCATTCAGCCATGTAGCTTCAGAGCCTGGTCTCCTTCAATGCTACCATAGCATCTCTGGGTGAGAAGGAGCTGGGCTGGAGATATCTGCTCCAATCTCTACGGTCACACACCCCCACCCTCAACTCCTGGGCTCATGGTAGGAGACAGGATACAGGATAAGACTTTCATCTTGACCCCCAGGGATAGATCAGCGCCCCTCCTAGAAAAGCATCTTGCTGAATCAGCGGGAAGTGGGAGGACAGGAAGTATATGATGGGCAGTGCACACTGGGAAGTGTATGTTGGTCTAAAATGGCTTTGCTGGTTAGGGAGAGAGAGCGGCGATGACTGTTTACTGTGTGATTGGCTCTGAATATTATCTCTCTCCATTGAGCTTGGAGAGCTCTGGGACACAAACGCTATGATTGGAAGACACCGGCTTGACACAGTAGGCGTAGGTGGTAGCGTAAGCGCCCAATCCCAGCCAGCCCCATCTTCTCGTCTTCTTGGTGCTGGCTGCTGTGGGTATGGCTGGTGCTGTTGTCAGCAACTGAGGGCTCCTAGGAGTTGAGGGCTGGGTGTGAGGCCAACGCTGATGTTTCAGGAGAATCACACACAACGGAGGCATTGGAGATGCCGCTGCCTACACTTGCTCAGTGGGTAGGGCTGGGAGCATCCTCCCTTTCTCCTCATTTCTCTGTCTGGGGTGGAAAGAGGTCCAATTGTGGCTTCAGGAGGCTGGAGTTCTTATGCTTGGTTGGGAAATGTGCCCATAAACTAGCTTTCTTGTTCTGTAGAAGGGTCAAAGGCCACCACAGTGACAGTATGAAGTATTTTCTTTGTAAATCTCAGTTTGTTTGCTTTTTTGTTTATTTGTTTTTGGTTTTTTTTTTTTTTTTTCAAGACAGGGTTTCTCTGTGGCTTTGGAGGCTGTCCTGGAACTAGCTCTGTAGACCAGGCTGGCCTTGAATAAATCTCACAGTTTGTGGCAACAACATAGTTAGTATTATCTCTCTCTCAGCCTTTACCCAGAGGGAGAGAACACACACACACACACACACACACACACCCACACACTCATGCAATGCACACTTGGAAACAGGAGCTTGCATACCTGCACGTGAAGACATTCCCATATCCACATACATATACACGTCTAAGTATTCACACACTGGTCTGAATTTCCCAGTTGCAGGCCTGAACTCTTCCTGCTTTTCTCCCAAACTGCCCTTCTCTCCTTGCATGCTCACTGTTTTCTATGGCTACCTCTTCTGGTACCTGCCTGCCTTGCCAGCTGCTCATGGAAGGAATTCGGAGGTGTGGCCAGAGGCTTGGGCTGGGCATGAAGTCATCAGTGTTGCTTCTCTTGATTCTGTGGTCCTGGGGGAGAGCTCCTGGTTCAGTTCCTTGTCACTCATGCATCTATCCATCTATCCCCACTTCCATCTAAGGCTGCTTCTGAAGTCCAGGGGCAGGGATTCTTCAACATCGCATTTCCCCTGGGTGGGAATGGAGCCCTGGGGCTACCCCTATCATTTTGCTGTGTTTCTATCCCACGAGTAGCTTTGAACCCTTCTGATTAGCCTATTCCTCACAGCCAGTGTGGAAAGCTGCTGCCTGCAAGGCTGGCATCTGTCTCTCTATGTCTGTCTGTCTGTCTGTCTGTCTGTCTGTCTGTCTGTCTGTCAGCTGTGTGTCTGAAGCAATGGCAAGCTCAGAGCTATATGTGCTCTCTGAGAGGCATGCACTTGTGTGTGTTTACTCTCCGCACTGCCGGTAACAATTTCAATATTAATCTTCATTTCCAGGGAAATAATTAGTGCAGTGTGAACTGTGTGCCTATCTCTAGTTCTCTCTCTGGCCTGCTAGTTTGCCCAGTGCAGGAAAGTTCTGGAGTGACTGGATGGCAGAGCTAGCTGCAGAGACTAGCCCAGCCTTAGGCAGACCTACAGTGGAGGAGCAGGAGACCACTCCTCCAGCAGGGAAGTTCAGTATGCCATGAGTCTCCATACAAGGGACATTTCATTTCCAAGTGCGTGGAATTAACACTCAGTAGCCTGGCGTCTTTGGGAGTCACTGCACATCAGGGTTTGTAGCAGCATTGTTCACAGGAGTCGGAAGTAGTAGCAATCCAAGTTCCTGTGCAAGAAGCGGTAAGTGGTATGTTCAGAAAATGGAATGCTATTCAGCTCTCAAAAAGGAAGGAATTTCTCGTGTGTGCTCACTCACAGATGAGCCTTGAAAACACATTAAGTGAAAATTCACTGACAAGAGGAAATTCTCCATTGCACCAGCCCCAAGTGTCCTAGAGACAGAGAGCAGGATTGTGGCTCCCAGGGGCTGGAGAAAGGAAAAACAGAGTTAAAGTTTGCACAGTCTTGAGAACAGTCTGAAATGATAAAGAAAGTTCTGGAGTAATGATGGTGGTGATGGCTGTGCAGCAATGCCAATCCCCTTGCTTCCTCTGAGTTATGCATTTAGGAAAGTCTAAAATGGTGGATCCTATGTTCCTGGGGCGATTATATAATAGGACAGTGTTTGGGGTCAGCAGCAAAGTTTCTGATTATAGATGGCCCCGCCATCTTTGGAGGAACACACCTCTCACTCAATGGTAGAAAGACACAGAACAGACAGCAAAAACACCTGGGTGGGGCTGGAAGATGACTCTGTGGGCAAAGTGTTTGCTATGCAAGAATGAGGGCGGGGGTTCTGATCCTCAGCACCCATGTAAGAAAAAAAACCAGAACACGGTGGATCTATAACCCTAGTGCGCGGAGGAGGGGCAGGAGGGCACCTCTGCAGCCAGTCAGGGGGTTCCAGGCTGGGAGGTTTGGGGACAAACTATCTTTGTGGCTACTAATGCAGGCTCATGGCATGCTAGCACAGCAGGGCTTGGAGTATAGCTTGCCTTTCCATTTGACCTTCTCCCTGGTGGGCCATATCTGAGGGTGTGTCTACGGTGTGTGTGTGTGTGTGTGTGTGTGTGTGTGTGTGTGTGTGTCTGCTAGACCTCAGGCGAGAACTGGGAATTTGAAACCCACAGCAGAGCTTCTACTTACAAGCCTGTCCTTGGCGGACAGGGGTTGCCAGGCAGTCTGAGTCTGCCATACTGCATACTGGCTGGGTCACCTGATCTCTGAGGACAACAGACGCTCAGGCAGCCAACAAGATGATCCAGCAATGGAGCGTGACAGTCAGCATCAAAGTGGGAATGCCACTCCTTGATCCGGACATGGCCGTACCTGCCTGGGCACAGCTGTGGATGTGACCACCCTGCCATTCAAAGGCACTTGGAACAGGATGGACAGACACACATGCACACACACCACAGCCCAGAGCAAAGCCCTCCTCTTCCTTCCATGTGATAAATAAGTGTCTAGAGTCTAGCCTGCCTTTCTTCGCCATTCTTCACTGACCCAATTGTTCAGATCTGTGCTTTCTTTTGGTCTTTTTCAAAGAACTAGAAGAATGGTTAATTTCACTTAATGGAATAATTGAATGTCATAATTGTTTTTACATTTCAGCACCAATGTTTGAGTTAAGCTGTGCGAGCTCTCCCTCTCCCTGTCTAGAGCTCTTAATAAGCGGGCTTCTCAAAGGCCCTCTATCTTTCTCCATCTCCAAGGCTCCTCCCTGGACTGTCTGGGCTGGCTGCTGGCAGCAGGCGGCTGGGGTGGGGGAGGTGGTGGCTAATGACTGTTTTGGTCTTTGGTTGCCCTGATCGCCTCTAATTCATTATTTGTCAGGCATGAGAGGCACCCAAAAGAGGATCGTGAACAATGCCCTTCATTCTCTTAGGCCCCTCTACCCTTCCATTCTCTTTCATTTTGGAGGACTGAATGGAACTGGAACCCAGGTCAAGATATTGTCAACATTTGTAAGTCTCACTGTAGTCCGCACATGGCTGAACTTAGGCCAGCAAGCTCACTCCTTTTTTCCATTTTTCCTGATTGTCTTTTGGAAAGTTCCTGTGTACTCAGGCCTCACCTAGGTGTCAGGTATCTGGTGGGCACAGCATTTGGGTGGAGATGGAGAGTCAAAACACAAGGTGACTGCGGAAATGACTCAGTCAGTGAAGAGATGGCAACACAGTCATGAAGACCTGAGTTTAATCCCCATCACCTACAATAATTAAAAATGAGGCAGGTCTGGTGATGCATGCTTGTTGTCCCTGTGCTGGGGAGGCAGAGAAAGGAGGATCCCTGGGACCCACTGACTGGCCTGTCTAGCCTACTAGTTCTGGGCCAGTGAGGGATCCCATCTCAAAAAATATGGTGGACTGTTGGTATCTGGCTTCCACACGTGTGTTCATGTCATGCTCATGTCATGCCCATGTTATGCAGATGCACCCCACTCTGCACTCCTTAGGCACAAACATGTGCACATGTACGGGTACACCCCTCAGTGTAGTGAGATATTCACCTTGTCCCCACCTGTGGCTTGGACCACACCTATTGGGGGTGGAGACAGGGTCGGGTGTGACCTGGGGGAAAAGGCTGAGGAGGCGGCTCAGAGAGCTCCTCTTGCTGGCCAGACGCGGAGAGGAGAGGATCCTGTGGAACCTGCCGGCGTTCATCTGTCTATGTTGTGAGTTATTTCTCCCTGAATAAACATTTATTCGGCCTAATTGTTTATCCTGATCCTTGTTAAACCGCAATACCTCAGCCCCCCCAAAACTATACCATACAAAAGAGTTACATAAATAGATGTCTTTGAGAGGAGACATGTTTTGTGGGAACAACAGAAGAGAATGCTGTGATCTGCAAGGTCCTGGGGCACAGGAGATAGCACAAAGTGTGGGTGACAGACAACAGCAAAGGACTAGAGAAGTGATGTGGAGCCAAGCACACAGGACATTGTATGTTACAAAGCGGGATTTGGATTGGTCCTTGGGTCACCCATGGTGGACAAGGAGGTAGCAGAAATAGTATCGTAAAAGGTCTCTACTGCTTCCGTGTGGAGAAGGGCAGAGAGATGCAGATGGGTTAGTTAGGGAGCTGTGACATTCTCCTTAGGAGGGCTGTTGGTGGTAGGGACAGTGTGGATTGAATGGTGACAGTGAAGATCAGTTAGGTCCAAACATACCTTGGATACATATGTGTGGGGGTTTTAATATGTATGACCCCCATAGACTCATGTGTTTGAATGCTCAGTTTAGCCCATAAGAAGTGGCATTATTGGGAGGCGTGGCCTTGCTGGAGTAGGTGTGGCCTTGTTTGAGGAGGTGTGTCACTGTGCAGGGAGGCTTTGAGGTCTCACATGCTCAAGCAAGTTCACTCCCTGATGCCTGCAGGTCAAGATGTAGAGCTCTCAGATCCTCCAGCACCATATCTGCCTGCATGCTGGCTGCCATGCTTCCAGGCATGACCATGATGGGCTAAACCTCTGAAACTGTAAGCCAGCACCAATTAAATGCTTTCCTTTATAAGGGTTGTCATGGTTGTGGTATCTCTTTACAGAAATAGAAACCCTAACTCATCCAACATAAGCATGGGCTGGATGCAGGTCAGAGTGAAAGACAAAGAGAAGTACTCTTATGTGTTGGCTTGAGTAACTAAGTAGTACCCATAAATCAGATTGGAGAGACAGGGTGTATTTGTCAGTATGAGGCAGGTTGCACTCTAGTAACAAATAAGCCTCTTCATCTCAACGGCACAGCAATAAAGCAATTGTTTATATTTTGCTCATGGCTCCCATGCAGTGCAGGGGCAGAGTGACCTCAGAACTACTGTGTCTTCTGAAGCTTGTGGCCTCCAGTCATTGCTACAAGAGAAAGAGTGTGGATTCTGTTCTTGGGAGTCTGATAGCCATCACCCTGCCTAACTGTGAGTGAGGGGAGGAGAGGGGAGTAGAGGGGAGGGGAGGGTAAGGACGGGGAGGGGAGGAAGATGCTGCAGAGAGGAGCATGCCTGGATGGTGGGTCAAGAGCTCTGCCATGTGCATGCTAGACTGAGTGGAGGGAGAAGCACATGAGGACACAGCTTGGCTGTGGAGAGCAACTGGATTGGACACAGAGATGTTGCCATCAAAGGTGACCTTTACTTGGTATCAGTTCCTAGCTCTGCACTTTGGAGGCAGAGGCAACAAGCATGCTTTTGGGCACTGGGGGTTTGTTGGGAGTAGGTTTCCCCACTGGCCTGGGCCCACAACAACGCCAGCCCCAAATAACACACAGAGACACTGTATTTGATATAAATGCTGTTGGCCTGTTACTAGCATTTCTTATTGGCTAGCACTGTCTTAAATATTAACCCATTTATATTAATCTAAGTACTTCCATGTGGTGGTCTTATCTTACTGGAGAGAGGGGGCCAGCATTCTGCTCTCTCCTGACCTCCCTACTCCTCCCAGAATCCTCCTGGTCTCCTAGCCCCACCTATCTTGCTTTCCTACTAGAGAAACATATTTACAGAATGACATCTCCCATCAGTGTTTGTTTAAGGAAATACAGCATCCATGTCCATTTTCACCTTAATATTTGTTTAAGAGAATATATCATCCACATCCACGTCTACCTTAAGGTATGTTTAAAAGAATACAACATTCATATTCATCTTCAACCTGGCTGGGTTCACCACCCTTCCCTATCTACAACAGCTAATGTTCCATACTTTTCACAGAGATTCCTCTTACAGGTCAGCCTGTCTTACCAGCATGCAAACTTCATGCTGTTACGGTAGGTTTTTCCTCCCTGCCTGCCGCCATGGTCCCGCCGCCATGTGAGCCCCAAATAACACTCAGACACTCTGTATTTAATACAATCCTGTTGTCCAGTTACCATTATTGTTTATGGGCTAGCTCTGTCTTAATGATTAACCAATTTCTACTTATCTAAGTATTTCCACGTGGCTCATCTTATCCGGGAGCCATGGCTGGCCTCTTGCTTCCTCCATGCTCTACATCTTGACTCCTCCTTCCCACTTCTTCCTCTTTCCTCCTCCTGGTCTCCTAGCCCCACCTATCTTGTTTCCTATTGGCCACAGGCTTTATTAATTAACCAGAATGAGAAACATTTTTACAGAATAACATCTCCCATCATCATGCAGCTGGGATCATGTCTTGACCTGGGATCTTGTCACCCAGTGCAGGACTGAAAACTAAGAGACAATGAAAGTGTGTATGCAGTGAATGAATAAATGAATGAAAAGAGCAGTCTCCACTCTTCAGCAACCCAGATTGTTAAGCCGAGGCTCAGGAAGCAGATTTTCTTCAACCAACAGAACACACCATGAATCCTGCAGATAGAGGGACCATTTGTGGGTGTTGACCGGCATCTCAGAGGAAGAGTTCCATTCCTGTTTGCACACCAAGCTTTTCATCAGAGGGAGCAGAAGGTCTGTGTAACATGTATGTTTTCTGCCAGCCCGTCTGCCGCTTGTCTGGTGCTCCGGCCACAAATAACACACTGAGACTCTGTATTTGATACAATCCTGTTGGCCAGTTACCATTATTGTTTATGGGCTAGCTCTGTCTTAATGATTAACCCATTTCTACTTATCTAAGTATTTTCACGTGGTCATTTTATCGGGGAGTCACCACTGGCATCTTCTTTCTCCATGCTCTACATCCTGACCTCTCCTAACTACTTCTGCTTTCCTCCTCCTACTCTCCTAGCCCCACCTATCTAGTTTCCTATTGGCCAACAGGGCTTTATTAATTAACCAGTATGAGAAACATATTTACAGAATAACATCTCCCATCAGGTCTGCATGGAGATGTGTTGTGCAACAGGAAACAGCATGAGCACTGTACCAGCACTATATCAAAACATGATCATTAAAAAGCCAGAACATTATGTATGACATGTAGGTGAGGAATCTCGCCCTGAAGAAGATGCAACCCCAGGAACCAAGGAAAACCCCCAGTTTTTGTTTGTGCTTAGGAGACTCTCATATGATCAGAGGTCAAGGGAAGCAGGAGCCTAAGCATGGGTCAATAAAATCACAAGAAGAGAAGAAAAGACCTGGGCATGGTTAAGAAAGAAGCTGGAGGATTGAAGCAACACGGACCAAAATCAATAAAATGCAAACAACAATAAATAATATGCTTAAAATACTGATAGAGACATGCTTTAAATATTCTACATCCGTGTAGATGGAGGAAGGCAATCGTCACCAGGGAGGGTCAACCTCACATGCTTCGTGATGGATCTGTGCCCCCCATGAACTACTGCTCACAGACACCATTGAAGAAAGCTTTCCCTGGAAAGATAGAAGAAATTAATTCCCCTCACATCGCACTGTCTTCCAAAAGTTGATCAAGGACATTGAATCCTGAGACACGTTGTTTGAATGTATTGAACCCTAAAATTCAGTGGATTTCTCCATCCATCTTAGCAGAAAGAAGGACTTTCCAAACCAGAAAGCACAATTGTGGGCCCTCCGTGTGATCAGAGAACCGAATGGTTGCATGGAACCCAGGAAGGCTGTGTTTCAGGTACAACTGCAACACAGAGATAGTCTGAAATATGCAATAGATTAGTTATTCGAGTGCTTGGAGAGTTGGAAAAGAAATGGTGCTTGGTGTTAAAGTCTAGAAAATCAAATGAGGAAGGGACAATGGTGGTAAGAGCATTCATATAGCTGTCCATATCCAAAGACAAGAGGCCACAGATCAAGTTCCCTACTGACCAAGATGGCAGCCACATCTACCCCAGGTCTGGCAAGTAGGTGGAATAAAGGTTGAACCCTGGTTTGTCTCCGAGTATGACATGAATGGCCAAACAAAACATGGAGTACCCATTGCACCACTCACTCTCAGGTAGCACAAGTGTTGAATGCCTTCCTGGCAGCCAGATGGTGAATCCAAGATGGAGAGTCCTTGGAGAGGGCTGGTGTTGAGGGCTAACATGGTGGTCACTGAAGCAATGTCAACAATGCATGAGAGGAAGGCCCTGAAAAGGAATGTAAGTCCTTCAAATCCTATAGACATTGAAAGAATAAATACCACAATTACAAACTCAAGGACTGGGGATATTTTCCACAAATGGCCAGGTGATAGCTATTTAAGATCTTGCAGGCTACATGCCCTCTCTGTTAATTAACTGAGTCTTTAAGTGTAAATTATGTGTAAACACACGCTTGGTGGCAGGACTGGATGGCGTTGGCCTCTGGGACATTGCTTGTTGGCCCTTGAACTACGCTGTTGTCTTCTCATCTGCCATGGAATCTGTGGTTCCTAGGGTCCAGCCTTTGAAGTCATGGTCTCGTTTTCTCCACTGCAGTGTATTGCCAGAGGGTGACAGCGTGGCATTGAGTAGAGACAGAAGGGAGATTTGGGCCAACCCTCATGAGTTAAGTCACAGTAGAGTCACTATAGGTGTGAATCTTAATTAGACTGATCAAAATGGCAGCCCCACAGATGGCAGCCACTGCACAGGGGCTGCAGCCTTTGACAAATGGTGGATGAAGCTTCCATTCCCTCTTGGATGTGACACATTAGATCTGTGCGGCTTTAGGTAGACCCTTTGCCACTTTGAAATTTAACTTCTTATTGAGAAATGGAGGGTCAGTGTGTGCCGGGGAGTAAGCACTCTGCCGACTCTTCTTAGATTGTTGTATAATGGGCGCATCAGTAATGACTTCATTGCCCCAGCAGGGCTGCATCCTGAGTACAGATTTTAATGTGTCTGCTTATGATTATGTTCATAAGACATATACAGGACTGAGACCCTTCACATTCCCTTATGGAGATGGGAGCCGCTCATGAAGCCCTGCCCCTCCCTGAAGATCGATAGGTAATTAATGGCTGCTGTGGGAGAGAGAGACATTTACTTCAGTAGTGTCTTTACTGATATGATGCCCACATTCCTGTAAATATCCCCTAGCCCTTACCCCCATGAGCATCCCCAATTAAATCCATCTGGTTATCTCCCCAAAAGACACCAAAGTTGAAGAGTTGCTATTTGGGAAGAGGAAGGTGATCAGTGGGTTTCCGGGGAGGTTAAAGGAATTATAGGGGGTACACAGAATCAAAATCCATTGTCTACTTGCATGAGAATGTCATAATGAAAGTCACTATTATGTGTAATTAACATAGACTAATGAAAAGCTAAGCAACAACCACAATACAAAAAATGCACAAGGCCTCCTCTGGAACCCAGGTGTGAGGAGATAGCATCAACTTCCTGGGGTATAGATGGGAAAGTAACTGATTTGGAGGTCAGGGGAGGCTGGTGGAGCCTCGGAGATGCAGAAATGGCCTAAATCCATGCAATTGGGGCTAGTCTTGAGATTTAGTGGAATGTGACTGCTAATGGGCTTAGATAGGGGACAGCCATGGGAAAGATCGCTGCCTAACTCAGGAGACATGAGTGTCCATTTGAAGAACAGGATGCAATGGCACCTTATCACTGTGTACTGGGCCTGGGGTTGAGTGCTGTGGAATAATCTTTTTGTACACTGTGAAGATGTATCATTCCACTTGAATTAATAAAGAGCTGAATGGCCAATATCTAGGCAGTATTTCCAGGCATAGCAGCTCCTAGGAAGAAGAAGGGAGGAGACATGGAGGAGGTGAGGTGACCAGTCATGAGCCACGTGGTAGCCAGTAAATGAATAGAAATGGGTTCATTTTAGTTGTAAGATCTAGTTAGGAACAAGCCTACGCTATTGGCTGACCTTTCATGATTAATAGTAAGTCTCCATGTGGTTATTTGGGAGCTGGCTGGTGGGGCAGAGAAAGACTGGTTGCAATTGGGGAAGCTGAGGTGCCTTGTTCTGGTGCTGAAGGCAGAAGGAAGTGTGCTGTGATATAGAAACAGGAGGCCAGCAGCACAAGGCTGTGACTGTCAAACCTGGGAGGCTAGCTTGGGTCACAGTGGACTAAGCTGAGTCATGGACACAAGTCAGCCCTCCTTCCAGCGAAGGACAGTGGGTGGCATCTTGTCTGCTCCTCACCTCGGGGTGAGGGGTGAGGAGTTGGGGGTGGGGGGCAGGGTGGGCTCCCACTGTCCACCAGGCTTGTGCTGAAAGAGCAGGTTGTTGAGGGATAGACTGACTTTCACTTCCTGGGCAAGCTCCCCAGACAGCTAGGCCTGGGAATCCAGCCTTGGAACCAAGCCACCCAGCACTGAGTACCAACAGGCAGCCAAGAATGTCACTCCACTGGTTCTCAGCCTGCCCCTCAGATCCCTGCCCCAGGCAATGTGGAATAGCATCAATGGAAGGAGAAAAAAACAAAACCAAAAGAACAAAAACAAAACAAAAACAAAAACAGACCAAGCCAGAGAGCAAACCCGTTCCTATGGCCACTCATATGTCTACTCATCAGCTTCAGGCCTTTGCTCATCTCTGCCTTTTTTTTCTAGAAAGACAGGGGCAATTCTGCAGAGGGAATGGGAATCACATGGAGGCAGGTTCCTGGGTGGTAACCCTGCTGTGGTCTTCACTTTGGGGAGGAGGCAAAGAAAGGCTAAGCTGCCGGGCCAAGATCATGCAGGCGGAGTGCAGGGGGAAAAGAGGCTTCAGCTCCCAGCCACAATCAAGCCGTTAATGAACTCGGACTTGTGTAACAAGCTGGTTCTCTTCACCTCTCGATAATGCAGAGACTCAAAATGCTTAGCACAGGACAGGGTGGGGGCAGCAGGAGCAGAGCCGTACCGGAACACTCTAAGTCGGACTCTGGGATAAACGGAGATTTGATATTTCTGGATAATTCCCACCCTCCCCCTTTAATTATCTTGTGGTCGCCCTTTCAAAGGTGATTAAAGCTATTCTTCAGTAGATGTGGTTGTAGATTGAGTGGGAACCTGCTCTTTCTTGTGGTTTTTATCGCAGCAATTAAATCTGGCTGGCTCGGAGAAGATGTGTGGCAGGAGGGGTTTTACCAAGCGAAATGATTTTCCCCCTCGGGCAATGTTAAATTTAGGAAAAATACAATTAATTATACCAGACAGGTATCTATTATAAACCATGTGTGTATCAGAGGCTCTGAGCTGGTTCACTCTGAGAGGCCCCTTGTCCCCACCTGCTGGGTCCCAGGGCCAGGCTCATCCCTGCAGCACGTTCCTCCCCTGCTCGCATCCCACACTACTTCTGTTTGGAAGCAAAAGTGAAAGGCCTGGAACTTGCCAGAACTTTCTCCGATGCCCTTGGACATCATGGAGGTGTCTGTGTTGTCTGGAACCTGTAGACAAAGGCCATTCCCACTGCCTCTGTCCTTAGCCAAGTGTGTAACCCTGGAAAGCTTCCCTTTGTACATCCACAAAACCAGGGCATTGAGGCTGATGCTTTCAACACCCCGCTCAGTTCTGAGGTAGGAATGTAAACAAAGCCTCTGTGGAGAGAGTCCCGGGTTCTTGTTAAAAGACCTACTCCACATTTCCCCTTCGTGACTTTCTCCTCCCTCCCTCCCTCCCTCCCTTCCTTCCTCCCTCCCTCCCTCCTCCCTCCCTCCCTCCCTCCCTCCCTCCCTCCCTTCCTTCCTCCCTCCCTTCCTTCCTTCCTCTCTTCCTTCCTTCCCTCCCTCCTTCCCTCCCTCCCTCCCTCCCTCCCTCCCTCCCTCCCTCCCTCCCTCCCTCCCTCCCTCTCCCCACTCTTTCTTTCTTTATAGTACATGTCTGTGCACCCTGTGTACCTGGTTTTGGAGAAGGCCAGAAGAGGGTTTGGATTTCCTGGAACTGGAGTTACAGCTGGATTGTGAATCAACATGTGGGTGCTGGGAACAAAACCCGGGCCCGATGGAAAAACAACCAGTGCTCTTAACCCCAGAGCCATCCTTCCAGCCCCCCCAGGATGGTCCTTGGACTTGATGGTCCACTTATTCCTCTTTATTAGAAGCTTGTCTAGATCTCAGAGCTACTTGACAATGGAGATGCCCAACCAGTATTCTTATGTTTGTGTATATATGTTCATGTGTGTGCAGGTACACATGTGTGCACTTGTATGCGAACGTCAGAAGACACCCTCAGTGTCATAACAACTTGTTCTTTTGCTACAGTAAAAGAACTGGCTTGGGTCTTGCCAAGTAGTGTAGGCTGGTTAGCCACTGAGCCCCAGGGACGCTCCCATCTCCACTTCCCCAGCACTGGAATTACAAGTACATGTTACCATACACTACCCTTAACACAGGTCCTGGGCATTGAGCCCAGGTCCTCCTGACACCCACCCACATACATATATAACCATTGGGCCCCCAGTGGGAACAGACATTCTTTGCTGATTAATAGGTGTCTGCTCAAGCATGTCAGTGATTTGGAGTCCTTCCCTGGGTACCAATTCAGTGTCAGGCCACTCCATCACTGCCCACACAATCCAGACACGTTTGTAGGACATGTGCCCTGGGCAGGTCCATTCACGGGTAGAGAGACAAGCTAGCTTTGATGCCGGCCAGAGAGTTTGAGTCTCTTTGTCTGGATCTGGGCCCTCTCTCCACACACCATCTTTCTGTGCCATTGTTTCCTTTTCTAATGCGAGGGGGACAGGTTTTCCTGGCAGCTGTCTCAGGAGGGTGTTGTGAGGATTAATGAGATAATATTTTTTAAGTACTAGGAGATCTTCTGGTGAAAGAGGCTATAAAAGTACAAAGTGTCACTATTACTGTAATTAATGGCATTTCTGGGGCTTTCGAAGTGCAGCTTGGTCTAGACAGAAACAGGCAAGATCCCTGCTTAGGGGTTGGCTGAATGTTGAGAAACAGGGCAAAGGAGCCTGTGTGTGGCCAGGAGGGTACACAGAACATAGCGCTGAGTCCATCCGGGACATGTGTGAAGAGGTGGGTCCCACGGAGGGAGTGACAGCGAGAAACCTGCCCATCCCAATACATGCAAGATGTCAGCCAAGTTGCCATCCTTGTGGGCAGGGAGGGCGACCAGATCAGCTCATGTACTCAGCTCAGCTTGGACCCAGAAGCAAAACGTGGCCCAGGAACAGATCGTACCAAGTGGTAGCTCTTTCTCCAGTTTGGGCTTGCACACCCAGAACTTCTGTCCCACCTGTGTTGACATTTATCCATGAGCCAGTACCTCTGCCATGCATCAGGGGCTGAGCTGTAAAAGATACAGTCCAGGATGTATCCCAAGTGCATGGAAGGACTTCGGGAGCCCATTCCCCATGGAGGGATACTCCCTTAGCCTAGAGACACGGGGGAGAGCCTAGGCCCCACCCCAAATGACTTGACAGATTTTGATGATCCCTCATAGAAGACCTCACCCTCCCTGGGGAGTGGATGGGGGAAAGGAAGGGGGAATCAATGGGGGACATAGGAGGATTGGAGGGAAGAGGGAATTGGGATGGAGATGTAAAATATTTTAAATATATTTTGAATTTTAAAAAATGATACAGTGTCTTTGGCCAAAATCTGAGTCTGGTGGAGAAGAAGGGTCAGTGTACCAGCTGTTGGAACTGGAGGAGTGGTAACAGTGCGAGCTAAGGATGTGGAGGTCTTTGGGGGCTCACAAGGGTGGCAGGCAAAGAGAGAAAGGAGAGAGAAAGCCATGTATGGGGAGGGAGGATGGAGGAAGGAGCAGAGATATTTAAACACAGAAAGACAGAGTGAGCCAGCAAGAGACAGACACACAGACACACACAGACAGACACACAGAGTTTGTGTGTGTGTGTGTGTGTGTGTGTGTGTGTGTGTATGTGTGTATGAGAGAGAGAGAGAGAGAGAGAGAGAGAGAGAGAGAGAGAGAGAGAGAGAGAGAGAGAGAGAGGAGAGAGCAAGAGAGATATAAGGGTGGGGGATAGGATCCAGCAATGGGGATAGAGCAGGCAATCACACTTGTTTGGGGTAACTGGAAACAAATGTTGTCAAATGTGTGTTCATGATAGGGCAACAGCTAAGGTCATTATCTTAGAAGGTGGGTAAGGCATAAAGACCGGCCTGAGCTGGTGGCCACAAGCAGAGGGTGACTGGAGACATCAAGGAAGCTGCAGCTGTACACCAGTAGGATGGAGAGCAGAGCTTTACTATGTGGTCTGATACCTTTCATGTGTGTGGGTTGTAATGAGACTCAAGGCTTTGAGGAAAGCCACTGAGCTTGGCCTGTTTTAGGGAAATAGACACTAAGGATAATGGCAGGCACAGGATCTGAGACACAATGCCATGTGACAATCCTGGGTCCTTCAAAATTAGGAAGTAAAGCCAGGCAGTGATGGAGCACACCTTCAATCCCAGCACTCGGGAGACAGAGGCAGGCGGATCTCTGAGCTTGAGGCCATCCTAGTCTACAGATTGAAATCCAGGACAGCTGGAGTGCTACGTCTTGAGACCCTGTCCTGAAGAAGCCGAAGAACAAGAGGAGGAGGAGGCAAAGAGTGGTGTCAGGGCCAGAGATGTGGCTCAGCATCTAATGTACATTCTGCTCTTGCAAAGGACCAGAGCTCGCTTGCCAACGCCCATGTAAGGCATTCACAGCTGCCTGTAACTCCAGTGCCAGGGGGATCTGATACCTCTGGCCTCTAGGACACCACAAATGTACATTAATACACATGCTTAAAAAATGCAAAATGAATTTTTAGAGAGAGGGAGAGAGGAAGGAGCGAGATTGAGAGAGAAATGTTAGCATTGAGTCAAGCCCTAGGACCTCCCAAACACAGAGCGCTGTGTGAGCATGGGTGGAAACCCCGCAGGGCCACTCCAGGCCAGCATCCAGCCAATGATACAGGAGCATTCAGTGTCAAACGTGGCGTCTGTGGTGCTTCCGTGAAGGCACTGGGTAGAACATGCTGGCCATTGCTAGTGTTTTCTCTCTGTGCCATGGTGTTGCCGCATGAGCCAGCTGGTGGCCAGGTGCCTGAGTGCTTTTCTATGTAGACTGAATTGTTTGAAAAGCAAGCATTAATTTATTTGTCAGAACATCAGTGGTGGGGCTGACACTAGGACTGATGTGAAGGACATTGACACCCACAGCTTTCCTCCTAGGTCCTTGGACACGTGAGCCCGCCGGGTTCCTGCTGTCCTCGTGGCGCCACCATTTTACCAAAGATGACTGTCAAACAACCAATTATGAACAGTTTAAGAAATCAGACATGCCACTGCTTTCTGGATTTGATTATCCTCACCTTTGAAATTGCCGATGCATTTTACTTTAGCAAACAGAAACCTGCAGAGGGGTTTCCCAGCAGGCCGCCTGTCCCTTCTGAGCGTGCCCACTGCTGCCTTCTCTGGACAATCTGGCAGGTGCTCACTCGCAGTTCTCGACCAGGAAGGTGTTCAGAAAGGCATCCTCAGAGCGGGAGGAGCTAGCATGCCGGCCTGTTGGTAGCGTTGGTATCTCCTGAGTGCAGTGTGGGCTTTGGTCCCTTTATGTGCTACACAGTTTTGTCACTGTTCCTTCTTGTGTCTCAGTGCTGAGCGTTTTCCTTTTTGTGATAAGTGTACCATGAATGCATCTCACTCTTCTCTCTCTCTCTCTCTCTCTCTCTCTCTCTCTCTCTCTCTCTCTCTCTCTGTGTGTGTGTGTGTGTGTGTGTGTGTGTGTGTGTGTGTGTGTGTATTATTTTAAGGTGTGCTACATTAATTTGTGCTGTGGAACATTTGCTTAATGATGCAAAGATGTGATGCATTCTAATAAGTCAGATTTGTTTAACTCTGTGAAGCTGTGTTACCTTCCCTGTCTAAACACCTGATTGGGGCCAGGTGCTGGTGGTGCACGCCTTTAATTCCAGCACTCGGGAGGCAGAGGCAGGCAGATCTGCACGAGTTCCAGGCCAGCCTGGTCTACAGAGCGAGTTCCAGGTTAATTTCCAAAACAATACAGAGAACCCCTGTCTCAAGAAATAAAAATAAAACACCTGATTGGTCTAATAAAGTGCTGAATGGCCAATATCAAAGCAGGGGAAAGTACAGGCAGGGCTGGCAGGCAGAAAGAATAAATAGAAGGAGAAAAAGGATCGAGAAGCAAGAGAGGAATGAAGAGCAAGAAAAGAAGGGGCTGCCACCCAGTCACACAGCCAGACACTGGATAAGAAGGAAAGAAGAGATATACAGAAATAGACAAAGGTAAAAGCCCAAAGGCAAAAGGTAGGCAGGGTAATTTAAGAAGAACTGGCAAGAAACAAGCCAGGCCAAAGCTTGCCATTTATTAGCAAGAATTAAGTCTCTGTGTATTTACTTGGGAGCTGGGTGGCAGATTCCCCAAGATTAAATAGCCAAAGAGTAAAAACTAACAACCATGTGTGTGTCTGTGTGTCTGCCTCTCTCTCTCTCTCTCTCTCTCTCTCTCTCTCTCTCTCTCTCTCTCTCTCTCTCCCTCTCTCCCTCCCTCTTTCTCTCTTTGTGTGTGTGAGTGTGTGAGTGTGTGTGTGTGTGTGTGTGTGTGTGTGTGTGTGTGTGTGTGTGTGTGTGTATGCTCCCTCGCCCCTTTCACTGATGACACAATGTGACTGCTGTCTGGCTGCCTTCAGCTCCTGCAATTATGACTTCCCTGCCATGACGGACTGAAGCCTTGAGCAGTGAGCCAGAAAGAACTCTTCCTTTCTGGAGCTGCATTTGTTAGGTATTTTATTACAGCAACCAGAAAAATAAGCAATACAGAGCACAGTCACTATCTCAACAACCTACCGGTTTCCTCTGCACAGAACCAGCTTTCCAAACATGCTCCAAACTCAGCAACACCTGTGTACATCTCTTCTTTTTCCTTTCAACAAAGTCTAGCAACAGGAACTCACTGAGATCAGCAAGAGAAATGCTTAGGTAGGAGAACAGAGTGGAAAGCACTGAGGTTGTAGCTGTGTATTTAAACATAGTCGCCATCCTGTATGCTGTGGTGGGAGAGCAGCAGTTCATAACCCCGTGACTCAGTTTCCTCCTTTGTGAGTGATGCTGGAAGTTTCTAGCTCATTGCGCCACTGGATGCAGGTGACATCTCTGGACTTGCCTAGTCCTGCTTGCTCTCACTCTCTCTGCTGTACAACCCCTCCCTGTTAGAATGGCAGAGATAAAGGAAACTCTGGATGCCACCTTCCTGATTTATAGAAGGGAACCCCAGGCCAGTTGAGTCAGAGGGGCTTGCAAAGGCTCCTCAGTGAGAGGCAGGCAGCATGGGAGCCACATTCCAACCCCTCTCTGGCCCATGGTCACCCACCCACCCACACAGGGCTGAAGGGCGCTTCCTTTTTATTTTCTCCAGTTTAAGATGTTTTTGATTCTAACCTGAACAATAAATCAAAGTGGCGCAGGGGGAGAAATAAAAAGATAAAAAAACCAAAGAAAGCACATTTGACCCAAACTGGTGATTCATAAAATGTCTGTGGGATGAATGGAATTTTTTCCAAACTGGAGACCCTGATGAGATCCACTCTTAACACTGACGCTGAGACATGCTCTCCCAGGCATGTGTTGGTAATTAGGGAGTCCTGGCTTTAACCCTCCTCACTGGTGGCTGGGGCTAGATTTGGCCATTTTTGGCAGCCAAACAAAGCAAACGATACTCCATGGGGGTGGGAGTGAGGTTGCCCTTTGACCTTGACCTGGTCCAGACTGAGGGTTGTCTCTTAAGATCTGTGAAGCTGGGGCTCAGTGTCCAACCCTGCCTTGTTCAGTAATTTTATTGCCAACAGGAATAGCAAGGGTTGGTGGGAACGTGGTTAAAAGACTGGCCAACCACATCTGTGAGGATGCAGCCTGCTAAGACAGGAGGGTGGCGAATCTAACCAAGACAGAGACTCATTAAACAGGGGAGAGATACATTTCTATACTTATTAAAAATAAACAGATCAAACCGCCAAACAAGGACAGGAAAATTGGATGGTGTGCTTCAGCTTAATGGGTTTAATATGAAAAAGACTTAGAGATTATTAGTTGACTGTGGGATTGGTCCTATTCAATATTGGGATGTGCCTGATAAAACAGAAATGAAATAAGATGTGAATTTTGGTTGTTTTAGGAGGAAATGTGTATTTAATGAAGGAAGAAATTGAGTAACTTTCTGTTTTTGCAATAAAATTATGTGAATATCATAAACCTCTGATCTGATAGAAGGAGAGAGATGGTTTCTCCCTTTAGTGTAATTTTTCCAACTGCCAATGACTACGGTCCAGCAAAGAAAATATGATCAGATGAATTCAGATGGGTGACAAGGTCCTTGGGTAGTATGCCTCATGAATGCCACGGCTATCAACAGCAGGGAGAGATGGACCAAAGGATGCTGGAGAGACAGATGGTCAAGTGTAGCCTGGTCCTTGGCAGTACACTGTGTTTATTGTGAGGGAATCTAGGTAAATATATACGGGATTCTCTCCACAGTGTTTTTGAAAAAGAATTACAAAAATATCAAGTCTATCCTGTTGACAGAAGTCTCTGTCCTGCCTGGTCCTGCAGCCATTTAGTCCCAAATAAACACACAGATACTTACATTAATTTTAAACTGTTTGGCCGATGGCTCAGGCTTCTTATTGGCTAGCTGTCCCTTAATTATTAACCCATAACTGTTAATCTATGTATCTCCTCTTGGTCTTGGCTTTGGAGAATTTTCAGGCATCCTATCTTCCGGGTATTTACATGGTGTCTGTCTTGAGACTCACTCTCTGTGTTCCTCTCCTCAGCTTTTTCCTAGTCAGGTAACCCTGCCTATTCTTCCTGCCTGGCTACACCCTGCCTGTCCATTGGCCAAAACAGCTTTATTCATCACTTGCTGACAGGTCTTGGCTCATTCAGTATATATTCATGGAGTTTCATTCTCTGCTGAGTACTAAAGACAGAAGTGACAGGCAGAGGAGCTGGGAAACTAAACAGTGGTGCAATTAAGTCCCTATTGTAAACTTGACAGGATTTAGAATCACCTAGGAGTCACACCTTTTGGCTTTCCTGTGAGTGTTTCCAGACAGAGAGTTAACCAGGAAGGGAAGACCTTTCCTGAATGCGGGCATCATCATCACATACGCTGCATCCAGACTGAATAAAAAGGGGAAGCCCAGGCTTCCCTTCTCCGATTTCCGGCTGCAAATGTGACATGACCAGCCTCCTCCCACTCCTGCCACCGTGCCTTCCCACCCCCATGAACTGTGCTCTCAAATTGTGAGTAAAAATGTGCACTCCATCCCCTTAGTTGCCTTTGTCAGGTATTTTGCCATAGCATCAGCAACAGTAACAACAAAATAACACAAACAATGAGTCTCCACTGCTGTGGAAATATTTCTCCTCTTCTGTGTCCAAGATCTCCATGCACTTGTCCTAAATGAGTTACTAATCGCCTCTCTATTCCAGGGTGCCATGTCCTTCAACACCATTGAAGAGGGCATGTGCCTCTGTGAACTTCTCTGTGATGTGAATACTGTTGTCTCAGCATCTTAAGCTCCTTGCCTTTAGTGGGCACAAGGACAGATGAGTAGGGATGAGGGTCCCTGAAGGTGGCTGCAGTCATACCCTGCCCAGATGATTTTCTACCCAATAAAGTGTCAGAGGCAGAAGGGGACTGCAAGGGGACGCCTGGGACCCAGGCACTGTCCAGGTAGCTGCACTTGGACAGATTCAGGGAGAAGGAACCACTGGTATCCGTTCTTACAGGAGGACAGGCTGGAAAGCAGGGATGACAGTAGGAAAGCTTTGGAAGGCCGCAGACACTGTGATGGACAGGGAAGCTCCACATTCCCAGCATGAATTTAGGGGGAGATAACAAGAAGTCAGGGCTCACTGGAGTAGGCTCAGGAGTTGGACCACTTACAGAAACATGTCAGTTTTTCAATTCTTCTATCTTGGAACCCTTAGGAGGTCTTGGCTTTGCAAAACAACATATTACCTTGGAATCCGAGTCTCCAAAATCCTGGCAGGGGGGCTGGTCCAGCCGGCACTGTTGCCATATGTGTTTAGAATCCCATGCACAATAATTAATTTCCATTCTGTAAAAAAAATGAATAATTAATACTGCATCCCACATCCATTGATCCTAACAGGAGTTGACACATATTAAGAGGCACACGATGCTGAGCAAACTTTTTAAAAGAAGCCATTTGATTAACAAAGCAACTTTTTAAAAATCCCCTATCTTCTAGACAATAGGAATTGAACAGGGTCCAACAATGAGGGCAGGCCAAGCCGGGGGGGGGGGGGAGCCGGATTGCGATGCAGCCAGGTGGGGGAACGGGAAGACTGTGTTCCTCTGAAGTTGCTTGTGTGGGAGCTGGATGGGAAGGTGACTGATGCTCCAGGGAGGGCAGGGGAAGAAAAGATGGCAGCCTTGGAGGAATGTCAGAGCTGCACGCTCTACTCTGAGTTTTAATTTTGCTCAGAGAAATATGGGCAACTGTGATGGTGAAATAGGAGATGGTGAGACTCCTGTTTGAGGAACTGTCCTGGACAGATACTAGCTGGAGGATGCAGTGAGTCCCCCTTGCTCTATTGTTGTCCTTGTCTGGTTCAAAGTTTCTTCTAATAAGTCAGTTGACATGTTAACTGCACAATACCAAGTTTGTGACAGATGTACTGGTGACAAGATGGGGAGCTGAAGGATCCTTTCCAACCAGGGTCACTATGTAGTATGTTATAGTTGAGTTGTTCTTCTTTCTTACCAATGACAATGGCTCCCATCTAATTTAGAGGACCCTGGGCTGGATCCTGGGAACGTAAAACCTACCTGGAAAGAGAGAGTGTTGAGGCTACTCTTTATTCTTCAGATAAGGAATTAGGGGTGGGGTGGGTTGATCTGAACAAGATGATCCGACCCCCAGACGGGGTGAAGAAGATTGAGACTGTGACAGGAGCCTGGCTCTGTGATTTCAAATCTGTTCATGTTTCAGGGGTAGACTCTGGGGGTGGGGGGGTGGGATGGGCCTGGATTCTAGGAAAGGAACACCGTTCAAGTTAGAGCAAGAGTGAGCGACTACAGCGATCATGTTTCCTTGGGATCCTGAAAGTTCCAGGTCTATGTAGCACATTGGCATTTGCAAAACCCCAGACAGGCAGTGCAGAAGTAGAGAGGGATCACGTGGGTGTGCCTCCTTAAACTGAATTGTGGTGTGGCTTTTAGAATGAGGGGGAAAATGTGCCCGGAGTATGTCATGTGTCTGTTGGGGTTTCACTTGGCTTTGTGCAGGAGAAGTCTAGATTTCTGAAAGGGCAGTAGGAAGAGAGCCAAGGGGATGAGGAGGGTACCTGAACTTGCTATGTGTGGACAGTAAAAAGAGGCTGAAGATCAGTCCTTGGAAGCTAAGATGGTGCTGTCTGCACCCTGAAGGGTCCTACTTGGTAATTTTCTGACTCACTCCAAAAACTAGAGGAGGGTTTTTGGGTGGTAACACTTGAGATGAGGATTTGACTGAAGGAGACAATCTAACATTAGAGGCAGCCCTAAGTTACAGACAGCTAGGGCTGAGGCAGGGGAAGGCCGAGAGGTTAAGGGCTGGGCCTGAGAGCTGTCATGGAGGAGACACAATTCACCATACTGCATTAAACAGGAGCTAGAGACAAAGAAGGCAGTGAGATGGGGAGGAAATCACTGGGTGAGGAGTCTAGAAATGGTCAGAGATGTCCAGCACATCCCGGCTGGGATCAGATGCGTATAAGAGAAGCCAGTGGGACTGAGAAGGTGAGTGCAGTATGGGGTACATGGTGTCCTGTGGGACACCAGAAAGAGCTCAGAAAACTTGAGTTCTGATGTTGCCGGTGTATTTGTGAGCACACCTGGATTAGATTGTGCTCTTTTCCTAATGATTCCAGGTCCAAAGTGTCTGAGAGAGGAGGTTTGCTCTTCCAGGTGAGTGTGTTGCCTCCTACAACATGACCATGTGGACTCAATTAGAGGGCTCACAAACAGTGGATTGAGTTTTGTCTTTCTTAAAGAAAAGAACAACACACAAACCACAGTGTTGACAGAGCCTGGCTGCCCCAGAGCAGGACTGATTGAAAATGTTAATGTTGTCTATGCACCGAATCTGAATGGGACATTGCACGTAACAATGCTCTGTACCGTGATCAGCATTGGTCGTACAGGATGCTGGCTTACATCTAGAAGTCTGGGCCTGAGGTGCACAGTGAGTTGGAATTTATGTTCACTAAATTAGTGGGGTGTCTTAGACAAATGTTAAAACAAAGCAATACAAAAAGACCTGCATGAGTTTGGAGGCAGCTCATGGGGATGAACAGCTGTATTATCCCCAAACTCAAATCACTCTCGGAACCATGGCCAGTGTGTATTGTTAGGCAATAGGGAAGGAGAAAAGAAAGCTCTGGTAAAGGCCTTGGAAAAGGTCATGGGTTCTCTGGGACCCTATTTCTCTCTAGAATTGTGAACCTTAACTAGAAAGTGTGGAGAGTCTTGTTGGCTCTGAAGAAAATTCATATGTATACAAAATATCTGCCCATAGGAAACACACACACACACACACACACACACACACACACACACACACACACACACACAGAGAGAGAGAGAGAGAGAGAGAGAGAGAGAGAGAGAGAGAGAGAGAGAGGAGATACAAATACACACAAAGAGACATACACACAGAGACAGAAACACATAGGCACACATATACACAGATAGACACATAAATATACACACACATGAACATAGATACACACAGAAAGAGACACAGACATATACACATAGGCAGACAGACACATATAGAGATACAGGCACAAACACAGACAGAAACAGACACAGACACATAGACAGAATAGAGATACACACGGTGATACACAGAGACAGAGAGACAGACAGAGAGATAGACAGAGAGCCAGACATGAACACACACAAAGTCACTGACAGATATACAATCACACATAAAGACACAGGCAGATATACCCAGACAGACACATATACACAGAGACAGACAGACAGACACAGACACACACACACACACACACACACACACACACACCTAAACTAAATGCTGACGACCTAAATTCCACTGAACACATTTTACAATTGCTTGACACGAAGCCAGAGTCCAGCTGGCTGCTGGAGGGAAGGACAAGTGTGTGGCTCCCACGTGCACACACAGACACAGATTGCAGATTCTGCTTGTGAGCAGGGTGGGGACACTGACAGATTTGTGTCAGGCACCTGCTCTGAGCATGGCCCTCAGCTTTGGAGGCATTTGCTCTTCCTCTGGGGTTAAATACATCAGCTTGGGACTTTCAGCTTTGGCTGGCTTTTAACAGTATTTTATTTTAGAAGAGTGTTTTTTTTTTTTTAAATCCTCTTAAATAGCAGAAAAGCATGTTCTTTAAAATAAAGGAAGCCTTGGAGCCCGTCACTGTTGCGGACTGTGTGCTGGTGGGGGAAAATGTGGAAGGCATTTAACTTGCTGTATTAGTTTTCATCAAAGGGCCACATCTCACACACAACAGCTTCTTTGCATTAAAATCTGTGACTGTAAAATTTCAGAGGGAAACAGTGATCTTCTCTCCACTTGTTAACCCTTCCCCCGTGTGCGGAGGCCGACCCACCCCATCCAGTCTTGCTGGATTCCAGCCTCCTGCACTCCAAGGGGTCCCCTAGCTCCTATCTAAGTAGACTCAGAGTAGGCAGACTTGGGGGCCACACCTGAAGAGTCCTCAGGAGCAAAGCCAAGTCTGGACATCTCTCTCTGGGGCAATCTCCAGATCTGTAGCTGTACCTGATGTGTCTTGTCCCAAATGGAGCCCCAGCATGCAGGCACTGAACTCAACTTTTGGAAGAAGGATCCTTGGCAAATGCTTTTTCTGACTTTTGGCTCTTCTTAAAAAAAAAAAAAAAAGTGGCAAAATACACATACCATTTTAATACATGTACACTTACCATCTTAACTTTCTAAAGTGTACAGTTCAAAATCACTGCCACCCATCTCAAACAGAAACTCTGTTACCATTAGAAACAATTCTCCCTTTCCCTGCCTCTACAACCAAATTTTTCTTGGGCCTATGAATGGGTTATTCTGGGTAGCTTACGGGTTATTCTGGGTAGCTTACACGGTGTTCAGTAGGACTCCATATCACTTGTCTTTTTGTGGCTGGGTTTTGTTCTTTAACTTAACCTAATGTCTCTGAGATAAACCATTTTATGGCACACATCCTTTCTTTTTAAGGGTGGATACTATTCCACTACCTGGATATACCACAGGGATTCATCAGGTTTGTATATGGCTTTGGGTGTTTCAAACAATGCTACTACAGGTAGGTGTAAGCACATGAACATGAACTCTGCAATCTGTACTGGGAATCTTGGTTCGGTTCCATTCTGGTACATACCCAGCTCCAGCAGGATTTATCTTAGTTTCATTTGAATTTCCTGGAACATGAGCTACCAGGAGAGTCCTCTGAGAGAGCTCTCACAGAGATCGTTCCACATGCTATGGAGAGAAGACAAGAGCCGCAAAGCGGCAGAGACCTGCCTCAGATGCCGACATCCTACATCAGCTCCTGCTCTTTCAAGATGGACCATAGGTGTGGAGGAAAAGCCTTTGCGGCTTCAATAGAAGGATCGGAAAGTGGGGGCGCAGAGCTGTTGTGCTCATACCCTGAGGTAAAACTAAAGCTAACTAGCCAATGATGAGGCGGAGGCTTCGATCTGCAGTCTGGGACTGTGGAGGACTCCACCTTCTAATGCAGGTTTGGACTCAGTTGTTTCGTGGGAACTTCAAACATCCTCCTCCTAGGGCAGCCACGAGGATGGTTAGTCCAGAATTTGCCTGGTGTTTGGCATGAGTGCATTTTGGCTAGATTCCATGGACAGGCTTTGGCTGTGGGAACACTGGTGAACAGTGCCCGTCTCCAGCATGGTGCCTTATAGTGGGTCCACATACCTTAAGGAGCCATCAGGAATCTCAAAGAGCTGCGCAAGGTTTCATGGTGAAATTCTCATGTCCACAGGCAGGGCTCTCACTCTGATGTGTTTGCCTCTTTGGATTCTCGTGGACCAGCTGCCAGACCCCTGCTGCTGGGAGGTCGTTTCTGAGAGATCTAAGGCATGTCCAACCATCTCTCTTGGGGCACAGGCCCCAGCCCATTCCAGGAGGGTGGGCAATGTCTGGTGGGAGGAGGCTGGTGGAGGCTGCCTGTGCTGCACTGTGTCTTGTGGCTGACGCCATGGCTGGGCCGCCACTGTCTCTGCCCAGTTTCCTGCGTCTGGATGGGTCTGAGGTTGCAAGTGGTTTCCTGTTTCCCTGTATCTCGGGACTGGCCTAATTGGAAAGACATGCCAGACTGATGTGTCCAGCATGCTGGAGAAGAAAAGGAGGAGGAAGGGAGGAGGGGGAGGATAAGGAGGAGGAGGAGGAGGAGGAGGAAGGGGTGTAAGGACAAAGAAGTGTGTGTGTGTGTGGGGGGGAGTCCAGTTTGTTCAGCTCATGTCTGTAGCAGAGATCGGAAAGATGGAGATCGAGATCCCACAGAGAAGGGGCTGGCAGATGACTCTCCAGGGGCTTCTGTGGACCACACAACCCACAACACTTGATGCAAAGAGGTTGCAGGAGGGCGTGGTCTGCTGTCTGGACTCCTGCTGGCAGGACAGCTTCCTCAGCCTGTAGAGTATCTTTCTTTATCGTCAGATGGGCATGGCTCTGCTTCTCCAGCATAGGAACTTGTAATGGCCAGTGGCTTTGCAGCTGTGACCCTGAGAACCTGGGGCACACATCTACAAGTGAGACACCCCCTGAATCTCTGGTTCAGATCATCCCCTCAATCACTCAGATAAACACGAGCACACAAGATGAAGCCCATTTCTCTGCAGAGTGCACGAGGAAATCAGCCTCACAAGTCACTCCTATGTGAGAGCTCTTGTCCCGTGGAGAAGTGGGGTTGGATGACTCCACATCCTCCGTTAGACTCTAGGTGTTCTGATTTGGTCAAGAAATCTCCAGGCATGAATGTCAGTCCTGCTGCTATATTGTCACCGGGTGTGGAAGAAGCCCTTCCCTCTGTCCCTATCCAGTGTCTTCAGAAGCCTAGAGTCTCAGGTTCCTGCTGTGCAGAATGTCCAGCAAGGCATTGCCACGAGGCGTGGATGTGATCAGAGGACCTGTGCTCTCCTGGAGTCACAGCTGTCTTTCTAAGCATCCTTCCAGTGGCCTGCTCCTGTCTCTGCCCCTGCTACAGGGTACCACGGGGAGAGGGGGAGAGGCAGACGTGGAAGGCTCAGTTTCCTGCTGTTAGGTGCCCTCCCACACGGCTGGAAAGACATGATCACCACAAACAGCATTCCATTCCCTGGCCTATGGCAGCTGGCCACAGGGACATGAGCCGGGCTAGACATGTGTTGGCATGTGGCTTATTCTCCCTGCTGGGCTCTGGAAGAGGGACATCCCTTGTCTTAAACTGCTTGTTCTCTGACTACAAAGGTCTCAGGCCTGGGCAGAATCAAGCCCCCGGTTGCTGATGAGTGTAGCTCAGATGGCCCAGCTGTTGGCTTTTGCCCAGAGCCAGCATAATCTACCATCCAGCCAGGAGGCTCCCAAGATCCCCGTCCCCCTCCCCCCCCACACACACATACATGCCAGCAAGGCTCTCCCACTGGCTTCAGGCACAGTGGATGAGGAGGAGCTGCTCTCGCATGAGTACTCTGTGAGTGGAGCCTGCTAATGCTAAATCTCCTCTCCAGCAAGAGTGTCTCCTCTGCGATGGTGGGTGGGGTTGTGTGAGCTCTGTGTGCAAATGTGCATGTGTGCCCACACTTGTGTATGTGATCGTGAAGAAGGAGAGGAGTCAAGCAGAGGACCTGGCTCATGATAGGTGTCCTGAAAAGTGAGCCTGTGCTCCTCTTTAAAATATATTTATTACATGTATTTATTTACTAATTTACCATGTGTGTGTGTGTGTGTGTTTGTGTGTGTGTGTGTGTGTGTGTGTGTGTCCATGCACGCGTGCTTATGCATGTCACAATGTACTTGTGAAAGTCAGAGGACAATTTGCAGGAGTAGTCAGCTGTCTCCTTCCACCAAGTGGGTCCCAGAGATTGAATGCCAAATAGTCAGGCTTGGCTACAAGGGCCCTTGGCTGCTGAGCCATCACATTGGTCCTACCTATGCTCAGTCTTCTCTCTCCTGTACTGAGTCACTAGATGCCTCTCCACCATGTCTCAGAGAATGACTAGTGAGCGCCTACTGTGTGCTGAGTGCCACCTTGAGTCATAGAAATGTGGCTGAATGTGCTCAGACAGATCCCTTTTGCAGTCTTCTGAGAGAATACAGACAGAGGCCCCCAAAATGGCCCAGGCTGTGGCAGGCAAAGTACAGAGGCCAGGAAAAGGGTTTGATTGCTTTTAATTAATTAATTAATGAGTGAATACTCATCAAAAGCCTGCAATGTGCCAGACCATCGCTCTCAGCACTTGGTGTCCCGGTGTGGCAGAGGCATGCATTGTGTGCTGAGGGGCTCATGGACACATGAATACATAGTTCCAGTACAGTACAATCATTGAGACAGAAACGGAACTTTTTAACTCGGTACCCTAGAGGGAGCTCCCATGCCTTCACTCTGGATGCCATGACATTGGCTCCGACTGTGACCCAGGGTCTACTTGCAATGACCCAACCAATGCGGTCACTGCTAGCAACTGCTCCCCTGTTAAGTATGAGGCCTTGTGAGGCATACTCCAGCTGCATGAGGTCATGGGGTCAGGATAGAGAGGCGAAGCATGTTTCACAGGGAGTTCTAGAGAAGGAGGCAACATGACTTGTTCTCCATCACAGTCTGTATTCCATGGAGCAGGCTCCCACCCTAGACCTGTTTGCACCCAAATCCCTATGCATTCTGCTGCAGCCGCTGTCTTTACTGCACTTTGTGACCCCATCCTACACAGGATGTGTGAATAGCTAAGGATGGTGACTATTAACAAAATGGCTGCAGATCACCGCTCCACTGAAAAAGGTGACTCTGAGTGGGAGACTGTTCCATCGTAGGCTACTGCATCCGGTCTGAAACAGAAGGTGCCAGAATCACCCCATTCCAAGGAGGTTATTTTCCTGACCATATTTGGTGGAAACCTCCTTGCTCTATTTATCTAATTGATCCCAGGGCTGGGCAGTGCCGAGCCAAGGCAAGACATTTGCTGACTGTATTCCATTCTATTTTTTGAGTTGAGATTCACAGGAAAGCAAAGCCACATTTTTTCAGCCAAGGGGAGGGGGGCGGTCGGGGAAAGGCATTTGAACAATGGATTGTCTCCTTGGCCACCAGACTGGGCACAGTCATATTTGGTTATAGATGGGGCAGGAAATAATTATTTATTGGTGCATTTATTTTCAGGGCTCTGGGTAACAAGCGACTGAGCCCAAATATGGTCTGGGGAGAACTTTGGTTCCATTATATATTGTCTTCTTCTGGCCTCAATTCTTCTAGCCACTGTGCTGCAATTGGCCTTTAAATGAGTGGAGTGGTGTTCCAATGGGTGAGCTGCATCAGACATGTAGATGCACGTGCGTGCGTGCCTGCATGCCTTCTGCTTTGTTTGGTCTTCTAAAGGAACACAGGAATGGATGGGGCACTCCACAGAGACTCATGGCAGAGCATCCTGGGGACTTTGGAGTCAATGCTGAGTTGGGATGGTTTCATCAGTTTTTAGGTTTCCCTTATCTTCTCAAGAGCTGGTATAATCATCTATACAATGAGCATAAGGATCGCCACCTCTGCTCCCTGTTCCCACTGTGGCCAGGGAGGCAATGAGCATAGAGGGAGGTTGAGTCTGTGCTTCCCAGAACCTCCATGTTTATAGGCATCTGGACTGGGTTGGGTAGTGACCCCCAGGCTCACTTCCCTTGTAGGACTTCAGAACCTATTTGGAAATGGGATAGTTCCAGGGGTGACTAGACAACACTCACATTAGGCAGCTAATTAAACACTGGATGAGAGTGAACCTTTTATCCTATGTGATTGCACTGAAAAGGATTCCACTGAAATAGTGCAGACAGCCTCAGGAAGACAGCAGAGATGGGAAACACATACACTATGTGCATGGCAGCACATAGTGGGATGAAAACCAGAAACTAGGAAGAAGAAATGGAGACTCTCCCTGTCCCAGAGAGAGCCCAACCCTGCCTCTACCTTGACTTCAGATATCCCAGTCCCAGAACCCAGTGTCTAGTGACTGCCACGGCCACCCTAGGAAGCAAGTCTGCCACCATGAGTATTTTAATGAAGCATGCAGCATAGACCTTGATATGGAGTCCTAGCACGCACTGTTCATTTACTGAGTGGCTTCTGGACACACCTAGGGGCTGTAGGATGTCCTGACAAGAGTAGCATAAGGGAAGAGGGATTTGTCTTGGTCCCCAGCTCCAGGGTACAGTCTACTGTGTCAGAGAGAGGATGCTTCTAGGAGCTTGAGGCAGCTAGTCACATTGCTTCTGCATATAGAACTCACAGCAATGCTTTTTATCAACTTGATCCATTGTCATCCAGGAAGCAGGAACTTTAACTGAGAAAATGCTTCCGTCAGATTGGCTTGCAGGCAAGTCTGCAGGTCATTTTCTTGATTAGCGGTTGATATGAGAAGGCACAGCTCACTGCGGGTGGTGCCACCATGGACAGGTGGCCCTCGGTTGTATAAGAAAGTAGGCTGAGCAAGCCACAGAGAGCAAGCCAATAAGAAGCATTCCTCCATTGTCTTTGCTTCAGCTCCTGTCTTGGCTTCCCTAAATGCTGAACTGGGATGTGGATGAGAAATAAACCCCGACATTCCCAGGTTGCTTTTGATCATGGTGTTTTGTCACAAGAAGAAAAAGCAGAGTAACACAGCAGGACGTTCCAGATGCTGCCAATTTGCAGAATGATGGTTAAGGAGAACCCTCGACCTCAAGGGATCCACCCAGGCAGGTAAGAAGAACCCTTTTGCCTACTGCCTCCTTAGTGCTAGACAAGCAACCAGGCGAACATATTCCAACCTCCCTTGCACACATTCCTGTAACCTTGAAAACCATGTGCTTGTTTATTTTACACAGCATACACCAGTCCTACTTACAGCAACACTTGCATTCTTTATGAATAGACTTTTGAAGCTCACAGAGATGTGCAAAGTACCGTGCCCTTCTCAGGAGACGTGTTGCTATCAAAGAGCAGAGTGGGCAAATGTGATTTATGTAGGCATACTTCATGCTTATAAAGGCCAACGCCATTTCTCCAGGCCCCCAAAAACACTTAGGGCTGACAGGGCCTAAATAAACCAGTTTATTTACTGCCCTTGTTACCTGTTTAAGACTTGCTGTTACATTAAGTAACACAGTGCCCAGGCTAATAAATTTATAGCATGCCTGTTTGTTTTCTGGAAGAATTTATTGCTGTAGTAATAACTGTCGGAGCCGGAGGCTGGCAGGAGGCTGAGTTGCTTGGAGACTCCATCAGCTTGTCACCCATTTGAGCACCAGAGGCCAGTCTTGGATGGGTGAAGAAGGAACTTGGGACATAGAGGAAACACCAGCTTTTATGTCTGATGAAGACAATGAGAGTCATAGGCTTTGTTACAAATTGCTGCTCTCCACTTCTACTGAATCTTGGGGTGCTGGCATCAGCTGGGAGAGAAAAAGCATAATAATTTCAATGAAAACAAAGTGGTTTCTGTTATGTTTTGTTTATATTTTACCATCATCACGCTGCGAGCACAAAGAAACCAAAGGGCAATGTAGTGGAAGTTTCTGTCCCATCTGGTCCCACAGCCACTTTGCCCCAAATAAAAACACAAAGACTTACATTAGTTTATAACCTGCTGGCTGATGACTCAGGCTTCTTATTGGCTAGCCCTGTCTAAATTATTAACCCATTTCTTTTAATCTATGTATTGCCACGAGGCTGTGGCTTACCCATAATCCAGTATGTTACTCCTTGGGGAGTATGATGTCTCTTGGCAGCCTCCCTCTGCCTTCTCCCCCAGCCTTCTCCTGGTCTGGTAGCCCTGCCTATCTTCCTGCCTGGCTACTGGTCAAACAGTGTTTTATTCATCAATCGGCAAGAGAAACATATATACAGAAGGACATTCCCCATCAGAACAATTTGAACTTTAGGTATGTGTTTCTTTAACAAGTGAAGCTTAGTCACAAGAAACTGGAAATAGATTAGAAAAAATAACTTCAAGTCTGAGTGTTATCTGATTTTGAAATTGATTGACTTACTTTTATATTTTATGTGCATGAGTGTTTTGCCTCATGTTTGTGTGACTGCGCCAGAAGAGGACATTGTATCCCTGGAACTACATTTACAGATGGCTGTGAACCACTACATAGGTGCTGGAAATTGAACATGGGTCCCCTGGAAGAGCAGTGTGCTTAACCCCTGAATCATCTCTCCAGTCTCTATTTGACTTTTACAAGGAAAGGGAAAAAATCAGTATATTTATATTTCTCCCATCCCTGTCCTCTGGTGCCTGGGTTTTGTTGATTATGTAGTTTTTAATTTTATCTTATGTAAATTTTATGGTTTATATTGTTTACATTTATGGGTTCTTTTCTTGGTGTGTGTGTGTGTGTGTGTGTGTGTGTGTGTGTGTGTGTGTGTGTGTGTGTGTGTGTGTGTGAGAGAGAGAGAGAGAGAGAGAGAGAGAGAGAGAGAGAGAGAGTATATATGTGCATGTGTGTATGTGTGCATAGAGGCCAGAGACCAGTCTCAGGTGTCATCCTCAGGTTCTAGCCACGTTCTGTTCTTCTTGAGACAAGATTTCTCTCTCTGGCTGGGAACTCACTAGGAGAGACTAGCCAGTGAGCCCTAGGGACCCATATTCTCAATGCTAAGATAGCGAATACATGCTGTGACACCCAGACTTATATGTGGTTCCGGGAACTGAACTCAGGTCTTTGAATGTCCTCTCTAGGCTCCCTTCATGTTTTCTTAAACCATGCTTTTTGCAGTCATGCAATCTCACTTCTCTATTTGAACAGACTCCTGCTTTTCTTTAGTCTTTTGAACACAGCGTCTCTGTTTTTGACATGCTCAGCGTTGTTGACTGGGTTTGTGGTACAGAAGGTTGTTAGGGCTTATCTGTGGCTGCTCCTGTCATGTATAATTGCCTCATTTAGAGTGTCGGCTACATTGAAGACTGAAGTCTAAACGTGGCTCTGTACATCTGTGCCCTCAGAAATGTGTCCATAATGGTCAGCTCTTTTCTGTCATTATGTGGAAGGGGCTGTAAGGACAGAAATGATGTAATTATGTTTCAATTAAAATAAAAAGTCACCAAGGGAAAAGGGAATCTTTGATCCATTCTGATGAACTTATTTCTCTCTGAAAAATTGTCATTACATTTATTTATTTATTTGGTGTGGGAATGGGAATGTGTATGCCAAGGTATGCATGCCACAGATTCCACATGGCGGTCAGAGGACAACTTTCAGGGGTCGGTTTTTTCTACCACCAAGGGTAGGGCAGAAACACACATCTTCATGCTCACAAGCTAGTGTCTTTGCCTGCCAAGTCCCTGTGGTGGCCATTGCTGCTCTTTTTGCCTATCTTATGTTCTTCTTCTTCCCTCCTTCTTCATGACCAGTCCTCTCACGAAGCTTTGGTTTTATGCTGATATTTTCTCCTTCTCCTATGGGATAAAATGGATGTCCTCTGTAGGCTTTTATCTCTTTATCTTGGAAAATTTTCCTCTCAAGACGCTGTTGAGTATCCCCGTAGGAGCCCCATTGACACATCTGTCAGTTCTAGTTACTTTTTGAAAACATTGGTTATCTCCAGGATGAACATTTTCATCTTTTTTATTTCCCATTTAGTGTTATGTGATTTGTTCCTGTTTGTTCTTCAAGCGGTTTTGCTCTTAATTGTTTCCTGGGCCCTGAAATGGCTTTTACCTCTGCTGTCACTTTCTCTTTTATTTCTTTTCATGTCTGGTGGGGTTTTTTTTCCCCTTTGATGGCTATGACTTCCTTGAATCTACCAGTGCAGGAAAACAGCCTCCTCAAAGCTGCCTATAAATGTCTTCAGTACCACTTTGCATCAGCATGAGTAATTTCCTCCATAGTGTATGTGTCCTTACATGTCCCTTGCTTATATCTCATTCCTGTTCTCTGATCTTGCTATTACTAATTGTTTTTCGTTGCTATAATCGTTTCTGTCTACCCACAAACAAATGGTGTGAATGGAGGGAGAATGAGCCGAGACAGATAGAAGCCAAATTAACCCTTTGCCATTCTTTAAAAGACCTAGTATATCCTTTATCCTGTGGGATGGCCCTTGGAGTGTCACTGTGCTAAGGGCAAAGTCTGTGCTCTGCGGCCTCCAGACTTCTTTTGGAAACTACCTGACTTCCTCAGCATTTGTTACATCGGAGACAATAATGTAACAGTTTAGTTGCTAGTCCTATAGTACACCAGCACTTGTTACATCGGAGACAATAATGTAACAGTTTAGTAGCAAGTCCTGTAGTACCCCAGCATTTGTTACATCAAAGACAATGATGTACCAATTCAGTAGCTACTCCTATAGTACCCCAGCATTTGTTACATCGGAAACAATGATGTAACAATTTAGTAGCTAGTTCTGTAATCTGTGTTTCTTTAGGGCCATAATTATTCTGTGTTTTTTTTCTTTTGAAAAATTATTTATTTTTATTTCTGGGGCACTAGTGTTTTGCCTGCATGTATGTCTGTATGAGGGCGTCGGATCCCCTGGAACTGGAGTTACAGATAGTTGTGAGCTGCCATGTGGATGCTGGGAATTGAACCCAGATCCTCTGGAATAGCAGCCAGTGAGTGCTCTTAACCACAGAGCCATCTCCCTAGCCTTTCCACGTATTTCTAAAGGGACATTAATTCACCATCCCCGTGGGTTATACACCACCTGAAATATATTTTTAAAAGATTTATTTTTAAAATTATATATATGTACTGTATTTACATCATTTCTAGATGCTCCACATACCTCTCCAACTCCCTCTCAAATATATGGTTTCTTTTACTTTAATTATTATTTTTACATACATTTTATACGCATATGTAAATAAAACCTGCCAAGCTCATTTAGTGTTGCTATTTTATATATGCATACGCGCATGCATGCATCACTCTGTGTGTGTGTGTGTGTGTGTGTGTGTGTGTGTGTCTGTTTAGAGCTGACCACTTGGTATCAGATAAATAATGTAAGGCCTTTCCTCAGAGAAGACTGATTCTCTCTCAGAAGTCATTAATTACCTGTAGCTCTTCACTTATGGGTAAGTTCCTGTGAGATTTCCAAGACTTCCCTCAGCTATATTGGCATATCAACTGGTGTGGTCATCGTCCAGTCGGATTTAAACAGCCATATTGGTGAGATTTAATGGGATGACTTCAATTTTTTCTGACATATCTAGAAGACACTGCCTCCCCAACAGACATCCTGATGCCCCGGCTTGCTCTCACCATCTTTCTGTCCCATCTTCTGTAATTTCCCCTGATCCTTAGATGTAGGGGTAGTACTGTGTTGACAGTCACTGGGTCTGAGCATCCCTTACCACCCTGGAATTTCATCAAAGAACCAAGTGGTGGACATTTGACACTTCATGAACAGCACCCACTGCTTGAGATCTGATGTGCCTTCTCAGTAGCATTTTTTTGTTTTTGAGTGGGGCATAAACTTGGGCAGCACTCTCGTTTAAATCAGGTGGTTCTTGGTAAGCATGGGGCATGGTTTATGTTTCAGGAGGAGGTGTTGGACAGTCCCTTTTCTGCCTCTCCTTATTCTTCCCGTGTTACAGTACAAGAATTGACAGCAGAAACGAGAAGCAGGTTGTCTCCGGTCCAAGTTCTCAGTCCCTGAGGCTATCAGAATGAGAGCTAAGGATCCCCCATGCTTCCATTTTAATTGATAAAGTGTTGACAATTGGGCCTGGAACTAAAATCTAAGGGATTACAGGGTCAGTATTGATTTGTGGTTCATATAAATTTGCCAAGAGGCACTTCCACAAGTCAGGGAGAATGACTTTCGGTGGCTGAATGATTGCTCAGTGCTGTCCAGGTCCCTGGCTAGTGCTCTGTGCATTCCAGCTCCAATTCAACAGCACCTCCAAGGTGAGGCTCCTTCACCCCATGCTAACAAAAAAGAAAGAGAAGCCTGAGAACCTGGACACTCAGGTGGGTGAATCTGGCTTCATTCATCCCCTTGTTGTGTGCTGGGCCTGGAAATAAGCAAATTAGTGAAAATTGCAGCAAACCCAGTAGTAACTCTCCCCTACCTGCACCCTCTCCTTTGAGCTGCTTCCTTCTCTGTGTGGATTATGGTCTGAGACACCGAGGCTAGCTTTGATCTGGTGTCCTGCCTCAGCTGTCTGAGTACTGTGATCTCAGGCACACAACACCATGCCTAGTCCTCAACTTGTATCTCCATGTCAACAGGTGACTTTTTAAAATGTCAGATTCCTCCTGCTGCCTTCCGTTTCTTTAGGTCCCTTTGTAATCAACATTTGTATGTTAGTTAATTTCTGATGGCAATCCTTAATAGATGCTTGGATTAGAAAGGAATGCGCGCGTGTGTGTGTGTGTGTGTGTGTGTGTGTGTGTGTGTGTGTGTGTGTGTGTGTTAGCTTGGATGTAATTGACCCCCATAATTTCATAGATAATGGCACTATTAGGAGGCTTGGTCTTGTTGAAGTAGGTGTAGCCTTGATGGAGGAAGTGTGTCATCGTGGAGGAGGAGGCTTTGAGGTCATTTTTGCTCAAGCCTCTCCCTCAATGTGATTTTTAGACCATTTCTTATTGTCTTTTGGTCAAAATGTAGCCAGCACCATGTCTGCCTGCATGCTACCATGATGACATGGACTGAACCTCTGAAACTGTAAGCCAACCCCAATTTGTTGTTTTTATTTGTAAAAGTTCCCATGGTTGTGGCATCTGGGTGTGGTGTCTCTTCCCAGCAATAGAAACCCTAAGTAAGACAGTGTGTGTCCTATAAGAATTTAGTCTCTCCCTGTAGTAGTTACCTTTCTCATTGCTATGACAAAATGTCAGGCTCAAGTACCTTAAGGAAGGAAAGGTTTATTTGGATTCTGAGTGAGAGAGTAGATCATGAGGCATGGTGACAGGGGCACAAAGCAGCTGTCTCCACACAGCCCAGCTAGCCATGGATGAATACTGGCACTCCAGCTGCTTTCTCTTTTTTATCCAGTCTAGGACCAAAGTCCACAGAATGGCATTGCCCATCAGCCTAATCTAGATAGTCCTTTCCAGGTGTGGTCAGAGGCCTGCCTCCTAGGTGACCTTGTCCAGGTGACACTCAGGGTTAATCATCACAGTCTCCATACAACATGCCCTGGGCCAGGCTAGAAAGAACCAAGTTCTACTGTTCTGTGAATTTGCCCTTTAACTCACGCAGCAGCAACAAACATGGCAGTAGCATGGGAAGAACAGAGACCTTTCCTTGGCCTTTCAATTCTCCTTCCTTGCACTGTGCTTCCTGGCCCTGCTGTTCTACAAGCTGTGCTTGTGTCAGATGAGGGGACGAAAGGTCAGCTGGCCTGGAGAAGCAAAGGAGCTGGCTGCCCTGGTCCTCTGTGAATTTTCATTGCTCAGGGAGTCTCTGGGATCTTTCAGTGGTTGCTTCTGCTTTGTCTCAGGCCTGGCCCTGAGATGAGGATTGTTGTCATACAGTTCTCCAATTGTCTGTTTGTGGCACAAATTCTCAGATGCCATCCTGTGTTTCCTATGGAAGGAGAATGATTGACCCTGCATGACCGTCACCATCACCCTCATGGGTGATCAACAGTTTCCATCATGGAAAATAACAACACACCATTGAGAAAAGTTGCTTAGACTACACAGGCAGTGGCATGTGACCATTTCCAGAGCTTGGTTTCCTCATTCTGAAATTGTGTTTTCAGCTTGACCTCCCTTGCTGCTCTGTGGATGCCCTGGTCCCTGTATTTGCCACATTCCACAGAAATCATCCATGTGGTTCTGTCTCTCTAAGGTTTCTCTTAGGTTTTCATCTTCTCCAAAAGTCTTCTCTCAGCCTCCAGTTCAGAGAACGGTGAAAACCGAATTCCCTAGAGATTGTTTCTGGCAGACAACATGAGAGAGCTGATGTTTATGGACCACCAAATCATGAAAATGCTCATGTTTACAGAAAACGCTTTGAAAGACATCCTCATGATTAAAGAGTGGTAAGAGAGGGGACCTGTATTCTGGGTGACCCCTCAGCCTGGGCAGACACAGCCCCACACAGGGTTTTACCATAGCTCTCAGGGTTCTACCCAGGAAGCGATTCTTTGGAAGGCCAAGGTCATGGGCAGCAGTTACAGACATTAGGGGGCTACTTTCCACATCTAAACCTTGGCCTTGAATGATCACGAAGCCAAAGAATTTCTCTCTCCCATGACGGGTAAAAACTTCACCTAACAGAGCCTAGTTAACACAGGAGTCAGTACAGAAACCATTGCCATTTCATAGATGAGGGAGGCCACCACACATTGACACTTGCATCATGACACACAGCTTGTGTTTTCATGTTCGTTACTTCTCTACTGCTTTTATAGAAATGCTAGATTAAAGTAGAACAATAAAGTGATATCCTGTAAAATCTTATTACCCTGATTTACATATGCCACTTAGGTCTTTGTTTTGAAGAATTTAAACTCAGGCATGGTGGCCCAGGCCTGCAATCCGTGCTAGTGTTGGAGGCTGAGGCTTGATAAGCATACAGAAAAGGCCAGTTAAAGCTACAAGAATGAGTTCAAGACCTTGCCTCCAAAGAAAGAGTGGGAAGCCCTAGGTTCAATCCCCAGGACTTGTGTGTTTGTGTGTGTGTGTGTGTGTGTGTGTGTGTGTGTGTGTGTGGTGTTGTGTGTGGTTCTATTGCTATGATGAAGCATCATGATCAAAAGCAACTTGGGGAGGGGAAGGGACTGTTCCTGCTTACAACTCTCAGGTCACATGCCATCTCTGAGGGAAGTCTGGGCAGCAACCTGAAGGCAGAAAGAGGCAGATGAATACTGTTTATAGCTTTCTCCTCTTGCTCAGACCGGTTTATTATTAAATCTAGGACCACCTGTCCAGGGGTGGCTCAGTCCATAGTGACCTGGTCCCTCCCACATCAATCATTAATCAAGAAAACGAGTCATAAACATGCCTACAGGTCACTCTCATGGAGGCATTTTCTAGGTTAAAATTTCTTGTTCCCAGACAGGGTAGGTTTTGTGTAAGTTGACAAAAATAAAAACTAAAAACTAACCAACACACACACACACACACACACACACACACACACACACACACACACACACACATTTGTAATGGGTATTCCATAAAATTGCACTGACGGAGTGCTTAAATTAGAGCCTACTACATATTTGATTATCTTGGCTTAGCCACACTCCCCCACAAGTCCCTATTTGTGCACTAGCACTGAGCTTTTCTGGTAAATAAACCAGATCTCTTTGATGTTTTAGGAGTCATTCTCTGATGGTGTGTGTGTGTGTGTGTGTGTGTGTGTGTGTGTGTTGTGTGTGTGTGTGTGTGTGTGTGTGTGGTAAGCTGAGTGGTGACAGTAGCCAGGAGATCCCTAGGATGAGGATAAAGTCAGACCCCTTGCTCTCCAAGACCCTTCATGGCAGCCCCAGGCTTCTTCCTTCTCAGACCACCTCCCTCCTGGTCATCTGACCTTCATACCTAGGCTCTGGATGGGAATGAATGGTTGTGATTCTCAGCATTAGAGGGAATCGATGGGGAATGTTCTTCTGTATATGTTTCTCTTGTTTGTTAAGGAATAAAACACTGATTGGCTGATTGGCCAGACAGGAAGTGACATAGCTGGCAGAATCAGGATATAAGCAGGAACAAAGAGGAAATAGCTCTCTTCCCTTTGGAGACAGACACTGAGCAGTCAGTCATCATGTAGCAGGCAAAGGAGCTGCAGGTCTGGCATTCCCCGTCAAGATAAGACCATGTGGAAACACAAAGGTTAGTAGTTATGGGTTAATGATTAAGTCAGAGCTAGCCACTAAGAAGCTCAAGCCATCAGCCAACAGTTTCATAATTAATATATCATCTGTGTTTATTTGGGGTTGACGTGGCTGTGGGACCAGGCTGGTGGGAATTTCTGGAGGAATTACATTCAGTAGCCTCTTTGATTGGTGTGTGGTGAGGTAGTAGAGAAGAAGAAAGATGGTGTATCCACAGTTCCCATTCAGGCTGTCTTTGTATGAGTATGGAGCTGTTCCCCTGAAACCTGGAATTCTTAAGATTTTGTTTATGCCAAAATGTTGGTGACTCTGTTTCATCTCTGCCGTGGGACCCACATTCCCATTCAGTTTTGATTTGAGCTGACTACGGAAGCCTGATGATTTTTGCTTTCCAAGACACAGTTCTATCCAACTGTGTTATACTACATGGGTTCATCCTTCTCCATAAATGTGTTGGTTTTATTTTGATACCATCTCCCTCTATATGGTGAACCCTCATCTACCCACTAATCTCATTAGATGCTTAAACTAGTACAATAGCACAACCTGAAAAGCAAATACCCTTCTCACTGATCTAGTACTTCTCATGTCCTTTCAAAGTGAGGATCACATCTGTCCCTGCGTTTGCTAGGGCGGGAGAGTCAAATATACTTGAGCCATAGAGACTGACACCGGTAGAGAGCATTTTCTTGAAGGAAACTAGGGTGCTTGCCATCAGAGTGGAAGGAGACAGAGTCTGAGTGAACTCAGGAACAGGTACCTAGGTGTCTCTCTCTACCCTGGCCCATTCTAGTTTGGAATCCTACCATTGAAAGCCCCGAGGACAGCTGTGAAACCTGCTAGTGGGCCTTTGCAAAGATAACTACACTGAAATGTTTGCAAAGACCAACTGTTTGGTGCTATCCCTTCAGTCCTGACTTCTCTGTCCTCCCTCAGTCACAGGTGGCTCACCTACACCAGTGCCTGTTGTTGCTGTACCTGGAAGCCTAGCTCTGGATGACAGACAGGTAGGAACCCTCCTCTGTACGTGTAATGATGAGATCCATCCCATGTTGAACCCATCTTTCTCTCCTGCCCTGTGAACCTTAGTCTACATCTAGGTATCAGCCACATCCAGCTACACCAGACCTCAGCCAGTGCCCCCAGGCAAGTCAGTGCCTCATCCAGAACTTGGGGTTGTCTCTAGGTTCTTGTGCCTTTTGTATTATTCCAAGGAGCCAAGTGCATTAAAAAAAAATCAAAGAAAGAAATTAACACAAAGAAGCCCGGAACGCGAATATGCAGTCAGCCTACAATTGGAAGAGAAGAATCAAAAGACAAGTAGAGGCTGCTCTTAGGCATTAACCACCACAGGCACCAAGGTACTGGGAGTGAGGACTTTGACATTTGAGGAAAGCACCGGCTTCATTAACTTGTGTGGGCATGAGGGGGGAGATGTCCCTGGGAACTTCTGGCAGCCTTGCAGGAAAAGGATGGTGACTGGTGATGGTGTACTTCATTCAGATTGAACTTGGCATCCACAGGAGTGATGGCCGTGTTATAGGAGATCAGCTGGCACTTCCAGTTTGTGTGCAGGAGTCTAATTACTGACCTGACACCCGTTGCTTCAAACAGGCCCAGGAAGGAGGCAGCTAACTGGTGGATGGAAGCATCTGCTACTTCGTTCACCCTGTCAGCCCTTTATCCACTTGTAGCCCTGTCATTAGGCATGTTCCCCCGCCCCCGTGATATTCTTAAAATGTAGAGGTACCGACCAGAGCAATTTAAAATGATATATAGTTATTTTTTTGACTCCTCTCCTGTCGAGGGAGAATTTTATAAATGATGTCACAATAAGCAGAATGTGAGAGAGCGCTCAGAAATGAAATTTGTAAGGGCAGAGACCCTGCTTGGAAGAGAAAGATCATCTCCGGGGCTCCCAAGTGCTAATGAATTAATGAGGAAGCCAAGCTAATGAGTCGAAAGAGGCATTCTTGTCAGAGGTTTTGAGGTAATAGCATAGAGTTATGGAGCAGGGAGACAGAGCCAGGGCATTCCAAGTGGCTCCCACAACTGTAGGAAGGAGTGGTAGAAAACCAGGATGATACATTCCCAAACTCAGTGAAGACTCAGGGAGACAAAAATCAATGAAAGATGGGAGCCCAGACGGATGCAAAAGGTAAAGACAGAGCCCCCAGGAAGCTCCTGAATTCATAGGTCTAGAAAAGTAGGGCGGAAACAATGGGGATGGGTGGTGGTATGTGTCAGTCCCATCTTGTGTTGGTAGGCTGTGTCACAGACAGAGAGATAGCAGAGGAGCAATGGAGGAAGGCTGAGCCTGCTGGATTTGGGGCAGGCAACTGGTGATTCGTAACTGTATTTTGAATCAATCTATTACTGTTCCTTCCTTAGGCATCAGAAGGAGTTAAAACTAGGTTTGTGCAACTCCCAGGTGGCGTGACTCTGTTTCCACTCATGGTTCCTGAAATTCTCTATGGAGATGCTGATGCTGTCTTGGCTGAGAGAGCTCACAGCATGAGCAGGGGAGGCCAGGCCATGCATCCAAACAGGAATACAATAGGGTGAGGAGTCAGATGGGGTTTCCATCCATCTACGCCACCAGGCTGTTACTTTCACACCAGAGTTGTGGGCATTGAGGGAGACTAAGAACATGAGAGAGTTTTGTGAACTCCAGAAACCTCAGGAAAATGGTCAGACTCCCTCTGCAGGGTTCTCTGCAGCCTTGGAACAGCAAAAATCCCCATCTTACTGGGATGAGTGTTGAAGCCATCCAGGTGATTGTGATTACCCCAAACCACCGGCACCTGCTGCATCTGTGACTGCGACTTTCCCCCAGGGCCTCTGATGCTTGTACCACTCCCGTCATTTAGAACCTGGGAGAGTAACACTCAGAAGTCAGAAATGGTTCAGAGGGCTTCCAGCGCGGGAGGGAAGCTGACACTTGTCAGTCACCCCTCATGCAGCTTATCTGTCACGGTACACTCCTGTCTCATCTTAGCGCCTGTAGACATGTCACCCACCACTTCTCTACAAACGTATCTGTTTCAGAGTCCTGTCTTGTCTTTGAGAACGTCCTTCACTGAATGAAGATGGCAAATTTAGCTATACCCTTGGTCACCTGAAGCTGGAAGCTCCTCCATATCACCTCCCTGTGGTGGCCACACCCTGCCTGTCACATTTCATGACCCGTCCACTCAAAAAGGCAAGGTGAGTTTGATTGTCCGTGGAGACCCAGCATCAATATGGCAGCCAACGTAAAGTGAATCTAAGACATTAGTTGACTTTATCAATGAACATCTGAGTAGTGGATTTTCTTCAAGTTCCCCATCTGAAATCAGTCTTGCTGAAAATTGATATCTCTGAAATAATGGACAAGTTACTTCATGAGCCCCACAAATCACAGAATCGATCTCATTTGTCTTCTGCTGTGGCCTCTGGGAAGCTCAAAGCTCACATTTTTTCCGGCTGAGCCATGGAGCCTGCATTCCAGCTGCTGGCTTCTCCTTTTCCCTTAATATCTCACTGCCATTTTCTTTGCTTGTGTCTCTCTGTAATTGTGTTGATTCTCTTTTTCAAGAAAAAGGGGGCCATGAGTTTCCTTTATATGCGATGTGGGTGTTCATCCTCACCAACTGCTCTGCTCTGCCATGGACAGAGATCCATGGATTGTCCTAAACGATAACCTTCCTGCCTTCCTTCTCCCCGAGGGTCTCTTCGACAAAATACGGTATTACATCCTTGCACATTCAGATGAAAAATCCTATCATTGGCGATAACTTCGCATGATAGAATCTTAATAAACTTTCTGTGTTTGATTGGCTGGGATAACGAGAGATACCTATCATGTGTGATAGCTGTGCGACAGAAGATAAGCTGGTCATCATTTTCAGATAAAAATGCCCATCCATTCACAGATTGCAATCACGGCGGTGCCATGGAGTGCCTGGTCTACTCTAGTTAATTAAATGCTAAATGAAATTCAGAGCTCTGGCTCCTACAGCATCAACGATCTGGCTCCATGGTGGTGGGGGTGGGTGCTGGGGGCAGAGGCACAGGATACAGCCCGAGAGGTCTGCCAAGGGGCTAGTAGTGGCTCAAGAAACCTAGCTTCCTCACAGCTCTCCTTCTTTGAGGAGTTTTCTGGAGGACGTCAAGGCTGATGTCTGTGCCCCAGTTTTGCTCTGATGGGTGCGTGCCCTGGGTATTTGTCAGGGAGGGGATACAATGCCAAGGAGCCACTCAAACGGCAATGGAAGAGGTGTTCTTGGGTTGCCATTTTGTGCACTAAATGCCGAAACACATTTGGGTAGAGATTGACTGAAGCCTGCCTAGTACAACAAATCAATGACCCTACTCTCTTTGGGGCCCCACATCAGGAAGTCTCCTATCTGTGGCTAGGATTCATTTCCTTGGTGCTCTGTGAAACTGAGCACCAGCCAATGTCACTGAGCTTCTGTCTTTGCCAAATATTGTTCTAGATGCTTCTCATTTAATAGGAGCTGCCTGGGTAATGGAACATCTCAGAGAAGGTAAGAAATTTCCTAGGGAGGCCCCAGCTAGCCTATGGTAGACCAAGGGATGGAACGTGCATCTATTAATGTTCAGTGAAGAGGACCACTGAGTCATGTACAGGGCTGGCATGACTGTAGATATGATGTATAATATATAAGCCCTCCCTTGTTGTCTTCTTTTTTCTCATAAACGCCAACTTCCCTGTCCTACTCAAGTGTCTTCTGTGATGAGGAAGGCTCTTATTGCCTTAACTGCCTTAGTTATAATGGAAGTCTGTTTTGTGGTTTTTGTCAGTATTCTTGTTCAAAGCTAAGCTTTTAAGACAGGATAAATTCTGAGATTCTGTTTCCTCTAAGAATCCCCAGAATGCCAGCTACTGACTTTCCCCAGAGGAAGCGAGGCCTATATGGGGACCTCAGCTTTTATCCCTCTTAAGCCTTCACCCCACCAACATCATTCCCAACAGGAGCCTACAACTTCTAGTGGGGTGGATGTCATAGACCCTTTGAGATGCTGGAACAAAATGCCTCAGACTGGGCAGTTTATAAACAACTAAAATGGACTACTGGCCATAGTTCTTGAGGCTGGGCAGTCCAAGACCAAGGAAGCTCAGATTGGGTATCTGGTGATGGATGGCTTTGATAGATCTCTGATTCCTAGATAGTGCTTTCTGATTGAGTTCTCATGTTGTGGAAGGGTCAAGGAATTCCCTAGGCAGATTGTAGAAGGCACCAATTTCACCCATGAGGGTGAGGACCCTATGACCTAACTACATAGCAAAGGCCCTGCCTCAGGGGATTGGGCTCTGTCATATGAATATGTGAATCAGAAGACCATAGAGGATGGGAGGGTAGCCTAGAAGTCCAGGCTACAAAGCCAGAGAATAAACATGTTCTCTGTGCATTAACATAGAGACATGTGTAGGTGGAGTGTTCCTGTGCTGGCAGTAGCTGTCAAATAACCACTCAGAGTCCTAATGTTAATTATAAATGTTTGGCCAATTGCTTAGACTTGTCACTAACTAACTCTTCTATTTAAATTAACCCACATTTCTTATCAAACTTTGCCACGTGGCTTGGTACCTTTTCTCAGTCAGGCATGCCCATCTTGCTCCTCCCTGCATCTTCTGGCAACTCCAGGTGCTTTTTCCTCCCAGCATTCTTCTAGTCTGGACCTCTTGCCCAATGTCATGTTGGCCAATCAGCTTCTTTATTACACCAATCACAGCGGCATATATTCGCGCAGTATAAAGGAATATTCCCCAGCAGACACGACTGAGCTCCCTGAACATCTGAAGCTAGCCAGCGCCACAAGAGAGACCAAGAGCAGCGTGGAGAACATGGGAACAAAGAGAAAACCCAGGATGGTCAGCTCCAAGCTCGGCATTCTTAGCAGCAATATCGCACCAATAAAACAAGAAACAAATGCTGCTGCGAAGAAAGGGGAAAACAAGATTTGTGGAAAGCATATGTTAAATTGACCAAGCCAGTAGCTGACTAGGAACAACATTAGTGTCAAAGGCACATTCAGCAGAATAAAGGAGAAGGGAAGAGCTGGGGGCCTCCTTTAACCTCTGGGACAAGTTTAATGGCGGAAGACAGCAATGATAAAATGCCTTGCAGGTTTATAGGTGAGTGGCCTGTCATGGGCATGTGGGTCCTTTTGTTGAAATCTGGTGCTGGTGGCAGCTTGTCTTTTGGATGCCACCAGTAGAATCATTTCTTTGCTGTCATTATTTTCAAGAAGGCACTCATGTGCCTTGGCCTGTGGCGTACTTTTCCATCCCCAGAGGTGGCAGCAGTGTGCTCAGTCCTTCTTACGGTCTTCAACACATTCTTCCCCACCATTCTTCAGGAACCTCATAATTATGCCAGATTCACCAAGACAGTCTTCTCATCTTTAGGACAGATGGTCAGACATCTTAACCCCAGGACCCATGGAGAGAGCTCTGTGGGTAAAGCGCCTGATGCATGAGCATGGGAACATGAATTCAAATCTCTGGCATTCATGTAAAAAGTCCAGTGTGGCCATGCATGCAACCCCAATAGTCTGTGAAGAGGCAGGAGGATGCCCGGGGCTTACTGGGCACTGGCCTGGCCCCAGACTGACTGAGAGATCTTGTTTCAAGGAAAAAGGCAAAGACTGATAGAGCAGGGCCCAATGTTGTCCTCTGGATCCATACATGTACATGGGGGTGTGCACTCAGCACACATATGCAAGTATACCACACACAGGTGCACACACAGAATAACAAAGTTGTCGCGATGCTAGTGCAACATTCAGAACACTAGGAAGATAAGTGCAGATATTAAATAGAGAGAGGCAGAAAAAGAAAAGAGCAGAAGAGAGATGAATGGGAAGAAGGAGATTAGAGGGAGGCACAGGGAAAACTGGAGGAGTGAGAAGAAAGGCCCAGCCTTGCTAGAAGGAATGGAGTGATGCTTATTGGTCTCCAGACCCTTTGGCCTTTGCTACCTAGCCCTCTGCAGAAGAAAGGGTTCTCTTTTTGCTAAACCAACAGTAATGGGGCTCTTCCCTGTTAGATGCTGTTACAAGTCAACACCGCCGCTATCCCAGGGTGGATCTGACACATCACTGAGTAGAAGAAAGTTCTCTGACTAAATTCCATCACTGAGAATCAGGATCAGCTAATCCCCAAAGTGTTTTGGGGCTTTTCAATTTTCTTTTATTCAAAAATCCAGTCTGTAATTATCACCTGGGAGGGAGTCCTCGTTTCACCAAGTTGACTGATATCCTTGACTACTGGGGAAGCACTGAGGTGTTAGAGTGTTCTAGAAAGAGCCATATTGCCTGGCACAGCTTTGACAAAGATTGCATGGCAAGGGGAGACAAAGAAGGCTTCAACCTGGATCCTGTGAATCTATTGTAAACATCCCACGCTTTTTCTCCTCTGGGCCTTAGCCCAGCTGGGGTCAGCTGCTTCCCTGGGTCCCTGAAACTCTCAGCTATGATGGTGTAACTCTTAGACCCACCTGTAGGTTCTCTGTTTTGTTAGCCAAGCAAGGAACTGCTGAAGCTCCTCCTCTCCTATTGGTGCTGGCAGTGCGAGACCAGAAGCTCCATGCTACACTGTGCCAGATATAACAGTAGTCTCTCCCTCCCTGTTCCTACTTTCAACTCTCCTAACATTCTACCAGGGCATTTTCTGCAAACTACCTTTGTATCCCCTTGCAATGTAGAGCATGCAGGCAAATAGGCAGAGGTGACTGCATAAGGGGAATGTCGGAGGCCACGGGCACAGGTGGATGCGCTCAGGGGAGACCCAACTCCTGCGAATAACAGTGGTGTCTACATTCACCATGAGCAGTGGCTCCCCATCCTTTGGGCTCTATAGATTGAGAAGTGTCTGTCATCCGAGACTCACAACAGCCTTGTGACATCCTTGATGACAGCCCTTCCTCCCTTTGGTTCATTCTGCAAGATTAAAGGGATACACAGAGAGGCTGTCCTCCAAACACACCCAGGGCTTGACACTGCCCTGACTGACCATGGAAGCTGTGTGGTTCTAGAACCAAACTTTACCCCTAGCTCCTCCTAGTTGTAACCCTACATGTCAGTCTGGCCTCATCTGCCCTACTTTACCCATTGAGCCCCTGGTTGCCTGGGCACATAGAATATAGACACATTAGATCCTCCTCACCCTTCCTGATTGCAGCTTTGTGTCCGCTACTGTCAGGAGTTCAGTATGGGTTGTCCTAAACGTGACCCAACTGTCACCCATGTCTAACTGTGGGTTGTCTCCATTGCTCACGTCTCTGTTGTCCATTCATATCCCAGGAAGTGAGGTGTTCCTGAGTTTGTCAGGTGGATCTATGACTTTAGAGTATAAGGTTTGAGTCACATGCAGAGCTCTCCAAGGGCTGCAGTCGGAGGATTCTGTCCCGCCCAGTCCTGCAGCCATTTAGTTCCAAATAAGCACACAGAAGCTTATATTAATTATAACCTGTTGGGCTTATGTTTTAGGCTTCTTGCTGGCTAGTTCTCTCTTAATTATTAACCCAGTTCTATTAATCTATGTATCTCTTTGTGGTCTTGACTTACCAGAGAATGCCTGGGCATCCTACCTTCCCTGTAGCTACATGTCATCTCCCTTGAGACTCATTCTCTGCGTTTCTCTTTCCAGAATTCTCTTAGTCTGCTATCCCTGCTTATACTTCCTTCCTGGCTACATCCTACCTGTCCATTGGCTGAAACAGCTCACTCATCAGCCACTATGAGATACATATACTCACAGCATACAGAAAAGGACATCCTCCATCAATGGACAAGGAAGCTGTTCTGGGGGAGACATCTCTTGGTGACATGTTTTGTGCCTGTGCTTCATCCTCCAGTTGAAACAAGTGAAGGGCAGGGGCTAGCTGGTTTCTCCTAGGACATTCTTGGGAATTTCTGACTCATGGCCCAATGGGATTCACACCACTTTTCTTTACAGGAATCTGGATTGCCCACCTTTTCATGTAATGTGGAAGGGATCTGAGGCATAAATGACCCATCCCATTGGGTCACCAGGAGTGACAATGTTAGTCCTTCCCAGGTCAGTGTCCTCAGAAGTAGGCAGCTAAGCATCACTCACCATCGCGCTATGGGGGCCGCTCTGAGATGGCCCCAGTTCACCTTTACAGTTCTGTATTTGCCATTGTCTTGGGCACTCACCTATGCCAAGAACCCCAAGGCATCCCTTCTATACCCTCTCATCACATGATCAGCACAATGAGCAGAGCGGTTATCTGTGCTGTGCAGGTGAAGAACCAGAAGAACACTGGCTCGTGGCCTGGACTACCCTCAGCCTTTGGGGACAGCTCCTCTGGTCATAGCCTCCAGCTTGCTGTCACTGATCTCTGCTTGCACTTGACCCTGGATTAGCATGTTCTAATTGGTCACGTGGCAGCCATGCCTGGATTAGCCATTCTCCTGGCTTCCACACAGGGCTGGGAACCCTGAGCAGCCCCTTGGTGTGGGTTTTGGGGAGGCACCACTAGATAACCATATTCCCCATATTTTATATGCAAAATGGCCCTGTGGTAGCCTGGCCTCTTAAATCTCTGATTTTCCATAAATTGTGGGGTTTCATAGCCTCCTTTGCTTCCCTTAAAGAGGTTTTAGACCAAAAAAAGGCACTCAGATTACGTGACTTGCCACTGCTATGTTGGATTAAAAAATATAATGCAAGATGAAAATTCCCATCCTTCTCCCCTATATATATATTTATTTAGTTTTAAAGGAAATCCAGCTGATTGCAACTCGTTAGTTCTTCTGCTTCTCCCGTTCCATTTAGGAGGGGGAAAAATGTGACTTTATATTCCCACCCACTGATTTTTGACTAAAACAGAACTTAGTAGCATGCTGGTCCTGCTGGCTTTTTAAATGGAAAACTTACTCTTTTTAAACTACTGGAAAATTATATTCAAAAATCAGCATAATTCCATCACCTATTCTGTCTGGATTCTTTGAATAATGGGGGCCGTTTTGTGGAGCAATTCCACACTCCGATGTGTAGATCTGTTCACTGACAGGCACACCAACTGGTGATCTGAATTTACTAAGTTGAGAAAGCCATAGCTATGCACCGATGAATACAGTCCAACTTGAGACTCTTTTCCCCTATATTAAATATCACTTGAAGGTAAAACATGGGTGGGTTTTCAATACCATGACAATATTGTAAGCATTGTGTGATAATATCATATGATAAATACATCCCTGTAATACAGAAGCATTAAGAGTTAGTAACAACAAATCGCTTTAAGTTGCAAAGTGTTGACATTGCTTGCTATCTAGCAGTATGTAACTGGGATCTTGGGTCCATCAGAGTTGGTACCCGGCCACCTTCTCCTACTCTCTCACAGCTGTCAATCAGCTGAGAATTCGTGCCTAACAACCTATCTAGAACATACTTAGAGCTCAAAAGTGATGATATTGTCCATCTTAGAGACTCTTATCTGCAAGGGATGTGTCCTTCCTGCCTCCTGGCTGTGAGAGTCCACCCATGGCTGTCTGTGTGTGAACTCTGAGGAGATGGATTGGTCCAGTGTGTAGTGTTAAGGTAGCAAGAAGATACAGCTGAGCCAACCCTGTGACCAAGATGGAGACTGGCAAGCCAGCGCCAATTATGAAATAGATATTCTGATTTGAGCAGTGACCTTGGGAAAGTGAAACATGTGATGCCAGGGTAGGAAGGTGAGGTCTGGGGATGGCCTACAGGAAGTGTGGAGAAATTTTTCTGGATGAGAACAACACATTTCTCTGGATTTCTGAAGAGCCCAGTGTATAACAGTGCTGAGTTGCTGGTGAGATGCACTAAAAATAAATAAATGTACAGATACAAAGAGAAGATGGAAGAGAGCATGAAGCCTTCCTTTTCTGCACCGTGTGACAGGCAGCGTGCTGAGACCCACCCACATTCAGCATCCCACCTTCACAGCATCCTCGTGAGGTCAATACCTTCCTTTTTCCTTTGTCTCAGAACTAGAAACTGAGTTGGATGGGGGCTGGAAAGTTGCTCGTTCAAGGATGCAGAGCATTTCAGTGACACAGCTGTTAGGATCCACAGCACTGGGAATGCATGGCACAGAGTCTGTGGCACTCTGTGGGCTCTGTCTTCTGGATGAGACCAAGAAACCAGGCAGAAGAAGGATTCTGGCAAAACCCCTTCCTCCCCTTTCTCACGGCCTCAGTGCTGTGTGTAGTACAGGCCTCCTTTCTGCAGTCCTCAAGAACCAACAGGATGGCGTGTGAAACATGGAGCCACCCAGCAGCTACTGGCCAGGAATGGAGGATCTCAAAGAGCAAGCACAAGGCTCACAAAGTAACTCAGGTTTTGGAAATGCATCAATATACTGGGCAAAACTCAAGGAACAGCGACTCTGTGCTAAGCACAAGGCTATAGAAATACACAGACTCTGGTCCCAACCTGAGGAGTTTGGATATAATTGGGAAGGTAGAGATAAGAACAAGAAAGCAGGCTTGCTCTATTCTAGACCCTGGAACAGAGGGCTGTGGGTGATGGAAAATAGACAAAAAGTGTCTTGAAGGTAGCAGATGGAGAAAGCAGGAGGATGTCCCAGAGAGAAGGGCTAACATGGGTGTATGAAGGCAGACAACAATTGGGTTTATCTGGGAAACACTGTATGGATATGGTTTTGCCAGTAGACATGAACAGCACCTCAATTATGCAAAACCTCCGTGGGTCCCCTTGGGCTGGGAGTTATATATTCCTCCCAGTCATTCACTGGTATTGGCACATGGGTTCCTAAGAAGCATCCGTGGTGGGTGGGTGGGTGGGTGCGTGCATGAGCAAGAAGGAGTGGGGGACAGCTTGATGAGATTTGAAAAGCATTTCCTTTGAACAATTTTATCTTCACTGTCATCTCATCAAAAACAAACAATTGTGCCGTCCGCTCGGGGAACGTAAGTAATCGTATGCAGTTCTTTGTCCTCTGTAACCTTTCCTACTTTCTCACGTGTCCTTAAAAAGACAGATGGAGCTACAGATGATTATCAGGTAAGGGGAGAAAAAGATAAGTAAACACACAGTAATAATATAGTTCTCTGAACTCATTGGTTGTTTCCCTGCCGAGGATGTACACTCCAATAAACCATTATTTAATGTCTTGTTCTGCTTCTTAATAACAATCGCAGGAAGGCAGGTGTTTCTCATTCACACCCTCGGCTCCTCCTGTGAGCAGTCTCTGGAAGGCAGTCTCTTTCTCTGCCTCTCCTCCCTGCCATTCTCCATCTCTTTCCACCTCAGCCTGGTATAGTTTGGTTGTAAAATGTCCCCCATAGGCTCCCGTGTAGGTCTCAGCTGGTGATGCTGTTTGGGGGCCTGTGGGACCTTAAGGTGGGAGGAGGTGGATCATCGAGAGTGTCTTGATTGTTTATAGCCGGGTCTTGCTGTTTAGCTCTCTTCTCTGTCCCCCGCCTGTAGGAGAGACTGTGGCCAGCCTATCCAAGCCACGGTTGCCCTGCCCACTCCCCCTCCCAGGTGGGTGCCAGGCCAGCCTGCATGCAACTGAGCCAGGCCTGCCTCTGCACCTGGAGACTGCTGAAAAAGAGACACCTAAGCAGAGACACCAATGAGGAAAGGACAATGCAGCAGAGTCAGCCGCCTGAGCCAACGGCACCATGGGAGGGAGTATCAAAGCGGGTCTTACTCCCTTAATAGAGGAGTCTGCAGCACGCTCTGCTCCTCACCGACTCCTGGTGCCTGGCTGGTGCTGTGTCATCTCACCCCCTCCCCAAGGGGTGTCCGAGCAGAGTAACCCGCAATACCTGCCCTGTCCTGATGTGAGGAAGCTCCTGCCACTGTCTGCTGCTGTGGCTTTCCTACAGTGATGGATTTTATCTTTGCAAATCATGAGCCAGAATACACCCTTGCTACCGTAAGTGGCTTTTTTTTTTTTTTTTTTTTCATCACAGGGATGGGAAGAGGTGCTAAGACAGATCTAAACTTCCCATCCTGGTGGATGTGTGTGAGTCCAGCACTCAATTCCCATCTGCACTCTGTAGATATGCAACTCTCTCTGCAGCCCTCAGATGACAGTACACATTTCTATGTCTGCACCACTGTTCAAGGGCACCTCTTCCTTCTCACTTTGTTGGTGCCTTTCTGGGGGTACTGGGAACTCTTCTCTCCTCCATGGGCTTGAGCAAGAAGTTTGGTGCCATCTCTGACACTGGCAGGTTCTTCCAAAGAGTCTGAGAAGGCATGGTGTTGACATCAATGGACCTACACTTCCTACCCAGCTTGAGGATCCAGCTGAATTCTGGGAGGTGGGCAGAAAGAAGTGACATCAGTTGATCTCACCTGTTATCCTCAGGAGATGTCCGTGAACCTCACACACTGTAGGTTTTGAGACATATCTCTTAGAGTAATGCTAGAATGTTGGCCACTGGTCTGACTTCTGAGCTCTGGGGATGTTGGAAGTGGTGGGCTGGATGCCATTGTCCCTTATCAAAGGGTTGGGGTGATGGGAGATGTCATTCTGTAAATATGTTTCTCTTATTGGTTAATGAATAAAGCACTGTTGGCAAATAGGAAGGCAAGATAGGCAGGACTAGGAGACAAGGAGGATTCTGGGAGATGTAGTAGTGAGGAGAGAAGAAGTCTGGACCCTCTATCCAGTAAGCCAAGACCATAAGGAAACACTTTGATGGGTAGAATGGGTTAATATTTAAGACAGAGCTAGCCAATAAGAAACTCTAGTAACAGGCCAACAGCTTTATAACTACTATATTATCTCTGTGTGTTATTTGGGGCTGATGGGGCTATGGGAAAAGGCTGGCTGGAAATCTACATGTAACATTGGGGCTCCGCCTGTGCGGAGTCAGTCAGGAATCTATTCCCTTTGGGACCTATTATTTCCTTGTATGGCCATGTCCTGCTTGCTCAACATGTCACTTAGGTCTGGGCAGCAACCAGGTGTCACATGTATAGTTAGCGTGATTGCAGATGAAATCTAGAGGAACTTTTAAGCTTGCATGCCAATGAGCTGCGCCTCTCATCTTGTGCCCCACATCTCTGATGGCACCCTGCTCCATGTTGTCCTTCTTCCTTGGGCCCTTGTGTAGACACACAGAGCCTAGCCCCTGTGCAGATGGCTTTTGCATTTCCTATGCCCCCGTGTGGCCTTAGATCCTGCTGTCACTTCACATCACACAGCTTGACTGAACTCCATTGCTGCCACACTCCTTTAGCTTGACTTTAGTCCTTAGCACCACTTGCTGGAATCTGGCATGTTCTGTGTTCCTGTGTCATTGGTTTACAACATGCTTTTCTGTACACTTCCTTCAGCAGTGGGAATTCAAGCCACAATTGCTGCTCCTCTGTTCCCAACGACTAGCAGAGTGCTCCATGAATCCCAATCAAATGATTTGAAGGATGAGAGACCACGTTTGTGCTCACTCCTTTCAGGAGATGGGGAGGCCCTGGGGCTCCAGGGTTCAACTTCCAACCCCCCATTTCCTTCAGGACCAAAGACAGCAGAGCCTTTCCAAATCCCTTGTGCCCAGCTCAGGGCAGACACCTGGTAGGACCCGAGCATCTGCCACTTGTGGCAAACCGTTGAGGACATGGTTGGCTGTTGGCGACAAACCAAAAGGTCTTGATTAGCCAGCTCCTAGCACACAGCTACTGGGGAAAAATAATGAGACTAAAGAAAATCAAATCGGCCTCGGAAACTTTGAGTGCTACACACATCTTTAATAGATTCTGACTTCAAGCTTCTCTCCAGGGTATGGAAGTTCAGAACTGCTAAGTAGTCGAATATATTTGTGAAGAAAAAATCCATATGGACAAAGAACACAATAAACATCTCTAATTAGGAGTAAAATAGGCAGATAAAGGACTCCTGTGCATGTTGCAGCCCCGCTGGGGATGGCGGCCCTGGAGCTGTCTCCCCTTCCACCAGTGGGGAAATTTTGATTTCTATGAATGTTGGCTATTTACAGCATGGTAACCCTGCTTGCCATCAAAAGGCAAAAACACGTTTGAGGAGTAGGTGGCTAATATTTGTTAAAGTTTTCTGTATGCTTGTTGCTGGAGTTGATCTTTCCAGAAAAAAAAAAAAAAAGATAAATGTTTGACAGGCTCTCTACCCTTATGGAATCTGCATTTTTGGTTAGTGCTTTACATGACAGCTGATGGCTGTGTGCAAAGGACATGCCCCACCTCTCTCTGGTCTCTGGTGTGACAGCTATGGGCTATATGACATTAGTGAAAAGAAATGTGGTTAGTGACACCAAGGAACTGGATCTAACATGCAGTTAATTGCCATTGATTTATACTTAAACACCACATGTGGCTAGTGGCATTGGATAACATAATCTGAAAAACAAAACAAAGCATTAGAACTCTGGAAAGAGAAAATAAGTTAACAGCAAAGGAAGTAAGTTCATCAAGTCTGCATCCTTTACCAAAGCAGCTAACGTCTTGGTGTTCACATCCCTAAAGTAGGGTGGTGGTAGCTCCTGTCATAGGGGGCTACCCAAGAAGGGGATACATGCGGGTCTAAGCCTGGGGAGGAGTGAGCCCTCTGTGCATGATTACAGAACTGAGGTAGTAGGGTTTGGGATAGAAAAGATAGACTATTTGCTATCTCTTCCACTTACCCATGCAGTAAACCTTTATGGCTTTCTTTGCAAACCCTGGGATTGAACTGAGAGACTTGTAAATTTAAACAGGCTCAACAAGAGCTCAACTATTGAGTTACTTCCCCAGACCTCTTTTTGCTTTTGCTTTTGTGACAGGGTCTCACTAATTTGTCCAGCCTAGCCTTGAACATTCTATCCTCCTGCCTCAGTCTTCCAAGGAGCTGAGATTATAGGCCTGTGCCACCAGGACCAGCTTGCTTGTGCAATCTGTAAGTAAATGTCCTGGACTCCATTAATCCACTCTACTCTACTGATGCCCCAGGTGTGTTCTGGGTGACAGGCTTATCACACACACACACACACACACACACACACACACACACACACACACACACATTGCTACTTGTGTCTGGACAGTGCTCCCAGGCCATAAGTGATGACAGACTATGAATAGAACATCACACTTAGCTTATTAATTCATCCCAAATTTACTGAAGTTAAACCACAAACCAGCCTGGTCTTTGCCTCTGAAAGTTTATCTGTGAATAAGACAAGCCAAGGACCTCACCCTTATTGAACTTAAATTCTAACATCAACTGTAGACTGAAGTTTCTGTCCCACTTGGTCCCACTGCCCTTCAGTCACAAATAAATACACAGAGGCTTATATTAATTATAAGCTGTTTGGCCAATGGCTCAGGTTTCTTATTGACTAGTTTTCTCTTAATTATTAACTCATTTCTATTAATCTGTGTATCTCTGTGTGGTCTTGGCTTACTGGAGAATGCCCAGGTGTCCTACCTTCCTAGTTGCTACATGGTATCTCTCTCTCTCTCTCTCTCTCTCTCTCTCTCTCTCTCTCTCTCTCTCTCTCTCTCTCACACACACACACACACACACATACACACATATGCACACACATTCTCTCTCTCTCATTCTCTCTCTCCCATGACTCACTCTCTCTGACCCCTCCCAGAATTCTCCTAGATTGGTTGCCCTGCCTATACTTTCTGCCTAGCTACATCCTGACTGCCCATTGACCAAAACAGCTTTATTCATCAACCAGTAAGAGAAACATATATTCACAGCATATAGAAGAACATCCTACTATCCCCCATGAATCAATCAATCAATCAATCAACCAATCAATCAATCAATCAATCAATCAATCAATCAACCAATCAATCAATCAGTCATTCAATCTAATGTCATTGACAGACTGGAATTCAAGGAGAATTGAGTATTGCATAAAGAGGGGGGAGGGTGCATAGGAGCTGTGTGGCTGGAGAGAAACTATTTCAGAGCTAGATGCTGTGTTAAAATAGTATAATACATTGATACAGGAAAGCAAGTGGATGTCCAGACCAACCATGCTCAACCCCTAACATAGATTGGCCAGGATGGAGGCAGCTCGACCTGTGGTATGACCTAGGGTGGTTTTCATGGAGGTGTTGAATGAGCAAACTAATTTCAGACACATTTGGGATCAAGAGAAACCTCTTGTGCATCACCTGTAAGTGACAAGTCCATGGGACATGTAGTTCTGATGGGACCCATGTCTGGGGCATGGAGGAAGGTGCTGTCTATTGGCAATTGGCATATTGTCAATAGAGCAATGGATAGAGTGGCAAGGATCTCTCCTTAGGCTCTGGGTGAACTCAGTCTACACGGAGACAGAGCAGTGATATTTTAGATCTGGTGGCAACCAATAGATTCTGAGAGAGAGGGAAGCATGGCACCCAATTGTGTACCTACTGGTAAGCCCAGCTGGCTCTGATGATTGATTGATTGGTTGATTGATTGATACATGGGGGGATGGTAGGATGTTCTTCTGTATGCTGTGAATATATGTTTCTCTTATTGGTTGATGATCCAAACTCAGGATCGCACAACTACCTTTGGGGACAATAAACTAAACCCAAGCCAGTAAACCAAGAAAAGAGATTTACAGGGAGAAGTGTGGGTACAATAAGAGGGAGATGGGAGAGGGTATGAGGGGGCAGAAGGGTCAAAATGCATTGTGGTGGTTTAAATGAGAATGGCCCCCATAGGTTCAGACATATGAGCACTTGGTCTGTAGTCTGCAGTGCTGTTTAGGGCAAGGTTAGGATGTGGGGCCTGGCTTGTAGAATGTGGGGGCCTGGCTGGAGGAGGAATGCCATTGCCGGGTGGGCACAGGGCTTAAAGATTTGCATCACTTCCAGTTTGCTCTCACTGCTTTGTGCTTGTGGTGGACGATGTGAGCTCTCACCCATGCCTGCTGCCACCCCTCTCCACCATGCCTGACTCATCCCTCTGGAGCCATAAACCCAAAAAATCTCTTCCTTCTATATACTGCCTTGGTCATGGCATTTTCTCACAGTAACAGAGAAGGAACTAAAACACACACAGTGTCCACGCAGGAAACTATGAAAGAACAATTTTTTTTTCCAATAAAGTGTTTTTAAAAGAGGTTTCTTCAGTTCCTAGTGTTTCAGATCCAAGAGCATGATGCTGGCATCAGCTCTCGAGGGACTCCTAGTCTGTATCACAGTCTGGTAGAGAATCATGGCTGGAGAGAGCGAGGCAGGAAGAGACGGTCACTGCTCTTGCATAACAACTCCCTGGAACTAACCAGAGACACACAGAAAGAGAGGATCTGTTCTGAGCACAGCACCCCTGCTGACCCCACCGTTTTCCACTGGGACCCACTTTTTACGGAATCCACCACTTCTCAACAATGCCTCAGATTAGACCAAGCTTCCTCTGTGTGAATCCCTAGGAACAGGCCACACACAAGCTGCCCTGGCCTCTGGGACAAAGAGGATTCCTCAGCTATTCATTGTGAGAAAAAAGAAACATGAGCTTCCTCCCAGGGCCCGTGTGCATCTCTAATCGTCAGAACGACAAGGAATAGGAATCATCAGTCTTTGCTGTACATAACGTTAAATGTGGGCGCCCTACATCTGTAACTGGCCTGTTGCTTCTGCCTCGTTGTCAACAATCACTTCTTGCCCAAGGGATGGCTGTGACCAAACAATGCTAAAAGGGAGGATCGTGTTCCTCATTTCACTGGTTCTACTCCTGCCTGTGCCTCCCTCCCACTCATTATCCCATCCTACGCATTCTCCCCATCAGGTCCAGGTCCACCAGATCTGCAAGCTTCCCCAGGCAGAGGCTTGCTCTTTTCCTATATTTATACAAAAGCATACTTATCCGAAAATTATACTTCCACTCGCTTAAAGTTGCTTCTATTTTAGTTTATTCTCCCTGATTATGGAATCATTATCTAATCTTCATAGGAAATTTAGAAAGGAAAGTATAAAGAGAAGAAAATACCACCCATAATCCCCCCCATATTATGTCATTAAGTTCACCAACCTTCTTCTCTTTCATTTTTTCTTGTTTATTTTTGGTCCATTGTGCAATCTTTATTCTGTTTGGGGGAAAAAACAAACAACAACAACAACAAAAAGAGAACAGGTTTTGAAAAGTCACCGTATAAATGTTTTTTGCAAGCCCATGGGGGATACAGCAGAAAATAGGTCTTTGCTCTTAGATGGCCAGCAACTTGTCGCAGAGAGGAGCCCTCCTGGGTTTCTAGGAGTGCACTGCAGCTCATAGCCTGCATTGTTCATGAACACTGTTTTAGCTTATTTACATACATGTTTACAGAAGCCTGATGCATATTTCTTAGCTTGCTCCCCATCTCCCTGCCTTAAAACCCTTTCTTTCCTTCTTGGTTTATTTTTGAGATTGCAGCTTAATTACAACATTTCTCCCTTCCCAGGACATTCGTGACCTATTTTATTTCAAACTACAGAGATACTCCCGCGTGCTCAGTCCTCTTTGGAGAAATGCCTGTAATGAACTAAAGGCCTCTACTTTCTAACACCGAGGATATCTTTTAATTTGTTTTTATTTAGGACGTGCGTGTGTGTGTATGTGTGTGTGTGTGTGTGTGTGTGCGCGTGCGTGCGTGCGTGCGTGCGTGTGTGTGTGTGTGTGTGTGTGTGTGTGTGCTTTTGTGTGTGATGTGAGCACACACACACACATGCACATGAATGCAGGTGCCCATTGAGGCCAGAAGAAGGAACACATCCCCCAAAGCTGTAGTTAAGGTGGTTGTACGTCACCAAACATAGGTTCTAGAATGGAATCCATGCTGTCTGCAAGAACAGCAAGTGCTCTTAACCTCGAGCTGTATCTACTGTCCCACAGGACTTATTATTTTGATTGACTGGAGGGTTGTTCTGCTAAACAACAAAACTGAGTGTGTGTTCACCTCTTAAATGCCTCCCCCTCTGCTCCTCTTGAACCTCCAATCCGTCCAGCCTGCCACTCCCTTTCCATCCAATACTCCAAGCTTTATTTTTTTTCCTTGCGACTTCATCAGGCCAAGACTCACCATGACCTTTTTTTTCTGCCCACCTGCAAGACCTTCTTTTTCTCTATGACATTTGGCCATCTTTTTACCATGGACTCAAGTACGGACTTCTACTTACTCCGGACCAGCTTTCCCAGGATTCGCCTATCACTGTGCATCTTTTGAAATATCCCTCCACATCTCTTCTGGAGCTCCTCCTCAGTGTCTTACATTACCACCATGCCCCCCAAACACACACACACACACACACACACACACACACACACACACACACAACCTTTCATCTCTCCGTTCCGCACTCTGGTTACTTTCTTATATTAAAAATGTAATCTTTGATTTTATTTTATAAAAACTGTATTTTGCAGTAGGCGAGTTTCTAATTGTTCAACTTCGACATATTTGTAATTGGCATCTGCCTGCGCTTTAAAAAGTAGCCCCCTCTCAGTTTAGGTTTGGTATTCAATCTTTTTTGAGAGTTAATTCACAGAGCTATGGTTTCCCCCTGACTGCGCAATCATTTCCATTTACTTAGAGACATGCACCCTCCCTTAGTCATACTTCACTTTCAGAATGTTGTCCCCGTCATCTGCCTCCAAAGTTTAATCTTCACTCTCCCGTTTAAATTCTCTCTGACTCACTGTTCCCCATGTCTGCCCTATCATTTGGGCGCTTCCATGACCTGAACTAGCCTGTGTCTCTATTCTTCAGAGCCTCTTGCTGATGGAGACAACTGAGGTTGAGCCGCAGACCCTGCGCAGTGGGATGGATGCCCGGGGCTACATGAAGCACGTTCTGTATCCTGGGCTGTTTCCCAGGCGGTGTAAGCGAGAAGGGGTTTGCTGACCAGAAAGATGGAGTTTGCTGAGAGCTGCGGGGTGCTCTGACATTTCCTGGGTTCCTCCCTCCTCCTGGGGGCTACTTCCCAGCATTCCCTCGGGTCCCGGAAGCCCCGAGTACGAACATTGATCAGCAGAGTGTGGACAGAGATGCCCGTGCATGCTTAGCTGGCTCAGGTAATGATTCAGAGTCACTCTTTCGCGTCTCACCTCTTAGGCCTGCTGGGTTCTGATCCCTGGGGTCCATGCACACTGAAGCCTGGCCCCTGCAAATCTCCCCATTCAGGGACAGCACTCTCTATGACTGAGCAAACACCTTCTTGTGTGTTGAGTCACTGTGACTTGGAGGCTTAGTTGCAGAGCAATAGAGCTAAAGCCTTTTCTCTTTGTCCTTGTGGGCTTCGCCCTCAAAAACATGACCTCACTGTCACCGGTGTGGCGGCTGCGTCAGGAAGGAACATGTCCAAGCCATTCGGTTTGAGCATTCTTTCTCTCACATACACACAGCTCTGGCATTCTGGAATCTCCCATTTTGAGCACACGAATGTATTTGCTTGTTTTTAAAATAGCTTTACTATTGTTTCCGGGGATTGGGAGTAGGAGCTGAGGAGGCTGCATTTGCGCTAGGACGGCCATCTTCAAAGTGGTTTAATGTGAAGCACAGTTCTATTTGCTAATATTTTATTTAGGATTTTCCATCAATATTCATATGTGCGATCAGGCTGTAGTTTCATTATATCCTTTCTGGCAGGTCTCACAACAGTGCTTGGCTGGCTTTGCCAAAGACATTTAGGAGGCTCTTTTCCTTCTACACCGTCCCAAAGAGGCAAAGAACGGGTGGTGAGACCTGCTTTCCCCAAAGCCGTCTCCACAAGCCCTCACGGAAGCTCACATTTAAGACTATCTTCTGCCTTCCTTCCTTTCACAAAGTGCATCCATCTGAGACCAGTGTGTCCATTTACAACTTCTTAGAAAATCACCCATTTCATCTGAGATTTCAGCTTTACTGCACAGCATCGAGTAAACCACTGTCCTATTTATTTATTTATTTATTTATTTATTTATTTATTTATTTATTTATTATTTTAAACATTTTTCTCTTCTTCTGTCTTTTCTTTTCTTTAGTTTGTTTCGATGCTGACATTTCTCCTTAGGTACCCATCCCTTCAAAGATGCCATGCCATTGGTTAACTAACATAAGTGTTTTCTCTCTCAGTTTTAAATCTTTGTTCTTATTGGGTGTGTTTAGTCTCTATCATTTTGCTTCCAGTTCCTCCCTTTTTATTCTCAGGGCCTGCAGTCCTTTCACTGTCCCTGCTCCTTCTTGTGTTGACCCTTTCATCTTCTGTTCTTATTCATTTATCGGGCAATTAAACAGTCAAACTGCTTTGGTGCTTTCTGTTCTCAAAGTGTCTTTAACTACGTACTACAGTGCCTCGTAGTACTGTCTCACTGAACTGGACGTTATAAAGACAGAGCATGCTTGTCAGAGCAAACTCCAGCTTCTGCTTCACCATCCATCAATCAGTCCTTCCCCAGGGTTGTGCCCCATTCCAAACGGAGTGTTCTTCTAATCTAGAACACTAGGAGGGAGCTGGAAGCCCACTCGTCCTCCATTAGGAGACCTGTTTACAGGGCGGCGTGGGTGTCTCCACTGTTTAACCAAGAGAGGACCCCCACCGGGCCACTCTGTAGTCTGAACTTTGAAGAACTCTCCTGGAGGCTTGATCCTAGCAAGGGGTTCCAGGGTTGCTGTCACTCGTGTGAGCTGACATCAATGCAAAGTCGAAGGCTCTGTGGCTGTGACCCCAAATACTGACTGTTCTGTAGATATGAAAATAGATTTTATGTGTTACGTTATGTAAAATGCACAAGACATACTCAAATTAGCTTTCTCCACACTATTTGGTTTGTTTTAGTTTTAAATTTTGGAGTTCTTTTAATGTGGGGCTGATTTTGGATGCATATTTTGATCTTACTTGGTTTTATTTGATATAGCCTTTCACTCACGAAGGCTAAAAGAGATGGCTTTGAATCCTTTAACACTTGATTTTATTTTAAACTTTGTTCCTTCCAACATTTACTTTATGAATTCGGCAGCTATTTCTCTTGACATGTATATGTTCAAGACTGACTCAGCTTGCTTTAGTTTCTTGAATTATTAAGTGGCTGTACATTGCCTCCTTTAGAACCCCATACCTTGAATTTACCATCCTCTTAAAGGGCCACATGTGCCATGGGCATTTACAAAGTAGCTCCTAGCAGAAACACATACAGGCACATAACACACACACACACACACACACACACACACACACACTCATGCATGTACTCATGTGCACGCACACACGCACAAGCACGCACACACTCATGTACACACACAACACACATGCAGCAGGCACGCACACATACACACACGCGCACACACACACACATGCTCACAGGCACGCACGTGCACACACGCACACGCTCATTCATGTACTCACGTGCACGCACACACACACATGCGCACAAGCACGCACACACACGCATGCACACACGCACACACACATGCACACACACGCACACATGCACACACACACGCACGCACACACGCACACACACGCACACAAGCACACAGGCGCACACAGGCACACACGCACATATGCACACACATGCACACATGCACGCACGTACACACACGCTCATGCATGTACTCACGTGCATGCACACACGCACAAGCACGCATGCACTCATGTACACACATAACACACACATGCAGCAGGTACACATGCATGCACACATACATGTACACATACAACATACACGCACACATGCACACACGCACACATGCAGACACACACACACACACGCACACACTTTCCCCTTCAAAGTCAAGATGATGAAATGAGCACATGCAGTTTGTCACATCTTACTCTCTCCATCTTTGACAAGTTCAGTGTTCTGCTAAAAAGAATGAATGTTTCATTTCCCCATATTTGTATAATGTTTGCTAAATTTATTACAGTTCACACGATAGTTATTCCCCCCCCCCTTTTTTTCTTTTTCAAAAATAGTGTCTTCTCCGATTCCTAGTTTGTCCAGTGTGACTTTTAAGAACTCATCTGGGCCTGGGTGATGGCACTTGGTATAATATTTTTCAGTACATCTGTTCCCCCTGCAGATTTCATAAGATCTTTTTTCTTTATAGTTGTATAAAATTTCATTGTGTTGATGTGCCACATTCTCTTACCTGTTTGTTAGTTGTTGGGCATTCACGTTGATTCCACCATGAATAGGGCAGCAATGGACATGGCTATGGATGTCTCTGCAGTAGGCGTATGGAATCCATTGGGTAGAGTGGGTACCATCAGTCACATCCATGCCCACTGGAGGGCCCTGGCTAAACCCAGTGGTTCACAAAGCAAAATTGAACACTAAAACGTCATGAAAGTGGATGGGACTTGAGGGGAGGTGGGAAGTACTGGTGGGATTGGACAGGGGTAAGAGAGGGTGAGGGATGAGTGGGGACAGAATGTACTGTACCACTTGACACAAAACTAAACTTACCTGGGAAGAGGAACTCAGCTTAGGAATGGCCTCCATTAGATTGTCCCGTGGGTGTATCTGTGGGGCACTCTCAGCGGTTCCTGCGTTGGACATGTGGTCCTAGGCTGAGTAAGAAAGCACGCCGAATAAGCCCCGAAAAGCCAGCCATTTAAGCAGTACGCCTCCATGTTTCTGCCTTTTCTCTCATTTGAGCTACTGCCCTGTGTTCCCTTCATCAGCTGTGGTTAGGATATGTGAGCCAGATAAACCCTTTTCTCTCTAAGTTGCTTTTGGTTATGTTGTGCATCACAGCAATCGAAAACAAATTAGGATAACACATGTATGAGCCTGTCTAGATGTTTTTGTGTTTTACAGAAGAGATCGTGGTGGGCTGCCATATTGCTTAGTGGTACAGTTGGCCTAGCATGGGTGAGTTCCTGAATTCTAGCACTGAAATAAATAAGTAAAAATAAAAAGTTTTAAAATGTTTAAAAGAGAAAGAAAATTGTTTTCCTGAATTGTTTGTGTTTACTTATTGTTGGTGTATTTTAGAAGGACATTTTGTCTGGGTATAAAAGTGGCCCCTTACATTCTGCCTGAGGACTCTGGGAAATAATTCTACATTTTCCAGCCCTTGATGTTTCAGGGAAAAATTAAGGGTATGTCAGTTATTTCCTGTTATCTGAGTTTACTTTTCTTCTCAACAAAGCAATTATTTTCTTCACTTCTAAGGTTAAGCAACTTTACTCTTTTCTCGGGAATTCCTTCCACTTCATCTACAAAGAGATGGTCCAGTCTGTATAAACAAGTTCTTACTTTGAAAGTGTCTTCATATTTTATCTCTGGTGAATAATTTTGATGATGGACTTGTTAAATTCACTCCTGTCATCAGTTTTACATATTGTGGGTTTCCATCCTTATTTTTCTTTGTATCTATAATTTTTTTCCTCTATACTCTTAAATTCTTTCTTCTATTTCCCATTCCATTTCTCCCCGTTCCACCAGTCTATCATATACTGTTAGTCTTTATGCCGATAGCATGGACTTCACATGTCTTATAATTTTATTTTCTTCTTCTGCTCTGTTCTACTCTGTTTTCTACTTCTACAACAAGATTTTATTTTGTCGTCTTTACTCCCTTATATTTGAGTCCTCACATGCCTGTTTTGATATTTGAGTACAGGGAAACTGTCTTTAAAATGAGACAATGTGAGAGTCGGTGGTTGTGCGATGGAACTTTGATACTCACCACAGGTTTGCTCACTGTCAACTTAAAATTCAACCTGTTTCTTCCACTTCCTTCTGGAGTTCTGGAAGGACCCCTTATGAGATCTTCAGAGATGGGTCCCCCAATAGACCCACACTCCAATGGGTGATGTGTCACATGCACACACTGGCAGCACAAATAGTATATGAAATTGGGGAGGGGAGATGATGGTGAGGAGTAGGGGAGGCATTAGAGGGGATAAGGTAGATTTGATTAAAATGCACCAAATGCATGTATGAAGCCTTCAAACAGTTAAAATGACAAAAATTGATATTTAAATGAATACCTTTACATTTTTTCCAAAAAATTACATTAGTATACTAGAATGACACCACAGTTGGTTGGTGGTAGCAAAGACCTTTAAGCCCAGCACTCAGGAGGCAGAGGCAAGAAGAGCTCTGTGAGTTGGAGGCCAGCCTGGTCTACAGCATGAGTTCTAGGCTCCAAAGAGAAACCCTGACTTGAAAAACAAAACAAAAAACATAAACAAAATAAAATAAAAAATCCTTCTTTCCCACAAACCTCTATTCTTGGTATGACCATAGGTATTAAAAACCAAATTATAATTCCCGATATTTTCACTGATATCAAATATTTTACTTTATTTACTCACTATGGGCTGGATGATTTTAGACATATGTGTTCTTCTCTCTTGTATCTGATTTATCTGTCTATATTCTTTATCCATGTCTACTGGAGTGATTACATTCTTACCAGTGTACTTTCAAATGAGTTGAATCTTTGAATACGGATGACTTTCTAAGTGAGTTCTCTCGCTGTGTCATCTGATCAGAGCCATCTTTCCAGGAAACTCGGCCAGAAGAATCCCCTGAGGTTACCAGGAAGCTGACTGAATTTCTTCTTGGTCATCTCAATCATTTACATTGTCTTAACAACCCCCAAGATGTATTTATTTTGGTACTAGTGATGGTTGGCCTTGGGTACCAACTTGGCACAACCTCAAGTCACTTGGGTAGAGAGTCTCAGTGAGGAGTTATCTGCATCGGGTTGACCTGCCTGCAGGGATTGTCTTTACTAAGTTAACTGGTGAGGGAAGACCCAACCCACTGTGGGAGACAACATTCCCCAGACAGGTTCCCAAAGTGTATAAAAGTGGAGATGTAAAGCTGACCACAAGCACACCAGCCGAGCAGCATGCATGTGTTCATTCTTTCTCTGTTTTCAGCTGTGGCTGTGGTGTGGGTAGCTGTCTCAAGCCTCTGGCTCCCTAGCAATAATAGACTGGAGCATGGAGTTGTGATCTGAAATGAACCCTATCTCCCCAGAATTGCTCTTGTCAGGGATTTATTTTTATTATAGCAACAGTAAAGAAAGCTTGGGCACCAACCATTTGTTTTCTCTGCACCTAGCAAGGAAAACATGGAGGCTGAAGGATGCTCAACACATCTTCATAGAATCAACAGAGACACAGAGTGCAGCAGCCAGGCAGAGAGCCAGGTTTTCCAGTAGGTAGTCACCCAATATCCTTCCTTTCCTTACTGTCCCTTCATAGTGAATACAAGCTTCTCTACCAAGAACCCAACGCAGGAGATGATTTTCAATCAACATGAGCCCTAGGCCCCTCAGTGGTCAAGAGAAACAGCAGCTACTCTATCAGGAGGCAGCAGCAACAGGACCTGGAAGAAGCCCCCACCCCATCCACCAAGCTCTTTGAGCAGTTGGTTTTGAAAGTTTGAGGCAAGGCCCCAAGAATTTGTTCTGGCTTTAATCAAATGCCTTTGATGACATCATTAGTCTATAGTCCAAGGGTTATGTAGACTCATATTTGAATTTCTGAGCTATTTGGGAGTTTTGAAAGGTGGCATTGTATCGTATCATGTACACTGTTTATACAGATGAAATGTGAATGTATTGGCTTTGCAGATGGGTATCATTGCTGCTGTTACTCACTGAGGCGGTGATAATGAAGAACAGGCAGAGCTCTGCTGAGGAACATCTGGGTTGTGGTGGTCCTGGGAGACCATTGCATGTCATTCAAGGCTTCTGTGGGACTATGGATGTGTTAAGGTGTCCCTGTCACTGCATCATTGGATGAGTTTGACTGGTGTGTGATAATGAGGTGAGATGCACAGTCAGCCAGGCAATGAGGAGAGGGAAGAATCTTCCAGAAGGAGAAAGCCACTTTTATGACAGTCTGGAGGCTACAGAGAGCAAGACAAGCTTCATTAACTGCAGGATCTAGTGGAGAGGAGAGGGAGACAGGGCTGGGACTGGAGTGGCCTAACCAGCTCTGTTCAAGAATTTAGACACTGTCCTGGGGCAATGGGAAGAGAGCTGTGGCTTTTATGCTAGCAGAGGATGTCATTTGGATTGTGTTTTAAGACAATTTTTCAGGCTGTTGGGCAGAGATGGATTGATTGGCAGTAGGCGAGGCCAATGTAGAGGCAAGTTGGGAGGCAGGATCAAAACAAAGGAAGCTTCTTTGGAAGTGGTATAGAGGACTACATACTCATAATAGAGAAGGAGAGACATTGAAGGCTTCTGGGACAATCTCTCCCATCCCTGCCGAAAGGAACAGTCTAGACAAGAAGCCATTGAGAGAGTTCTTAACCACTGTGATAATGATGCTGAAGTGTAGCTCCTCCCAGTTGATGGCTGCTGGAGGGGGTGGAGGATGGGGAAGGTCCCAGTTATCCTTAAGGTGCTGGCCACTGGGAGCTTGACCATGCTCCAATGAGTATATAGGCAACACAAACTGGACTTAGTGCATTTTTTTTCTTTTTGTGGGAAGGGTGCAAGGGTAAGGGGATGGACCTGGGAGAAATGGAAAGTGGGTGTGAGCAGGGTGCAGTGTATGAGAAAAAAGATAAGTATGCGAATATAACCCTATTCAAATATAGAAGAGTGAAATTCTGTCATTTGTGGCAATATAGGAAATCATTATGTTAAATGAAATAAGCCCACCACAGCAAGACAATCCTGAATGATCTCATTCATGCGGAGAATAGAACATTGACCTCACTGACTTCGAAGACAGAATGGTAGTTACCAGAGCTCTGAATGTGTAGAAGAGCAGGAAGAGGAAACAGATAGATGTACTGGTGGGGACTAAGAGCTCCGGTGTGCCACCACTGACGTCAAGTATGTGCTCTGCATTTTAGAAGGACACAAGAAAAGATTCTGAACTTGTTTTTTTTTTTTTTTTTTTTACTCTGAAGAAATGATAAATGTTTGAAGAGATATGTGTAAGCTCAACATGAATAGAACAGTGCATACATGTACTTTATAACTTTTGTTTTTATATATGAGTAAAAATGTAATTAAGAAAGAAAAGAGAAACAAAATAATAAATAAACAAAAAGTGATTCCACTTAAATCCAATCCCAGTAAAAAAAGAAAGAATCTTGGGGGCTAATATCAGGCATGCAGGGAGAACATTGGCTATGAAAAGAGGGGCCACACCCATGTGTCGGTTCTGGACTAGATATCTGGTGGGAGTTTGCACGTGAAGGATGAGGCAGGAGGACCCCTTTATTACAAAATAGGTGATTTATTTAAGTATGAGTTTGTCTTGGAGAATTTGAGTTCTAGGTGCCTAAGCAGGGGCCAGTGGATGGCTCAGCAGGTCAAGGTGTTTGCTGCCAAACCTGGGGATATGGGCTGGGTCCTCACTCATACGATCAACATGGTGAGGGGAGAGAGCTGACTCCCACAGCTTGTTTTCTGGTCTTTCTTCATAAGCATGCTGTGGCGCACGCGCGCGCGCGCGCGCGCGAGCAAACACACACACACACACACACACACACACACACTCACACACACACACTCACACACACACGCACAGGCGCGCACACACACACACAATTAAAATTAAATAAAAATGAAGTTCCCACAAAATTCCAGTTGGAGACAAGGATCTGGAGCTCAGGGGAAATACCGAGGCCAGTCTTTGGAAGCCAGACAGTAGGGATCTACCCATGTAGTGTCTTTTGCTTTCTCTCAGAGGAATAGACTCTGCTGAATGTGGGCCCCGCCCTTTGAAAATGTGCAGAAGGGGCTTTCTTCCTAGCCTGAGGCATGATATAGCCTTTCCTGGGGAAGCTTGCGAGGCTCTTCCAGCAGAAGGACTATGGGAGTTCTTAGATGATGTCAAGAAGATGGAGGAATGCTTGTGTTTTGTTGACTCATGCTTCCAAGCCTTTGCTTGATGTAGCTGCAGTTATGGGTATGTGGAAGGAGGGACTCCCCCAGTGGTCCAGGTGGCACTAGGCCATGCCTGGCTCACCACTCTGATCCACTGCACTCTTGATGAGGCTTAGGCATGAGGAATTCAGCAGAATGGAAGAGCAAGGAGCTATGAATGCTTTGTCTCTTGAACAAAGAGAGATCAACACTCTCCCACCCTGCTCCTTGTCTGTGGTTGGTGGCCGGGTACAGGACCTTGGAAAGGAGAGAGCAATGTGTTCTGAAAGGTATTTTTCTCCTCCCTCCTTCTCTCCTTCTCTTCTCCCCTCTCCCTACCATCTTTTCACTAATCCATAGTGAACAGAGCCTTTGGACCAGAGCCAGAATTCTGGGGATGGATGAATAGAGTGTCACCAAGAGAACAGAAGAAATGGGAAGTTCTTGTGGGTGTCCTGCCCTGATGTAGGCATAACTGGGTCCACCTGAGAGGCCCATGGTGAGTGTTCAAGTAGCAGAGAAGATGCTGCTGACAAGGGGGACATGCACGAAAGACAACTTCATAGTACTGTGAGCAGATAGTACCTGGGGCAGGTGACTGGTAAAGGACAGATTCCTTATGGGTCCCAGTATGCTGAGGTGGGGTTTCTGAGATCTGTGGTCTCTACAGTCATCTGCTCTGGGAAGGGGTAGCTGGGGGATGTGAGTCCTGTTGGGGACATTTCATTCAAATCACCACAGACAGCAATTCCTTTTTTCTCAACGGACTTAGGAGATAAGATGCCTGTGTTCTTCTGACTTAATTTCTTTCTTTCTCCTTTTTTTCTGTTACTTTCTGTGCTGACTAACTTTAATTGTAGATAGTTTCATTTCTTTGTTCATTGTAAAAAAACATGTCTTCCCATCTTAAATCACCATAGAGATTCTTTTCTTTTGTTTTGTTCTTCGAGACAGGGTTTCTCTGTGTAGCTTTGGAGCCTATCCTGGCACTCACTCTGTAGCTCAGGCTGACCTCAAACTCACAAAGATCCACCTGCCTCTGCCTCCCAAGTGCTGGGATTAAAGATGTGCACCACCACTGCCTGGCTTGTTTGTGTTTTTTGAGAGAGGGTTTCTCTGTGTGGGCCTAGAGGTCCTGAAACTTATTCTATAAATTCTGCTGGCTTTGAACTCAGAGATCCTCCTGCCTTTGCCTCTTGAGTGCTGAGATTAAAAACATGTTCAGCCATTGTTCATCAACATAGAGATTCTTTACCAAATTAACATGAGGTAGAAAAGAGAATAGTTAATGTTTTAATAATTTAAAATATGTCTCTTTGCACCAAACTTAATAGTTATCTACTGTATTTTCTCATTAGAGGTCAAATGCCAGACAGGATCACCTTTCAAAAAGCGGTTTATTTTGCCTCCTGGTTCAGAGGATTCAGTCCAGGCTGGCAGAAAGGGAGGGAGGGAAAAAGAGAGAGACACAGAGTTAGAGAAACAGACAGAAACCAACACAACAACGTAGTTCATAAGCAGGAAGCAGAGGAAGAGTATAAGAGGGGACCCGGATGAGACACAAATGCATGGACACAACCCCAGGTACCTACTTCCCCCAATTATACCTGGCATCCGACATTTGAAAACCTACAATTATGTCATCCTGTTATGAACCCATCAAGGGATAAATTTAGTGGTTAGTTCAGAGACTGTCACAGGCTATCCAGAGATGTGTGTCACTGACCTCCCAGACATTTCCTAATCTAATCAAGCTGACAATCAAGGTTAACCATTTTACTTACTAGTTAAGAATACACATGCCAGTTAATTTAGAAAGTTGAAAACATTAATGTTTTTGCATGTACTTGTGTGTGTACCATGTGTGCATTGTGCATGCACATTCAAATGTATGGGGGTGCATGTGTGTGTGTGTGTGTGTGTGTGTGTGTGTGTGTGTGTGTGTGTGTACACTTGCAGAGTGTGGAAGTTAGAGGTGGATGTTAGGTGCATCCCTCAGTCACTCTCCTTCATATATACTAAGGGGATTCTCTCACTTTAAACAAGAGCTTTCTGGTTCATCTAGTCTGGCTAGCCAGGTTGGTCTGAGACTGCTTATCCGTGTCTCCTGAGCAATGGGATTATCAGAAGGCGACTAGGCTGGGTGCTAGAGCTCCAAACACTGGGCCTCGTGGTTTCCAGAAATCGTTCTGCCTGCTTAGTCATTTCTCCAGTGCTCTCCCCACTCACACTCTACTGAGAATGTGTGTGAGTATAAACAGCAATTAAAGAAGAATCTTAGAGTATGGCTGCATAATTCATCAGATAATTATTTCATGTGATACTCTAAAGTATATTTAACCCTCTAAAGCATTTTTTGAAGAGGATATGTGAATATATGCACACACACACACACACACACACACACACACACACACACACACACATAATTGTTACCTGAATAAATATGTGTAGGCACTTTAAACTTTAAGATGTAAGTCACCAATTGTTTATACAGAAAGATGCCTCTATTATTATAATCTTTTTGACAAGAATGCTCACTTTGGACAGGCTTAGTAGGTCTAGGACCAAAATCCAGAAGCAGTTTGGACTTAATTGCAGTTTCCCCACCTAAACTTCACATTTCCAATTTTTAACTGTCATTGTTCAATTCCTCACCTTGATGGATGTCTATGGCTTTCATACGTATTTAACCACATGGTCTGTTGAGATTGTATTGATCTATGCCCTGACCTCTTTAAGAACAGAATGCTCTCTATTTTAGTCACATAGAAGGGCAGTTTTGCTGGGTATAATAGTGGTCATGTACCATGTGTTCTGTTGCCTCGTCTTCTGTAGATATCCTGAGCCTTTGCCATTTCACCCACAAATGGGTACCAGCTACCTTGGCTTTCATCCCTTGCTGGGCAATCTACGCTGTGTGTTTACATGTTTGTAGGACTTCTATTTTCTTTCTCACCTGCCCTTTTAAATCATCTACTTTCCTAGTAATTGGTGCTCTTTTCTTTGAATGCTTTCTTCCCCAGTGGGATAAATTTTTCTGACAGGAATACACTGGCTTCTTCTTCCAAATCCAGCAGCCCCTGCTATTCCAAGTGTCCTAATTCATATACAAGTTTGTCTTTGGCTCTAGATGATTAATGATCCTTTTCTTTTTATTATCCTCTCTTCTATGATCTCAGATTATTTTTGGCTGGATTCTAAAAGACCCAAGCAAGCTTGCCCTATTTGTCATCCATGCTATTTTTGAACCATCCATTCTGTTCATAGATACCTTCTCTATGACCCATCTTGACCACATCCCTCCCTTTTCCTTTCTTAATTGATTCTGAATTTGTTAGTACTAATTTACGTCATGCCTATTTTCATTTATGTAAAAAAAAATGATAGCATCAGATCAATCTCAGAGCGTTGTGAGATTACTGACTACCAGACTACTCTTCTCTGCCCTCCTCGGCAACACTGCTGGATTTTATTTTCATCAGCTGCCTTCCTGTTGACTCATCCTCTAGACCCCATGTGGACAAAAGACAAGATGTGTATACTATTCCTGGATGCATTTTCTCTACACTTGTAAATTTAAGGAACATGTGTGATCTGGCTTCTTAGTCCCAAATGCCTTCTATGTGTTGAAATGAGGGAGTGAACCCCACAGAAATATATCAGCTGTTGATCCAGGATTGACACCTGGTAGTCAGCCAAGCTAAGTATTTTATATATATGAGCTTGCTTTAGTCTCCAGACCTCCTGCTAGGCCAGCATTGGATATTCTTAAAGTTTGATGACCAAGGGTCTGTAAAATATACAGAGTGATCAAGCCTGACCAGCTAGCTAGGACCACAAGATTTGGCCTTGGATCCCACCATGTAACATTGGATGCTCCAGTAGGGCCATCGAAGAAAGCACTGTGCACCCTGGTGTCTCTGCACAGTCTTGGGTTGGTTCCCGACTACAAGAGTAATTCACACTTCCAGCTAGCAGTGGTCCAGAGTAGCCCAGCCTCCTTCCCTGTTCAGTGCATTGGTATGCCTAAACCATGGTGGCTGTGGCTTCTCTAACTTGTCATGTGATTGACCATTGAGTGTCTTGATTTTCAACTTTCTAAGAGTTCTTGTCTTTTACAAACTATAGAGCAACAGGGAAGAACTATCATGCTGAGGCCCTGGTGTGCCCTGCTCTGTAGGAATGCTCCTACAATCCCTGAGATGTTCCCATTTGACAGGTCAAAACACTGAATAGTATCTGTCTCCTCATCTCATTCCTAATGGCACACCCTTCACCTTAGCACCCATGAACCTCTCTCATGGGGGAAAAGTGTGGTAGCTGCCTCATTACCTTCTGACCATATTTCTCATTATTTCTGTACCACATGACAATGAAGGATGGACTTTTTACTTACCATCTAACCTTGGGTTAATGGATTATATCTATCAACTGTGGTTAAGCAGGATAATTCATGAATGGCTATCTTCAATGCTATTCCTGGAGCCACACATCCAGGTTTCCCTCTGCCCTTATTTGTTCATGAGGTTGACCATTAACCCAACCTGGAAGTCATGGTGTGTTAAGATTTTAACCTCTGATTTCTCTTTTATGAACTAATAGCGCATGTGTGGGTGTGGAGGTATACATGCATATGCAGTATGTATGAGCATGAGTATGTGTGTGGAGTTTATAAGACAACCTGAAGCACAATCAGACTGGCTATTCCGTGAGCTCCAGGAGTCTACTTGTCTCTGCCTACCTAGTGTTAGGATTATAGGCATGTGCTTCTTCCATGCCAGACTTCTTTTGCATGTGTTCTGGGACTTGAACTCAAGGCAAACACTACCAACAATGCTATCCCTCTAGCACCAATAAGCTAACAATTGTAACAGTGATGTTCTTGTAGAGTTGCTGTGAGCGTACAACAAGTATGTGCTGAGCCCTTATCATATTGACCTGCTCAGAAATTTGACAGCAATGTTGTCTGTACCCTTGAGGTCAGACTGCCCATAGTAAGAGCTTAAACGACAGCCAGTACCTAGCTAGCTAAGTGCCTCTGTAAATCCATAACAATACAGTCCGACTCTTTAAAGATTTATTTTCATTCTATGTATATGACAGTTTGCCTGCATGCATGTCTGTGTACCATGTGCGTGCAGTACCCACCAAGGTCAGAACAGGGCACTGGATCCCCTGGAACTAGAGTTACAGTGGCTCGTGAGCCAACACGTGAGTGCTGGTAAGTGAACCCAGGTCCTTTGCTAGAGTAGCCAGTGCTCTTAGTTGCTGGACCATCTCCCCAGACACAATGGGATGACGTTAAAATGTGCCTAGCTTCATGGCTGATCCACACTGACTTGCAGAAGGGATGAAACCTTTATGATGACGGCCACAGTGGATAGCACTACCACCTTTAGTGGCTTCCCCTTTCTCCAAAGCAAATGAGGAGAAGCCTGAAGCAGTCTTGGGTCTGAGTCACATAAATCAACATTAACCCCTATGGCCTGTAGGCTCAGAGGTGGCCTCCCCTGTGCCAAGGGCTCTCTGTTGTCATACTCTCTAGAATACTCTGGATTTTTCCTGCACACAGCTCTTGCCCGGTGTTTAGGCAGCTGTCTTTAGAAGAGCTGACTCTGGCATGACAAACCCTTCCAGAGAACATAGTTTTGAAGATTGTCAGGACCCTGCCAGCAGCTCTTATTATGAGCACGTCGAGGCTTTTCATGGGAACAAAGTTGGGAGCAAATACCCGTGAGTCGTGCAGCCTGCCCCGACAGAGCGTGAGAGCATGCTGTCATTACTATGGGAGGTGAGCGCCCCACTGGGTTTTCCAAGTTGCTTCATTACTTTTCCCATGCTTTGTACTTATTTTCCAGCACCTGTAAGAAATACATCGATATGTCAATACCCGCTATCACCAGCTGCCTGTTGCGTATAAGCACACGTCTTCCTTGGAGGCAATATATTTTTTAAATAGAAAGTAATTTCAAAGTTGAAACTCAAAACTGAGTTTAGATTAGCCCTTTTTACTTGAACAGAATTTTATTTTTAAGAATTCTCTCTATCCTAACAGAGAATTTGGATTTAAGTAGGTCAAAGACATTTTTTTTTTTTTTTTTTTTTTTTTTTAACAATAGGAAACTAGTCTGGAGTATACAGATTTTGAAGAAATATACCCCCAAATTGATCTCACTGAGTGGGGTCCAGTCTGATTGGCCTCTGCTGGATATTTCTACCTAGAAGTCCCACCGACCATGCAAGCACAGCATGCAAAAGAAAAGCAATTCTCTTTGCCTGTGGTCCAGCCACGTCTGCGTCCTGTGGTCTTTGGACAGGTTAAGCATCCACAATCAGAAAATCTGAAATTTCAAATGCTTAGAATCCCTGCACTTTCCCAATGCCAACCACAAAGCCACAAGTAGAAAGCTTCACACAGGCTCTCATGAGACGGCAGAACAAATTATTATGTCACATTAGTTTCTGCTGTCTATAAGGTGTGCATGTCACACTAATGAATTTTGCATTAAGATACTGGTTTCCTCTCCAAAATATTTCATAATGAATATGTGAATGTTCCATTTTTTTTTTAAAAAAACCAAAACCCACAAAAAACTGGTGTCAAGCATTTTGGATGGGGACAGGTAGTCCCTATTGGCGAGCGCTCCTTTCTCTTCTCCAGGGCTCAGGTGTCCTGCCTTCATCTGTAAACTTCTCCTTTGTCATCAAGATTCTTTACTCCCAGGCTCTCATGTCCGTATCTCTCGGGGCTGTCACTGAACGGAGCTCTGGGGGCAGATGTAAAGCTGGGATGCGAGCATGATAACTCTCATCAGGGAGTCTGCAGAGGATGTGACCACCCTGAGAATTCTGGATGCTGTACTGCCACTAACTGATGAGCAGAGCACATGACAAGGACAGGTGACGTAGGAGTGGGCGCAAGTGTATGAGAGGGAGACTACTCTTGTCATGCTCTAGCTCAAGTGTTAGAGACAATGACCTGTGATTATGAAAAGACCTTTTTGACATGGGGGATTTGTGAGCCTGTCAGAGCCACAGTAGAAGCCCGTTGAAAGGGGTTGAGCTGAAGCTGTCGAGTGCTCGCTTGGGCCCTTGGATGTCTCCCAGACTGTGTGGGTCTCTGAAGCCTGCCCTCTCCTCCTGATCACTTTTTTCATGCTGGGAAGTAGCTTCTGCTTCATGTCCCTGAGTTGCTTTCCCCTGAGGGCTCCTTCCTCACCTCCATTCTCTTACATGGGGGCTAAGTTAGGGATTCTACTGCGTGAAGAGATCATGACCACAGCAGCTCTTTCAAGGAAAACATTTAATTACAGTTTCAGGGGTTCAGTCCATTACCATCATGGTGGGGATCGTGGTGGCAGGCAGACATGATGCTGGAGGGATAACCGAGAGTCTACAGCTTGCAGGCAACAGGAAGTTGATTGACACTCTGGGCACTATCCTGAACACAGGAGACCTCAAAGCCCGCCACCACAGTGACACAGTTCCTCCAACAAGGCCACATCCACACCAAAAAAGCCACACCTTCTAACAGTGCCATTCCCTATGACATTATGGGGGCAATTACAATCAAACCACACATTCCACTTCTTGGCCCCCATAAGCTTACAAAAATATCACAATGCAAAATGTATTTAGTCCAATTTCAAAAGTCCCCATAGACTATCACAGTCTCAACAATGTTTAAAAGCCCATTCTGAGAGTCATACAGTCTTTTAACCGTAATCCCCTATAAAATCAAAATCAAAAAGACAGATCACATACTCCCAACATACAATGGCACAGGATATACGTTACCATTCCAAAATATAGGGAAGGGAGCATAGTGAGGAAATGTGGATCAAAGCAAGACCAAAAGCCAATAGCGCAAACTCCAAACTCTGCATCTCCATGCCTGATGTCAAAATGCTCTTCAGATCTCCAGCTCCTTTCAGCTTTGTTGTTTGCAACACGTGGTTTCTAAGATGTCTGGGGTCTTTTAAGGTTAAATTTTATTTATTCTGTGTGCTTGTGTGCTGTGCTGTGTGTACATACATTAAGTATGTGTGGAAGTCTGAAGACAACTCAAGGGAACTGTTTTTCTTTCCTGGGGTTGGAACTCAGGCATCACTCTTGATTGCAAGCACTTTTACCTTTTGAGCCATCTCACCAGCTGTGGGTTCTTTAGTCTTTTGCCATCATCATTTGCCACAGCGGGTGCCAAATTCTGCTTTGGATACCAGGACCGTTTTTCTGAAACCATTTTCCATGGCCCATGCTGCCTACAGAATTACAAGTACATCCTTAACCAAACCTCCGCGGGCCTCCCTTTTTTGGGTGCATTCTTTGGCACTGAAGTCTTCCGTTCTCTTTTCTATTTGTGTTTTCACACCTGAGCAGGAAGCAACCGTGGTTACCAAAGGCATGATGAACTGTGGCATCATCAGGAAAATGATCCTGACAAAATGCTCTTGCCAACCTTTGGGCTTTTGCTATTTTTCCTAACAGTGTCAGAGTTGTTGAGAGACTGGACAACACAGCAATAGGCGTCCTGCATTTATTTCTGGTTTCCTTTCTCCCTGTTTATTTTTGATGCTTAAAAAGGCTTTTGGTGATTGTTTAAGACTATTGTGAAAACTGAAATCTTGCTCAGCTCAAACATATTCTTAGATATTGAGTTTTTAAAATGGTAAAATGTACTAATAGCCAGAATTCTACCTATTAACTTTCTATATATCTGTCTAAATATCTGTTTCTATCTATCTATCATCTCAAAAACCACTATATCTATCTATTTATCTATCTATCTATCTATCTATCTATCTATCTATCATCAATCTATCTATTTCTCTCTAACTCTATCTATTTATCTATCTACCTACCTATCTATCCATCTACCATTTACCTATCTATCAATTTATCATCTGTCTTTTTATCCTTCTGACATCTATACCTATCATCTATCCATAGATCACTCTATCATCTATCTATCTATCTATCTATCTATCTATCTATCTATCTATCTATCATCTTTCTATTTATATATCTATCTAATGTCTGTCATATATCCATCTACATCCATTCATCATCTATATGTCATCACTTTTCTTTCTTCCTATCTATCTTCTATATTTATCTACCTATCTAATCATATATCTATCCATCTGTCTTCATCTATGCATTTATCTACATCCATTTCTCCATCTATCTATCTATTATCTATCTATCTATCTATCCTTCCATCATCCATCTATCTACTTTTGTCATAAATTTGTTGTGTGTCTGGGATACATAGAAATATAGAAGCTGAAGTCGTCATTTCCTTCCTCATGGTTATGATTATTTTTCTTGCTTCCCCCCAAAATAGCAATTACAAGGAATTTCCTGTGAATTCCTTTAGTCCATGCTCTAGTGTGTTAATTTGTGTAAATCCATAGGCAGAATACACTTTCGCAATAAGTAGCAAATGGCCATCTTGTGAGCCATGCTTTCAAACCCCCACAGGTGGAGGAGTGCCGTGGTGCCGGTGTCTCAGCAGTTGCTTCCCGCATCTGTGGGAGCTTACCACGCACAGCTTCACCCATTTTACCTGTTTTGTAATTTCCCATTTTGTCAATATATCTCACTTCAAGTATTATTTGATGTTTCCATTCACTAGTTATCACAAACAGTACTGCATGGGGCATCCTTCCGTGTGTCTTCTGGCAAACATGTGGTGTCTCTGCAGGAAAGAGCTGCAGAACTTCGGTGAGTCAGGACTTGAAAGAGAAAAAAGTGTTAAACTCTATTTTTCTTAGCCTTGACCTGAAACTTAGCATTTGCTCCAACTACGAAGCAGCCGTGGAGCCTCATGTGTGGAGCATGCACAGCGGTGCGCCTCCAAAAGCTATGGGAATACAGTTTCAAATCACATTACAGTTGTTGAAGGTATCTCAAAATATCGTTTACGAGCATCAGCACTTCCAAATTACAGTAATTATGAGAATGTTACTAGAGTCTATTTTAATGGGTTAGGAGAGAACACATATATTGCAATATCAAAGATTGTTTCTTAAACATTTATAGCTGTTTTCAGTGTAATTGGCTCCCTTCGCAAATACTGTATATTTTATTATTTATGTTTGTGTTCATATAGACACATCCATACATACAGCGCGCACACACACACACATTTATCAGCATCACAGGCTGTCATAACAAAAAATGCATCTCAACCCTTCTCTCGGGTGCACGGCTGATGCCTGTGGAGTTCCCACTTCCAGCTCTGGTAGACTCAGACAGTTGTTGTGATGAAAGACGAGACGATGGTGACAGACACACGCCTAGCGGTGGCTGAAAACTGACCCCCCTCCCGCCACCCCCTCGGCTTCTGATCTTTGAGGAGGCTGAGTCATTACTGAACTCACATTTGCTTGGTTCCTAATGAAGCTGAGTTTGCTTTCCCATGGGTTCTCGTCGGTTTTAGCCTCTCTCTTGTGACTTGGGCAATATGTTTATAACACAGGACTTTTCCTAACAGAGGCATGAATGTGTGTGTGGGGTGTCCTGGTTTCTTTTCTTGTCAAACTGCACTCTTTGAAGGAAGCTGAAGATTTGCCTTCATTCGGTTAAACAGTGGGCTGGAGTGTGTATGGCGTTTTCTCAATGGCTGACTAATGTGGAAGAGAGTCCAGCCCACCATGGGCAATGCCACTGCCAGCAGGTGGGCCTGTATAAGAAAGGAAACTGAGGAAGCCAGGGCAAACAAGCCGGGGCTCTGCTTCAGTTCCCGCCTCCAGGTTCCTGCCTCAACTTCCCTCCCTGATGGAGTGTGACCTGTAAACCATGCAGATTCTTTTCTCTACCACGTTGCTTTTGGTAAACTGGGGCAGAAGGTATTTTCCCTCCATGAAATCGCACTGGTGAATTACCTTAAAATCTGTGTCTTGTTTCCATGATTTTCAATGTGGAGTGTGCTGATAATGTTACCCAAGTTAGCATACTGCAGTATGGGAAAACACGGCGGAGCTCCTGGGCATATTTATATTTATTTTAAAACACAAATGAAGCCCCATTAAAATTTAATGCCTATAGCAGTAGAAATTTATGTATACGAATACTTTATATATGTGTGTGTGTGCACACATGTATGTATGTGTCTGTGTAGTTTAGGCAGATGCAGCACTGGGAAGGTGTATGAAGAATCGGGAGAACATTCTTACTATTTCCAAAAATGCAGAGACTGAGATGTAAGATAATGGATTCAATAATGAAAATCTATGCATCTACTGATCATCCACTGAGTTTGACTCTCGTGACAACCCTCTAGAGTTGAGTGACAGCTTCAGTTTTTCAGGGATGCAGCATCTTTCACAATTGGTCCTTGTTGACTGAGAACTGTCTCACACTACTTAGTTACTAATTTCTAGTTCCCATTTCAAATTCCTTTCACCATATCCTTCTTTCTTTGTCTGCTAAAACACCGATTCTATGAAAGAAAGTGTCCCCTCCCCATGCCCTCACCTAAAAACTTCATACATGCCTGCTATGGCATAGTAGCATTGGCAGGGAAAGAGAAAAATGAAGAAAAAACAGAGGAAGGTGACAAGCCCAATGATTCACTGCACACTCGCTGGGGGTTTGGAGAAACGGAGCAGCTGGTAGGTGAGACACTCTGAGTGCGGATCGGTGCTGGTAACTGGAAGGGATTGTCTTGATGATGGTGGCCATGAAGAAGTCTTCTGAATGGGAATCCCAGGAGCTTCCATCCCAACATGGAGACGTTGCCACCAGCTCCTTCCTGTACCACAGGAGAGGCAGTACATCAAAGAGCTATGCGTAAAGTTCATTAGCAGTTTAGGGGTGGGACTCTTTGCTTTTCCATGGTCAGAGTGTTTCATCATGGCAACATAAGTCAAATTACAAGATGTCATTGTGGCAAATGCAGGCAGCCCTTAAGTAGACTTGGAGACCATAATGGAGAAAGAGTCTTCTGGAAAGAAAAATAAGGCCAAAGACAGAGTGCTGAAAGGCCCTCTCAGCATAGTGGAGACCATAATGGAGAATTGAAGCAGATCTGGTGCAAGGAGAGGTGCCTGATGGCATTCAAAGTGTGCAGGGCATGGCGCAAGAACATGGATGCCAGGGAAAGAGACGTATCGAGGCTTGCGCCACAGACACAGGTGCCTGGTCACATGGCAACAAGGAGCAAGCAAGGCTTTGGTCCATCTTACAGGTAAGCTGATGTTAGGGACCAGCAGGATGCAGCCACCTGGACTAAGAGGTCATGGATTTTAGAAAGGTCAGAGCAGTGGTGCCGGCCTATCACCTCAGCACTCGGGAGGTAAAGGGATGAGGATTTACACGAGTTCTGGGCTAGCCCTCTTTAGTGAGACCCTGTCTAAAACAGCAAAGCAAAGCGAAGGGTGTACCTCGGTCGGTAGACGGTTTGCCTAGAAGGTGGCCAAGGCAGACTTTCCACTTGTGATCGTCTCGCCTTAGCCTCTCAGGTGCTGGAATTGTAAGCATGTACTGATTCTCTCAAATAGCACGTTCAGGGGCTGCAGAGAGGGTTAAGAGTGCTTGTTACTTCTCCAGAGAACGACAGCTTCAAGCACCTGTGTTGGGAGGCCCATAACCACCTATAATTCCAGCCCTAAGGGATCTGAAGTGACTTACACACCCAGTCGTAGTGTATCCATAGCTAAGAGTGAGCAGAGAGAAGAACCTCCAAGGACACCTGCACACACGGAGAACACACACACACACACACACACACACACACACACACACACACACACACACACACAGCATACCATTAGTTCCAGTACTTAGAATACAGTACTGGGGTCTCCATCTTTGAGTTCCAGGAAGCCAGAGCAATGAAAGGGATTCCTTGTGTCTAAATCAGTGGTTCTCAACCAGTGGGCTCTGACCACTTTGGCAAGCCTCTATCTCCAAAAATACTAACATTATGATTCATAACAGTAGCGAAATTATAAAGTAGCAACAAAAATAATTTTATGGTTGGGGGTACACCACAACATGAGGAACTGTTTTAAAGGGCCGTAGCATTAGGAAGGAAGGTTAAATAAATAAATCTTAAAAGAAAAATAGACCCATCACTGTTATATCATATGACATGTCTTGGAGATGCTCTGATGGACACAGCTGGAGACAAGGAGACAATGGCAGCTGTAATTTTAATGCCCCAATGTGATGGAAAGGCGGTGTATCTACTGGGACAAACTGTGTATTGTGTTTTCTCAAAGGAGGGAAGTGGAGATTTGGGATGTTCTCCACACACCTTACGAACTGGGTCACCCAGACCTGACCTCCCCAATGAAGCAGGATGGAGAATGCCTCAGTGTACCCTAAGCCACAGGGACTTGAGGCTATCAAATTGGTATTTCAGAATGATGGGAAAGTGCCTGTCTCAAACAAACCGTGACTGGTCCAGAGATGGTCACAGTGGCCAATGACTTGACTTTGAACCATCTTGGGACACTGGACCTGCTTCCCTCTCATTATTGGGTTTAGCCACTGGAAGGCTCAGAGAGACAGGTCTATTGAGGATGAAATTTGTCCAAAGAAGCTCGAGTTCCCATTGGGTAGGAAGGATTCGAGGAGGAAGCTGCCTTGTGATTAAATCACACCACCTGCTAGCATGGTCAATGCCATTTGCTTCTCCGGCCTCGCAGAGTTACATCCATGCCCTCCCCCACTTGGTGTTCATTAAGCCATGTTTTAAAATATCGTTATGATCTGTTATCTGGTATTTTTGACCTAAAATATATTTGAGGGGATTCCAAGAAATAAAGATGATTACAAATTTAAAAAAAAATGTCTCTCATAAAGTGACAGATAAAGTAAGGCAGTAACAATACATAGAGAGATATGAAGTAGGAATTTCTTAGGGCCTGGAGGCTTCCCACCCTGTCCCTTCTGTTTTTAATTTTTTTCTTCTTTTTAGTGTACCTGAAGATGTTTAAGCAGCTGCTGGTGGCTATTTTGAGAAAATGCTAGCATCTTCCAGAAGTATCATGATTTTTTTTTTAATACTTAGCTTTAAAAATGTGTTTTGCTTAAGAAGTTTGTACCTGTTTCTTTTGCCTTCCCATCAGCTAGGGATAGCCAGGAACTGTTAAGGGAAGCAATGATGCATCATCCTTCATGGGTATTTATTACCATATCATGTGGGTGTTTATTACCATTTTCCTTAGGCTTGGTGATGTAATCACTTGCCAAAGAACTGGGGACATGGCATAGTCAGTAGAGCATTTGCCTTGCAAAACTGAAGATGTGAGTTTGTTCTCTTGCATGGTAGGTAAAAAGCTGAGCACAGCAACAGAAGGCTGCTGAAATCCCAGTCCTGGGGAGGCAGAGACTGGAAGGACCTTGGAGCTCACTGCCAGTTGGCTTAGCCAAATGGGCCAGCTGTAGTGTCGGTGAGCAGGGTCTCCAAAAATGAGGTGGAGACATGATTGAGGCAAAAATGAAGCAGTCCTAGGCTGATGTTTGTGATTGGTGGGCAAAGCTCAGCCAGACTGGCATCCTAGGCATGACATAGTCCATGATGGAGATCTGTAACTGGCTGTTGATTTGCTCTAGAATGTTGGAGGCACGGAATGGCATGATGAGTCATTTTTTCCACAGGTTCCTTGTTTTCTTCCTTCCTCTCTCACCACTTCTAAGATGCCCACTGATGCCCAAGCCTTAGCTGCCACCTCTTATCAAGCTCTTTCTGCCCCAACTGCCTCCTGCCTCCAAATACTCCTGATGAACAAAAGGCAGGTGTGGTATTATACACTTGTAACTATAGCACTGAGGGTGTGTAGGCAGGAAAATCAGGAGTTCAAGGCCAGCCCTGTTTACTTAATAAGACTGAGGGCAGGGCAGTTTGGGATACATGAAATATATATATATGTATATATATATATATATATATATATGTGTGTGTGTGTATATATATATATGTATGTATATGTATATATGTGCATATATGTATGTATATGCATATATATGTATATGTATGTATATATATATATATCCATTCCATAATTGTGTTATGTCAATGAGTAAGAAATAAGAAATGAGACTTTGAACCCTGGACCAGAAAAGCTAGAAGAGTGTCAAGTTTACTGAAAAGGCAAGGACACAAGAATGTTAGCTAGGATCAGAAAAAATAAAATAAAGAGGGAAAGAAAGAAAAGAAGAAAGAAAACATATGAACAATGAATAGGGCATGTTGTATCTGATGCAGTTGTGTTCCACACAATGACATTTTGATAAAAGATGGGCCTGTGCATGTTGACCTATGATAAAGCTGATTAAATTGGAGATTAAAATGGAACATGCTAAAACATTATCACTGCCAGCACATGACACTCTTCTTGTCCCCTCATGATGGTGAAAACAGATCTCAGGACATAAAGCCTATGAGGGCACAGGGTATGTACTGGTGTATCAGGCATGTGATGTTAACCTCTTGCATCTTATACTTCCCATGTCTTTAGATGGCACACAAGTTCTTGGAGGAGGAGTGTCTGTCTGTACCCACCAGGCTCCTACAAGGACACTTTAGGAGCAAGGTATCTCTTGGCTGTTTCTCTGTGTGGGACATCCATCACTGCTGGTGCTGATTAGCAAATGTGGAAAGAATGTGGCTTGCTCTGACTGAGTGAAAACCATTCCATCACACAAGTTTATCCAAATCTTTTGAAATTTAGATATGCCTATTTATGTGGCTGTGGCAGAGGGAGTGGCTAGCACAGCCTGCGTTAAGGTGAGGAGGTTGTGGCACAGACCCTTGAGAATGCTGAGAGTGGCTCATTTGGCTAGAACTGACTGGGTCATTCTGGAATGAGCAGACTGCAGCTGCCTGTCACTTCAGTGTGTCATAGATGTTAGGAAGTGCAGCTTCTTAAGGAATGGGCACTGGGATTCAAAGTCAAGAACATTCCAGAAGGAAAACAACCTCAGCATGATTTGGTGGTACCAAAAGAGAATGACAACTAATGTCTCGGGAAAGTTGCTCTTGCCTCTGATTTCTGTGCTTGCAAAATAGGTCCAGTGTCCCCAAGAGCTTAGGTCCCCTGAAGCTTCTCTTGTAAGAGGCCTTTTTTTGGATTTCTGTTGGGTTTGTGCACAGCCCAAGTCACAGGGAGACAGGAAGTTGCCTGGCAGAGGAGACAGAGACATGAAGGTAATGCTTCTTCCTCCTCTCATCCCATCCCTCCTCATTCTCCTCATTTTTCTTTTCTTCTAACACACAATGATTCCTGATTACAGCAACAAATCAACTCCTCCTTCAGTGATCTGCTCTCAATTTCCTGATCCCAAGTGTAACCCTGTTTAAATGCTACAGATGTTTGGATACATATGTGGGCCAGGTTTTGGTACAAGTCAAGTTCACACATATTTGTCTGTTAAAACAAGATCCTTCTATCTCCAAGCTGGGGGCAAAGTTGAGTCTTGAAATGCTCATGGAAAACCTCCCCGTATGGCTGAGATTTCCCATGACTCTAGGTCTTACTTATGGATTCCTGCAATTTACTTTGATGGGGGATTATTTTTTTTCTTTGCCAATGTGAGCTGATTGATTCAATGCACCTGCTCACTTTCAGATATGGTGGTAGAAACTGCAGTGTGAGTTTGTGTCTGTATTTAAAATTGGCGATACAAAATGGGTTTGAACTTGACTATTTCATGGAGACATTGCATTTTACAAGTAATTTATTTTGACTATGCAGACTTCTGCCTGGATCATGTAGATTTTGAGTAACTTGATGCTCACATTTATTTCTGAATATTTATGTTATTTGGGCTATGGGCAGTTTACGATTTTTTTATATATATAATCTGATCAGTACTAGATATACAAGCAGCCATGAAGAGGGCAAATGAAGGCTCCCCTCCACTCTTACATTGGGGTATTGACTTTCCATATTATGCCTTCAACAAATACAATCCAAAGGAAACAAATCCAGGCAAAGGAAACAGTTCTGATTGGAAGACACTCCACAGAAGATAGTGAGTGCAAGGCTTACTTGTTTTTAGGAACATGGAAGTTGTAGACACAGAAACATACATTATTTATTGTTACTAGCTCATGAATAGATAATTCTTCAGTTTTGTTTTAAAGTTGGAAGTTTCTGCCATCAGATTTTGAAAAGGTGTCTTCATAACCAATTCTTTTTAGAGCTAATGCTACTAAATTTGGAAGAAGGTGCTCAATAACTGCTGGGATAATAACAAATGTGATGATAAAAGAAGTATGTGAAGATTATTAAGCTGGAGGGGGTAGCACTTCAGCCCTGGTTTGGACGTCAACCCTGATATTCTGGAACCCTCTAGGATCAGTTTCCCTTCTGTTATGTTTGAACGCTTTGGGATTCTCAGCTGGATAATGGCTTCTCTTTGACATGGATGGTAAAGTGTCTGATCAGGGAGTGGAGTAGAGGGAAAGTCACATATATTGTGCAGTGTGGCCTGAGTTGTGTCCCCAGATATAGAGTCGAGTCCTAACACTGAGCAATGTGACCTAATTTGGAATTAGGGTGTTTGAAGATGGAACCAAGATGGGGGTCACATTGAATTAGTGTAGGTCATAAGTCTAACAGGAATCCTTAGAGAATAAGAGGTAGCAGTGCACATGAAGACGCAGCCTGGAGAGATGGTGAATTCAGTCAAGGAGGGACAGAATCGGGGACTTTTGAACACTTGAGATGCCAGGAGATGCTCAAGTCACCTCCAGAATTCTGCAGGTGCTCAGTTCCACAAACAACTTGCTCTCTGGCTTTTTGTCTCCCCAGCTCTAAATACGAATCTCTGTATCATTGGACACTCAGTGGCAGAAGCCTTAGAAACCAACAGGGATGGATGTGAGCAGCCTGGTGGTCACACTCTGGAGGTGGGAGGTCATGGTCCAGCTTCTGTGTGAGTGTCAGTGCATTGCATATACTGCAGCCTGCTTGTGGGGGTCAGACAACAGCATGTAGGAGTTAACTCTCACTTCCCTCCATGTCTGTCCTAGGAATTGAACTCACATCATTAGTCTTGGTATCAGTCGCCTTTACTCAGCTGTCTCACTGGCCTGACTTGATTCCCTTGAGCCTCTGTGAGGAGTGAACTAAGATGCCACATCACAAGATTATGTGTAAATGGAGGGGGTGCTGCCTGGTGTCTAGCCCAGGTAGGTCACCAAGTGCACACATATGCCATAGGACCACATTTGCATATAATTTTGGTTGCATGTTGCTATTATTGACAAAATTAACTTTCTGTCCTGCTTAAATAAAACATCCATCTTTCAGCTTTCTGATGTACGGATTTGTCTATACCAGCACAGAGAAAGTTACGAGGTGTCCATGAACCTCATTAGGCCCTGCAAGGTGACATTAGTAAGGAGAACCTGACAAGTTTATGTTATATATTGAAAGGAGAATGGTAGCTGGTTGGAGTGATGGCTCACTTGGTAAGGAGCTTGCTTCACAAGGATAAGGGCCATGGTTTAGTTCCTTAGAACTCAACTGAAAAAGTTGGGTGTGATGGCTCTGGGGAGACAGAGTCAAGAGGATTCCTTGGGGGTACGATGGCCAGTCAGCCTAGCCTATGTGATGGAAGCTGGCATGGCCAAGTGTGCCTGTAGCTGCAGAGCTGTGAGGATGGAGGCTGGAGGATCGCTAGGCAGGGCTTGATGGTCAGCAGGTTAGTCAAGAGTAGGTTCCAGGATTAGTGAGAGGCTCTGTCTTGGGGCAATAAGGGGAGAGTGAAGAGCAGGACACATGATGTCTTCTCTGACCTCATAACTGCACAGATACGTGATGTACTTCACCCCTGCCATACCCCACATGCACAGGCTTGCACACATTCAACCACGCACACATACACATACTAATCTCCCAGAAGCTACAGATTGCATTGTTGGTCCTCACCTGCCCAGTCAAGAGTTCACAGCATGAAGAACCCTTGGCAGTTGATGTTTGCTAAGTTGAATGGAAGGATCTGGGCCGCAACTCCATCAGTCCTTCCAGGGCTTGAGACATCATTCCCCTGAGCACAGTCCCTGTTTGTTCTAGTGAGAGCATACTCCACTCAGGACCAATGAGACAGTCTGTACCTAGACATGAGGTGGGGGTCTGAATGTAAACACACACATTCCTGGTGAGAGGCCTGGCAAGGAGAGGGTTCCTTGAATGATCTGCGGTCTCCCAAGACTATTCACCAGATCACGATCCGGATTAGCTTGGAAGGTAGAATGGCGGCACTGCGGCTGGGGTGGAGGTGGTGGGATCAATCTCCCAAAACTCACGGGAGCCAGGGAAGGCTGCCTGCCAAGGACTCCTCAGAGCAGAGAGCATCTCTTGTCTTCCCCTGGTCCCTGTCCTCCTAGGCTCTCCCAAGCTGCCCCTGCAGTAAGGCTGGGGCCACTTACTCTCTGTAAAAACAAGTTTGATCGTTGGAGCTTCCTAGAGATTATGCTTTTTGAGTAAAAGAACTGAAGCAGAAACCTTAAAATCCTTAATTACGATGGGTTTGTACTGTTTCCTTTGTCCATGACCAAATCCTGAAGGAGGGAATCTCCGTGGCAATACTGAGGGTGGGTGGAGGCCACCAAAGGTGCCTCTTTTGTCTTCTCCAAGTCTGTACTGGCCACAACAAGCCCCAGGGCTCCACAACAGCAGAAGGCTGCCGCCCTGTCTGGCTGGATTCTGGGAACCGTTTCAGGGAGAAATGAAGGCAGAATAGGTAGGTGGGGTTTTCACGCTGACCTGCATCCTTCCCACACTCTAAAACTACCTAGATTGGCAGATGACGACTAGATACTGGATTGGTCATTCCCTTCATGTGGCTGAAATAGACAGTAGCCATGAACTTGCTGTTAAGAAAGCTGCTTCTTGAAAGCAGTATGGTGTGTGTGTGTGTGTGTGTGTGTGTGTGTGTGTGTGTGTGTGTGTACACATGCACCACTTGTGGAGGTCAGAGGACAATTTCATTGTCCATCCTCACCTTCCAACTTATTAGAGGCAGAGTTCCTCATTGTTTATTGCTGTTTACACAAAGCTCTCCGGCCCAAGAGCTTCTGTATTTTCCTTTCTAAACTTTCTTCCATATTCAAATAGCAGTTCAGGGGATACGGGCCCACATGATACTGTGGCCAGCATTTTGGTAGTTTCTGGAGATCAGAGCTCAGTCCTCATATCTGTCCACCAAGTGCTTACCCCTGAGCCATCTTGCCAGCTTGACAACTTTTTCATAAGGATCCAATTAACTTTGGACTGAGAGGTTCTCCTCAGGGAATGTCTTATAGTCTGTTATCCAACAAGTCCACAGTTGGATCTTGGGTATTCTGTCCCAGGACTCAACCAACGTAACCATTTCTGTAAGGTCCTTGATGCACTCAACTCTCTACTGGTGACCCCTGATGTTTTTGTGTGCAGAGTTTATGAACAGAGCCAGTCCAACTGCACTGAAATACTTTCAGCAGCTACATGCAGATTTAGAAGCAGACACTATAAACTCTCAGAAGCCAGCTCCCAGATGGTTCTCTCCAGATGCCTTCATTGATTGTTGCCTCCAGGATCTCTACTCCCATCTCAATGCCCTGGAACTGACTGATTCTTGACAAGTGGCCTGAATCAAGGCTTGTGTGATTTGCTTGTCCCTCTGGTCTATCCACAGATTCCAGTTCTCTGCCTGACCCCCACCCCCTCGTATGTTACTAGCTCTATCGCCGGGCCCTTTCCAGACAAGCTTCCACATGTGCCTCCTCTACTGGGCCTGAACACACAGGACAGGGATTGCCAGATTCTGTAAAATGGAGTGTTGCATATCTCTCCACAATCCTGTTGCCTTTCTAGAGTGTGGGCTGTCAAGCCCTTTCCTCTGCACTCATCTTCCTGGGGTCTGTAAATGATGTCCCCCTTCCTGTGTCACTTAGGTGCTTGCCCACCCTGACTGACTATGGCCACACTTCGGAAATCTCAACCGTGACAGTCTCCTCAGGATGCTTAATTGTTCTTCATAATCACCATCTCATAATCAGACCACTTTGAAGAACTGCAATCTTTTCTGAGTCCCTGCTTTTGCTTGCCCTCCAATGCCCCTTCCCAAAATGCAAGCATTAAACAGGCAGAGCCTGTTGACAGTTCTTGACAGGATCTGGGATCACCAAGGCAACAAGCCTCCGGGCCCACCCTGGAGGAATTATTTGGCCTCTGGGCATGCCCATGAGGGATTATGCTGACATTGTTAATAGAGGTGGAAAGACCCATCCTGAAAGTAGGTAGTTTTCCTTGGCCTTGGGGCCTGGACTGATCTAGTAGGAGAAAACCAGCTGAGCACAAGCATCCCCCTCTCTCTGCTTCCTGATTGTGGCTGTGATGTGGCCAGCTGTTTCCAGTCCCTGCCACTCCATGCTCCTGTCTATTGGAATGTAGCTTTGAATTGCAAACCAAAATAAATCCTGACCCTCCTGTCTCCCTCAACCTTTAAGCTGCTTTTGTGAGGGTATTTTTTAACCCATCGAAGAAACCAAGCCATGGTACTGACTGCCCACCGCCATTTCCAAAATCTTAAGCCTAACAAACAACTATTAATTCATAGTCAAATAAATGAATGGATGCAGTAAGCCTGGGATCTCCTATAAGCATTGGCATAGCATGTGGCACTCCCAGGAATTCTAGAAGAGAAGTTGGTAAGAGACCACAGTCTTGAAATACCCCTTGAGGCCACCATGCTGAGGCGTCTCTCAACAGCAGCCATCTCTAGGTACTTCTCCAGTGGTGAACCATGATTCTGGTTCTTAGGCAGAACCAGGCCTAGGTTTCAAATCCTTGCTGCCTGACACACGCCCATCTTTAAACACTGGATTCACACCTTCCATAGTGAGACGCTCATACCTGCTGGAAAGGGCACAGTTCCCATGGTCACATCAGAACACATTCCCTTAGAGTGAAATAGCAGAACTCCTACACTGCTTACATGACTTTTCCCCTGACCCAGCCCCGTCCTTGTAGAGATTTTCTGCACGGTCCAACACCACAGTTCATACTCTCAGAACTTTACCTCCAGGTCACCCCTTGGCTTTGACCCGAGTTGGTGACTCTGAGAAGATTTTTCTAGTTTCTCCAGCAATTCAGTGGCCCTGCGCTCCTCTTCTCCATGGCCATGTGCCTTCATTTGCATATTAGTCTGGTGGCAGTGACCTTCCAGCTTTGGGTTTAGGCACAGCCGAAGTGACTCATCCATGGCCACTGCCTTCTTTCGAGCTGTTTTTCTGTATTTCTTTTCCTCCTTTAAATGTGACCTCTGCTGAAAAGACCCGCAGGCACAGAGACAATAACATCATTCATTAAAATATTCAAATCAGCTGCAGCAGCAGTAATGGCCAAGATGAAACCTTGAAGCACAAATTGCCTGTAACATAGGCGCCTATTTAGCCAAAGGGGCCTGGAACAATCTGGATTTGGGATGCTGGCAGTGGCTAAACTCAAGGCAATAGAAAGTTCCTTAGATTACCAGGAGGCCCCACATTTGCATGCAATGCTCACTCTCCTGAAATATTTCCCAAAGATCACTAATTTCAAGACTTAATAAGACCTTTGCTTTTAGTGTCGGGGATAGAATTCTTTTTAATAAGATTAAAAAACACCTTTACAGTGAAGCCATTCTCACTCAATTATCTAACAAAGGTATCACAAATAATAGCTGTTTTTGAATTTTCATAAAAGATTATATTTTACCATACCTTTGATAGGATCAGGGATTAGAACAAAACATATTGGATAAGTTTTGTTTAAGAAATAAATCCATTTTGAGAAATGACAATTGCAGGAAAGAATATTTTGGAAATCTGATGAGCAGAGTCGTTGGTGAAGGTCAAATGTGTCATCTTTGTGGCATTGTCTGCGGTTGAGGCTTAGGAGAGGAAGTCATTCAGATGGAAGAATGCTGGCTTAGTGTGCCTGATGCTCTGAGTTCAATCCATGGCCCACATACACAGAACTTGATGTCCCACATAGATAATCCCAGAGCTTGGGAGGTGGAGGCTGGGGGATCGGAGGTTCAAGGTCAGCTTTAGCTGTAGAGCGAACATTAGACCAGCCTGGATGTGTGCAATGAGACTCTGTACACAACAAACCAAGAAACAAGTCACTGTGGCCTGTGTGTGGCTGACGCCATGTCACACTGTCTACTTCACCTTTGACAAAGGGCTCAGTGCTCGAAGTCTGAGAGTCTTGACCTATGTAGAGCAGGGAAAAGACCACAAGCTGCCCACTGAGCCCTGGAAAGGAACTTATCCTTTCTGGCCCCATAACATTACCCAGTTGTCTCTCGGTTCCTAAATCCAGGTGCTAACATAAGGCTCACTACTGGAGGACAGAGTGGGGCACAGAGGAAACCAACACTCTTCTCCCCATTGTGTCCCCAGTGTCATTTCCTGCTGCACTTATCCTGTGCCCCCTGTGACTGGAAGCATTACTTGATGTCTGTTTCCCACTGGCTTGCCTTGGCTCTGACAATATCACCTTGGATATTTGAGATGGTAGACTCAGCATGTCACTAATTCCTAGATTCTCTCGTCATTCTTCTAGTTGGCTCATCAGTACTCTTGACAAGTATAATCAGTTCCCAGTTCCTGTTACTGCCCTAGAGAGTTTCCACTACCCTAACTAGATTGCCCTCCCTGACTCCTTCCTTCTCTTTTCCTCTCTCTTTTTCTTTCTACTGGCTCCTTCAGTAGTCTGTGCCTTGCACGTTATTATATCCTCCACTCTTGGTTTAGAGCTGATTGCTTTGATTAGGCCAACCCATAATGCACAGATGAAATAGCAGCAAATAGGGTCTTAAACATGGAGTTGCCAAAAAGAAGTGGTCAGGAGTAGCCTTTGAGGTGGGGATATCTCAAGCACAGGCATGCACTCCTGTCTACCCAGAATCCTTCATTTATGTCTACTGGAACCAAGGGAAGTTCTATTTTCCCTGCCACCCCACTTTTAAGAGCACTGTATAATTCATAAACTATCTGCCTAAATAAATGTTTATCTGAACACCAGTCAAGGAGCCTGCAGTATCTCCATGGAAAACGAATCATTTTTTAACCTTTGATGAATTTTTATTTATAGGCTGCAAACAAGCCCACAAACCCACCCTACTCCTTACTCTCTCTGCCCCTCCTGCTCCAGTGATGGATTTCCCACTCTCCACCCAAGGTGGATCCCGAAAAGCTGTGAAGCTGTGTGCAGGCTGAAGCATCTGAGGGTCTATCAACAAAACACCGTGGATGAAATGCACTGAGGTCACAACAGGATCGTATCTCTTCTTTTTAGAGTCTGTAATGTGAGCGTTACAAGATACTGGAGCCTGCAGTTTGACTTCAAAGGAAGATGGCACTACCTGCCATGAAATTTGTCCCTGCAACTGGCCAAATATAGAATGTTAGAATGTCTTTATTTCTCTTTCATTCTCCTTTTTTTCCCTCTTGTTATGATAAAATGTGGTTGGCCACTAAGCAGAGACACTCAGCTGATTGAGTGAAGGGAGGGCAAGGAAGAAATATGTGCAAAATTATTGTGCTTGTGCTTTCTGGTTAGACACATTGATGTGGTAATGCCCAAGAAGCCCTGTCCCTTACATGGCTCTCGGCAGACCTAGAGCATGCAGGTCTGGATGTTCATATCACAAGTTCAGCTCTGGTTAGGATACAGAGAGCATCCCTATGGCAGTAAAGGGCTACAGTTCTTTGAGGGAGAACATAGGAATGTATTCTTCAGAGGTAAGGCCATGGTGGCTTCTGGGAGCTCAAGACGTGTGCAGGCAGGAAGGATTGTGTTTCTTACCATCCTTACCAAGAGGTAGAGGCATCATCTGGTAAAGGATTTGGCTAGGAGGAGGTGAGGACATCAAGTTGAGAAGCAGATGGAAAACCAGAAGGGGGTGAAAGCTTCCCCGTATGGCTTGATGATGGGCTTCCCACTTTGGGAATGGAGAGAGGTCTGAGGTAAAGAAAGAATTGTTAGTCTGAGGTTCAAGTTTATATCAGACACTCTAAGACCACAATGTCCTGTGTGGATGTGGCTGACAATGGGCATTGAAAACTCCATAAAGCTAATAAACCCTACCTTACTCCTCTTCAAAGTACAGGCTCAGAATGGGGCATGAGGGAGAATGGCCATTAAAGTCTTAAGGCAGTTCTCAGGATCCCAAACACTTTGATTAATGATCTAAGCAATCCAAGGGAAAAGCTGGGCAGATGTGTGCTCTTGGATGCTCTGCTCATCAGACTCCCATCTCTGGTACCCACACCAGGAAAGTCAGCATGTACATCCCATCTGATGACCAGATGATCCTCAGGATAAAAACCCAGTCCTGCCTGTCTAAAGAGCTCCTCCCTATTCTTTCCATTGAATGCTGTGAGAAATGTTGGCTGCCTCTTTAACCTGATGGTCTACATCAGGATTTCACCACTTGACAAACTTAGCTTTGAAACAATAAAATGTTTTAGAAGGAAAGTTAGGGAGTTAGAGTCTAGTTGCTTACACAGGCCCTGCTCAGAAACTGCCTTGTCCTAGGCTGTTAGTTTCCATTGCCATGGCAAGCAAAGGTAAGTAGATTCTGGAAACGGTCCATTTGCTGTCAGTGCCCAGGGAACTCTTTGGTTAACCCCAGGTCCTTATCACTGCTAAACTACCTTTAGCATTGTGGATCTCCACTGGAGCAGTCTTTTAGGGTAATCTAGGTGGTTGTAGCCAGAATATGCAGGTGATTATTAGGCAGAACCAGGATGGAGGATGGGTACCAATGAGTAGCTGCTGGTGGTAGCTTTTTTCACAGCATCCTAGGAAGAGGCTTGGCCTGGGAGCAGAATCTTATCAACTACGAGACATGTGCCAGGCTTCTACTGGCTCAGGCACTATTTCTTATGAGTGGCCATGGTTAAGCTTTCAGCCTTAGTCCCCTACTTCAAGATCCTGTCCTTGAAAGCCTGCCAGTGAGACACTTAGTCACATTGCACCGGGATTACCCGAGAGCCCTGAGCACAGTGATTCTGCCTCATTGACCTTTGTCTCTCTGTTTTCTTGGTTTTCCTGCCTACTTCAGCCTTGGCTATCTTGGGGATGCTGCCTTGGTCTATTGATGTAGCTATAGCAGAACACCTGAGACTAAAAAGAGCAGAAGCTCACTTCTTGGCATTGAGGTGAGTCTTTCAGCAGGCTCAGGCATCAGTTCAGTGAGTGTTTTCCGAACAACTTATCTCCATTCTAGGGACAGTGCGGGTAGGGCCTGGACAGCCACCATGCTGAGTGATGGACCAGCGGCATGGGATGACTCTAGTCACTTGCATATCATGAGTGCTTGCCAGCCCTGCCTGACTTTTCTTGAATCAGAGCAGATCTCGTGTACCCCATGGAACACAAAGCAACAGGCTGTCATGAAGATGATACAAGAGTGTCATATTGACCCGATTTTCCCCTCCAGCATGCAGAGTGAATGCAAATGTGTCATCACCCTTCCCCATGTGTAATGCAAACAATATTTTAATTTTTGTCCCCATCTGGAAATTATTCCTTTCTGATTGAGAGGTTCGAGTCCCTTCTGCTTGTAATAATATTATTATTTATAATTTATGTTCTTAATTTTTATAAATAGGGCTTGGTCACTATGGCAACAGAATCTTCACAAATCATTATATTAAATAATGAGTAGTCATGATGCTTTGCACTTATGTTCATTTTCTTATTAAGAAAAAAACACTAGATATCTAACTCTTTAAAAACATTAATTAATGGGGCCTGTCTACCAGCATTTTCTGAAGGTGTGTAGCAAGGGGGCAGCCTTTCACCCTTTGGTGGCTTCTCTCTCTCTCTCTGTCTCTCTCTCTGTCTCTCTCTGTCTCTCTCTGTCTCTCTCTGTCTCTCTCTGTCTCTCTCTCTCTCTCTCTCAGAGGTTCACAAGGTGAAGGCAGCTCAGAGGTCACCCAGCGTGTTCCTAGTGTAGACCACAATTCCTAGTTAGGGTTGTGACCAATGCTTGTTAAAATGAACCTTCTCCCACGCCCACTCCAGGACGGCAGACCCTACCTGAGGTGCTGAGAGCCTGGAGCAAACACTTGCACCGGTTTCTCCTGAGAGGGTGAAGCAAGCTCCATTCCTCACGTCACTCACACTCCTGGGATGGCAGCAGCTCAGAGTTCCCAGCCTCAGTGTTATTTGTTCCTGAGGTGGATGCTCCTGCCAGAGAACCTCTTCCTGTAGCTTGCTCAGCAGTGTATGTGACAGCCAAGGAAGGTCTCCAGAGACAGGCAAACGTCTCCACTGGGAGCAAGGTTACAACACTGCAGGGTGTCTTCTCCAGCTTCGGAGAGCGTCCTGTGTTTCTGTTTTGATCTCTTACTCATTATTTTATTTTATTAGCCCCCTTTACAAGCATACTCATGTTTGTGTGTAGTAGGGACAAGAGGGCATCCCTGGGTGTTGCTTCTCAGGCCACACTCACCATTATTGCAATGGTAGTAATACTTATTGTTGTCATTATTAATTGTTATTTTGACACAGGGTCTCTCAGTGGCCTGGAACTCAGTAAGTAGGCTGGCTGGCTGGCCGGCCCCTGGGATCTGCCTTTTTCTGCCTTTTCAGGGCTAGGATAACAAGAGCACAGGGCACTCCAGGCTCTGTTCTGGTGTGTTCTGAGGGTGGAAATCAAATCTTCACACAAGCAAGGCAGCAGCTCAGTGAGGGAGCCACCCCAGACTGCACTGTCCGTTTGTTTGTTTTTTATGCTGCAGGAGGCAGTATCTGCCCTGCAGGGATCTTGCCTCTGCTCCAGGTGACTGTTCTGCACCTATTCCTGCTCTGGCACAGCCCTTCCTGCTTGACACTTACAGCCAGACCCTGGAATGGCCTCTCTCCTTTGAGCCAAACTTCCTGAATCTTCTCACTCTTTCCTGTGAGATGCATTGGAATTCTTCCTCACATGCTTTTGTTAACACCTGTCTAAATCAGATCTCTTTGAGGGAATCAGTGTCCACTCATGCATACATGCCTCTAGTGACATTTATCCTGTCTGGGGATAGAAATGAGAGTAAACTAAATGAAGTTCCTAGAGGGACGCAAGGCTCCACACGAGGTGACATGGAAGTAGGGGGAAGGTGGGCACAAGAAACGGAGTCAAAAGAAACAGGGCCACAGCAGATCGAGTTGGAGGCGCAGATCCAGTGAGAGCTGTAGGGGGCGTCCCTCACGCCGGCCTCCAGCTGAGTGGCAGCGATATGAGGCAAGAGGGCATTTAGCTGGCAATGGGCTGCAGAGAGGACTGTCAGCCGCATCAGGTACAGCCTAAGAGCGGGCTGAGGAAGAATATAATGCAAGGGGAGCAAAGGTGAGGTTTGGTGAGTGTCAAAGGAGTCTTGCCAGCCTGAAAAATGAAGTCAGACCCTCACGGCTTTTAGTGACAGCCTGTGGTGGGGATGTGACAGTGAGCTGGGTGGAAACCTACCCAAAGAGGCTGCATGTCCAGGAGGCAAGACTGGTGCCTGTGCATGCTGTGGATCTTGGTTAAGAACAGTTCTGCAGAGATACGGCCAGTCATATCCCAGCATGGAGTCTGGAGACGTCCATGAGCCCCACCACCTGATAAGGAGCTATCGGCAGGTGATGCCTGCTTCAGGGAGGGCCAGTTTTCATGAGGGTTGTGGTCCCTGGTAGGCTGAATTTGTGCCCACGCATGGCCCCACACCCATGTGTCTATGGGTAGGTCTGGTTGGACTCAGGGGTTTATTAATAATGATAAAAAGACTTGAATTTAGCAGGGGGATGTGGAGGTGGCTAGTGGGGGTAAATGTGATCAAAGTCCATTATATACATATCTGAAATTCTCAAATGATTAATAAAAAAACATTATGTTGAAAGAGGGAAGGAAAAGCTTTGTGGGACATCAGTTCTGAGACCTGGCGAATTCCATTTCTGTGAATCCTGCTCTTTTATGTCACACGTGAAAACAAATCCATCTGTCCACTGTGAGGAATGGGCTTGCCTCCTCCAAGCACACACATTGATGTCCTAAATCTGAGGACCTAGGGATACGGCCGCTGCAGAAGAAGGGTCTATGCAGATGAAGATTATCATGAAGAGACAATCCTAGTGTAGAGTGAGTCCCAATCTAGTGAGTGAGGTCCTCATTAAAGGGGAATATTTGGGAATAGGGACATAAACACAGAGGCATCCTGTGGAGTGTGGAGGTAGAGGCAGGTTGGTGTCTTACATCCATAAGTCAGGGGACACTGAAGACTGCAGTCTTCATGGGAGAGAGGCCAGGACAGACTGACCTCACAGCCCCGAGGGAGCTTTGCTTACCAGAGCCTTGATGTCAGCCTTCGGCTTCAGCATGGGGAACAGACTTGCTGTTGGAGTGGCTCTGTCTTCCCATGCTGCCCTGTGCTCCTGTAAGTGTGCTCAACTCTACGGAGTGTGCAAAAGTAAGGCGAGGGATGAAAGATACAAAGGATTCAGCCCTCAACTGGGGACCTGCCGCCACATGGGGTCAAGTCACCAGCACAGAATGGCAGAGGGTTCTGGAAGGGAGGTCTTAAAAGTTGCTATAGATCTATGGGTACAGCACATCAACAATACACACAGAGGTACACACATACACACATGCACACTCACATGCTCACATACATACACACACATAGGCGCACACAGATGTGTGCACACACACATATGGACATATACCCACATTTATCTTAATTGATGCATACAATGATTGGTTTCATTATCACATTTTCATACATATTTATCACTGTACTTCACACATTTTGTGCTCCCCATGGATACCTTTTCCTCTTCCTGTTGGTCACGTTTCTTCCCCACACAGTCTCACCTTTGCACACATGCACACATACATGCATATATATATATGTATACATATATATACACACACATATATATGTATACATATATATATATGTGCACTCACCTATGCAATCATAAGAGACGTCACATGTCCCATCACATGTCCCGTCTTTCTTCCCCTGCAGCCCTGTTTCTTGACCCCTGCCCCATGTCTTCAGATGTCGCTTTCCTCACAATGTGCTCCTGTGCAGATGTGGGGTTTACACGCAAGAGCTCCATCCTTAAGGCCCCACTAGGCTGCACACTCACATTGGGGCTTCACATCTGGCGCCACTCACACTTACTATGATCCTTCCAGGGGAAGAGCCTTTGACAGGGGAGTCATACAAGGCACCCAACCCCCTTCCCCGCCAGAGTATCGAGTAAGCTCATATACTCATGTTTGGGTCTGCAGAGCATTGCTCGGTTATTGGACCAGGCAGACACTGAGCTGATGTTTGGTAACTGCTGGACTGAATAAAAAAGTGGAGGAATGAGTTCAAAACTGGAACCAGCTTCTTTAGAACACTCTCTTCCCTTCCCTCCTCCCCTCCCTCCTCCCCTCCCTCCTCCCCTCCCTCCTCCTCTCCCTCCTCCCCTCCCTCCCTGTCTCCTCCCTCCCTGTTTCTTTCCCTCCCTGCCTCCCTCCCTCCTCCCCCCCTGCTCCCTCCTTGCTCCCTTCTTCCCTCCCTCATCCCTCCCTACCTCCGTCCTCTCTCCCTTCCTCCTTCCCTTCTTTCCTAACTGCTGGCTTCTGCTATACACAGGACAGAGGAACAAGAGTAGCTCAGGACTTCCCAGACCCCCATCTGCAAGTGAGCAGGAGAGGAACTCCCTGAAATTCTTTTTACTGGGGCCGAATGAGCTGTGCCAGGCAAATAGCCATGTTAACTGTAAATTGCCACCTAAACACAGAGAAATAAAATGAAAATGAAAACTGCCACGAACACTGCCTGCACCCAGGTGCTTTCACTCTGAGCACAGCCTTCCTCTGCTAATGCTTCAGTTTATCCCTGGAAAATCCACACTGCGTCCCTGGAGCAGATTCACCCAGAGCCAGCCATTCAATTAATAAGACCCCATTACCCCAATTTTAAAAAAAAAGCACAAGAAACCCAAAACAAACAAAAAGCCATTTCCTAGTACCCAAACAACAGGATTTTCAACTTAAAACCCAACACCGGCATAATTAACCAATTAGACAACAAAATAAATAATTATCCAGTGTATCAGAGAGAGAATGAGAGATGCATTAAGAGGTTACTCGAAATGCATTGTTCCTCTGGAAAGGGACAGAGAAGGCGTCACCAGGAGGTGGTGAGTTTTGTTTGTGGGTTTCAGTCAGAGGCTTCTCTGAGTTGCTTGCTAATTATGTGGTGGCCCAAGATTGGCAGAGCCATTGCTGGTGAAGTCCCAGGATGATGGGTACCCACATCTGTCTCCAACGTCCACCCTCCTGTTGTGACACGAGGGAAGTCTCACTCCCCAGCAAACTCATCAGAGTTGCACCACCTACAAAGTCAGGCAGATGGTCAATAAGCCCCATGTGTACGCATGGAAAGGCTAGGACCCTCGTCACCCTCAGCTAACCCACAGGTGACTGTGACTCACAGCCCCCAGGCATAGACTCACTGGGGTGAAGGCACACCTATTTTTTTTCCTAGTCAGAATAGAATTTAGTTCAAGTTATCCAGATTCATGTATTTGTAACAGCAGAGCTAAGATTTAGCATGTGGTAGTTCATGGGGTGGGCAGACACAACACACATGGTACAACAGTTCTGATAACTCTGATATATGTGTGACAGGTCAGGTGTGTGTCGTGCTTGGTAGACACTGTCCCCATCTAAGGGCTTGGTCATGACAGGAAAACGAAATCTAAATTCAAAAAATATAGGGCATGAGAGAAGGTTTATTGGCTCATAAGGATCTGAGTTCAAATTTTCAACACTCATGTAAAAAAAAAAGTGTTGGTTGCCTATTCAGTACTGGGAAGTGGGCACAGGCACAGAAGGATCACTGGAGGCTTGCTAGCCAGTTAAGACTAGCTAGAAAAAAAATTCAACCAACCAACCAATTAAACTAACAGTCCATCCAACTCTGGGTTCAGTGAGAGAGCAAGACACCTGCGTTCTGTTGTCCTCTTCTGGCCTCTGCACACATGCACTCAGGCAAGCAAATCTACACATGTGTACACACATATATATGCTATGCACATAGACATATGCAAACACACACACACACACACACACACACACACACACACACACACACACACACACACTCCTCCAAACAGGATCAGACCTCACCTTCAAGAGAATAAGATCACAAATCTCACACACATGTTAGCATGGAGTGAGATGGTCCTAGCCATGTAGATTATAGGTCTGAGAAAATTCCTTTCCCAAATGAAAGGGCTGTGTGTCTTCTGGCACAGCAGTGAGTTTGCAGCCAAAGAAATTTACTCACACATGAAGGGAGTTAACACCACCACCCTTTCCTTGTGAAAGTGAAGTACTGTTAGGGGGGTGGGCATTATCCCAGCTACAAAGTTAGTAAGGGGCAAGACAACTCCAGAACATAACTCTGTGTGTGTATCTGGGAGCTCACACATACATGTGACCTTTGGACTAAAATATAAGCCAAGATAGATACAAAGGAGTCAATTCATAAGGGATGGAGACTGTCATTTGTGTCATATGAGCATAGAAATGAGAGCCATAGAAATGAGACGTCACATTAGGACCATGCCTGCAGAAGGATGAGCTGACAAATGATGGCATTCTCTAGATTCTCTCTGGTTATCAAGTGAGGAACAGACCTTATTCATTATATTTGATCATGTTCCCATGTGTACAGGTGTGTGTGTGTGTGTGTGTGTGTGTGTGTGTGTGTGTGTGTGTGTGTGTGATATAGATCAGAGGTTCATCAGGTCCTGTCCTCTTTGTTCTTTGTTGTTGCTGTTTTTGAGACAGGGTCTCTTACTGGAACCTTCCAAGTAGTTTGGGCTGGTTGGTCAGTGACCCCTGTTTCTACCTCTCCAGTGCTGGGATTACAGGGATATGCCACCACACGCATCTGTTTGATGTAGGTTCGGGTCCCCATACTTGAAAGGCAATCACTTCACTGAGATGTCCTTTCAACCAGATTTGGTATTTAAAACATCAATTTTGCAATCACACCACAGCGTCACACTGGCTGATGTGTGGAGAATACATTGAACACAATGCTAGCAGACACAAAATGCTCTGGGGCACAGACCAGAGGTGACAGGCACTGGGGTCAAACAGGCCAGTCCCAGATATTTCAGCACAAATCTACAGGGGTTCAAAAGCAATTGGACCTGGGTAGGGCGAGTAACTGAGTAAGTGTTGTCTACATCTAGATCTAAGAGTGTGGCTTCTGTTGGACCAATGTGAGGCAAAGTCTGGCAGGAAGCCTCATACTCCTCCTCTGAGGACAGACTCTGTGAACTCTGAAGGACAATTAGTGGAATGCGTTGGGTCTCTTTGATTTCTCAAAGCCCCAAATGTCCCAGCCTGTGTCTAGGCAACTGAGCTGATGACCCTGCTCAGGTTGGGCTCACACAGTGCTTTGCTTGGCCTCTATGTGGTTTTATGTTTGTTTGTTTGTTCTTTCAAATAGAAATAAGCATTTAAAATTAAGATTAGCATCATTAAAAGAACCCTTGTCCTAATCCCAAAGGATGATCAGACAGTGAACACAGGCTCAGGAGCCTGGAAGTGAAAAACCAACACCCTTTCAAAGCAGATACCTGCTCCTCAGTCTACCAGTGTCTTCGCAGACTGTTTTCTGTGTGTTCTGATGTCAGCTTCTCTTCTAAAGTTTATGAGCCTTGTAGACTGAGGGAATTCTGGAACACTTTTTTTTTTTTTTTTTTGATGTTATGATTTTCCAGTAGTGTTACAACTAGGAACAGCAATTTTCATTACAATACTAGATAAGGGTGATTGTCTTAGATTTCCATTACTATAACAAATGCCCAAAGGGGGACCTTATAAATAAGAGAGGTTTATTTAGCTCACACTACTGGAAGTCCAAAGGCATGATGCCAGTCACATGCACTTGGTTTCAGTGAGTACTTTACTGTGATTGGAGTCACACGGTAGAAGCAAATGTGAATGGCAGAGATCACATGATGGAAACAAGAGGCCTGAACATGAGTGGGTCCCATAAAAAGCCCTCCCAAGGGTAGAGCCCCCAAAAAACTAACCATGTCCTAGGTTCCACCTCTTAGATGCCCCACCACTCTTGTCAGAACTTAAGGTGCTGAGCCAGAACTTCGAGCCCAACCCCAGCCTGCTCTACATAGTGAGTTCCAAACCTGCCAGAACCACCCAGGAAGATCCTATTTAAAAACAAAACAAAACTAATCAAGAGGCTCCATCACTTTCAATATGATCACACGGGGCTCCAACCTTTCTATCTGCGAAAGCTTGGCGAAGGGGACACACTTAAATCACATTTGGGCTGTAGCATGGTCTGCCATTAATCCTGGCCCTGGGTGGCGCTTTCTAGGTTTACACCACAAAGGCACAGAAGTACTGACACACATGCAGAGCTAATTGATGGACAGTTTCAATTTTCCCCCAGTCGTGTTTTCTAAAGTTTAACTTGTTCATACTAGAACCAGGCGTCAGTATCAGATTCTGCACATACTCGTATCTGTGGTTTTCTATGCTGACAGCATCCATATTTCATTGTTCTGACCCAGGTGCTCTGCCACCTGACTGCTTCTGAGACACACTTGGCCTGAAGTTCTGGATCAAAGGAATCAAAACTTCCCTGCACCCTGAGGGAAAGGTCTTTTGACAATTCCTCATCTCCATTTTCTCTTGATGAACTTGTGAGGTGGGAAAGAAACAGATATGAAAACGCAGCCTGCTCTGTTAAAAGAGTGCAACACACAAAGGCAATAAAACAGTCCACAGCAGAGGAATTTTCCCCACTAGCAAGACCAACTGCTTGCAGCATTTCATTTACCCAAGGACACTGTTTTCTCAAATAGCCCATAGTGATTATCTGGCAAAATCTCAAAACATTTTTTTTAAAAAAACACAAGTTGTCTTTGGTCAATAAATACCACAACTGAAATGTCCTGGGGGTAGAGATTTATGACAAAAGCCCAGCAAATACATTCATAAATCAGTTGGGGGAAGCTCTCTGGTAGCCGATCTGACTTTATATATAAGTTAGCAGAGGCCAGGAATGCTTATGAGGTCACCTCTAGGTTAGGCTAAGACCAACTTGTGGCAAGAAGCATAGATTCAAAGGGCACTAAAAACCCAGCCACAAGGACATGAGCCCATCTTCCTTTGCACAGTTGACATCACTTTTTTTTTGTTTCTAGATTAGCAAAGAGAAGCCTGTCATAGAAGGACCAGAGAACTTGTTTTTATTCCAGGTATACCAGTTGGCTGTGTGAGCTTGGCCGAGTCTCTTCAATCCTCTGACATTGTGTCCTGATTTGAAAACTACTGATGACGGTACTCTCCCCACTGGACTATTGTCAAGATTAAATAATATATGTGAGATGCTAGTGCCTTGCCTTTCCAATGAAAGCAATTGATTCCACGCCATTCTTATGGATAATATTTATAAGGTGTCTGGCACCATGGCAGTGTTCCATAAATTACTCTTAGTCTGTTCAACTGTGTTAATTTAAGGTTGAGTATAGATGATACTTTGTAATTAATAACAGCTTCCTCCAGAGGCAAAACTTCATTAAGCTTTTGTGTATTATGTCCTGATATGGTGTCCCATTTCATCAGTCCAATCCTCTTGGCTTCAAGGTCTAGAATATTCCTGACCTTCATTGGGTCTCCTCTCTGAACCTTCTACTGGAGACTCTCTCAAATTACTTCTCCCATCTCCCTATCTCTCAGCCCTCATCCTGTGCTTTCTTTCCCCCTCTCCATCTTTTCCTTTCTTTCCCCTCTTCATCCCTCTCTCCTCCTTCTCTTCTTTCTCCTATAATTCGTGTCTGTTTCATTGACCCTGCTCTCTCCAGGTAGAAACCATCTGTCTTCTGTCCCTTGCTTCTGAATTCCATATCTACATAGATCTCCCACCTCCCAAGTCATGTTTCCCTTATGACAACTCACAGAGTGGTGGGGCTGGTGTCAGAACTGAACATTTTTCAGACTCATCTCTAGATGTGCATCTAGCCATGTACTGAAAGATAAGGAGGTAGCAACAGGAGCAGACAAAGCACTGGCCAGAACTTGGGAGAGCTAGCAGTTGGTCTGCCTCCTGCCCTCCTCATCCAGGTGTCAGCAAAAATGTGTCCAGTGTTGCTTGGAGTCTTTTCTTTGGAAAGTTGAAACAAGAATTTATTTGCTCCACATAGGGTGCTTGAAATAAACCAAGGAAACAGTGCCAGCCAAGTCTAGGTTGGTGAACCAGTGAGCTTACTGGGGCCAGTTGTAGGAGCATTGGGGAAGAGTGCACTCCAGCACAGATGATGGCTCAGAAGAGTTGCATCCCTAGACTTCCATACATAACTGGAAGATGGTTCTACCTAAGACAGTCACTTCACAGCAATTGTGGGTGCTTGTGTAACCTTAAACGTCTTGTAAATCTTACATCTTCCTGGAACTCATCAATGTCTTTCACTTCCTGAGCCTTGTGATTCTCTGTGCTCCCTTGAGGTATTTCTATTGGGAGGAAATATCCATACACTCAGTCTCAGTATCTGATGTCAGACTTGATACCTTCCCTTCTTGTACACAAACATCTTCCAGTTTGTGGACAATACCTACTAAGTCCCATTTACTTGTGTTGTCTCTACATCTACTGTCCCCTCGTATTTCTACCACCCATGGCTGTCAATGGATACCTAGGGCTGACTGCCTTTCTTTAGATCTTGTGTTTGCCCCAAACATATCTCACAGGATGGTGACCATGACTTTGGACCCAGAAGTCTGATCACATGATCTAATGCCCCTGCTTTAAATACTCTCTGGTCTCCTCATGCCCTCAGTGTAAAATATCCAGTGTCTTCATGTAGGTTCATGGCCCTACTGCTCAGACTCCTGCTTGTGTCTCTGGTGGATCTCCAGTTTCCCCTCCCCTCCCTTTCTCTCCTTGATAAAGCTGATACAATCCTGATGGCTTCCTAATACTCTGTGGTCCAGGTCTCCAAACCTTGACCTGTTTCCTTTGCCCAGAATGTTCTACTTTGCCTGTGGCCATCTTTCATGCCAGGCTCATGTCTCAATGAGTGTGACCTACTCAGAGATGATTCTGTGAGACCTAAATAGGTCCCTCCCATGTTCCTGCCCCATCTCTGGCTCTTTCCCATGAGTTCTTTCAGTTTGTAACAACTTATTAGTCAATACTCAGTCTAGAATATGATGAAATTCTGGGCCACTGTTCTTTCCTGTGCACCCTAAAACACCTGAAGAATAAGCCTTAGAGAAAAACAAATTCCTGAATGTCCTTTGACTTAGCTTGCAGTGGGAAGCATCCCATCACTTACCTAAAGATTCATTTCTTTTGTCATTCCAGTAACCAGACATTATCAGGGTCCAAAATAATTAAATGGAAAATTCTAGAAGTGAGTAATTGATACACTGTAAATTTAACATCATTCTGAGTAGCATAGTGAAGTCATGAACACTCCTGCTTCATCCCACCCAACAAATAAGCAGCCTTGTGTGGTGTATCTGTGCTGTATACCCTGCCTGCCTATCAGTCACTTAGGGGTCTTGTTAAGATAGAACCCTTTTGATATCACAATGCCATACTTAAGCTTTCCCTACTCTATTTAATTTTGGCTCCAGTGTACAAGTGTTGCTGCGCTGACAATTTATTCACTCATAAGAGCGATGAAGTGATCCTGCCTTCAGTTGAAAGGGTAAAAGTAAAATCTTTATTATGCTATACTATTAGTTGTTCTGTTTTGTTGATACTCATTGCTAATCTCTTTCTGTGCCTAATTTATGATAGAAATTCATGGATAAGGAAAACAGTATGTAGAGGGTTTGATGTTATCTGTGGCTATTGCACACTCAGGGGTTCTCAGAACACCTCCTCCTTAGGCAAGGAGGGCAGGTGCATTGTTATAAGTACTGCAAATGAGCTCTAAGCATAGGTGTTGGAATATTATGGTCATGAGCAAGTGGCCAGTGGAACAAGTGTAGGGTTTTGCTGTTGGCATATTAGAGAAGGCTTGGAGAAACAAGGGCTTGGCATGGTTCCTAGGATGTCCAGGGTCACTTTTTCCTCATCAGATTTTCTGCCCTTGCTGTGTGGTTGGAAACCCAGATTTCTCATGGTCACCTGACAAGTGTGCATTTACCTCAAAGTGGAGAATACTCTCCCACTGTCAACATGAGTATCCCTGTCCCTCCAGTCCCAAGGGCATTGCCACATAGATTACTCTGCTTGGCCAAGTCTTCTGACATGTGCCTAAGCCTTCATGACAATCAAGAACTCTTATCTGAAGTGACAGGTATGGAAGAGGCAAGTGGAGAAGACAAGGCATTCTTTTTGATCTCTGACTGGCTTCCAAGGCTCTTTTTATCTGTGATGATTTCTCCCACTGTCCCCTTGAACAGCTACTTAGATCCTGCTAGAGCACAGTGTGCAGAGACTGTCAAAGCAGACACCATTTGGTGACTATACAACTGGAAAGACACTTCAACGGATTTATAAAATTCCAACTTTTCACAACAGTGGACAGTTCCACAAACAGGGTCCTGATGCTTCAAGCCACACCCCAGTTTCTTTTGTGAGTGGTACTGCTCCAGGACATCTAAAGAACAACTCCCATTTGGTGTGTTACTGTCACCCTTTAACCAGATGCTTTGGCAAGGTTAAAACACATTAAAAACTCTAAACACATTTATCTCATTTTGTTCTTTATCAAAGATGTGAAGGACACGTATCTTCACTTATCCATTGGAAGAAATTCAGGGACTTAGAGTTGTCATTAATTTGCTCTGTGCACAACCAGTGACCAAATAGTTCTTTCCTTAATTGGTGACATGGGTAGCATTCCAGAGAACAGATACTTGCCTCAGATTTGTCTCACTCATTCTTCCCATCACATTGCCATTATCATCTATGTTTTACAGATAAGGAAACAGATAAGTAAAAACCTTTCCTGCTGGAAATTTCCCCCAGGGAATAGCAGAGTGGGACACAGCATGGCTTTCTCCCCCACATACTCTAGTAATATGATTTTCTAATGTCTGGGAACAGAAGTGATAGGTTTGATCACCAACAGGATCTGAGAGAATGGCAAAGCAATACATGGAAATGATAGGCTCCACAACTGGGCAGGCTTGTCCACAAGTATGTGCCATTTGTCATACCATATGCTCTGTTGGTGTCAGAGCTTGCCTGGACATTTCCCTTCGCAGGGTGGTCTATGGTTGGCGTGCAAACATCTGCTGTGGCCCTGCGTGTGTGGCCTGGCTGAGTCCCCCTGTCTGCTCTTGCCTTGCCACACACTCAGTTCCAGATATCTTCTAGTTTTCACTGGCAATTGTTTAGCTGCCAGCTCCTGCCCCTGGGCTCTGGAAAGAAAGGCCTTGAAGGCAGAGGCATGGGGAAAGATCAGCTTCAGCTTGTGACTTTGGCAAGCTCCTGCAGATGTCCCACCCTGCAGCTGCTGGACCTCCCTGACCAACCCTGCATCTTAAAGACTCTGTAACTCTGACTGTGTCATTCTTTCCGTCCAAGCCCAGGGTCTTAGCCATCCTTATGTGGAGTGACTGACTTGGTAGCCTCCTAGTGACTCCTTATGTCTCTTTTGGTCAGGAGAGCTAGTGGCCAAATCCAACCCAGAGCTGGTTTTGAAACCCTCAGGCTGAGGTTATCCCTACATTTTTAATGGGTTGAGGAAACCAACTAAGCTAAAATGAGAACAGAAGGAAAACAGAGAAGCCCACAAAACCTAAACTTGTTACTCTCTGAAACTTTGCTATTCCTGAATTCCACCTTAAACCTTTTCACACAAAGCCTTCAGTTTCTTATCTCTACTGCTCAACCCTGGCCTCACGTCAGGTTTTGGGCATCACAGATGTGGTCCGAGAAGACACAGGTTCAAATCCCATCTCCATTGGTCATGAATTAGGTGACTCAGTACTTCAGTTCCCTTATCTGTGCAATGGAATAATAGTGCCAACCCTGGGTTTAGAATATTTAAATTTGTTTGTATCACTGAGCCAATGAGAAGAGATATATACAGCATGTCAAATCTCTTTTGTTTATGGGGTTCCATTTTTCCCAGAGATCCTTCTTTGAAGGTGGTGCCCAGCTGAGAACATGGTCCTTTCCAACCTCCTTTCTTATGCCTCTTCATTGGAACCCACCTCACATGACTTGGCTTTCCTACGTCCTTTGCTGAAATCCCTTATGTTTTAGTCCTATTTTCAGGGCTCTGTCCCCGCATGCGCACTACTGTACATCCCAAAGGTCTAGATGGGCCCATCTAGAGAGACTCACTGGACCTTGTGTGTCCAGCACACTTGCTTTCCAAGTCCAGGAGGAGGACACTAACTATTTTCATCTATGGTCTTAAACCTTCTCATTCTCTTCCTTCCCATACTTCAACAAAAAACAGTGTGTACACTACAGTAAAAATATTTTGGCTGTCTCCACCTTAAGAAAAACTTCTAAAAATATTCAGAGATATCTCACAAGCACACATGGTGGGCCTGGTGATCGCCTTCCAGGTCATGGAAACAGCCCAAGCATGTGTCCTGTCTTCGGTTGGCTGCTGGCAATTCCTGGCCCAGCCTTCTAGACAAGAAAACGGCTAAGTGACAGAGGCTTTTGCTATGGAGCAAATGTTCATTAACTTTGTGACCCCTTTCAGACACCGCAGAACTCCCTCCCATTCGTTCAGAGAGGCCAGGGAAAAGGCCTTGTGACACCAGTGATGGCAGGATGTGACCAGGCCCCTTCCTTGGGGTTTTAAGATCTGAACAAGGAAAG